>CAOLHI010001023.1:0-645457 GCA_948474755.1 Ctenosaura bakeri
TTGGCAGTCTTTTTGAGCTACACTGTCATACAGAATGTGCAGCGGTAGGATTGAGACAGCACAGGATGACTTTTCCAGCAGCATGTACCAAGAACCTTCAAGACCCCTGCCAGCTTTTCCTTCATAGCGGCAGCAACAACCCACTCACCTCCTTCTCACACCCAGATCTGACAAGGATGAGCTTGTGATGTCCACCATCCTCAGGAGTATATTGTTTATCAGCCACCCATCAAACATAGTTGATCCCAGATTCTGTAGTGCCTCACAAGGTGGCACACATCCCATTGAGTAGAAGTGGGGAAAATGTGGCATATGTATTGCCATGCCATGCACCCCCCGCTCCATGATGTGATTGGCAATGAATATTATTTAATTGGCACTACAGATCTCTCTCCACATTCACAGGTTTGATTCTTGCAAATTTGATTATTTGCAAGGCATCAGTTCCTCCCCCCCCTTTCTCCTCCTCCCATTTCCTTGTGTTTTGCCAGCGCTGAGAAAGAAGGCAAGCATACTGAGGCAAAAGGTAAGGCAATGGTGGTAGTGGTGGTGAGGAGTGAGAGACCAATGTGCACACTTTCCTTCATCCCTCCAGAGCTCTCCCTTCCCATTGCTTTGCCTCTGCCCCAGCACTGATAACTGACACAGAGACGAAAGGTAAGGCAATTGGGGGAGAGATGAGCGTGTATGGGCACTATTTCCTTCACTCCTCAGTAGCTCTCCCTTCCCATTGCTTTGCCTCTGCTCTGGTGCTGAAACTCACACAGAAGCAAGATAAAGTATTGAATGGGGAGAGAGACATGCATGCATGCTTTCCTTCACCCCTCCAGAACTTCCCCCTCTCATTCTCTTGCCTCTGGCCTAGTCACGGAGAAGGAAGGCTCCTGCATCAGAGCCCCAGAACAGAATTGGAGAAGGAAAGCTGAGAGCTGCAGGAAAGGCACAGAAATACTGAAGGTCGAGCCAATCTGCTTAACTCTCTTTCTCACTCCATACTTCTGAGAAAGTATGGAGGCAAACAGCTAACTAGGCACCATCTGGAGGTTAAATGAAACAGAAGCGTTAACACCTTCACTCTGTTCTCTCTTTTTCTTTCTGTAGCAGTGTATTTCCTTCAAGTTCATATCAGCTTGTCCCTGTGTTTGTGTTTAGAAATTTAGCCTTTTAGAGTTTTTGTAGCCTGGTTTTCAGCAAAACTTTCTAAAACAGTGAGGGAAAAAGAGAAGGAGAGATGCATGGCAAAAAAGGAGGAAGGAAAAGGCTTTGGGGGATGTGCTGCAGAAAGGAGCTTATTACAAAGGAAGCTGAGGTGTTTCAGACTCTACCTAATGTGTCCTTGGGGTGAGAAAGAGCTACAAAGGTTGGCTTTACAATAGAGCCTGTGGCGCTATGTTTGATGAAATCTTGCAGGCTCTCAGAGTGAAAGACTGCGACAAACCAGCAAGAATTAATAGGTGCATCTAGGTCCTGCGCAGACTCTGTGGTCCCTCTACACTCATGCGCTTCCCATTTCTGTTATTGATTTGCTGATCTAAATGAGTATTTTGAAACTCTGTGGGAGTTTTCCAATTAGATAAAAGGCAATTCTTGTCACCCTGCTGCAATGCTAACAGCTATAGCTCAGAGAACACACGGAGGACTTCTTAGTGGAACAACCTAGTTTAATCAAGGCTGGCCCCCCTTAGAGTCACCCCATCTGTGGGACCTTTCTCTCAATATGCAAGGCTTCCTTTATTAAGAGTTTTAGGATAACAGGCCACAGCTAACTAACAGCTCCGGTTGACTTTAATAGGTCAATGAGGTGGCTAATGCAGAAGATGCATGATCTCTCCCACCATAGGCTGCTTTTCTGGAAGCAGTGTGGCTTTTCAGAGGAAAGTGCAGGGGCCAAGCACATGCAGTTCAGTGCATTGCTCCAATCAAAGTTGCCATGTGTGTGACCCTTTGTCAAATTAGAACAACGCATCACAGAGAAATGTGACAGTTGCTAAAAGAATGTTACTGTGTTGCTATGAAGGCTGCCCTGTGGAATCTAACAAGCTGCTAATATACATGATCTAAGGAATGCTGTGCACCACATTGATATGCTTTATAGATCCACACACACACACAATATGCAGAGTATATGATAGTGTGGCTTGTTCTGTACTTAGAAAATTTCAACATCAGTAGCAATCAAAGCCACATTATTGCTTGCTAGCACCGTCCTTTAACATAAGAGCTGATGAGCCTGTGGTCCTCCAGGTACTGGAGAGTCTGACAGTCTGGCCAATAGAGAGACATGATAGAAGTAGCAGTTCATCAACATGACCAATTCAAAATGGGATTGAGCTACACAAAAAGGAGCAGGCTCCCTTCATGTAATAATGGTCCCCACGTAGTAATGCCTGCCTGCCTCTTGTGCCTTGGAGGACTACTTTTTGGCTACCTCAGTTCTATTGTACGGTACCATCTTATTTTCCCCCACAGAACTTTGAGCATTTGTAAGAGCAAAATGGAGGCTGTCTCTCAGGAGCTTCGCTACTCCAAGTAGTTTTTAAAAAGGCATATTAAGTGTATGTGCTAAAAGCTTGACCCCTACCTTAGTCTTGAGGGGGGTCCTCCCTCAAAGGCAGAGGCCCACCCAAAGCACTTTAATGGAGACCTCCCTCAAATTTGTTCTTAATCATTCTAATTCTAATTTTAGTTCAAAGGGATAATGTAAATGGGCTACAGCAGTTGAAAGGAATGAAGAGACTATATGTGACCTTTGCTTTAATCGGTGTTGTTCCTAGGAGTATTGCCTATCAGAGCACTAATGATCTAGGCAAAAATGTGTGCACTTTTAAGAATCACTGGTTTTAACAGTGGAGTCTAGCCTATGCTGTCTCCAACTATAATTGGTGCAATTCAGATTTGGCCAGCTGGATCATGGACAATTGTGTGAGTAACAAGAATACGTCTGAAGTACATTCACTTTCTTAGCATCCTTTCCTTGGCTCTTAGATTTTTTTTTCCAGGTTGTGCTAGAAGGATGCTGAAAAAGATGAGCGATGACTTCTTCAGAGGAAGGCAGTGTTGGCAGCTTTTCAAAACAGCAATAAGGGACAATTGAAATTCATGTCATGTGGGGCTGACAATCAAAAGGTAGCTATTGACAACTTTGGGTTCTACCTGAACATCTAATGAAAGTATTGATTTCAGTTAACCTAGCCATGTATTTCTCTGTAAACTGAACATATAGTCCACATTCAGAAATTAAGTGATGCACACATTTCTGCATTTGTGAAAGGCCAGCATTCCAAAATGTGGGCTTTTATGGCATCTTGTTCAGTCTGTATAAAAGGCAAAGCCTTCCAACCCTTAATAGGAGGCATCCTTTATAATAAGGGACAACTGCCAGTCTGAAAAGGGAAAAGTTTTCCTGCCTCAGTTAAGGGACATCCCTTATAAAAAACGACACCTAGCAACCCTAGAGGGAGAGGAGTCAGCAGTGCTGCCATGTTAAATTCTGAAGTGCAGGAACATGTTATGACAGACCCCCATGGCATGTCTGACATGAAGGCAGCTGAGTTGCTCCTTATCATAAACCAGGATCTCTTTCACACTGCACAGTTATAGCACTTTGATACCTCTATAACTGACATGACTTCATCTTGTGGAATGGTTGGGTTTGCAGCGTCGTAAGCTATTTAGAATTTCTGCTGGAGCGCTCTAGTGCCACATCATACTACAAGTCCCATAGGTTGTACTTGAAGTGAGATCAAAGTGCTATAATTTTGTAGTGTGAAAGAAGTACAGTTTGAGAAGCAAATCTAAGCTTGTGAATTTTAATTCCCCACTGGAGACCAAAGTAGTTCGAAATACCTCACATTACAACAGAGATAGCATGTAATACAGTCAGGCCTCCTCATTCACAAGTTTAAATTTTGTGGATTTGATTATTTGTGAAATTGTTCAACCCCCCCTCCCCAAGTTTCCCTCTTGGTGGCTCCAATCAGGCCATGCAGCTCTTTACAAAGTGCCTCTGGTCCTTCTTCTTCTCCTCCTCCTCCATCAGCTGCTGCCAGCTAAGGATGGTTCATAACACCAATTTCTAAGTGCTTAGAGAGGGAGAAAATATAGAGGACTCGCCATTCAAACAGGTGGCCCTGCTTCACAAGGAAAAAGAGACATAGCCCATTCCCTCCGCCCCTCAGAAACCATTGGTGCTGAGTTTCATTGGTAGTAACACCCAATGTCTGACAGAACATGCTGGCACGTCTTTGAGGGAAGCCAAGCTGGCCCTTCCCAGGCCAGATCCTCATGGGAGGTTAGTGAAGGGGCCACTTTACTGATGAGGAATCCTGGCTTTGTGCATCTTCTCATTTCTGCCAGGTTCAATATGCACATGCTCTACAGCTGCACAGCCACAATCCCTGGGCAAGCTGATCTACGTGACCACTTGTCACATTCCTCCAGAGTAAGAAGAAGGGAGAAGACCAGTTTAAGGGTCTCAGTCTGAGGGTGCATGTGTTCAAATGGGCTAGGCTTTCAATCTGAGCTGGTGGGTTTACTCTGGAGTAAAATCTGCCTGCCTGACCTATGTAGAGATATCTATGATTTTTCTACTCTCACAGGGGACCTTCACCCCAACCCCTGCAAATGTGGAGGGCCGATTATATATGGTTGCTAAGTTCAAATTCTGTGCTACTGTGTGGATTGTAACTCAACTTAGAGACAAAAGGGAAGTCTAAGGCGTGTCTTAGGTGATGTCATTATCCCAAAGCTTTGAACTTGAAGTCCTTTCTCCACACTGTTGTCAGTCCTCCCTTATCATCACTGTCTGAGTGATGACGGCCTGGAAGTACTTCCATACATCAGGACAAATGTCCTTTAATAGTCCAGCAAATTGACTGTTACTAGGTTATTCTATATTCTCTCTCTCCCCAGTACTGTGAAGACTGCAGTGAAGCTGAGAGGGAGAAGAGAAATCTTGCTTTGTCAAAGCTTTTGTGGCTGCAACATCTTGTAGTTCCCATGCTAGTGGAGCTGTGAACCCAGGGCCATTTCCACACCACATTGTTATAGTGCTCTTCTTCCACTTTCTACATCCTATGTGATCCTGGGGTTTGCAGTTTAGGGAGGAGCATTTAGAATTCTCAGCCAGACAGCTCTTTGACCTCAGTAAACTACAAATCCCAAGATTCCATAGGATGTTGAAAGTGGAATAATAGCACTATAACAATGTAGTGCGGAAGTGGCCCACCTCTTAATCCAGGCTTTAAATGATCTCTCCAAGTACTGAAACTATATAGGAATAGTATTCAGCACCTCAGAAAGCTCCTTTAAAGCAAGACAGAATCTGGCATGATTTTACCACCCAACTCATATGGCGACCAACAGTCAACATTCTATTGTGGCCTAAAGATTTTGCCCAATTCTGTATAGATTTTAAATTGTTCTAATTTGTTTTGATTGCTTACTGTGTTTTGAGACCGTTTAAATTATTCCTCATTGTTGCAACATTAAATTGTCCTGCATTGACTTCACCTGTGCACTGCCCTGAGAACTTGTGATACTGAGGAGGGTAGAAATACTTCAACAGATAAATTGCTGGAAGGCAAGAGCTAAATGGTTTTAGTCCTTCAGGCACTAATCGTAAGGAACTACCATATGATTGTGGGGGTTATCTTACAGCAGGTCCCCTGATTTAATAACTACAGGTTTATTTCCCATGAGGGGCCTGCCCTAGCTGTGTAATGTACCGTGTACCACAGAGCCAAGTGAACACTGCTGAAGCTGCTATGGCAAAAATGTGTGTGTATGTGTGTTTGTGTATTGTTGCTTCTGAATTTCCTTTCTTCTTCTGAGCTTAAGTTCTAACAAATCTGAGTAATTTCTTGCTTTTGTAGTTTTGCTCTGAACAGATCCATAAATTAGCACAGAACGGTGGAAATTGCCATTACTGTCTAATGTGCAATTCCCTCTCCTCAGCCTGCCTTTGTTTTTTCTCCTTGTTCTGTAAGTTTTTAATTGCCTAATGTTGTGCTGTATGACATGAAGAACAGGTGTTCAGCAACCATGTAGCAATAAAAAGGAGAATTTTTTCAGGTGTGGGGGGAGGTTCACATGAGAATCCAGGTTATCTTTTGACTAAGATATCTCCTCTGGTGTTTGCAAGGTGGGTAGAAGATAAATGGAGATCAGAGTTCATCTCACAGTTTTATGGGTAGTGCTGTCGGCTATTAAAAAGCGTAGGCTATGAAGAAAGACGTGCAAATGATACTGATCAGGAAAACATCACATCACTTGGCATTTCTGGCCAATTAGGAAACCTCTGAAAGTTGTCGCTTGCTGTGAAGAGGTGAAGATGGGATCCATTTTTGAAAGCATGATTGACTTTCACAGGAAAGTGATGTCAAAAATATGCTTAAATGTTCACACTTTAATGCTAAGAGGCGTTTATGTGTTTATAAGAACTTTTCTGCATACTTAGAGAAATCTCATAGTAACATTTAGACTGTGGATGGTGAGTAGGTTCAAAAGTTGGCCCAGCATGTAAGTTATAAATGTAGCAGTGCACATGTGGCCTCTGCGACTACACATTTAACTTCTAGAGTGAACTGGGCCTATGGGTATCAATGTCCTTACTAGTAGACCACACAACTTTTCTACTGTGAAATATTCTGAAACACACTTAAAAAAACAGGACCAGAGCTTGGTAAAGTTACTTTTTGGACTACAAATCCAGAATCCCGCAAACAGCGTAGTTGCTCACTGGGGGAAATTCTGGGAGGTGGAGTCCTCCTAGGTAACTTTTTCAAGCTCTGGATAAGATGGTAAAACAGATCAGATATTCATTATGCATGCAGAAGGGAGGCTGGGAATTGCACATTTCATTCCTCTTCCAAAGTCGTGCATGTTCACTGTCTGATTTACACAGAGTGCTAAAAACATATAAATGAATGCTTGTTGGTTCCCTACATGCAGTCAACATCCTTTGCAGAGAAAAAGACAATGCACAAGCCCCATGGACCTTGAATCCATGGAGGTGAGATAAAAGACGTGCTGCACAAAGCATCCTAAGCCTCTTCCACTCATTTATTTGTACTTCTAAGGGATATGTGCGCAGAGTTGCTGACTTTTCTAACTTATGAACTTAGTATATCAAGAGCCATTTAAGCATGCTGGGTAAGGATGTCCTATCCATTTCTTTGGGAGAAAAGCAGGGGGTCCTATGTCTGCAATGAACAGGGCAGAAGTGGACATGGCTGCAGACTTTCCTTTATTTCCTTTCTTACACATAGCACACACATACCTTGCCCACATCCATCCACCCATCTGTTGCAGGGGAAGATAAAGGATAGCCCATGAGCCTCATGCAGTCCCCAAGGGTTGATATTTAGCAATAGCAATAGCATGTGTATTTCTATACTGCTTATCAGCTAAGTGCTCTCTAAGCGGTTTACAATGTGTTAGCTAATTGCCCCCAACAAGCTGGATCTCATTTTTACTGACTGTGAAAGGATGGAAGGCTGAGTCAACCTGGAGCCCAGCAGGATTGAACTCACAACCTTGTGGCTGTATTACCAGCATTTAACCACTGTGCTACCAGAATTCCCTTGAATAACCTCTAGGAGTCACTTCCTCTTGAAAAAGGGCCTCTTCTGAGCCTAATGTGTCCCCGTCTCCCCCTACATTGCAAAATGACCCCGTACTCCTTGAGGGTATTTGGGGTAAAAATGCTTTGTGTGAGAAGGGAGTATCTTCTAAAGTCTCCTGGGGAGCGGCTAATGCAGCCCCTTAGGCTTCAACCATTGCCAATTCCTGGTCGATCTGTTCCTTCCTGAACTCTGAGATCAAACTAGACTAGGCTCATGTAGGTGGCCTTTGAATCCCCCTTTATGGCAGCAAGCCATGGTATCTGTGCTCCTTCCTCTTGCCCGCCTATTTTGTCTTCCCCCTCCATTCGCTTTGCTCCTTTCCTTCTCTCTGCTTTCCTTCTCCAGCAGCCATCAAAGGAAGAGAAGACATGGATGAGGAAGACAGCAAAGGTAGCACCAGGGGCTCTAGAACCCCTCCTCACTAACAAGAATATTCTTTCAAAATGTCTAGCTTGCTCCCTAGGGTAGGATTATGTTACCCTGATTTCTGAGGTCCCTTGGGGGACACCTCAGTGTGCTCCACATGATGGGGAATGGAAACTAGTCAGAGCACCAACAGTAGAACAGCAGGAGGCAGGGTAACCTAACGGAGTCTTTTACCCAGTTTTTACGGGGTCAGGCCAAGCCAAAAACCAAACAAGAATGTCTAATAAATGATTTTATTGAATGGAAGTCTCACGCACCAATGCAATCATGCACACATGCACCCAAGAGCTATTAAGAAGCAAAAGAGAGGAAATTGGACAGGGAACTATTGGAGGGGTACAGCTGGGGTAATACTGCACATTTTCCTGAAGTTCTGGGTCCAGGAAGGCAGCGGAGGAGTGGGGCTCAGCACCAAGAGGGCTGAGGGGATCACTCAACAGATGGAGCAATGGTCTGCTGGGATGACCGGGGGTGATCAAAAGAACTGCTCAAAAACTGGGACTATTTATAGGGGGAAAAGTACCTGGAGGGCTAATCCTTTCCTGGGGAGAACAATGGGTGTTGGAGTGATAACGATGCTCCACCATGATAATTTCCTTTGTGTGATGGGATTGCAAGGTGTTACCAAAGTCTCAGGATCTTCGGCTGTGTTAGTTTGTAGTGTGACTTCATGTAAATGGCCCTCGCCTGATGGAATATTTGCTCAACTTGGGGCAGACATGCTAATCCTCTCGAGTCGGCTTCTCAGGGGCTGAGGACCCTTTGTTTATTGTGGGTTTGCACAGCTTGAGGTCTCCTGGGGCTACGTGACTGGGGATTTTACGAGCCTGATCTGGTTTTCAATCTTTGACCATTGCTGCCTACGTGCTCATCTGGTGACCTCTCAGGCATATTGAATCATATTTTAATATCAAAATTGTAGACCCGGGGATAGGGTTTTTCCAGTGGAGTAACAATTGACAGTTCAAAATCTGATCCCTAGTGATATTATTAAGTAGTATGCATTAAGTATCAACTACAGTTGCTAAAGGGACTATTCCTAGATCAAGATGAAATGAGGGGATTATTAGGGAATCTGGGAGATTGGATAAGGAACATTTAATCTAGTCTATTGTTTCTAGAAGGTGGATGCAGAGCAGAGTGGAGGGTGAGCCCTGATGCCACAACGACTGGGAGGGAATTTATGCACTAAGTAAATGCATAGGCATCCCTTGAAGAGTCTTTGCAAGCAGCAGCAATGGATCCATTCAGCCTTGCAAATTGTACCAAGCTGCTGATATACTAGCTGAGCTGGAGATTTGCACATAGCTCTTTCCTCTGGTCCAGAGCTGAGCCCACAAAAACTGGAGAATTTGTACCTTCATCTCCTGCCTGGAGATGACCCATGAAAAGTGAAGACTCAGGGCCAGGTGTTACCCGCTTGCCTAATCCTGACCCAGGGTTTACAACTTTGATATAAAATTAATCTAACCCACCAGAGAGGTCACTCGAATGTGCACATAGGCAATCAATGTTCGTACCATCTAAAAAGACCAGGCCAGTAAATATCCCTAGTCAGGTAGCAACAGAAGACCTCATGTTATATTGCCCTGGTGGACAAATGGT
The DNA here is from genome assembly GCA_948474755.1 of Ctenosaura bakeri. NCBI lineage: Eukaryota > Metazoa > Chordata > Lepidosauria > Squamata > Iguanidae > Ctenosaura > Ctenosaura bakeri. Next base: position 9,657 of record CAOLHI010001023.1, read on the forward strand.
CTTTGACCTTTTAAGGAGTCCACTTGAAGGGAATCAAAGTGTTGGGCACTGGAAGTAATAAACCTTATCAGACTCATCTCCAGAAACCCACACGACAGCCTCAAAGCGGAGAAAGACCCTGTTATTTAGATGATCTTCCGATATCAGAGAAATGCCAGGTGTGGAGATGTTTTGCTTTCTGCCCTGTTTGTTTTCCCTGGGAAAGGATTTGCCTTCAAAGTAAATTTTTCCTACAAATAGTCCATGTTTTAAGGCTAGAGGAAACAGAAAACAAAAGGACACAGGAGGGAATGCAAGAAGAAAAAGGCGATGCAATGCTGTGATCCCTGCCTCTCTAACAGAAGACTTCAGGAGAGATACAGTATACTATCCTATTTTTCCTGTTTTCACTCTTTAAGTCTATTAGCCCTTGAATGAGTGTGGGTGTGTGTGAGCTTAAGTACAAACTATTGTTATTCAATAAAGCTATTCATTGAATCTCTTTGTGTGATTTCTGACTGAGCCAGACCCCATAAACATTGGGTTAAAAAGATCCTAATTACCCTGCCCTCTTTGCATTGTTAAAGGAGTGCTCAGAGCTAATTTCCCCACAAGAGACAATTTTGAGAGCTTTTGGGAATCCCCTTAAGGAAGTCCCAAGCAAGCAGGGTAACACAGGCTTTGAGATCTGGCAACTGTACCAACAGTGACCATGAATATTGCCCATGTACAGCTGCACCAGGAGGAAGCCAAGGGTTTTGAAAAAAGCTGGCAGCTGTTTGCCCACATCTACGCGTGCCCATTCTTCCCAGCAAGGCATTAGGAAACTAACTGGCAGCTGTGTGACTTCTCCTCTCCTTCATAATATCCTCTTTCATTCTAAAAATCACACTAATTTCTTTTGGGATTTTATCTGTTACTTTAAGAGCCATATGCTGGTAGCCATATTTTTTTAAAATTGATATTAATTAGATTAGGAACACCAAGAACACATGATATATTAAAATAACATTCCATAAATAATTCCAGAACAGCCATGAATAATCCATAATAAATACCTAGGAAGAACAAATGAAACAGCCTAGTAAGAAATCTGTTTTAATTAAACTTCCAAACCAATTTCAGAGGAGGTACAGGTGTTTAATAAGCATTTATAATATGGCCATCACTTGTGTCCTTACATTATCTTGTCCAATATTCTATAAATAAAGCCAGATCACCATGGAAAAATCTGAACTATGTTGTGTTCAGCCCAAACAAACAAAAATGAATCATTGCATTATTTTGTTCATGATAATTATATGTCGCACTTTATGTTTTTTCAAAAAAGAAACCACATATTTCCAATATTTAACAATCAATGTTCTTATTGCCATTATTATACCCTTAATAAATCTCCTGGATGATAGTTTTTCCTATTTTCCTGACAAGTATTTTCAACGCTAAACTAAAATGGTTTAATAAGCCATGTTCTGGTTAAGGCTTAATTTTAATGCACTGGCCCTAGGCCAGCCAAGTTGCATTTAGCCTGTCATGGAGAACAGCTAGCAACATTGAATAGGAATATTTACCTTCATCCACAATCAAAGCTATGGCCATCGGCTCTTGCCTGACCAACCTTTGTTAGGAGGAGCTGGCTGTCCTTGTGCTTTTCTCATGTGTTTGATAAGGTTTGAATTTGGTATTAACTCAAGTCCTTTCTCACCTCTACCCCTTCTTCCCCTCTTCTCTGCTGGCAGGTCTAATCCAGCAGATTGATCTGTTGGCAAATCCCTGATATCAGATAGCAGAAGAGGGCTGCTGGCATTTCTTGTGCCCCAGACTTGCCTGCAACAGCTGGTACACCTTTCTGTTAGGGCTGCACTGTTTGAAAGGAGCAGAACTTGGAAGTAATGAGTTACAAGTAATAGAGTTACCAATCATGAATCACATCTGTTGGTTAACAAGGGATCAATGAAGCTATATTAGAAAAATAACATATAAAGTGGAAATGCAATTAGTTTTTCAGGTATTTGTGTGTTTCATGAACAATGGTTTTTGGGTACTTTCCAATCACTTTCAAATGTCATTTTGAGAGCATTTTGAGTTCCTTCCCAGGCTTTATGCCATCATAAGCTTAAAAGAAGAATTGAAAAAGAAGAAAAAGTAATAGCAAATATAATGAGAAGTGGTAAACATTACAATGGTCTGATTAAAAATATATATATTTAAAATTGCCTGCTGTGGGGGATTTTAGAATTCCCTGAATTCCATGCTTTGAGAAATGTGGGATAAAAATAAAATAAAATAAGGGGGAAAGGCTCAGAATCGTACAGACTTCATGGCCACTGGCTCTGTTGACTGGACGAGTTCAGGAGTTTTAGTTCCCTAAACTAACTTTTCCCAACCTCTGAAAAAAATATGAATATATGGGGAGAGGAGAAATGGAATGCTCTGTTTGGAGGGAATGGCTAGAAGCCTAAAGGATATTTACAGGATAGTGGATACAACATAACATGTTTCTGCAGGTCCCATGAGTATCCCCCTCCCCTGCCATCCATCTAATCTTCACAATCTCTCTTGTCTGTTTCAGGCATCTGATAAAGTAGGCTTTTTGTTTACAGGAGCTCATTGGAAGTAAATGGGTTAGTCTTCAAGGTGCCATAATATTCTCTCTTATTATGTCTTAAGAGTGATAGGAATGATTGAAAAGTAAATAGGTTTTAAACACATTGCTTTTCATTCGCTGCACTTAAACCCGAAGCGAGGAAATCAATTTGGCTTTATAAGGAAGGCATCAATCTTCTTGATGATCACAAACACAAAGGAAGGTTTACTGAGGGGAAATTTAATTGCACTACTAAATGTACATACATTGGCTGTAAAGTCAAATATAGCATTCGTTCATGTCTTTACAATGCCTTGAAGATAATAGGACTATGGTATCATGTGTAACTCTTAAACACTGTTATAGTAAACATATTCTAGCTGAAAATGAAGAGATGGTTTGAAGCCAGAAAGGTACATGGATGCAAAGTGGCTGGCACAGTTGGTAGTTTTGCTAGAAAAGGTTTTATTGGTAGAATGGAGAATTCATGAATAAAAGATCCTAGCTCAGTCCCATGCATCTCCAGGTAGATTAGAAAAGACTCTTATCAGAAACTCTAGATGAGGGTTTGTTGCCAGATATTATATGTGAGAGTCAGATAAATGGGCTACTGGTTTGATCTGGTACAACACAGGGTCTCATCTGAAATTCTAGAACAGAATTCATACTTTGGCCTTCTTCTTTTGACTCAGTTTAAATGTAACACAGCCCTCTGCATTTGTGGGTTTCACTTTTGCAGATTTGATTATTGACAGATTATTTGCTGTCACCTCTGCTGCCTCCCTATGCCATTTTTTAAATAGGGACTGCAAGCCTCGTGAGACTGAGAAACTGCAAATGAGGCTTGTAAATCACTATTAAAAATGGTGTGGGGCAGCAGGGGAGGTGACAGTAAGCCCCACCAGCCCTTTACTTCTGCCTTGTGAAGAAACTCTGATGCCTCAAAGGAGTCCATGATGGGTTGAATACAGTGATCATACTTTTTTGTATGTTAAATTGGTTTGGAAGGGCCTAGAGTTATTCACAGTTTTTTCACTTTCATGGGGGTCCTGTGTCCCTAACCCTAGCAAATGCAGAGAGTGGACTATATTGTACAAGTATCATGTAGTCTTGCATTTTTCCCTTTCCCTTTTGGATCTATCTATATTTAGTGTTCCATCTGTGCTGGTGTTTTCAATATGGGGTGAAAACAGAGGTAGGGAAGAACAAGAAGGTAAGAAAAAGCAGAGGAAGAACATACATTTCTTGGAGTTACATGCTCTAGGACTTCAGAGGATATGAGAACTAGGGAGTTACTCAAAAGGCTTCAGTGAACCAAAAAGATTTGAGAAGGAATTTGATATCACTAAGAGGCTTAATGCAGATATTCTGAGATGCCAGAGCTAGCTCTGACACTAGACACAGTGAGGCAGCTGTCTCAGGAAAAGTTGGCGTTCATGAAACTGTGCAAATTGTTATCTAGTTAATTAGTATTGCATTTTTGTTTAGTGCCCATGAGGTTGAGAACCACTTGTGAATTTTCTTTTGCCTATGCATCTTAACTGGAGTGTGTGTGTGTGTGTGCACCAATTTTTACTAAAATTTTTTGGTGCTGCCCTGTGGCTGGCAGTTCTTAGGTGTAAGTTGCAGCAAGAGGTATATCATCTTCTTTTTCCATTCTTAGGTAGTCATGTGAAAGTTTATTGGTAGTTTACTGTGGCATATTATTTGGCTTGTTTTTGGTATTATTTCATTTGTTTTAATGTGATAGCTGCATTGAGCTGATTCTTGTCAGAAAAAGCAGGTTACAAATGTTAAAGGGAAGATAGAAAACATGTTACCCCCCCCCTCACACACACACAATCTGCCACTATCCCAGCATCATGATCCTCCACATCTGAATTAGCTGTCCCTTACTGGCAGGTGTTATTAATGATTTTTGAAAACTCAGGCAATTATGTTCACTGATCCCCTGTGACACATCTAGTGGCCCTGAGAATGCGAGAAACTGAATAGATCCTTTCTACTTTTCTCTGGTGGTTGAGTCATCGTGCTCTTCTTTAAATTCTGATTTACTAAGAGCTTTCTGACAATTAAGATGAAAGACCAACCTCCCCCCTTCTGATATTATATTACTGTCATTCTTCTTTGCTAAAATCATATGTGGGAGTTCATTGACAATTGCTCAATCTATCAGCTATAAGGAGCAATTCCTGCTACAGTTCAGCTTCTTAGCTAGGAATGCTCAGTGATCCAGAACCAACACATTACTGTCACTCCAGTGTTATCAAATCACATGCTTAAAAACTCATGAAATGTGATAAGAGAAGAGGGAGGACAAAGGAGAGGCAAGCATAACTGAAAGCTGAAAGGCCTGATCTGAAAGAGACTACATTTGGAACTGACCATCTGATATAGGAAGGCAAATATGATTTACCAGGTTTCACTGAAAGCTGATGTTATGATCTCAGGAATGCTATGATCCCTAAAACTCAGTAGGGGTTTCCTTAAAAAAAAAAAAAAAGCCAGACTAAATCTCTCTCTCTCTCTCTCTTTCTCTCTCTGTCTCTCTCTCTCTCTCTCCCCCCTCCCGTCTCTTGATAAGCTTGGTAGATCAAGGGAGTTCTGTAGAGGTAGTAAATCTTGATTTTACGAAGGTTTTGACAAGGGCCCTTTCCACACCGGCCTATTAAAACAGTGCAGAACGACCTCCAATGGAGGTCTTCTGCACCGAGGAGTGGACTTGTTACTTCCGGTATGGCACCCCTGGTGAGGACACCCAGATATCACTTTGATATCATTTAATCCGGCCGTTGCTGGACTGGCTCACAATTACCTCATCCCACGTGTTTGCGGGTTCTCTGGACAAGCACGGAAAGAGAGCGGCCGTTAATGGTTTGCATTCCATTCCCCATTGAAGCCAGCAACTCAAACCTCGCCCGCAGCTTTAGGGAACTTCCCGCCACAAACTCCACAATAGCCACACAGCTTTCAGTCAAGTTACTCTTTTATGTTGGGTCATCAACGTCCCAGCCTCAGTATTGTCTTCACACACAAATCCAATCATGCTAAACTTGACCTTTCCAAATCCTTTGTCCAGCACCAAAACTCCTTTTGTTCTCCCCGGGACCGCCATAGCTGAAAGGCACAAACTTCCCTATAAAAACCCTTCACTTTTAATCGGTCTTCGGATCACCTTGGACTGCCATCCCGCCTTGCTGCTGGTTTTCTAAGGGACTCCCCTCAGCTCCCCAGGCTGAGTTTTCTTCCCCGGAACCCCTCTTCTCTCCAGGACTACGAGACAGGTCGTATTGCCTTTCCCGAACAAACCTCCGTTTCCCTTTTCAAGCTAGTTAGTTTACGTTCTGTCTTTCGTGTCTTGTTTTTTTTTTGCCTTTAATAAAGAATTATATATTATTTGGAAAAACCTTGTCTAGCTACTCTCTGACCCACTGCTGTATACACAGGGTTAAAGATCTCGCAACGTTACCCTGCCTCTTGCTAGTCAAACCAGTGTCTCAGCTAATTTTCTCCAATTTGGTATTTTAATTGGCAACCTGGGCGCCCCTCGTGGGACCCCCCCAAATTCTCAGGGTAACAGACTGGGGCAGACTACTTTTTGTAGTTCCACACCTCAGTCTGCTCTGGAGCAACTGGAACTGGTCGCGCAGGTTTTTCAAAAGTATGGAGTGCGTGACCCCATGTTGCTCTGTCACCGTGCTCTGGTGCAGATTTGCAGGCGCGCACTAGTGCGTGCCTGCAGATCTGCCAGGGGTGGGCTTTAGGCTGGCGAGCTTCTCCGGCTGGTGGAGAGTCTCCACCAACCGGAAGCCGCCATTTTGGACACTGGAGCAGTGCAGAGCGACGAGCTCGCACTGCTCCTTGTCAGGACAGACCCAGCAAAAAGCCGGTGAGTAGCGGCAGGGAGCGTTTCCCTCACCACGTGTGGAAAGGGCCAAGGTTTCCCATGATATTTTTGCAGAAAAGGTGGTAAAAATGGGCTAAACAATGTTATTGTTGAGTGGATTTGTAGCTGGTTGGCAGATTGAATCCAAAGAATGCTTACCAGTGGTTTCTCTCCATCCTGGACAGAAGTGACTAGTGGGGTGCACCTGGTTATGTGATGGGCCTGGTGTTTTTCAACATCTATATCATGGGCCTGGTGTTTTGGATTCAAAATTTTCCTTCTACCCCTGACTCTTGTTAGGGGTTAGCTCCACTGACTTAATGCTTCTGAACAGATGTATGTAGATTGCACACCCAGTTACAAAACAACTGTGTATTTTAAGAACGCTTGCTATTTCTTTTAAACACAGCAGCAGCAGGAGCGATGCACTTGGTGCTGATCTGATGCCAATGTTTATAGTAGTCAGATATGCATGCTGTGGACAGAGTCATGTTAGTGGATGATGCCAGTGGCTGCACTTTTTTCCACGGATGGAAAGGAAGGTCAGGGCAGGCAATCTAACCTGAAAGATGCATTGGCTGTAGCTGGTTAGGAATCAGAAGACGCCTCTTGTGGCAGATGAGCTGACCTCCTGCTGGTTGGGTTGTCCTCATGCTAACATAACCTCCTCCAGCTGGTTAATCGCACAAATTATCCTGCCTTGACTTAAACTGCAGTGGAATTGAATTGGTTAGAGTTTGGGGTGTGGAAGTAAGCTCAGTCAGTTATGGAGAGGTCAGGAAGAATAAGTTGCAGAAAGGAGAACAGCATATGCCATTATCAGTCCATGGCCAAGAGCCAATAATCCGTACCCTCTATTTGTCCTGATTTGGCAGGGACAGTCCCAATTAATATTCTCTTTTCCACTTGCATTTAAAACCCAGTTTCTCTCTCCCCCTCCCATGAACCTTTTTTGTCCTCAGCTTATTTCAATTGCTGCATATTCAGTTCAGACTGCAAAAGTAGTTTGACAGAAGCTGCATCTGAACCTGTTCTCTCTATCTTCACTCTTCTGGGGTGGTGATGGTGGTGGCTCATCCTCCTCCCTTTCGCTTGTCTTGATAGCAGAGGGGCTTGGCTGGTCATCCTCTTGCTGACCAGGTGTGTGCCAAGTCTCTTCCCTTCTTGCTGACAAGGTAAGTCAGACTCCTTGTCTGAAGAGGTAGGCATAACAGCGATCAGGTGGCAGAGGGATCTGCTGGCATAAGTGCTCTGCTGGCGGAGCTCAACCACCAGAATAGTTCAAAAAGAGGTGGAAGAAAAGCTAGAGCAAGGGAGAAGCCAACTTATGCCAGAACCAAATCTTCCCCAGCCCTGGGACATAGCCACTGTGCCAGCACAAAGAGGCCAGAGGAAGGCACTGAGTTATTTTGCAGTCTACTGACTTTTTACGATAACGAGTTATAATTGTGTTACTTTTTGCCTACAATGCTTGTAATTAATTACTTCTTTTCAGTGGGATGTAACAGGATTTCTGCCTGTGTGTTCTTATTCAGCTTGAGCAATGGGAGGAAGGATCACAAGTGCAGCTTGTGCTGTCTCTTTGTGAGGTGTGGGACAGCTAGTGAGGAGTCAGTAATAAGAAGGGAGGGCTAAGCAGGGGAGGAAAAGACACATGGAAAACATGAGCTTCACTTGAGGAAAACTTAGTTTGCCTTTCCTGCCTCTTTCTCATCATTCCAAAGGAAAAGGACTGTTGGTCCTGCCAGAAAGAGAAAGAGAGGATCAGTGTGAATGTATGTGGGATGGGAGGAACAGGGAGAAATCTTCCTTGACAGGCTGGCTGCTCCAAAGTGTGGGACAAGATGCACACTAGGACTGGTTGGACTTGTGTGTGCTGTGAGAGAACATTTAAAGGACAGTTTGAGGACACATCATGAAATTTACAGAAAATAGCATGGAGATTGTCACTGTAAGCCTAAGATACATTTTGTTATTAACTCTTCCGAAAGGGCTCTTTTCACATATTTAAAGTTGCCTTCCTCTAACCTAGATTTTTTCCCCTCCAGATGGGCTACAAATCCAGTAATTGAATTGCTGCTTGGCAGGGCAATGTGTCCAGGAACTGCTAGATTGGGAAAGGCTATCCCAAAATATGTGGTCTCATCCAACAACCTATTCAACTCTTTATGTTACTGATTTGCATGTTTCTTTTTTTCCAGCCCATGTACACTTTACTCACTGTTCAAAAGCTCTGCTTGTTGAGTTAATAAGGAGTGATGTATTTTGGTTAGAGGACACTGATCCATTTCAAGTGCAGCAATAAGCAGATACGTGCAAAAATCAGTCAGTGAATCAAGGATGGAGAGTTCTTAAACAGAAACTTTTTGAGAGCCTCTAAACCTATGCCCAACATTTTTCTGCACAAGTGAATTACTGCATTCTTTTTGAATCCTTACTCCCAATCTATAAAGGGCAGTGGTAAAGCACAGGGTTCTGCTTGCATGAGCCAGGGTCCCAAATTCAATCTGTGACATCTCCAGTCTAAAAGATCAGGTATCTAGTGACCTTATTGTTCTTCTTCGTGGTCTCTGTGCCTTCATACACTAGGAGCTTTAGCGCCTGCGCGGTAGCGTTCGGAAACTTCTAGAGCTTGTTCGCTTGGCGGGAACCCCTCCCCCACGCCGGTACTGCGCATGCTCCTCCCGCCGAGCAACGGTCTCTCCTCAGTTCTTTCTCGTCCGCCGCCGCGTACGGAAGGTTCTTTAGTTTGTTCCTCTCACGTCGTGCTTGGCTTGCTGTTTTTTCACGGTTTTACGGACTTTCGGACTGTCTTTGACCTCTCTTTCGGACTCCCCCTTCGGCTTTCGTCTTTTTTGGATTTCGGAGTTTGGCGTTTTCTTCGTCTTATGTCCGCGCTCTTTAAGAAGTGCGTGTCCTGCGGCCGCAAGGTTGCCCTCAACGACGGCCATAAGGAGTGTCTCTTCTGTTTGGGCGAGTCCCACAATATCCGGACTTGCCAAATTTGTAGGGATTTTACTCCCCAAACTCTTCGCAACCGCTCCGCGAGACTCAAATCTTTTTGTTGGGAGCAGTCTCTGCGGGCGATAGACGAGACCTCCACTTCCAAGATGGCCGACAAGAAGACGACCACGCCATCGACGGTATCGGCGGCTGCCGTTCCGTCCACCTCGTCGGTATCGGGCTCGGTACCGACGAAAACGCCGATCTCGGCGTTACCGAGGATCCCGAAGCTGTCGGCGGCTGCCAGGTCAGCAAAAGGATCCTCGACGGCGAGGAAGGCTGAGGCTCCCCTTACGGAGACGCCTGCAAAAAAGCGCCCTGCTCCGGACGGAGGCAAGGGCAAGGAGAAGGAGAAGAAGAAGAAGAAGAAGGAAAAGAAGCGCTCCCCGGCTGGGGACGCTCAACCTCCTACTCCTCCTCCTACTCAGCAGCCTTCCAAAGGGCGAGGCGAGTCCGTCGACCTCTCGGAGGATGAGATCGAGGACGTTCCCCAACAGCGCCCGGACTCGCCTGTGGCAGACCCTCCAACCCTGGTGGAGGAGCGCCACCGCCCTCTTAGCCGTCGCAGGTCGGCCGACCTGCAGCAGAGAGAGCCCTCTGCTTCTCCGGAGCGGCGTTCGACCTCCTTCAGGTCCCGGTCCCGCTCTTCCGAGCGTCCGGTGGCCTCGCCGCCTCCGAGGGAGACAAGAGAGGAACAACCTCGCTCGTCTGCCTCCAGATACACCTCGGCGTCCTACGTGGCCAGGTACGCGAGGGAATCTGAGTGGAGAGAGCGCCCGGCCTCCTATCGGTCGCATTCGCCATCGTACTGGGATCGGTACCATCGTGGCCCGAGTCGCTGGGAGACCTTCCGGAGGTCCCGGTCACCTCGTCGACAGCGCGAATCGCGCTCGCCTAGAGGGGACGAGGCTCGGTACCGTCGACGCCGAAGCCGATCTCCGTCGGACCGCCGCTCCTTCAGCCGCTCTCCCTCCCCTCGATATCATAGGGCGAGGGAGCCTTCACCACGGTATCGGGCGATATCGCCACCTCCTAGGGTCACGGCAACGGCGACGCGCCCTACGGAGTCGATGGTGTCTGAGCGGGCTACGACGACGTCAGCCTGCCAGACTACCCCGGTCACCACCAAGAGGGTGAAATCCGTGGTCAGCCATCCCAAGCGGGACGCTGCTGCTACCACCGCCCCGGCTGCGGAGAAGCCTAGGAAGGCAACACCTGCGGCGACTACGAAGGAGCCGGAGAGCGAGCGGCGAGAGGACTCACCTAGCTCGGAGTCGTACGACTCGAGTGTGGAGTCTGAGGTGTCTGAGGCGGCCTCCCAGGAGTCTCCTCCGTTGGGATTCGGGGACCCGATCCCAGATTCTGCTCCAGAGGACGTCCACCAGTTCTCTGCGATGCTGCTCCGCATGGCCACTACCCTTGGCCTTAAGATCGCCGATGCGGAGCCGGAGGACGACGATCCAGCCTTCTCCGTTTTCGAGGAGAAGCGACCTTCCACGGCCCCGCTGCCTCTCCTGCCCCGGGTATCCAGACTGGTGAAGGCCGCCTGGGATCAGCCGGCCTCGGCTCAGCCGATACCGCAGCGGTTAGAACACCTCTACCGGGTGCAGAAGGGTAACGCCGGTTATCTATTTAATCACCCTGCACCGAACTCTGTGGTCGTCGAGTCCGCGCAGACGAAGGGCTCCGGCAGGCAACACACCACCCCGCCGGACAAAGAGGGCAGGAAGTTGGACGCCTACGCAAGGAGGTTCTATGAAATAAAGAGATATGTACACTTAATCATTTTGTTCCCCTCAGTTTCACATTGCCATGTGAAATATTTGCTGCAAAAGTTCAGGAACGAATCAAAGCAAACTAGGGAAGGGTGAAAACATGATCCATTAAAGCAGCCCAACTCTGACAGCCTGATCTTCAAAAGCCTCCTCTCCTTTCCCCTATCCCACCCTGCCCATAGGTTGTCTCAACTTATTGTAAGTCTGTGTTTTATGAGATCTTCCTGGGAGCAAGAAACCTTCAAATATATTTTCTCCCAAACCAAACTACTATGAAGCCTGCAGTTTCTTATTTCCTTCATGCTCTTTACCCTGGAATGATATTCCCAAGAAGAAAAAAAAATCCTCATCCCAAGGAGTTGCCCTTGAAATTAAATTTTTAGAACTTTCCAAGGTATTTTGCTGCTAGAATGCTTCTCTAGTAGAATACTTCTAAGGATTATCTTCTCTAGATTTTACCCTGCATTCTTTCTTTGTCAGGATTCTCCTCTTCTCAGGATCACCCTTTCTGCCTAAATACACACTTTCTTTCTCATACACATAACATGTCACTCCCTTCTCTTCCTGCCACTTAACTACTACTGGCTCCGAGATCAGATGAGATTGGGCATGTTCAAGGTGGTATGGCCTTGCCCTATTAGCCTACTGAATATTTCTTCTAAATTTTATACTAAATATTTACCCATAAAATTAAACTACTTGCTGGAGTCTAATGAAATGATTGCTGAAGAACAGGTGGGTTTCTGATGTAACCGTACAACTATGGATCATTGTTTTGTGCTGTCCCACCTAGTGCACAAATATGTTAGATTGAAACAAAAGTGCCTGTTTGTAGCATTTATTGATCTTTCAGCAGCTTTTGACTCTATTAATAGGGAATGGCTATGGGACAAATTATATAGAACAGATATAGACAAAAAGTTGCTAATATTAATGCGCGAACTCCATGCTGATACTAAGATCCAAGTAAGATTGAATCAATCCGGCTTGTTATCAGAACTGATGCCAACTAGTTGAGGTGTTCAGCAAGGCCGATAGCCCCATCACTGTTTAATTTCTATGTTAACTCACTAATAACTGATTTAAGCAATAATGGCAACTTTGTTCCCCCTAGACTGAGAAATAAGAAATTAACAGTACTTATGTATGCAGATGATACCATTCAATTGTCACAGACACAACAAGCAATGAGGAGATTACTGAAAGCCTTTAATCAACTGGCATTACACAACAAATTAAAAATTAATTATGATAAGACCAAAATCTTAGTATTTGCCAATAGACAAATAAAACATGTATGGCAGGTTGACGGGCATCCTATAGAACAGGTGAAATTGTTTAAATGTTTAGGCCTTAATTTTTCCTAGACCAGACTCTGGACAAATCATTATGAGAGTACCAAAAAAATCACCATTAGCACTGTCAGCTCCCTACTAAGATACTATTGGGGCACAGGTGGTAAACAGATCCCACCTGCTATTAAAATTTATAAGGCTAAAGTAGTTACTCAGATATGTTACGGCACTGAACTTTGGGGAGTATCCTTGAAAACGCACCTAGAAACAGTTCTGAATTATTTCCTCAGGGCAATTTTAGGATTACCTATAGGAACTGAAACCTCCATTTTTGTGGTTGGAGACTGGTCTCCACACACTGAAGAGTGCTGTTCACATGTATGCAATCAAATATTGGCTGAAGCCGAGAAAAGGAATAGGTTCTTCTTTAGTTTTGAGTGCCTTCAAACAAATGTCAAATTGCAATAGTAGAAAATATTTATCCTGGAATCAGAAGATTCTACATCTAGTGGAGGGTTATGGTCTCTCGCTGGAGTCTTTAGATGCTTTAAACTTTGAGCAAGCAGCTTGACATCTGAAAGCACACATTTCAAAAAAGGACTTCTAAGCTGATCGTGCTTCCATATGTCTGTCAAAATGTGCTCCCTGGTATGCCAATTTACCTATACAAATGCTTCATCCTCAATACTTAAATAGTATAACAAATTTTAAGTGGAGATATGCTCTCATAGCTCTCCGTTGTAACTCAATGGATCAGCAGTAGTTCTTGGAAGGTACCATCATATCCCTAGGGAGGACAGAGTCTGCCCATGTGGGAGCAACATAGTTGAAAATCTAGTACGTTATCTATTGGTATGCCCAATTTATACAGACTTAAGAAAGGCCTTGTTTGAAGAACTTGACCTTACACCCAATAAGCCTAGCTCATTTCTAATTAAATTTCTTCTGGAGGATTCAGTTCCACACATTTCCAATAAAGTTGCTTGTTTTGCTTTCAAAGCATCAATTTTGAGAAGGGAACTTAGTAGTAAGGATAAATAGATACTAGAGATGATGGATGGGACCATAAAGTACAACACTTTTTATATTGTTTAATGCTGTTTTTATCTGAAATACTTTATAATGGCCTTGGCTATACAAATAATTTTTTTATTACTATTATTATTACTATTATTATTATTACTGCTGGCTCAGAAAGAAGGTCTGACTGGGTATTGGTTTAGGAGGAAGAAGGCCCTGTGTCATGATGGGTGGCACCACTACCATCTCCTTTTCTTAATAATATGATTCATGACACCACATTACTAATCCCCAAAAGGATAGAGAGAGGCCTTCAGCTTCCCCCATTCCCTATAGCTTTGGCAACCAGCAGATGCTAGTTTGGCTCAGAGGTGTGTACTGCTGCTAGAATGCTTGACAACCCAGCTACCCTTCACCCCAGCTTCTGTTGATGAAATGAGCCCATCAGTCAACCAGCTGTCAAACACATCATCTCTGTGCTTGCCATTCTTGCTGAAAGTAATGCATGGCACAAAATGGAGTGCTTTGCTTCTTCTTTCCCTTGGAGGTCAATTAAAAAGTGAAGAGAAGAGGTGGTGTGGAAGCAACTGCAGAAAGGAAGGGGAAGGTGGAAATGGCATCATGCTAACGTGAATCAAACAGTTTCCTTACTCTTGTCTCTTTTCTAGACTGGAACTAAGCCAGTAAGAGAGTCAACAACAGATTGTTGCTGACGGTTCCCATTTCACTAGTGTGCTGAATCTGGTCTGAGTTTCAACTTGGATTTTAAAGGACATATTCAAGGTGCTAAGCTTGTTTTGGGGGATAGAATTCAGTTCTCTGCATAGCTCCTAAAGCAAAACCCATAACAAATTTATTGTTCCACTTCAATGGATTAGTGGGACCATTAGGTGCATGGCTCCAGCCCCAGTTCAAACAAACAAACAAACAAACAAACAAACAAACAAACAAACAAACAAACAAACATGGGTTTAGTGCCCCAGCAACCACTCCATCTTACAACTGGGTGAAGAGGGGTAAGTGAGTACCCAATGTTTGTTGTTTTCTTTTATAAAAAGATATTGGACTATTTGAGACTAAGATTAATGTACCTCCCCCCTCCCCCCTTATACAAACATCTTCATGATGACATATCATTCAGGACAAGAGCAGCAAGAAGACTCAAAGGTTGATTTAGGTGAATGTGCCCTTCTGGGGAAAGAGCAAGGGCAAAGGAGAGATCATAATTGTATGGGAAGGCACAGCAGGTAGGGAGATGATGCTATGAAGAACTTGTAGGTGGACTAATCATTAATAGAAAAATGAATGGTGGGTTAGTCAGGGCTAATGGCCTTAGGCATGTGATTACACCATACTTTTCCCCATACACGCAAAGCAATAAATTGTTTAAGCAGTTGCTTCCATGTAGCTCAGAATGGCTTCTCAATAGAGAACAAAATTGTTTCTTGGGGAATGCCGCAATGTATCTTAATTGAGGTTTCTTTATTTTTAATATTGCATAGAAAATTGTGACTTTTGTTTGAAGATCCCAGTTTCTTCTTAGAGACATACTATTGCCAGATGCTTGATAACCCCTCGGTTCTTACAGCCAAGACTGCATCCTCCTCCCCCCGTGAAAAATGATTGTTAAGCTTGAATACTTGTGACTGAGTTTGGCTAGGTGGATTCACAGGTTGTTCAGTTCTGCTCTGCATAAATATGTGCAACAACCCACCCACCATTCTCACCCTACTCTGCTCTGTTTCCTGTACAACATGTGCTTGTGAGTGATTGGCCTGAAAAGTGTTTGAGAAAAAAAATTCAAACACATGCTAAGAATCTTTCTGTATGACATTATATGGGTGCATCCTGCTTGTGAATTGGGAGACATTTCAGGGGCTCCAGTGTTTTATTCAGGATATAGTTCCTTACATGCAGGTCACTGAGCAGTGTTTCAGCAATATTCACATTTATTTAGCTATAGGTAAGAGAACTGAGAAGTTTGGAAGGAATACATTTAGTATAATGTGTTGTTAATTTTTGAGATTCTTTGAATGAAGAGGGGAAACTGTTCCATATTTTGCTTTTAAAGTAGCAAGCATGTAACTGATACTTTTTCATATAATGATTAGTGAATTTAACCCATTAGTTTCATATTCTTCTATCCTTGTCTCCAATCAATGATCAGAGACAGAGATAAAGAGATATATAAAGCCTTGGGAAACTTGTGCCATGAAATTAACTACAAAACATTTTGGATGGAAGAGGAGCTTGGGTATGCTGACTACCTACATTGTTTTTAAAAATCTAATGATTGAAATAATGCTGAGTGTACTTATTTATGTAGTGAATGAAAGAGTTTCATTAGTAATAATAATGATACCAAATAATTGTTTTGGAGCTTGTTAGCAATCATTAAGATTAACTAAGTAATGCACAGTGTGTGTGTATGTGCCTTCAAGTTCCACATTTGGTCAGGGCCTAATTCTTTCTGGTTTTTTTTTAATGGGATGAAATCTGTACCTTTTTATTTGTTTTTTAAAAACATGTACACGATTGTACACATGTTTTAACTTGTACACAGAGCTTGTTCCTTTCCCCCCTTGACTAAAGCATGCCTGAGCAGTGTTTTGCACATCTTTGAAATATGTACACTCTTCTTGTGCATGTGTTTCAAATAACACCATTGTTTTCAGATGTGTCTCAAGCCATCCATCAGTGTGTGTGTTCAGGAGTGCAATTTGCATTTGATCTGGACAAGTTTGAATAGTATCGACTGGATGAAGTCTACACAAAAACTCCATCAGAGTAGATTCCTAGCACATCTTCAGTTGTAATCAATTAGAGTTTCACTTACACAAAAGTAACATGGAAGAAATTAATTTATTTGTTTATTGCCAACACGTAAATCTAGGAACATCCATTGGAGTTCCATTCTCAGTCTTCTCCCAGTATGTTCTCTTCTCCAAGGTTCATCTTTAAACTTTCCATCTTATATTCCCCACTAGAAAACTTATTATCTTCGCTGTCATGTCCAACAAACCCTATAGTGTGCTTTCAAGGATACAGGTATTCATTTGCCTGCTCCATGATATAGTTATCTCATAGCTATAACTATGAATATATGGATAACTGAACCATAGGCTCCTTGTACCTTTTGAGGCAGTGAATCACAATTAACAGTAATTGCTTCTATCTCTGTGCTAAAATATATCTCTGTTGGTTGACTCAACACTCTACTATCTTAGAAGCACACAGCAATAATACAGAGAGATAAAGCACCTGAAGAGCAGAACTGTCAACTAAATGTTCAAACTATTTTCTCTGATAAATAAATCTGACAGAGAGCCACACAATGGGAATTGGGAAGGCCATGCGATGTACTGAATGGGAAAGGAAATAGAGATAAAAGCAGTCAAATGAGAAGACCACAGCTAAAAGTATTTGCACAAATTGCTACAAACAATGTAGACTGCTGTGATAATAGTGACAGTTAAGGTTAATTGTTTTAAAAATTACACACCATGCTGGAATTAATTACAGACAGAAAACTTTTGATCAATGTATTTTTATTGTATTTTAAATATATGTATTTGAGTCAAATAAGATTATGCTTCAGTCCTTAAATCCAGAAGAAAATCCGATACTGTGAATTATTTAGCAAAGGAGCATGACTGGGAGTTTAATTTGTGTGTGCAGTTACAGGGCGAGTAAATCTTTTATAATGAGAAAACGAGAAAAGAGTTATTGTTATGTTTCTGGTGGTATTACTTGTAAAATGTATGTTGAACACGAATACTCCTTTTAAGGATCAGACTAATTGCATAATGCTAAACAGGGCTATCAGTGGAAAATTTTGAGGCAAGATTGGAAGATCTTGTTTATCCAAAACATTTAAGACATTTTGACAGAAGCTGAAATAATTTAATCCAGATTCATGAGATTTATGTCATTTCTACACATTTAATCCCAGCAATCCACAAAAGATAATGACAAAGATGGGTTGTTGGACAAACACTGCTGTGGATGTCACCTGCCTCTTGAAAGGCAGATTGGGTTTGCTATGGGAGGAGAGCCTGTACTGATGGAAAAAACTTCCTGAAGCATCGGATGTGTTTGCTACAGGATACTCCCATATATCTCTCTGCAAATTTTCTTAGGTGGTTCTTTGTCATCTTTGTTTGCATAAGAACTTTGTATCTTATGTACATGGTAGCAAGTGAACAATGCAAAAATAATTATAACAATAAACTAGGGATGGGACAAATCCAGAATTTTCTGAATCCGAATCTGGATCTGAATCCGTCGAAGGTTCTGGGAATCCACAAATCTCATGAATCTTGACTCTTTTGAATCCTTTTTTAAAAAGGGTTTAAAAAGCAACCTTTAAAAACTTTAAAAAACTTTTTTAAAACAGGACTTCTTTTAAAAAACCTATTTTTTGGTTGGTGGATTTGAAAGATTTGGTTCGTCTATTTTTGCATAGGGATTCGGATTTGCAAATCTCGAATCCTTGCTGAGGATTCAGTTGGCCCATTCCTACAATAAACAAGACAAATTCATTGCATTCATTCATTCATTCATTCATTCCCTATCCTCATATACCACCATCAATCAGTTTTACGTGGCATTTTACTGGTCAGCATAAAGGGGAGAAAAACCTCCCACAAAAACAAAGAAAGGAATAAAGAAAGGCAAAGATACTAAGAAATGCAGCTAATCAAATACAGGCATACATAGACTTTGTCTCAGTTCATATTGAGGAGTAGATCTATGATGATATTAAATTAAAAATGTAGGCTGGCATCCTGCTAGGCAGTTATAATGTTCGAAGCTTAGGCTTACAACCTTGTAACTGTTTGGTATTCATATTTACTATTGAAGCACTTTTGCCACAACTGCAAGTGCCTCCCAAACTCACCTTAAAATCCAGAGAGCTGTACCGTGGGATGGAATTCTACAGCACTGGTGAGTGAGGCACTGAAAGATGCCAGTGAGCTGCATTATGACAAGATGCCACAAGGGTTCCTGCTTCTCCAAGTTGCACTGCTGCTTCCTGATGTGAATGGTCTGGATGCATCCTTCAGTGTTCCACTCACCAGTGCTGCCAAACTCCATTCTTCAGTATGGCTGCCTGGATTTTAATGTTTGTTTTGGGGATAAGATCATGAGACAGAGTATAACCATAACATTGTGGTTACGTGTCTGATGCAGATCTCAGTTGTGATTTTTGATGGAGGATTTGATTGAAGACTATGAGAATGACAACATATGATGCTCCAAATAATAGGTAGGATCATTTAAGAGAACAGGAAACTTTTGAGTGGATGAAGGTGTTGGACCTGAAGGGCAAAGGATGTGGCCAGATTTGGATAACAGGAGATAAGAACTTGAGAGTCTAGGTGGGATAGAACATAGAGATCATTAAAGGGGTGCAAGAAGTTTGAGATGAATATGACAATTAAAGAGAAAACAGATGTATAATTGGAAAGATGTGTGATTGGAAAAGATTCATGGAAGATTCTTCAGTATATGACCATGGCAGCAGGACTGTTATATGTTCAAAGATGGAATAATTGAACACTATTCACTATGGAGGAACAGTTTCTGAAACTGACAGATTTAGTAGAAATTGACAAATTGTCTGGTTTGAGAAGAGAAAGGCCATTAGTGACATTTCTTAAACACTGGAAACCCCTTATAGACTTTTTTTGCAAAAGAAGAAAGTGATTTGGTAAGTTTTGGTTTTGAGCTTAGAAAGAGTAAGTTAAAGAAAGAATGGAATATATTGCAATTTTGGAGAGAGTGGTATGAATAAATATATGTATGTATAGCTGCGGAAATGAAGACTGGAAATTACTTTTTCTATTTCTTTTCTCCCCCCTTTATTTTTTCTTCTGCACTTTTACATTTTTGCTATATTGTATGTCTGTTTTCTGTCTTTTTTCCTTTTCTTGTTTGTATTTTTAAAACATTCTCTTAATGGAAATTGTTCTCCTTCTTAGACTATTTCTCCCTGTCTCCCTTCTTCCTTTCTCTCACTGGCACAACATCCTTCTTTCCATATAACAATATTCTCTGCTTCACACTCATATTATAACTCTATCATGGAATCACAAAATTGGAAAGAACCACAAGGGCCATCTAGTCTTCATGCCATGCAGAAATCCAAAGCTAAAGTGCTCTCAAAAGATATCCATCCAAGGTCTGTTTAAAGACCTATAAAGAAACTGACCGTACATTGTTCAGTTTGCTTTTTTGCAAGTGGCAGAGGCTGTGTTTTTGGAGTTGAGGGTCTTCAGAAAAAAGCCTCTGGGCTGAAGTGCATATCTTTTGCCTCCATCTTACAGCTTCTTCCCTCTTCTGGTCAGATTGCTCTCTTTCTCTCTCTCTCTCTCGGATTCATGAATATCCATTCATTCATCAAGGACACACACATGCATCTTCAATCAATCCCATAGATTTAAATCAGCTTTTTTAAAGGTGAAATTTTCTTTTCAGCCTCTGTTTGTTCAGGCTGTTCTCCTGTTTTTTGAACAATATATCTCAACCTGCCTCACTTTGGCTTGGCCTTTGCCCTGTGCAAGGCAGACAATGATGCTTTATACACTAGCTAACATCATATATCCAAAGGTAATGCAAATGACAAAGCATATGTCTCAGGGTGTTATGTCTGTTACATAACACAAGCAATGGTGTTATTTGTATGATGGAATTACTAAAAATACAGAATAGATATTTAAACATTCCAAGAGGCTGTTTCTGTGGGCACTGTAGATCTTATTGCAGGAGTTCTCCAGGTGGCCTAGGCCTGTGATTCTCATCCTAAATCTAAAAGAATGTTCCTCAATCTGCACACCCTTCAACTGTCTTAGGCCATTTCCATACGGACTTAAAAAACTGGTGCAGAGCGTCCTCCAGAGAGAACGTCTGCACTTGGGAGTGGACTGGGTCGGACTACTTTACATAGTTCCGCACCTCAGTCAGCTCCAGAACAACCCGAAGTGGTCATGCAGCATGCTTTTTAAAAACCTGTTTCTTTAGGTTTTTAAAAAGCATGGAGTGTGCCACTCTGTTCCTGTGCTCCAGTGCAGATTTGCAGGCTCGCACCAGTGCGAGCCTGCAGATCTTCCGGGAGCGGGCTTTAGGCTGGCGAGCTTCAGTGGTTGGTGGAGAGCCTCCACCAACTGGAAGCTGCCATTTTCATCCCCGGAGCAGTGCAGAGCAGTGGCCACGCACTGCTCCAGAGCAGCCCGGACTTGAGCGTCAAGCCAAGAAGTCCGGTAAGTACCGGACCGGGGCGATTCCATCGCTACGTGCGGAAATGGCCTTAGTTTAGCAGAGACATCCCAGTGAATGCTCTGTTGCCCCACTTTCTCAACTGCTTTTAAAATGTCCCAGTTTCTTTTTCCTTTTTCATCCTTATCTAACTTCAATTGCTGCAAACTGAGACAATTTCTGTACTACACTGTTGTAGTGCTATTATTCTACTTTCAACACCCTGTGGAATTTTGGGGTTTGCAGTTTAGAGAGGAACCTTTAGAATTCTCAGCCAGAGAGCTCTTTGACCTCAATAAACTACAAACCCCAAAATTCCACAGGATGTTGAAAGTGGAATAACAGTGCTATAACAGTGTAGGGTGGAAATGACCTGAGTTCAAAACAAAAAATATAGTTTCTATTCAGTTAAGTCTGTAGGAGAGGGAGTAAGGGGGTGAAGTCTTCTCTTTCCTAGGTTCATTTAGTTTTTTTTTTTTCTTTTTACAGGTTTTCCTAAACTCAGTACATATATGCCAGGGCTTCTCTGATTAAAATAGTAGTTTTCTGTGTTCTTCTCCATTAGGAACTTTTGCCTTTTTGTTGCCTTGGCATATCCTTTTGACCACACTCTGAAGTTGCTTAGCCACAGATGTCTTGGTTTCAATCTGTGAAACGTTGGAAAGAATGAACCTGGTTCTCTCCAGATATTTTGGACATCAGGTCCTAGAATCCTTTGCCATTGGCCATGTTGGCTGGGACTTCTGGGATCTGATCCCCCAAAACATTGGAAGATCAAAAATGGATTGCCACTAGTTTGGGCCTTTTGCCCACTACCTCTTCCTTCATCTTTGTCCTTCCACGTTAATTCTGCAGTGTCAGATATTGACAAGACAGTAAAAAATGGTGGATTGTGTAAACACTTTTGTTGATATAGACACCTAATTAGTTAAGTGTACCTCTGGTTTCAAGAAAAATTTGTATCACTATTTCATATGGTGAGACAACATATCCTCTGTGTTGACTACAGTATTTTCTGTTGTGTACCTGATAATTAATGTCTTGACAATTGTTTAATGTCCAAACAATATTAATTGTAACAAACTAGGTAGGAAGAAACATTTTCAGATGGCGACAGTTTTAAGCAGAGCTTGGCTTTTTTATTGGGGACACTCAAGGATAGTGTCAGGAGACTCCCCAAAACTTTGTTAATCATTCTTCATCCAAAAACTGGAATATCCAGAGACAAGAAAAAATATCCAGCACACTTTGTGATGTTCCCAAATGGAATGACTTGGCACCTCTTAAACAGACATAAATTTCCTTGCCCATTCCCAACTTCCCATATTTCCCTTAAAAAAAAAAAAAGAAGTAAAAATGAATTATGACATATCCAGAGAGAGCAGGAGGATACCTGCATCTATTGTGGCCACAGTTCTAATAGGTGGAAAATAAAGGCAATGTTTCCCATAATAATGTTCAAGATTTAAGGAATCTTAAAAGATAAAACCAAGCAATTCAGTCCATCCTTGTCCCTTGTGCTTTCATGTTCCTTGACCCTACATTCTCAGCCAGCTGTTCTCACTTTGTTTTTGCTTTGCCAACTGCATTGCAGTTATGATGTCTGCTGCTACACAGAGAAGTTAGTTTGGCAGCTGGTTAAGCGCTAGAGCAGCAAAAAGAAGATCCTCATAGTGGCTGAAGGTCTCTTAGAAGAGCCATCAAAGCAAATATAAAGAGAAAATAGATCACCAGCACAGAAGGACAATGCAGTGATTAACAGAAATCCTCACTCACTGCATTTGGCCAACACCACAAATAGTTCTAGGAGAAAACAAAAAGAAAAATCAAATCCATATGACAATATCTGCTGTTCTTCATTGCTGAAAGTTCTTTTGGAATTAATCATTCATTGGAATTAATCATTTTTACTGAAACTAATATCAAGTGTACTGGCAATAGCAAACTAATAGTTCCCTCTACCATATTTAAATCTGCATCTTTGGGGATGTCTGAGCCTGAGCACTCGCAACCTTTCTTTTGCTTCTCAGAAGGATGATGTGATTCCCTGTTTTGTTAAATATGGGGCTTCTCCACTAACAAATGTGTTCTTTTGTATCACTTTAGCTTATTGTTTGTTATTATGTGCCTTCAGGTCGACACCAGCTTGTGATGTCCTATTGTAAGGTTTTCTTGATTTTCTTGGCAAGGTTGATTCAGAGGGGGTTTGCCATTGCCCTCCTCTGTGA
Source organism: Ctenosaura bakeri (assembly GCA_948474755.1). Classification (NCBI taxonomy): domain Eukaryota; kingdom Metazoa; phylum Chordata; class Lepidosauria; order Squamata; family Iguanidae; genus Ctenosaura; species Ctenosaura bakeri. Next base: position 32,687 of record CAOLHI010001023.1, read on the forward strand.
GTGAGAGAGTGTGAATTTCCCAGTGTCACCCAGTGTGGGTTCTATGACTGAGTAGGGATTTGAACCCTAGCAGTATACATCCCCTGGATCCTGTCACTTCTACCAGCACCATCATTTCCACTCTGTTCTGCAGCCTACCCTTTCCCTAACAACTGATCTGGAAGGCAAGGAAATCCCAGGCACAGGTTTTAACATTTCCATAGGGCTGCAGCAGAAGAATGAAGAGAAGAAAGTCTTGATTCCAGTAGTATTAGAGCCAGAAGTACACCATTGTATCCTATTGGATATCATTGTATCCTATTGGATTTTGACCATTGTTACTAGGTAATTGTTGACTGTTCCAGAGATATCACTGGTGTGTATTTGCTGCCTGGCACCTTCTTGCTTAGGGTTACCAGGTCAGTTCCATTCCAAGCATTGAGATTTTAGGCTAAAATTCTGAGATCAAGGACAGTTCATGGCAATGTCACATGAGATGGGAACCTGGTATCATTAAGCATCATACATTAAACATAACCAGAATTGCTCTGAAAATGTTGTTTCCAATAGGAGTGGCTGACTAGTGCAAAGCAAGCATTGCTGTCTTGAACAGACTTGCTCTCAGAACACAGGAGCTGTTTGTTTAAATGTGCCAGTATTGATACTAATGAATCTAGTGTCTGAAAAAGTTGTAGATTATGTTTGCTCTAGTTATTGAAGACTTACACATAAATAATACATCCCAGAGAGTAAGGATTTAAATATACAGTAAAATAATAACTATGGTCCTTTTTGCACGGCATTTGCCATGCGATAGGGCCCCTGGAGTGGTCCACACGACACACTTGCAAGGAGCGGTCCACACGACACACTTGCAATCGCACGATGCTCCAGCAGCTGGCAGACGTAGATTGCGTACTATTTCATTTTCCGCTTTGAGCCGAAAAATCATGCATCGCTCTGGGGCCCTGCACGCACTTGCCGTGCATGTGGAGCTCCAGAGCCAAGCTGCTTGCACTTCCTGTACCAGCGCAGCCTGGGAAAATCCCAGGCTGCACTGTGGAAGGAAGTGGAGGGGCTCGCACGCTATCTGCTTATGAGCAGGCAGCAGCTGTGGAGCTGAAGCAATGGGGACGCGAGAGCCTCTCGCAAGAGGCTGCTCGTGCAATTCCCGCACCCCAGCTCCACAAAAAGGTGAGTTGTGGAAAGGGCCTGTGTCTTTGTTGGACAGAGCAAAGAGTGAAGTTGACAATGAAGCAGTTATCTAGGTGTTTATTTACTTTTGAAAATATGTCTGTGTTAATTGTACCAGCAATCTTGCAGCTGTAACAAAAGATGGTATGCTGGGGAAATGGGGAATAAAGATACTGAGTTTCACAAATGATACTATAAACTCTTTGTAAGAAAGGAGGACTAGACTTAGACCCTCCTGAAAGAAGACAATTTCCTCCTCCTTTTGTTCTCTCTTCCTTCTCCTCTGAATCTAGGGAAGAGAAAAGCATCCCAGCAAATGTCTTCCCTCCAATTCAAACTGCCATTGCTGTGGCCTCTGAAGGAGAGAAGAACAGACAAGTACAGCTCTATTGTGCTTCGGCCCCAATAGCTGGCAAGAACCTTTCTGTCCATGTTCCAACTGACATTGTTGTGGCCTCATAGAGAGAAGGGCCAGACTAGAAACTCCTGAATCTGATTCCCATCCCCTGCTCTTTGTGTATCATGTCTTTCAAACCTGAGGGCAGGGAACTGTCAAACTAACTAGTGTTAAGCCAGTCTGGGAATATTTGTGGTTGAAAGGTGGGGTGTAAATAAACCAAACTAGCAAGCAAATAAGTAAATGTTTTAAAAGTATCAGGATTCTACTGTAGAAATATACACTTTGATACTAATATAATAAGACTGTACATTTGTACAACAATTCTTTCAAAGGTAGTATAAAAACAGCTATTTTTAATGTGGTAATATTCCTGTAATAGCAAGTTGTGAGCTTGGCATAAAATATGTACATACACACACACACACACACATATAAAATAAGTCATGAAATGTCATTATTGTCTTTTGTGATCTTGTAGAGGAATAAAAGCATTTGAACACAGCATTACAAGATGTTTACATGTAATATGAGAAAAAGACCATTTGAATGAACACACTGACATCATGAACGTGTAACTGAAGTTTCTCTTAGTTTTATTATTACCAGGTAATACTTTTCATTATGACCCATGGAAGGAACAGGATTTTAAGAAATTTTACTACCAAATTTGAGAAGATTTTCAGCTCTTTGTGTAAATTACATCCATGTAGAAGCAACATGGGGATGGGCAGGGGGTGTATTATGGTGGTAGATCCCATCCTCAACACATGTGTATGTATGGGGTTTTGTGTACACATTCTAAGGATGCTCATTCTGTGCATTTAGAAGACCTTTTATATATAGAAAGACAATAAAGGAACATCTAAAAAATACTCTAGTAAATTAGAATCAGAATAGTTAAAAGAAAAATTATTAGGGTTAAAATCCCAGAATAAGCATGTTAGCATACTTTTATAAAAGTTCTGGGAATATCTCTCTGTGTTAAGGTCAAGGAGGAAAAAACACTTTTACTGTCTCACTCCATTTAAACCAGGAATAGGTAGCTGCACAGGAGAGGTCAATTGTGAATGGTTTTGACGTATTTTGGTTCATTTGGGGGCAAAATTTGCCTCCATCAACCTGAATTTTTAATTTTTTAGGGAAGTTTGTAGGGGCATTACAGATCCTCAGGGGGCCTTTGGGGCTTGGCTAAAAAGTTGGGGCTTGAGGATCTCCAGGCACTCACGGGCTGTCCTTTCCCTGCCCCTGATTGAGACTAATTGAGATACATGAAAATGGACAGGACAGAAGATTATGAGAATTCTGTATGTAGTTTCAGTCACATGGGGTAGCCATAGTTCATTATAAAAGACTGCTGAGAAACTATGGTTTACTTAATAAACAGCACAATTCTGTGCCCTAAGGGCCTTTCCTCACCACATAGTTATAGTGCTATTATTCCACTTTCAACTTCCTGTGGAATTCTGGGGTTTGTAGTTTACTGAGGCCAAAGACCTCTCTGGCTGAGAATTCTAAATGCCCTTCCCAAAACTGCAAACCCCAGGATTCCATAAGATGTTGAAAGTGGAATAATAGCACTATAACAATCTAGTGCGGAAAGACCCTAAGAAGTAACTCTTACTGAGTTTAACAGATGTTAGTAAGTGGGTATAGGATCCATATGAATGTTTAGACTGTATCCCTTGGATATGGTCTAATGGAGTTTACCTTAGTGGGATATAGAATATAAGTGAATATAGGATTGTGGCCCGAACTGGTATGAATTATGTAATCCCATTTGGCCCAATAGAGATATATAGTCCAAGATCTTGGACTGGGAGATGTACTGAACATGTATAGCTACGTTATGTCTCCCATCCAACCCCCTAAATCATTTTCTCTATTGCAACTGCCCCCCCCGGTGTTTTCTATCTGGTAGAGAGCAGAGGAAACAGCAGAGAAGTGTCCAGCTGTTTTCCTATAGCCATGTGCATAGCAGTGGTATCATCCTCAAGGACTTTTGGAGGATCCTGGTTTAAAGGATGCCTGTTGCTGTGTGTTCAGTTATAGGAAAACAGCTGGTCACTTCCTTGCCGTTCCTTGGCTGTCCTCTGGCCAGGAAATGGCCATGTTGGTGGTGCTGCAGCAGTAAAAGGTTGGGTTTTTTTGGGAGGAGGTGTTTTGGTCATTGCTCTTTGCATGTGTGTATCTGCCTTCAAGTCACCTGTTGATGTATAATAACCCCAGGAATGTCATAGGCTTTTCTTAGGCAAGGAATATTCAGATGTGGTTTGCCAGTACCTTCCTGTAAAATATAGTCAACAGTACTTGGTGTTTTCGGTGGTCTCCTATCCAAGTACTAACTAGGGCTGACCCTGCTTAGCTTCCAAGATTATAAAGAATTTAGTACCTTTAGGTTATTTAGGCAGATAAAATAGTAAGTTATGACAATGTTGGCCATCATAATTTAATAACCTAATTAAAATAACTTAATAACAGGATGCCAGTCTGTGATCATGATTGTTTGTGTCTTGGACCATTTCCGCACGAGTCTGTTATAGTGTGATGATTCCACTTTCAATCTCCTATGGAATCCTGGGGTTTGTAGTTTTGGGAGGGGCCAGCCAGCCCCTCCTGAAACTGCAAACCCCAGGATTCCATAGGAGGTTGAAAGTGGAATCATTGCGCTATAACAGTCTTGTGCGGAAATGGCCTTAGATTCCCCTCCTCCCCACGCCATCTCTTTTTCTGAAACACTCTAGACAGAAGCCATTTTCTCTCCCCCTTTCTCCTCCATTAGCCCATGTGTTTGATTATGGCAAGTAAATGTAAGTAAAACTACTTGTATAAGTTTTGCAATGAATACTAAGCTAGATTTCTTTCTCTGCTAAATGCTGTCTGTGGGGGAGGAGGAGGCATGAAGCTGATTGTTGTTCAGCTTCTGCCTTGGCAAGAGAAAAACACTACTGTTTCTTACATTCTGCAATAAGCTTGCATAAATAAGAGGAGAATGAAAGGAAGAGGCAAATATCATAATAAATGGAATCATTTTTGTAACCTATGTTGTAATTCAGAACGAAATTATTTGGGGTAGTTTAGAAGCCTCATACTTCTACATAATTCCTTCATGGTTTTACATAATTTTCATGTCTTCATGGTATTATGGTGGTTCCATTTTATTGCTTTTATTATGATGAATAATTTCTTGTGTGCTTGTAAACTAGCATTCTGTAATTTCTTGATGGATTCAATGAAGAATGAAGCAAACGCCTACACTGGTTCTCACTTTCATCTTTTCTGTCTTGCTCCGCTATGCCTGTGGTACTTCCTTTTATCTAATATCAATTTGGTGCTCTCTCCCTCTCCGTCCCCCTCTCTCCCCCTCTTGTTTTAAAAACCTTTTAAAATACTTTCTCTTTTCTCTTGCTTTTTGAGTCTGATTGCTTTCTATAGTTTTTCGAAAGTTTATTTCTGGTACTATCCCTCTTCACCTAGCATTGCTATGATTTTTGATCACATATTCCTTCCCTCTTCCTCTCATCTGCATCAGTCTTTATTATGCTTTAGGCAGATGGGTACTTGAATTTTTATCTAGTACATAGCATGTGCTTTGTACATGTTAAGTGTTCTGGAAGTTACAAATAATAAATAAACAATGAAAGAATATCCTATTATCTTTTCTGGCACAATTGAAACAGACATACTATGGCCCTCTTCCTTTAAAAAAAGAAAAAGAAAAAAAATGGCAATGTTACTTCCAACTTCACAAAATTGTGTACACTTGATAAACTTCAATAATCCCCAAAGAAACATTAAACCATTGACATTATCCACTGGTAGCAGATGTTCAGGACCATATACTCAGCAGCTAGACTTCTGCTGAATTTTAAAAAGAAAAAAAAATGTCTTGACATCTTAGTCTTGGGTGCTTTTATCACTATGTTCTAAAATCCAAGCACCTGCGGAAAACTATCTGACAAGCATTTAATAGCAACAATGACAACAGCAGCAGCAGCAGCAACATATTGCAATTGATGAATATTTTGTTCACTTATTGCCCTTTTTAAAAGAACCTCATCCCTCTGTCATAGAATACATGAAAAGTTGTTGCAACTGCAGGTCTAACTTGCATTCTGCAATGGTTAAATTTATGTCCACTCAGAACAGCTTTTACAAGCTGCCTATAGTATTTAGAAGCCAAACCACTTCTGAGGGCTTGAGCCACTTTCTTCTCAAAAGAAAGTGAAGATTACAACAAATTAGAATTACATATTCTTTATAGCTATGGAATACTTTTTTTTATTTAAAAAAAAGGTTGGGAAATGGCTAATTGTCATATCATAGCTAAAGATGAGAGCTAGCGTGGTGTAGTGATTTAAGCACTGGATTATGCTTAATGGAACCTGGAGACTAGGGCCATTTCCGCACTAGACCATTATAGTGTGATTATTCCACTTTCAACATCCTGTGGAATCCTGGGGTTTGCAGTTTAGGGAGGGGCCTTTGAGGCCCCTCCCTAAACTGCAAACCCCAGGATTCCATAGGATGTTGAAAGTGGAATAATCATGCTATAATGGTCTCATGTGGAAATGGCATAGGGTTCGATTCCCTGTACAGCCATGGAAACCCACTGGTGACCTTGGGTGTGTCAAACACTCTCATTCCTAGAAAATCCTGTGATAGGTTCACCTTAGGGTTGCCATAAGTTGGAAACGACTTGAGGTCACACAACAACAAAAGCCTAAAGATTCTAATGAATCTTGGGAAGGTTTCTTCAGAAGAAAGTGCTTTGGCAGGTGACTCTGGGCAATTAATGCGCGCAGACATAATCATGGTGGCAGGTAAACCCTAGTCTTAAAAAAGAAATACAGTCCATTCTGTAGGTATAAAATACGTATGCTCTGGTGGAAGAAGAGTGAAAGAAACCAAATGAACATCTTATCCTGAAACTTTAGTCCATACATGGGACTAACATGTAGCCATTTTGTTTTTCTGTATTAAGAGATTACACAAAGTTGATTGCAAAAGGGACTTGAATGTGGACTTTCCATTTATCTGCTTTATCAACTGCTTTCTAATAAGCAACTTATACAATTATGTTTATTAATAAATTCATGATTACCTACTGGTAGTAAGGCCCATGCAAATACTGTGGTGATGAGTGCAGCAGTAATTTGTGGATGAAAGGCAATTTGCTTCCTAGGGACAGCATGGAAAGAAAAATACAGGAGGTGGAAATGATTATGGATGGGTGAGTATTTCATCTGGAGATTTTTTGGGGAGTAAGAATGTACTGATATCTGGAAATTTCTTCAGAAATAGGATGGAAAGTATCTTGAGAATTTTGTTTTTAAAAATGGATAGAGAAAGAAAAACCAGCAAGTTTGTCCATCTGGGAAGAGAGATTTACCTTTTAAAAGTCTAGCTATGAATTCCTGTGTATTTTGTCAAGTGCTGTTGAATAAGGGTTGTCACCTTTTTTATTTTGACAGGCCTCTTGGCTTTTTTAGTTACACTGCAGGTAAGTACAACATTGCCCTCTCTGTATTTGGAAGAGCTGTACCAATTGAATAGACCCAATGTATATTAGTACAAGTTTGGTCTGGTTCATTTTTTTAAAAAAGTATGAACCTGCCTAAATTTCTTCATAAACAGGATGGAACAAACCTGAGATTCCTCAGTTTTGAATGTGGGAGAAAGTGAAACTGGCAGCTTAATCCATTCCTAGTTTAGATGACTGACTATATAGTGGACCCTCAGAATCTGCTAGGGTTTGATTCCAGGATCTCCTGTGGATACCACAATCTGTGGATGCTCAAGTCCCATTATGTACAATAGTGCAGTAAAATGATGTTCCTTGGATAAAATGGAGAACAGCTCAAAGGGTTCCTTTTGCGATTTTTTAAAAAATATTTTTGAGCCACGGATGGTTGAATCTATGGATATAGAATCCATGAATAAGGAGGGCAGACTTCAGTTAATTCTGGGCCTCAAATGTATTTTTGTTCCTGAAATAATTTTTCTCCCATGAGAAGCTGTTCTTGGTGGGACTCAGGGAACACCCTTGAATTTCTATTACAACCACATTTTTCTATTTGCCAAAGAAGCTAGGCATTAGTTTGTGCTGATTTCTACCAAAGAAATCAGGCATTATTTTGTGCTTATCTCAACGCTGCAATTCTAGACATGAATGCTTATAATTAAGCCACTGAACACACATAATTAAGCCACTATACATAGGTAACTGTGTCTAGGTTTGCAGCCTTAATTAATGTCTCAGTCTGTCAACAATACAGTCATAAATAATGACACTGCATTTCCAGGTCACCACTGAATGCTACCTTTATATACACAGCTGATTTCTCAGAGATTGGCCATAATGGCTATGGGATTCTGGACACTGTAGTACAAAAAAAGTTCTGCATTTTCCCAATGGTGCCATTCCATACTGCTGTGGTATGTGCATAAACAATCACATGGTTGGGCCACATAGATGTTCCTATGTTTTTTCCAGTACAAATTTGGTGGTTGTATTTTTCAATAAAATAACTGATTGTTTACATCCAATATTCTTTATTTTGTAAAGAACTTTTTCTCCTCTCCCAGTGGTTGTCTAGTGAGACCTTTGGATCAGGTAAACATAGCTTATTTAAGGGTAGGAGAAGAGAATGAAGAAAAAAATTTATGGGTGTTTTGTTGTTATGAGCCTTCAAGTCAATCTTTATTTATGGCTCTCCTATCATAGGGTTTTCTTGGCAAGATTTGTTCAGAATAGGCTTGCCATTGCCTTTCTCTAAGGCTGACAGAATGTGATTTGCCTGAGGTCCCCTTGTGTGTTTTGATATTTTGAGCTCTGGTCTCCCAGAGTCCTAACCCAACACTCAGACCACTACTTCATTCTGGTTCACTTAGATAAGACTTAGTGGAACCCCTTATGGAGGAAAGAATCATCCCTGACACGATTGATTTTCTTCTTATAGACTCCTTTCAGAACTGGGTACCACATTTGGTTACTTGAAAGGTTCTAGATTTTCATTCATTTGGTATCTGACTTGGGCTTCTCAGGACCTAGCTGACAAATGGAAACAACACTTTTCTTCTACTGAGTCCATGGGCACTTCCTATTTCCATATTGAAGAAAGTGCACTTCTGCCATGTTCATGAATGGCTGCTAGAACTACAAGACTACTAGTTTATTTCTATAGCCAATCAAAAGCCCAAGTGCTCTCCAGAGTTCAGAGCATCATGCACCTTTGCCTTAGTTTTAGTTCACCCTTTTCTTCATTTCTGTACTCAGAGTTGTCAAAGCTGTGGTCGAGTCAACTGAAATATATATATTTGCCTTAACTTATTTCTGTGGTCAAGTCAACCGATACATGCGCCCCTTAACATTCCTATTTTTTTTACATAGATTTACACACATTTGCATCCTACCAGAACATAGTGACAAGTAATTGTTTCCCAGTGATACAGGCTTTCTTTCCCTCTGGTGAAAACAAAATCAAAGCTCTGATAATAATAGCTCAGCTTGCTTCCCCTTCTGCTTATGCTACTTTAGTACTTCCTCTAAGGACAAGATTTTGATTCAGTTGACACTGTAATTTTGCTAACAGTTTTAAGTTTTCATTCCCTCTCTGTACAAAAAGTAGAGCACTTTGCTCTGGAACATTGAAATAATCAGTCTCTAATTTAACTCAATTAGCAAAAGGAAAATTGAGAATTCTTTATAGTCCAAGAAAGTTCTTAAGAAAATTTCAAAGACAGAATGTTGTTTAGAGATCAGTGTGAGGAGACAAAATTTAAACACTACTAGACAAGAATTTGCCTTCTGGTAAACGATGATATTTGCATAATAACAAGAATGGCTCCTTTGTTGGAAAGAGAATTGCTGACTGAAATCTACAATTCAGGTGCCTGGATGGTCTTCAACCTCTTTTGGCAATGGGAAATATGCTAATTTGGATGGCTGGTTGTCCATCATGTTTTGAATGCACGACAGGAACCAAATTGAGAGAATCCGCAAATAGTACAATAAAAGCAGACACTGAGCAAAATTTTCTCCTCATACAGGTGCAATAACAATTCCTTTTAATGGAGCTGTACCAGTTTACAACATCTGAGGAGCTGACCCAGAACACAAGTAAACAAGCTTAGTCTGTATGAATATTTCAAAAGTGCTTACCTCACAAAAAAATCCTACTGAGGTAAGGATGTGAAAATCTATTATAAAAATGCAGCACCTTGCCCTCTTTCTACCTTGGTAGTAATTGTGAATTTAATGCTATCTGCTAATATATTTTTGCCTCAGGAGTCTTTGTGGCCCAATAAGGCAAACCATTCCAGTTTGTGAGCAAAGAACAGATACATTTGCTTCAAGACTTTCTTTCTCAGCTGTGAAATTTTCTGCATATCCTTTGGAAAATGACTGATCTTAGGCTAACTTATCCTGGAGGCAGGAATGGCCCAAGACATTTTGCTGCCTGGGGTAAAACCACATTCCTCCGTGCCTCTATTCCACATACAGTTTCCGACTGTATTGCCAGCTGAATTTCACAATGACACTAGCCATGTGATAGCACATACCTACCAACAGTTCACAGATGAAAATGAGGCCAAGCAACATCAGAGTCTGGTCACAGTGGCAAAAAATATTAACTGGGAATAACATACAAGCTAGGAGAGGTTGCAGCACTTTGCTTTTGCCTGAACTTATTGGGAAGAGCAATTCCTCCCTCCCCTCTTTTCTCCCCCTGCTGAGTTAATTGACTGCAAACTGCTTTTGCACTTTGGACTCAGGGGCATTCCACACTAGGCTTTTAGAGTGTTATTATTCCACTTTCAATATCTCTGGGGTTTGTAGTTTACTGAGGCCAAAGAGCTCTCTGGCTGCGAATTCTAAATGTCCCTCCCTAACCTGCAAGCCCCAGAATGCCATACAATGATGAAAGTAGAATAATAGCACTATAACAGTGTAGTACAGAAAGGCCCTCAGTTTGAATTCAGTGGAAGTAAACCAAGGGCGAAGGTTGAAGGTTGGAGAAGGAGAGACAAACTGGGATGTTTCAAAAGCAGCTGAAAAAGTGGGATGGCAATGGATTAATCAGGTCTGCCCCCACCAAACTGGGGCAGTTGGAGAGTGTGTACTAGTTGTGTGCTTTTTAACCCTTTAGAGAGTTCTGTTCCCACAATGGCAAAGCAGGTGCCCCTAGAAAGTCCGAAAGTAAATACGAGGGCCATAACTTTCTTCTGCACTGTTATTTCTTTGGAAATGCTGTTCAAAGACATGCTGCTCACTAGGTTGGCAGTACTATATACCCAATAGGTCTAGTAGCCATTGATTGCCCTATCCTACATGAATATATCTACTTTGTTTTTAAGGCCATCTAAACTATTGGGAGATAATTCCATAGCTACACTCTGTAATGTATGAAAGATTTATTTTTCCTTGTCCTGAATATCTCACAAATGAGCTTCAGAGGATGCAGCTGGATTTTACTTCCTCACCAGTCTCGCATGATATGGAACAGGTTCACCACATTACCTGACTTTTGGGAGAGTTGGATCTTTGTCAACAACTTTTTCACTTAACAGTCTGCAGATCTATCAGTTCCGATGAAGCACTTATGCTCAGGCCCACTGATTACAAATAAAATGTGACTTTGTTTGATAGGAAAAAAAGTCCACTAGAAGCTGACAAAACATACTAAAATCATTGCTGTGAAACATGGTTGCGGTCAGAATTGTGCTCCAAATGTGATATTTGCACACACATTATTTACCCTCACTGTCTGTCTGTTTATTTTGGGCTTTGGGTCTGTTTGGAAGTCAATTCGAGTGACCTTCCTTCATTTACTCCTAGATCCTCCATGGACTTTGCTGTTGATGGCACAAAAGACAACGTGAGTGGGATTTACTTGGCAATCCTAATTGTTCCAATATGTGAAGCCTTTTTGTCTGTCTTGTTCAAAGTCAGCGGGTTTTGGGTGGGTGGGTGGGGGTGGTTCAAAGTGCTGGTTTTCTGTTATGTTGTGTTAAAGGGCTTTTAGCAGAGGAATGGTATCGTCTGTGATGGAAAGATGTTAGGCTTTGATCAGCAGCTTTTGTGCTTTCTGAAACACCCTTGTTCTGTTCAGTATGCTGCACGCGTGCCTGTGGGTTGCTTGATCTATGTGCAGTATATTTTGCTCACTGTCATTCTTGTCACAGTATTATGCAAAGCTTATTAAAATGCAGAAACTTTCCTCCTCCTACAATTATTTCCCCTATGCAATTCATATGACCTCTGGCTAAGGCACCTACTATATTCCTTGTGGGATAATGAGCTTTTGTTTCTGCAGAGAAATGTTGGTTTAGCCTTCCCTAAGTCTATAAATCTATTTGGGTTGCACCAGCATATGTATGTGCAAGCACTGCTGACTCTCCTGTCATTTCTTTCGGCCCCAGCTTCTGCTGTGCACAGAAATAGAAATCAGATTGCTGTAAGAATAAGGGAAAATGTTTTATCCTTCCAAAAGTTAAGGGTGCTAAAAGCTGTTACTCAAATTTCTTTAGAAATGAATGGAAGCCTACTGACTCATTTAACAATATCCCACCCCCTGCCACCCATTAGATGCACAGGAACTTATAATAGTCAGATGTTCAGAGGCATATGAAGTGCGTTCATATTTTACTGTGCTACCTCCCAGAACAGATTTGTCATGAAAAAATGCCTGCCTTTTCTATATTTACAAATCCGTACTGCTTACTAGCTAACAGTGGACATCTTTACGTGGAATCAAAGAATCGTACAATTGGAAGCAGCTGCAAGAGTGATCTAGCTTAACCCCCAGTCATGCAGGAATACACAACTGAAGCACTCTCAAAAGATGGCTGTTCAACTGTTTAAGACCTTCAAAGAAGCAGATTCCATCATGCTCTGGAATAGCCTATTCCACCATTGAACAGTTCTTACAGTCAAGAAGCTCTTTTGTAAGGCTCTGATTTGGGGGTCCCCAATGTCAGTATGGTTTGGATGGGCACCATACCTAATTGGCATCATGTGTAATTGGCTCTGATATCAAATTCAAGCCTTAGAGGTGACGGAGAGGTCAAACTGAGTGAGGGAAAGAATTTGACTGTAAATGTGAGAAGCATAGGTCAACTCAAAACTTCCTCCAGGTAAGACTGAGTCATTTGTCAGGCAAATACACATCATTCCTGTAGATAATAGGCTTAAATAGAAGCTGGAATTTTCCAGGGACTCCAACTGTGAGGAGCCCACCAGGACACTGATTGACAGATATCCATTCCCTTGTACACCTGGATTCTTCCCTCTTTCCTCACAGCACCCACAATAGACAGCTATTACAACACCCATTGTGTCTTTGTTAATCAAAGCACTAAGCCCATCAACAGGCAAAAGACCCATTGTCCACAACAGGTTCCCTTTGTCTTGCATCTGGAAGTTTCACAGCTACAAGCCATTTTCAGGGTACAAATACCCCTGATTTCAGGATGCCCAGTGCAGTCTCTCGAAGGTCTACCCATCACTCTGTCTGTCTGGCTCCTGACTGAGAACTGCCCTTAGGTCCTACCTAAGCCAAAACACATTTCTGCTCTTCACTACTCTTCTGGACTGGTAATTATAAATCCCCCAAACCCCTCAGCCTCTCTATAATTTTTCCTCCCTTTCTCTTTCAGCTAGCTCTTGTGTGAATGTGTGATTGTGTGTATCTTGTGTGTATACATGAGTGAATTCCCCTCAATAAAACACATTTTTAGCTTACTTCTGAATCTCTGGCTGGTTCTTTTCCTTCGTGTGCCCGTAAACACTGGTAGAAGAGATCTCACAGCCTCCTGATTTTGAGCTAATTAATTCTCCACTTTTTCAAGGAGGTATTTGGCGTTGCAGGGTGGCCCTTGTGGCACTTACGTTTTGGGGTAACACTTCCTCATGTGCAGGTAGAATCTTGTTTCTTGTAATTTGAACCAAATGCTTTGTGTTTGGTGCCATTTCTGCACAACACTGTTATAGTGCTATTATTTCACTTTCAACATGCTGTGGAATTCTGGGGTTTGTCGTTTACTGAGCTCAAAGAGCTGAGTTTACAAAGAGCTCTCTGGCTGAGAATTCTAAAGCCCCTTCCTAAACTGCAAGCCTCAGGATTCCATAGGATGTTGAAAGTAGAATAATAGCACTACAACAGTGTAGGGTGGAAATGGCCTCAGTGTCTGCAGCAACAGAAAACAAGCTTGTTCCATCTTCTACATGGCATCACTATAGGTATCTAAATATGGCTATCATTTATCTAAATATGGCTATCTCAGTGATTTCTTCTCCAGGCTAAACATATCCAACTCACTAAGTCATTCTTCATAAAACTTTGTTTCCAGACCTTTAATCATCTTGGCTGCTATTCTCTGGGCATATTCCAGCTTGTCAATATCCTTCTTGAACTGTGTTGCCCCAGGGCAAGAACATTAGTATATGTGAGGTCTGACCAAAGCAGAACAGTTTGCTCAGTCTGGATACCATATTCCTGTTGATGCAGCCTAGAACTGCATTGGTTGTTTATAGTTATGCTTTAATTAGATTGATAATTGATTAGTTTTCTAATTTTTTTATACTATACATTGTTTTAACTAAGTTGTTTTGAATTATATTTTAATCTGCTTCAGGTCCGAAATTGAGAGAAAGGCGTGATGGAATTATTAAACAATTAAGTAAAATAAATATGTGTTCTTATTGTACACTCACAGTGAATTCACTCCAGTTTTGCTGGGGAGGGAAGAGCTTAAGCTTATTCCCAGGCACCGCATTTCCAGTGTGGATCAGTGCAGTCCCCATGCCTATAATTAGGAAACAAACCTTGATACACAGTTGCATGCAACATATTGATAGGAAATCTAGTCCGCCTTGGCCTCTTGTCTCTTCCTTCAGTCTCTCACCTCTATTCCTCATCTATTCCCTGAGAATAATAGGATAAGGATGATATGAAGGTGAGGGGCAAAATATACAGAGCATTTTAGATCGTGCTTTTGCAATGATACCAATAATTCATAAAAATATCTTTCTGGAAATTGGTGATTATGGGGGATCGGGTGATTGGGAATGCTGTGTTCGACACCCTGCTGAACACTTAGAGTAGAATAGCTCATCTGCTAGCAGTATTGTTCCTCTGTTTAAAAACTTTTAGATTGCAACTTAGTTTCATCTTTCAGTGACAAAATGGTGAATTGCCTTCTGTTCCCTGTTCCTGGAGCAGAGATGGCATCTGGAGTGAAAACAGTTATTCTGGATTAGCATGGGCAGCACTGAAAGCCAGATTCATCTCTGTGGCTGTAAAAAGCCTGGGTATTTGTGCCAACAATTCTGTGTATGGCAGCAAAGGGTTGTAAAAACCTTCCACAACAAACCTACAAGGCTGATCCGAAGCTCTCCCTTTCAAGACAAAGGATGAATGTTACTGACTGACTACATACCCATCAACAGGACAAAGGTAAGCAGCAAGATATAGGCCATTTCCACACTACACTGTTATAGTGCTATTATTCCACTTTCATCATCCTATGACACCCTGCGGTTTGCAATTCAGGGAGATGCATTTAGAATTCTCAGCCAGAGAGCTCTTTGGCCTGAGTAAACCACAAACCCCAGAATTCTACAGGATGTTGAAAGTGGAAAAAATAGCACTATAACAGTCTAGTGCTGCAATGGCCATAGATTTTAGCTTGGATTGAACATTTTGCTGTAGTTGAGATCCAGAAAGAGCTGAAAACACAATGAATGTGTCTCAAATGAGAAAAAATCCCTAATGTTCGACTAAAATATTCTTGAGTTTCAGGAGATGGAATGGAGAACTGAAGCCACTTCCGCACTAGACAGTTATAACGTGATTCTTCCACTTTCAAAATCCTATGGAATCATGGGATTTGCAGTTTCGGGAGGTGCCAGCCAGCCCCTCCTGAAACTGCAAACCCCAGGATTCCATAGGATGTTGAAAGTGGAAGAATCGCACTATAACAGTCTAGTGCAGAAATGGCCTGAGAAAGAGTTTCTGCTTAGCCAGAAGTGGAAAATATTGCAACTGCTGCAAAGGTTCAACATGGTTGATTGCAAAGGTGTGCAAACCCCTGTGGTACAAGGATTTACAAAAACTGTTGATGACAAAGTGTTCCCTGACAAAGAAATGTATTAGTCTTCTGTGGGATCTTTGTTCTATTTTACAGGTTATAGCAGACCAGTTTTGTCCCTGGCTGCTAACATTCTGGGAAGGGCAAGTTCTGAGCCCACCCAGCAACATTGGCAGGGGGTAAAGAGAGTGTTAAGGTACCTAAAAAGCACTCTGGGGTACTGTCTATGTGTATCACCCTCTGAGAAACCTGAATTAGTATGTTACTGTGACAGCGACTTTGCTGAGGATTTATGTGACAGGAGGTCAACCTCAGGAATCCTCATAATGTACAGTGGCACACTGGTGCACTGGAAGACTAGAAAACAAAGTTCTGTGGCCACTTCAACTGCAGAAGCAGAATATGGTAGTCTCTCATATTTGTGCAGTGAACTGATTTGGTACACACAACTGGTAAAGGACCTCGGTGTTGACATTCCAATCGCTGTGACGGTATTTGTTGATTCCCAAGCTTGTATCCAGATGGCAAGTAATGAAAAGGCCAGGAGGCATACCAAGCATGTAGATATCAAATAGCAAAATGTAAAACAGACAGTGGGACATGCTCTGGAAACTGGGAATGGTTGAGCATAGAGTGTAAAGCTGCCGGTCTATTATAGAGGAAAAGGAGGGGTGTCAAGGTTATATGCTGGGCAGGCATGGTTTCCTCTACGTGGATGGTAGAGAAAGAGGTGATGTGGCCAGACAAGCAGGTGAAAGGTCACCAGGATTGTTTTGACTACGCCTTGTGTACTGGAGAAGACCACACACCAGAATGCTGATTGGGTCACCCCACTTGTTCAGGGTGACAGGGAGACATAAAAAGGCTGGTGTTTGCCTTTACCAACTGCTAGTCAGGATTGCCTAGCTGGACCTGTCAGGCTGCTGACAGTTTATGTTCTGTAAGGGGAGATGCTGCCTGTCTATCTTCTGTTATTTTTACTTGCTTAATTGCTGCTGGATTGTTTTGCCAAGAGCTTTTATTTTAGTGTGCGGCAATAAATCTGCTTCTAAGTCTAACTTAATGAGCCTCTGGAATTTTTTCTTATTCATTGGGAACCTCTGCCACAGCGAAGCTTTGTTTCACTGTTTGAACTCTGCTCATGCTCAGAGGAGCCAGTTCCTGCTAACCCTGACAGAATATATCCCCAAAAAAGCTGGGGAAAGGATTTGGAGAGGGCATACACTGGGGCCCAGCATGACAGGGAGTAAAGTATCAGCATCCTTCTCTTTGCACAAGTGATGAGCTTTTGATAAACTCCAGTAGATGTGTGGGACCTGGAAAAACTCCCTACATGTTACCTATGGGTGTAAGTAAAGCTGCACAGGATTTGAGAACAAAACTGCTAGAAATGTTGATGCCTGGGGGAGGGGGATCATTTTTTCCTGTTTTTTTTTGGGGGGGGAGAGAATTGGACATTTTTATAAAAAAAATTGAAAAAAATGCATCCTTTATGATTGAAAGTCACTTGTTGCTTTAGGAACAGAATGAATTACCTACAATTAGGTTTGGCTCAAAATTATCATGTCTGACATATTAAAAATACAGTTTATTCAGATTATTATTACAAATTGAACTCACTTTTTAAAGTAATTATTTTTGTTACAAATGGAGCTATGCCGTTCTTATCTGTTAGGAACACCTACATTCTAAAGAACATCTTTGATTTTGCCAGTTTATTAGGCTCAGGAAAGAAATAATAAGAACAGAAGAGCCATCAACATCAGCAAAACAAAGAGAAACACCCAATTTGTCAAAACACCCAATTTGCTTTCCCCCCGGTGTCAATTTTCCAATTCATTGTTTTTGTAATCATTTATAAGAAGACCTACATATGATTCTTCATCAAAAACTAAAGAAAAGCATATGGGTTTTCATCTGTTTTTGTGAATACAAATGCATCTTTGCTGTAAAAATTTCTTTCATATTTAAAAATACATTTTAGAAAAAGGATTCTATTTTCCACATTCTCTTTTATGGTATAACTGATGTCACACCAACATCAGGCTTTTGTTACTTCTTCATATTTCTTACTTCTGTGCAATTCGTTTTGCAGTGCACTACTTGTGTTAATGACTGAGCTTTGTCTGTTCTGCCATTTCCTTTTACCTTTTTAGACTTATTTTTCTATTTTCTATCTTTTCTCCAGCACTGGGAATTAAGCAAGCTCACAAAATTGAAAACTGATATAGATAAAAGCTCACACTAATAAAAACATACAAAAAGTTAAAACAGAATTGAATGAGCAATAGAATTCAAATCAAGTTATCTATTAAAAGCAATAAATAAGAACAATAAAAGCTATTTCCTTATAAGCAGCCAATTGCCAAAGGCTGTTGAAATGAAAAAAGGGATTTTGTCTGTCGATAAAAGGTGCCCATGTTTGGAGCCAGTTAAATCTTTCTAGCAACAGCCAGCAGAACCTGTGCCCAAGCTACACAGGACTTTATAGGTCCATCTAGTGCTTTGAATTATGCTCAGAAACAGGAGAAACCAGTGGAGCTGTTGTAATGAGGGAGTTTTGTGCTCTATGTTACTAGTCCTGGTCAACAGTTTGGCCGCTACTTTCTGAACCAGTTGAAGTTTCTGATTACTCTTCAAATGAAATCCCACATGGAACTCATTAAAGTAATCCAAGGAGGATGCAACTAAGATGTGTCACTGTAGACCAATCAGGCATCTCTAGGAAGAGGTGCACACACTTTAGATATGCAAATACATTCTTGACCACTGTAGAAACCTCAGCTTCTGGACTCAAGAGAGAATTCCAAGAACACATGAAGCTGAAAATCTGTGTGTTCAGGATGAGGGTACTCCTATCCAGCACGGACTCAATCTTTATTTCTTGATTTGTCTTTCAAATGATCAGTAGCACCTCTGCCTTGTCTGGATCCAGCTTTGGTTTGTTTGCCTCCTGAAAAAAGGCACTTGTTTGGAAGTGAAACAGGTTCCTTAGAATTAGGGGGGAAAAGGGTCTGGGTGTCATCAGTATACTGTTGGCACCAGACTTCAGAATTCCTGACAAATTGTCCCACCAGCTTCATGTATATGTGAAGTAGTATAAGGGACATAACTGAACCCTGAGGTACACCAATGGGCAAAGGATGAAACTGGGGTCCTCTAACATCACTTTCTGAGCTTACCCCCACAAGAAGGACCATAGTAATTGTAAAATGGTCTCTCCAAGTCCCAATCCAGCAAGCCAACCCAAAAAAGATATACTGACTGGTGTTATCAAAAACCTCTGAGAGGTCTAGTAGACTAGGTCTAGTCTCTCATTGTTGAGTTCCTAGAGAAGGTCCTGTAACAATGTGGCTAAAGCTGTCTTCATCTCATAACTAGGCCTAATGCCAGATTAAAATGAATCTAGAGAATCCATCTTAGCCAAGGACTCCTGGAACTGAGATACCACCACGTGCTCCAGTACTTTGCCCAGAAATGGAATATTGGAAACTGGCCAGTAATTATCCAGAATCCACCAGGATTCAGTGAGTGCTTTTTTAGTGATGGTCTTACACCTGGCTCCTTTAAGCATATTGTAATAATGTCTTGATGTAGCAGGCACTGAACACTCATTTAGAAGGGCAAGGGCGAGGATCTAGTACAGATGTGGTGGTGCTCATCTTGCCTAGAATCCTATCCACACGCTCAGGTTGTACTGAATCCAACAACTGTCTTCAGTCTTCTCAACAACATTGCACCCTCTTCTCTGTCTTGTATATATCCTCTGAATTCTGCAGAGTTTCTAAACTGCACAATTTGGTTTCCTTAGCAATAGAAGGGCTAAATTACATGCCATGTTTAATTTATGGGGTACAGCGTATCCTTCCATCCCTTTTCCCTTCAAAGAAAGTCCACGAGGGTTCAGTCCAAATGGAGACTTCTGTGAACATATAGAGAAGTCCTAGGCCCTTTTCACATGGCATTTGCCATGTGAAAGGGCGCCTGGAGCATTGCACAATTGTGAGGAGCGATCTGCACGACACACTCACAATCGCGCGACGCTCCAGGGTAGGGCAGGTGCCACTCGCGCACTTTTTCATTTTCGGCTTTCAGTTGAAAATGGTGTGCGATCACACATTGCTCCAGGGCCCCACGCACACTTGCTGTGCGTGTGGAACCTCCGAAGCCTCAGCGGTCATGCTTCCTGCTCCAGCACAGCCTGGGAAACTCCCACACTGCGCTGCAGAAGGAAGAGGTGAGGCTCTTGCACTATCTGCTCAGAAGCAGGCAGCTCGTGTGGAGCTGAGGCAGCAGGGATCGGAGAGCCTCTTGAGGCTGCTTGCGCGATTCCCGCACCCCAGCGCTGAGAAAAGGTAGGCTGTGGAAAGGGCCTTAAGCCTTCATTCCCACTTGCTTTCCCCCTTAAATCCTGTCCCCCCACCATGGGAACTAAATGATACATCTACTTCAGTTTATCAATTCACTTATATTCACTTCACTCTGAAATCTTTACAGTAAGTCTTTCCTTCAAAACTGGGACTCGAGGTGGCTAACAAAAACTAGAAAAAGAAAACAAAACAAAAATAAATTAAAAAGTCTGATTAAAAACACATTCTAAAACATAAGCAAAAAAAATACAGAGGAAGTTACCATTAAGATGTGATTAAACTGTCTCTAGGATTAAAATCATTTAAAACAAATCTATTGAAAGGGCAAAAGATAAAAATCAATAGAAGAGCGCACTGTTAAAAGCCCTTGCAGTCAGTTCCCCAAAGTCTGTTGAAATGCTTGAGTCTCTAATATTTCTTTAGAGTGGTGGTGAGATGGTGGTGTAGCTTAAGAATAAAAATAGCTGTAGGGTAAAAGTATAGTTTACCGAGACCAAATCCCCCGTTTGCTTTGAATTAAGAAAGAGAGGAGCACTAAGCTGTATGTTATGTATTTAATGTCGCATTCACTTGAACCCTGCACTTCACCTGGTGCCACACAGAGTGTAAACATTAACCTGTGCTGGTCCAAGACATTTGGTCACCTGAGCTGGAAGAGTAAATGTCACCCATCCTGCCCCAAGGTCAATGTACATAGAGCCCCAAACAGGTCAAGTTGTTTTGGCATCTGAGCAGACAATCCCAGAAGCTTTTCTCTCCCTTGCTGGCAATAAAACGTAACCAGGATAAATTAAATGACCAAAAACTTTCTCCCCTTTCCTGGCATCCCTAATCTGCCTAATAGCATTCCTTCTCATGGCAATCCAAATTCAGAGTTTTACACATAGGTGTATATGGTTTCTTTTTTATTTTGATCTCTAGTGAAGAATGTGTTGCTTTCATATGGAACATTTGTTCTGCATTGACAAAATGCTTCAATTTTTTAAAATCAAAAGTTGATTTTTAATCTGCATTATGAAACTGAAATGTTTGTGCCCTCTCTGTTTCTTTCTACCTGTCAAATGGTGACATATTGGAGGCTGAAATCTTCCATCTTTCCTTTCTGGTCCATTTTTAGAGGACTACCAACTCCTGTCTCCACCTTTGCCAATTGTCTGAAGGAACTCTTCTGCATGTTCTCAGAGGCTTTTATTGGCCAATTCCCAGTCATGGCTGGTGGCTTCCACATCCGTGAGGGTACTGAATCCACTCTAGCTATAGATTAACTTTAAAGGAACTATCCAAGGTTCTGAAACTCATCTTTCAAATAGGTTCATCTTGGATACCTCCTTAAAATTCGAAACCTAGAGTGGATTCACTGTACCACTGACATGGGGAGCCAATATTTGTTTCTGTCCATTCCCTCTCATCATTCCCCTGTAGTCTTTCCAGTTCTCTTTTGAAAGCTTGCAGTATTTGGTGACAAAATATGTAGCAAATCAGCTTTCAACTCTGCCTAATTTTAACTACAGGGGAACTCAATTCCTCTTTCAGCTTTTCTTCAGTGTTACATAGGACTACTTTCCAACCTGTACCCACCCATGAAGTATATTCTTCTTTTTTTCCTGCTAATGTTATATTATTTTCTGGATTACAGAGATTATTTGAAAGGAGAAAAGATGCGAAAGAAGTAAGATCTGCAACAAAATGTTGTAGTGTGGAGTCTTTTGTTTGAGGCAGGCAGCCATGACTTTTTATGGGATATCCATCACCATCCCATACCAATCAACAGTCTATGCTCAAGGGGCATGCCTAGTCCTCTTTGGCAGGACTGCCATAAAGCCCACAACACTGCAGGTCAGAATCCACACCATCCCAGAGGGCCATATCAGCTTTAAAAAAAAATTCAGAAAATATGCCCCCTCCCACTGCCTGTTGATGTGTTCTCTGTTTCTCTTCATTTGTTCTTTGGTTCCTTCTCCCCTTACCAGGCAGCAACACTATTTCTTTTTCTCTCATTACTTTTAACTTTTTGAAGAGGTCAGGCATGCTGTGGAGGAGCCTGCAGTCATGCTCAGCATCTTCATTGCTCCACAGAGAAATATATCTTTTAACATCCAGGAGCAAACAGTGAGCAAAGAAAAAGTGCAGTTGCCCAATATGGGAGGAAAATGTACCTGGAGTGGGTGGAAGGAGAAAGATAGAGAAAGGGTGCATAAGGGCCCTTTCACACTACACACTTCTAGCACTGTTAGTCCACTTATGCTGCCATAGCAACTTTCTTTAGAATTCTGATGTTTACAATTTGGTGGGGACACTGACAGTTTCTGGCAGAGAATTCTAAATACTCTTTGCTAAATTGTGAATCCCAGGATTCCATAGGATTTTGTCATGACACTGAAAATGGGATCATAGTGCATAGTTGTGCCATGTGAAAGAGCCCTGAGAGAGGAAAGACGGACAGAGAGAGAAAGAGGAAGAAGGAGAAAGAGAGAGAGAGAGAGATGAAGAAACAGCATTGTGGACATGGAAGAAATAGGACAGTGAGCAAGGATGAAAACAGAATGAAAGAGAGAATATGTGCCCAGAGGGAGGGAGGGAGGGAGGGAGGGAGGGAAGGAAGGAAGGAAGGAAGGAAGGAAGGAAGGAAGGAAGGAAGGAAGGAGGGAAGGAAGGAAGGGTAAGTAAGTAAGTGTGTGCCAGGGACAAAGGGGCAAGAGAGTGAAAACAAGCTGGAAGAGATATTGGGAAGCAGCGAATCTGAGAGTGCAAGGGCATCAGTGGCTGATGGCTCCCATGTCAGTGGGACCATAAATCTACTCCATGTTTTACTTTGAACTTTAACCCAAGCCTACTGGGTGTGTATGGGTAGGGTTTAGCATCTTGACTGGCTCCTTTAAAGAGCAGACTAAAACTAAGACCAGAAGCCATGCCCCTCTGACATAGAAGTCATTGACCATCCCTACTTAGAAGTCATCTTCTTCCAGCCTGGTCACAACACTGAATTGGTTTTCTTTGTGTGTTTTTAGATATTGTTAACCACTTTAATGGTTCCCCATCCAAAAGATATATTATACTTGTACAAACCTTGGTGCACACGGAGAATGAGTGTGTCATTAGCATATGCAATTTGGCAATGAGAAAACACAAGAAAATATTAGTAATGTTGAACAACAGGAAAGGGTGGATTCCTATGCAGTTTCTGTTGTGGATTGAGGTAAGTGGTGATTGCCAAAGGCATCAGCCATTTACCATCCTAACTTAGGTAAGATAACCAAGATTGACAACAACAAAACTGCCATCAGGTCTTCTATGCAATTCAGCCTGAGCCAGGGGAAATCAAGATTTTATAGAACATCTTTGAAGCTTCTTGATAAGATGCTCAAGCAGAAACAATATTCAGAATTGAATAGCAATAATCAAAAGCCAGACTTAGCACCACACTTCCTAACAAAGTGTGCATGTACACCCGCACCACCTGAATTATATGGTGTATATTTATTTACTGTATACAATCAAAGCAGACTATACAAATGAAGAAATTAGAAAAATGGAAAACCAGTCATATATAATGTAAAAGAGGTAAGAATAAGAAAGCTAGTGTTGTAGCTTCATTCACTGTTTTTATTCATGCCGGGTCGGCTTTGACTTATGGAGATTGTATGAAAGAGAAACCTTCAAGGGCCCAAGTCATCAATAGCCCTGCGCAGGTCTTGCAAACTCAGGGCTGAGGTTTTTTTTATTGAGAATAATTAATCTCTCATGTGGTCCTGCTGCCCTCAACTTTACCAGGCATTGTTGTCCTCTCCAGTCAGTGACATCATCTCTTGGTATGCCTAAAGAATAATATCCTCAGTTTAGTCATTTTGAACCAGGACGGTGTAGTAGTTTGAGCACTGAAGTACAACTCTGGAGAACAGGGTTCAAATCTCCTCTTGGAAATCCACTGAGTGACCAAGTGCTACACTCTCAGCTTCAGAGAAAAGCAAAGGCAAATAAACCTCTGAACAACTTTTTGCCCATGATACGTTTGCCTTAGGGTCACCATAAATTGGAAACAACTTGAAGGCACACAACAACAAGAATTCAGGCTCTCTTTGCTCTGAGATCCAATAATTGGTCTTTTTAGAGGTCCATGGTATCTCTCTGACACTCTCTGACACCACATCTCCTATATAAAAGTCAAAGTTTGTCTGTTTGTGGGTTTGTCTGTCTGTCTGTGTCAGGCAGGTGAAGACCTCGTATGATTGGCTGGCTGTGAAGATTCTATGGAATCCTGGGGTTGGCAGTTCAGGGAGGGGCCTTTAGAATTCTCAGCCAGAGAGCTCTGAATAGGCTGGTTGCTATGGAGACGAGGCCTAGCAGCCAGGAGAAGGCCAGTGTATTTCCTCAGAAACCTAACATCTCTATGTTAATAACTCTGAGTACAGAATGAAAGAGAGAATATGTTACAGGTACTGGACAAGGCAATTTGGGGAATTAAAGACACAGGATATCAAATCTGTGCATTTTAACCACATCTGACTCCTAAGGTAAAGTAATTCCTAAGGTATTTCTAATAAATGTTACCTATGAGAAAATAAAATTCTGGGCAACGCTGGGTAAATACACTAGTTTCAAATAAATTTCATTTTTGTTGGCATTTTTCATTGTCCTACTTTCATAATGATATCTAGAAATTGCAAATACTATGGCATAGATAGTTCTGTTTTGTACTTAGTGATATATCTTTACACATGAGGATCCTATCTACTTCCTTCATAGCACCCTTCCAAGTCCTAGCGTTCTTCTGATTTCTTGGCAACAGTCTCCATTTTGACTGATGACTGAGCCAAACTATAGAAAATCTTTTATAGTTTTCTTGTCTTCACCATCAACTTTTAAGTTATGAAAATCTTCTGTGGTCATTATTTTTATTCTTTTAATATGCCACTGTAATCCTGCTTTTGCACTTTCTCCAATAATATTCTTCAGTGTTCTTCTTTTAACAAGTTTGCTTTGCCACTTTCTACTAGAAATATGGTGTCATCTGTGTATTTGAAGTTGCTGATGTTTCTTCCTCAAGTGTTCACACCACCTTCCTTCAAATCTAATCCTGTTTTATGTATGATATGTTGTGCATATAAATTAAATGGATAGGGTGGTGAAATGCAGCTTTTTCCGACCCCCTTGCCAATTGGAAACCCTTCTGTTTCTCCATATTCTGTCCTGACAGTGGCCTCTTGTCCTGCTTATAGGTTACATATCAGGACAATGAAATTACACTTCATCCACACCAGAAATGTAAGCATGGGGTTTCTACCAAGGAAAGGACGGAGACCATCGTGTCAGCACAGACAAAATGGAGGACCCAGCAGGGCAAAAGAATTAAGAATTCATTTTCATGTTTATATGTAAAACTGGCTATATCTCAGGTGAACTTGGTTAACCAATCCAGAGCTACATAGACCGGAACATTCTAGCATTTTGGCATGCAATCAGGTTTTTTACTAAAGACAGATGAAATAATTTTCTCACTAATGAGCATGGCCTTTGAGCATCCTTGAAGCACTTGCAAGAGATTGCACAGGTGTTTTGAGCAATACGCTATCCCATACTAGTTCCTCAAAGAGCAAGGGCAAAGAGACTAGCACAAAATGGAAACCACAGGAAAACACAGGTGGAAGGATTTTTTTTTTACAGTTATGATTTCCAAGTTATCATAGACTTGTGGGGCTGTATTGTTCCCCCTTATTTCAGACTAACTCATAGTCAGAGGAAGTTTGTCCCATTCATCAACAGATTTCAGAGTTGTGCACTGAAACATTTTGAACAAAATGTCAAGACTTCAGCTCTGTCCCGTTGCTTGCATACAAGGTGCTGCTGGTTTTGCCATCTGCGTGTTTTTTGCTTGTGTGCTTTGTGGTAATTATACTCAACTCTTGAAAATGCTGGAACAAGAGGAATGTCAAATGTGCTTTCCTTCCTTTTGAAAGCAATTTACATTTTCTCAGTTCATTTGGAACTGCATGTCATTATCATCTGCAAGTGTGAGAAGAATGCATTCATGTACATGTGTGTGTGTGTGTGTGTATGCGTGTGCGTGCACACGTATACTAACAAATACAGGCAAGAAAAAAGGAGAGAGAGAGATCAGAAGATTCAGATCAACTGGTTATTCTAAATTTGGGTGTTTTGAAGCATTATGTTAAATTTAACTGAAAGCACTTTGCCGATTTCTTTAAAAACTTTTTCATTCTTTGGCTAAGCGTACAATTCTTTCATCTTCCAACTTTCCTTGCTTTTCTGCTCTCCACAAATCTCAGTGCTAGAGACTTCCCTATTCCTTGTTCTTGAGTCCAGTTATTTTTTCTTTCCTTTTCACTGCTTCACCCTCAGCTACCCGCTCGCAGGCTCCACTGCAATTTACTTTTTGCCCCTTCAACCCATCTTTCTTCAAGTCCTTTCTTTGTTCCCCTTTAGACAACTTCCTGAACACTAGACCTCTTTCCCTTTCAGATTCTCTGCTTTCCTGGAACCAACATCTTTCACATATCCCCTTATGAGACTAGCATGCAACATCTTTTCCTTAAGTCACTATGAGATTCCTCATACCCCTTGAGTTGGTCTTTCACTGTACTGTGAGAATTGACAGCACCTGTTCATAACTGGGAACAGTTGGAATATTCATGGTCATTCTTAAGTTATCACAACCGTTTAGTTTACAAATACAAATATATATGATTTAAGGCATAACAACATGTGTGCAATCCAATACAATTAAGTGCAGTGGAAATATTGAGATTAGTTACAAAAGGAGCTGGATTATATTTTATATCGAAGAAATGATGCATCTTTTGATGTAACATAACTGCTTTTGTTATGTGTAGATAGCAGCTTATTCACTGTAAGGGATGCATAGATGCATGTTCAGCATTCAAAGAATAAAAGGTTTTCTATAAATATAAATGAATAAAATGAAAATTTAAAATAGTGAAGACTGCTGAATTTTCATCTCTTAGTAAATCCTACAAAGAGGAGTTTAAATGCTTAGCCATGCTAAGAGAATGTACTGCAGATGTCTAAACAGTAAAACTAAGTGAATGCTAAGCCAGGAGCATCTATAACAATAAAAAATCAATTTAAGTCAGGATGGGAATTGTTCATCCCTGCAAATTTTGTTGGACTACAACTCCCAGCATAGCTAGCCAGCATAGCCAATGGTGAGGCATGATGGGAGTGGTAATCTGATAAAATTGAGAAGGATGCACTTTGCCCATCCTTTGCCCATGCACTATTGATTGAAGCCCACCTTTTGTTACCCTAATTTTCTGGGGTCCCTTGGGGGACACCTCACCGTGCTCCAAGTGATGGGGAATGGAAACTAGCCAGAGCACAAGCAATAGCAATGTGAGAGGCAGGTAACCTAGTAGGGTCTTTTTACTCAATTTTTACAGGGTCAGACCAAGTCAAAAACCAAATAAAACTGTCCAGTAACTGATTTTATTGAATAAAAGTCTCATGCACCAATGCAATCATGCACACACGCACCCAAGAGCTATTAAGAAACAAAAGAGAGGAAATTGGATAGGGGAGTATTTAAGGGGTGCAGCTGGGGCAATACTGCACCTTTTCCTGAAATCCTGGGTCCAGGAAGGCACCGGAGGAGTGGGGCTCAGCACGGAGAGGGCTGAGGGGATTATTCGATGGACGGAGCAACAGTCTGCTGGGGTGACCAAGAGCGATCCAAAGAAATGCTCAAAAACTGGGACTATTTATAGGGGAAAAAGTACCTGAAGGACTAATCCTTTCCCAGGGAGAACAATGGGTGTTGGAGCGAGAACGAAGCTCCACAATGGTAATTTCCTTTGTGTGATGGGATTGCAAGGTGATGCCAAAGTCTCAGGATCTTCGGCTGCGTTTGTTTGTGGTGTGACTTCATATATATGGTCCTCGCTTGATAGGATGTTTGCTCAACTTGAGGCTGACACTCTAATCCCCTCAAGTTGGCTTCTCGGGGCTGAGGACCCTTTGTTTATTGTGGGTTTACACCTCTTGAGGTCTCCTGGGATTACGTGACTGGGGATTTTACTGACCTGACCTGGTTTTCAGTCATTCAACCGTGCCTGCCTACGTGCTCATCTGGACGACCTCTCAGGCACACGGAATCATATTTAATATCAAATTGTAGACCCCGGGATAGGGTTTCTCTATCGGAGTAATACCTTGATAGTTTCGTTCAGACTGAGTGGAGACTGAACCCACTTTTGCCCAACTCTAATTCAACTATTCTATGATATTCCAAAGAAAACTTATAGTTCTTTAGATATTTATAACACTATCACAGCTAGGCAAGCAGCAGGCTTAATTGTTATAAAACATTTCGTTTTGCTTTACTGGTAAATTGAGAGTATTGTATGAGCTGCCCAATGAGAACTTAGTGTAAGAATAAAAGGTAACATTTGTTAAACTATTTACTGATATTGGCTTACTTCTATTTATAGAAGACAGACAGAAAAGATTGTTCAACCAAAACACTTATCAGTAAATATAACCAATATAATTACAGCCTCTTCTAAGATGATGGCTTTCATCTGCTAAATGGAACACATTTAATTGCATTTTAGATCAACCCAGTAGGCACTTGTGAGTGCTAGTAAAAGGTTGTACTAGTGTTTTCCCTTCATTTGGTTTAATAGCATTAAAATGTTTTTCTTCTTGCTTTAAAGTGAGCTCTAAACTGCTATACACCTGAAATAAAATAGGCTAAAACTCTCATACTAAATTAAAATTTACTGAGAGGTTAGTTGTAACAAGCCATAGCACCCAAATGTTGTAATCCATCCCTGTCTTTTTCATTTTTTTATTTGATTATTAGTAGTTGCTGCATTCTTCTATTGTTCTGAAAGCCTTGCTTTCTCCCATTAGGTGTTGGTTATTACTGATGTTCTTTGAGTGGCATTCTCCTCAGTTTTAAGATGGGACATCTACCAAACCGTGGGATGAATAATTTCTCTGACAAGTGCTGAGACCTTGCCAGGAATATTGCTTAGCAACCTCCATAGTGTTTCACTTTGTAAAGGAAGATTTTGTAGAAGAAAGTGTATCTCACAAATTAAGAAGAAGCATACAAACATTCTCTAAAAGATGGAAAACCGATATGTTTATTACTTGCCGGTTCCTTTTAGCTATAAAAATTACAGTGCTCTCACATAAAGCACTTTCAGTGACGAAAGGACACTTGCTACTTTAATCACAAAGGCGTATGAAAAGGGGTCCATTTGACAAGATGGAACCTGGCATTAAATCAACTTAATTTTGCACATACTGTTTTCTCACTAGCCACACAGCAAATGGATTGCAAGATAGTGGGGGGATTGTATGTGAAAAAGTAACCCACATCAGGCAGAAAGATTATTTTTGATAGAAGTAAATTTTCTTATGGCTCATTTTTGGTAAGAATTTATCAAAATTTGCAAATTTCTCTGTATTCAGGATGGAAAGAACTTAAGATTGTGGGATAAACCAAAGCTCATATATTTGTCCATCCAGAACCAGTGGTTTGAGTGTCAAAGCCTATATTTCAATCCCTGTGTGTTCAGCAAGTGAGTTAGTGATGAATTAGGGTTCCCACTTCTCCCCTTCTCGATCTCCTGATTGTTAGTGCCTATATGGCAATCAGATACAACATGGCTCCCCCTCTGCTGGGAAAAGATGTACCTATTGAATTTGGTTGTTACCAAAGAGA
Organism: Ctenosaura bakeri; assembly: GCA_948474755.1. NCBI lineage: Eukaryota > Metazoa > Chordata > Lepidosauria > Squamata > Iguanidae > Ctenosaura > Ctenosaura bakeri. The sequence goes on from CAOLHI010001023.1 coordinate 62,427, forward strand.
TAGAAAGTCTCTGTTAGTTCACTTGGGGAGGAATTTGCTGGCATTAGCAAATTTCTTCATATTTGGGATAGAATATGCCCTGGTGGCACAGTGGTTAAATGCCAGTACTGCAAGCCACAAGGTTGTGAGTTCGATCCTGCCCGGCTCCAAGGTTGACTCAGCCTTCCATCCTTTCGCAGGTCGGTAAAATGAGTACCCAGCTTGTTGGGGGCATGTATAGAAATGTTTTGAAAATACATGCTATTTGTAAGTTGTTTGCCGCCTCGATCCATATGGAGAGGCGGGATACAAATAAATAATTAAAAAAAAATAGAATGACCATGAAGTTTAAAAAATCTCAAAAAGCAGCAAGCAAAACTGATGGTTTCCCCTTCCTGTTTTATGCTCATCCATCCTGACTGCTTCCTTATTAAGTGGTTATTGAACGCATCCAGCATGGCCTTTGTTTCAGTATTGTGTGACTAGCTAATGCACAATAACTTGCCTAAATACCTGGAAGCACCAGATACCATCTGATCCTGGAAGCTAAGCAGGGTTAGCCCTGATTAATACTTGGAAGGAAGAATGCTTGGGAATACCAGGTTCTGTAGGTTATATTCAGAAGGAGACAATGGCCAAGCCATTCTGAGTATTCCTTGCTTAAGAAAATCCTATGAAATTCATGGAATTTTGAAAGGCAACTTGAAAGCACTGTCTGGCTTGGAACAGACAGGAAGGCTCCTCTCTCTCATGAGATTTTCATGCCACTAGATTAACGTTCCACAGGGAATTTAGTACTGAGGTTAGAAAGGAGATTGTCTAGTACTTACTGATTTCTTATTTTTTGTGCATTTATGGGAGAGAGAAATGTTTATAAAAATCCACGTGAAAATTCAGAGATATGGTTTGAAATATGTTCAAGTCGAGGCTGCAAAACAATCCTTCACTAAGCCCATCAGAACAACCAAACCAAGGGTCCTTTCACACTATGCAATTATAGTGCTATATTCCACTCTAACTCTCATGGCAGCATTTAGTGTGTTACCACCCCTTACACACCCTATCCTACAGGATAGCAAAATTGGTGACAAATATCATTTTATAAAACTGGACACTTAGGACTATAAAAGCAGGTGGAAGCAGGACACTAGCTGTAAGCGTGAGCTAAGTCAAGATGAGCTCAGCATGGCCAGGTCATAAGTTCAAGAGAATTTGGCATTAATAGGCTTCCAATATTTTTTTCAATATAGGCAACCAAGACAATAATAAACAAAATTGCCCAGGTATGGCAAGCAAGTACCCCTGCTGTCTGCATTTCCTACAGGGATTTTCCTCATTCACCTTACCCAACCAAGACATTAAGAGGCTGTCAGGACTCCCACTGATGTTTTGTCACCTAAAGTTAGGACAACCAGTCCATTCTTGACCACTTTTGTTTACTCTGCCGGTGAACGATTAACACTTACACCTCCAGAGTAGGTAAAAGGATATTTAAACCCTAGTTCCCACTCTGAAAATTTGCTAGCACTTTGGGTATCATGCTGCACCCCAGATTCCCATTCCTCCATGCTGCCCTCAAACTCTTATTTGAGCCACTCTCCTTCAATCCTCTGCTTAGGACTGGTAAATATCACCCTATACACTCGAAATCTCACCCTATCCAACCTTTCTTACTTCTCCCACCACTAGCCTTGTATGGTTCATGACCGTGCTTGATTTCTTGTGTGTGTGTCTGTTAATCTAATATATAAAAGTCAAAGTTTGTGAGTTTGACTGTGTCAGGCAGGTGAAGACCTCATATGATTGGCTGGGTGAGGCGAGAAGACCTCATATGATAGGCTGCCTGTGAACATTCTATGGAATTCTGGGGTTGGCAGTTTAGGGAAAGGTCTTTAGAATTCTCAGGCAGAGAGCTCTTGGGCCTCAGGCTGGTTGCTGTGGAGACAAGGCCTAGCAGCAAGAAGGAGGAGGACAGTGTATTTCCTCAGGAAACCAACCTCTTTAAGTTAATAACTCTGAATACAGATTGGATTGGGGAATATGGGGAAAAGTTACAGGTACTGGACAATGTAGTTTGGGGGATTAGAGACACAGGATATCAAATCTGTGTATTTCAACCACATCTAATTCCTAAGGTAAGGTAATTCCTAAGGTATTTGTAACAAGTATTACCTATGAGAAAATAAAATCCTGGGCAACACTGGGCAAATACGTTAGTTTCCAATAAAAATACCCTGTTAAAACCTTTAACTAGAGTCCTACAGTTAGTACTGGTATACACGGGTGAAAGGATCCTGCCATTACCCCCTCTCTCACAGACCTCATCTGAGTTGTAACTCCCCCAATTTCCAAGAAGACACTGGCATTGCTGGTGGAACTCAATTTCCCCACCTTTTGGAGTAACAGTGGGTTCCTGAGGTTTGTAATTTGGTGTGCCAAAGAGCTCTCTGGCTGAGATTTTTAAATGCCCCTCCTTAAACTGCAAACCCCAGGATTCCATAGGATGCTGGTTCGATAAAGTGAATATAGTGCTACAATTGTGAATAGGCCCCAGAGAACTTTAGAGAACTTTAGGAACATAGGCCCTTTCCAGACGTGGGGAAGGAGCCATGCGAAAACGGGACTCACCAGATTTCCTGAGCATCTGGGTGAGTCTGTCAGGATAAGGAGCAGTGCGAGCTTGTCGCTCTGTGCTGCTCCGGCGTCGAAAATGGCAGCTTCCAGTTGGTGGAGGCTCTCCACCAACCGGAGAAGCTCGCCAGCTGAAAGCCCGCCCCCGGAAGATCTGCAGGCACGCACTTGCGCACGCCTGCAAATCTGCCTTGGAGTGATATGGAGTCACGTGCTCTGTGCTTTTTAAAAACCTCTAAAAAGAGGTTTTTAAAAAACACGCTGTGCGACCAGTTCTGGTTGCTCCGAACTGGACTGAGGTACGGAACTACAAAAGGTAGTCCATTCCAGTCTACTCTACGATGCAGAAGACCTCTGTCAGAGGTCGCTCTGCACGTTTTACTAGCCTGGTGCAGAAATGGCCATAGACAATAAACCAAATTTTTATCTGGCACAGATTTTAGAGATGTCATCCTATGGATGGAAACCTTTGAAAATTCACTCTTTCAGGCAATAAATAAATAAATAAATAAATAAATCGACTTGATCCCTGCTGCTAGAGAGTTCTTGAGAACTGTGTGTTTTTTAAAAAAATTGCTACTTTTTTTTGTAGCAACTTTAAGAAAATGTGTTTTTTTCTGCACAGAGATGAGGAAAATTATGTTTTCTGTACAAACAACTCCTCATGGTTGAATTTTATGCAACCGAGTGCCCAAAAAATGAAGAATCCAGAATCAAAGATTGAAAAATTACAGGATATTCTTTGTATCTCCATTTCACCTATATAGAGCCAGTAGCAATAATATATCGATATTCAAAACAATAGATTTCTTGACATGCTTTAGTACAAGTAGAATGAGTGAATTGTCCAGAGACAAAGAAGCCCCACAGAATAATCACATTTTATCAGCAACCCAAGTGTGGATCATCCTTCTCCCTTTTAAAAATGTTTTTCTTAATTGGTGCTAGATAACATATATAGAAGATGAAAAAATGTGGAGGTGCTGAGTGACCAATGGGAAACAGTAAGTGGAGTGAGGTCAGCACAACCTGTCCACAGACAACTTGACTTTCCAAAAGGTTTTCTATGTAGACTTTCTGGGTTTCTTTGTATTCTAGATACAAACATTCAAAGGAAAATGTTATGCATTGATTCCAAGAAAGAACGGACAATATTTCATACAGGGAAGTGGTTACTTTCCAATCTTGGAAGTTCTGACAACTTAGCACGGGCCCTACTTATTTTATGCAGTCTCATAATATTTCAAGTAATGATTGCAAAACATATGATGACAATGTTATGTGCACATTATTATATTATGTTGTGGTAACTGTATACCTTTATTTTTTTTTTGTATGTTTGTTTTATACCCTAGGAATAACTACCCACTGCCTTGAAAGATATGGCAACCTGCAAATATAAGATAAAGAAATAAGTGACTTTCTCCGCAACATCTTGCAGGGATCATATTTACAGGATGTTTTAATAAGGCAAAATATGTCAGCCAAAACAAGTATTTTTTTGTACATGCAAATAGCATTGGAAAATAAGTTAGTGGTTTTCTCCCAACAGCATGTTTTGACCTTTGTCATAATTTTTCCCTCTCTCATTATTCTTTTAGTTGATAATTCAATTCATTTCTGTCCTCGAAGGAGAAAGATTGCAGACTCCTCTTATCAACCATTTTAAATAAGCAAGCCCAACTTTACCAAGGTCTTTGCCAGCCACATTTAAATCATGGTATAGATACATAGATTATCTGGGGTTTTTTTTGAAAGAGAATATAAAGAACTAATTGTTAATTGTGATTCCTTAATTTCAGAGCTGAAAGCCAGCATGGTATAGCAGCATTGGACTACGACTCTGGAAACCAGGGTTCAATTTCCCACTTGGTTGTTGTGTGCATTCCACACTCTCAGCCCCCCAGAATCCTCTGATGGGTTCTACTTAGGGCTTTCATAAGTCCAAAATGACTTAAAGGCACACAACAACAACAACAACAACAACAACAACTTCAGAATTATGGTCTCTGTATCATTTATATCAAAGTTCTCATAGCTAAAAGCCCTGTCATATCTGCACTAACAGAATCAGAACAAGGATATATTTTATATGAAGAAAAGTAGAATTATGTGACCTGTGTTCATCATTTAAATTAAGTATATTTGAATATATATTATTTTGTGTATGCTTATCTTGCAGAATATATTCTGGTTTTGCTCACCAGGGCACTGAAGTTCATGTCCCTGGCCAAGAGAGTAATCAGAGCTTGGACACAATTAGTTGCAAGCTAATTTTATTTTCTCCAAATGAGGGAATAATCTAGTTACAGTGGAAGTAGTCATTTTTTGTGTGTTTGGGTGAATACCATTTTTAGTTATTTTCTAGGGGCATTTTAAAAGACATGTTGAGTATCATGCCATTTTCTTATCCTCAGATCTTTAACAAGAGGAAAATGAATGAAAAATAAAGAAGAACATCATGAACAATGTAACAAGTTATTTCTTAAACCATGCAACATGCAGTGACAACAAGTTACTTGTTTATTGGGAAGCAATTATTTAGTACGTTTCTCAAATGTATTCTCAAATTACTTTGAGTATTGGGAGTAAATTACTTTTAGAAAATAACTTCCCAGCCTTTGAGAAAGCTTGTTCAACCTCATCTTCCTTCTGAGTTTCTAGGCCCTATATACTGTTAAGATTCCTTTTGTAGCCTTTAGAACTAGGAACCTGCATTTTTCTTGAAAAATGAAAAAGAAAAAGAGAAAGCTGTATTTCTGAGCTCAGCTAGTACATAATCAATCACCCTTGGAAAACAAGGTAGATGGATGGGTAGAAGGTGAATCTTGTACTATGTGACAACCTCAAAAACATTGTACAAGTCTGATTACCACATACTGAATGCAAATGTTCAGCACTAGCTCTGAATGTCAAATGAAATTACTTTGGGAACCATCTAAGCTGCCTTCTTAAAGTATTTCAGGACATAAATCCTCTGCGCTCATTTGATTAGTCCAAAAGTCTGTAGGACATGTTTGAAACACTGAGAAGGCATGACTTTGCCATTAGTTTCACTTTGCTGTTAGTTTCACTTGTGCATTCCCCAGGTCCCAATTTAGTCTCCATGTCTTGTGAATGAAAGCCGGTCATGGAAAAGAGGTAAATGGAAAGAAAAATGTTCTCATTCACACTTCATCATAAATAAATAATTGCTTCCCAATAAATTCCCTTGAGATGTCGGTATGATTCCTTGCTATGCTGCACAAACTGAATGTGATATCAAGTGCAAATAAGTCTTGTTAGCAGTGCATAATTAGGCATCTATTGTCTGTGTTAAACTTTCTTTTCTGTTTTGCCTGTTAGATTATAAAATGTTTCTTCCCTAACAGACACCAACTGAAAAATTCAGTGAGTATGGATGCACTGCTGTATTCAAGTCACGAATAGCACAATCAGGTCCAGCCTTAGACTTCTGGGGGTGGGTGGTATCTGAAGCAAAATGTTAAAATGGAACAGAGAGATGAAGGCTGGGTGGCAGCAAAATGACACCCTTCGTGGTTTTACCTTCCTTTGGGGAAAGCTACTGCCAGATGCAATGCACAGTGCTGATCTCTGATGGAGTAATGCAGCAGTGGGGATGAGAAATGAAGAGGGAGTCAGCATATCTGAAGGCTAGGTCTCTTTTTAACAGGACAGAAATATGTTGATGGAAGTGATTTTAACACTTCTAAAATGGCAGCCCTTGCAACAGAGCCTTTTGCTGCCTGAGGCAAATTATGGCATGCATCTCAGAGGTAATGATCCAAATACTATACCTAAAGCCAGACAGGTTAGTTTCACATTTCAGGCAGAAAAATCCCACAAGCACCTCAGCCCTTTCCTGCAAGTCAAAACACAATAGTCAATCAATATTTTCTGTTGCCTTATTGTTGACTACTGGTATTTCTGACTTTGCCATCCACAAGGCAGTTTGCCCATAGTTCTGGCACATCTGAATCCAGCTTCTATGCCAGAGTTGTGGCAGAGAAAGCTGGGCCTCATAGAAAAAAATGTCTTTTGTTGCTTTGCATAGAAAAAAGATGCTGTATTCCAAAAGTTCCTGCAGGGCAATTCATACAGACTGATTCATCACAAGATGACTGAATAGTGATGGCATAATGGCAATGCTACAAGCAGTCCTTGGTGATGTCATCAAAATCATATCTTAAACATTAACCACAGTTGGATGGAATATATCTTTTAAACAAAAAAGCACCAAGTCTAACATATGAAGAAATTATATGCACATACACTTTTCAAGGCAGTGCTCTCACCCTGAAGTGCCTCTTGTTCATCCTGAGGAACAGAGAAGAGAGGCCAGAACCTGAGACTTGAGAACCCCAATACCTAGTGAGTTTCACAGGAGGAGAACTGAAGCAGGTGTTCCCAGATCCTAGTGTAACACTCCAATTACTCCATCACACTAGACCAAAATAATCTAGTACAAAATAATCATGTAATGTTCATGCAAGCAGCCTTGAGAAACCACATTATGTTGCAGATCTTATGCTATGTTTCTTCTAGTATGGATATACCTCCAAAACTGTAGCCATATCATTTAAAAATAATACAGTAGAGGCCCTTTAGGGCTTGGCTCTTGTTCAGTTCAGGAATGGTAGAACTTTTGGCTTTCTAGATGTTTTAGAGTACTGTATCTTAACACTAGGTCTTGTTGAGAAAAGCTGAGTGGAGTTGTAGGACGTAATAACTGGAGAATCAAAGGTTTCCTATCCTGTTTTAGTTTTTCACATATTATGTGCCATTATATAATTTTGAGGGGCTAAAATAGGAGATGTAATTTGTGGCTAGAAATTTCAGGATATAAGCTAGATTCTATATAGCCTCATGTTAACTGTGTTTGAAAATGGACCTGAAACAGGGCAAATCTGCTCAGGATAGGTACATATGACAGATTTATTTTGTACTAGATCAAGTAGCAGCATTGCATGACATTTCTTAATCCCTCTGCATGGCTAGTGCTCTTTCTTTACCCCCAGCATTTCTAAAATTTCTTGCCAGCCTTCTTTTCCTTCACTCTGGCACTCATTAAGTCCTTCCTCCAACTCCCTTGCTCCTCTTTTCCCTTGGACCCTGAATCTCTTAGGCATACCTTACATTTTCTCTCTTTAGGGAAGGTCTTTCATTAAGTGCCTCAATGTGGCATTGCAATGTGCAATCAGATTTTGATGAACTAAAATAACTGAACCATTCAAAAAGCAAAATAATCCCAAAATGCATGCTCTGGGGATCCTCTTACTATACATGCCAGCTTTCATATGTCTTAAGGTTTAATTTTGAAACCATCACAGAGAGAGACACACACAGAGAAAAACACATTAAATACAGATGCTACATTCCTATGTTACCTAACTTTGCTCATGAAAATATGGAGAAGTCACTCGTTTTGAAAAAAAAAAAAAAGAAATCTGAAAGAGGAATGCACTGTCTTCTTTGCACTGTGTTTTGTATATGTGTCATAATCAAAGTAACAGATTATACCTCCAATTTTAGAAAAATGTTCTGTTTAAATTTGCATGCATATACACATGTCTACAGTATCTGACACCTGCTCAGGCATGCAAATAATTGTTTTGACACTGTTGGTTGTACAGAATATTATTATTTTTTAATTTTGAAACATGCCAGTGTGATAATTAGAGTTTAATTCTCATTTGTCAGTGGCATACCTTTCTGAACCAAGCACTTTCCAAACCTATATTCTTTAGCCCACACTGAACATCCATAGCTCCCAAAATGTTACCACAACATTCTAGGATTTAATCTCTTTTTTTTCTGTTTTCACATGATTCATTCTTCCAATTAATCTATTTTCATGTCCAATTATATGTATGTGCAATATATGTGTGCCCAACCAAAATGCAGCACTGTTGTGTGTGTCCTATAAATATATAAAGAGTAGGGTAATCAATATATTAAATCCATCAGTTATATAGCCAATTTTATTTCAATACCTCACTAAGGTTACCTTTTTATGCCTTTTTTGGGATTGTGGGTTCAACAAACAAACAGAAATGAAGGCACTATGATTTTATTCGGTCTGCTAGTTTTCTAAAATATATCACTTTGGCAAAATTATGACAGCAAGGGAAGTACTAAATACAAAGCAGAGATCTGCTGGGATAACCAGAATTTGAGCCTGTGCCTGAGAAGAGAGGGGTATATAGGTTGGGGCAAGTAGGGTACATGCCCTGGGCACCAATGAGTGTTAATAGAACTGAAATAATAATTGGGTGACTGAAATATGTGGGAGGTAGCACAGTGCTTGGGCATACTCTCTAAGGTTTGCAGAAGTAACTTTAAAATATGAAATAAAACCATCCTCCTCCCTTCCCCACTCCTCTTCTTAATTTATATCTCACATTTTTTCTCAGTCTGGGCCTGGGTGGCTTATAAAACAGCAAAACAGCTATAGCTTAAAATAAATAAATAAAAAAAATTACGTCATATTAAAGCATGAGTAGGCAAAGTGCAGCATGAAGGCGTGCAATCTGCCAGCCCCCTCCATTTTTATTTTTTCCCCAAATGACCACTAGCATGTGTGAGTTGTTTTTGCCATATTTTGGACCCCCTGGGCCAAATGGACCCTGTTTCTTTTTGAAAACAAGAAATGAAGTGACTTCTGCTCATTTCTTGTTGTTAAAATGCTTCTCCCAAAAAGCCTATAGGATCCTAAAAATACAGCAAAAATGCACCCATGCTCCAGAGCATGTCTTGGGGGCAAGTTTTTCTTTTCTTTTTTGGAGGGGTATGGTGAAGAGATGTGGCCTTTTAAAGTCTCCATGGGCGTTCCACATTGCTAAACTTAAAATTGTAGCTTAACTATCAATAAAATTAAAATCAGTTAAAAGTACAAGCATTAAAAAGAACAACAGCTGAACTGTTGTTGTATCAACAACACAGCACACGAGAAGCCCTTTCTCCTGCAACAGTCAGCCCTCAAGGTCCTGTTGAAACCACAAGGTCTTCACTGGCCTAGGAAAGGATACCAAGGAGCTAAAGTGGAGGACCTCCAAACACTTTTGGGTGGCAAGTCCATAATCCCACACCACAGATTATACTGACTAGGACTGATGGAAATTGTAGTCCATACAATGTCTAAAGGACCTAACATTTGGTTGTGGTAGTTGTTGTGTGCCTTCAAGCCATTCCCAATTTATGGCAAATGAAAGGTCAACCTATCATGGGAGTTTCTTGGGCTGAGAGTACATGATGGGCCCAAGATCATCCAGTGGTTTCCATGGCTGAGTGTGGAATCAAACCATTGTCTCCATGGTTGTAGTCCAGTGCTCACACCACTGCACTGTACTGGCTCCTAACATTTGGGAGACAGTGTGAATCAAGCAATTTGTGTTGTGGTTGAGAGAAGCTGAATCAGGAAATGTGAATAGACCTAGCTGAAAAAAGGTGAAGGAAAGAAAATGGAATGGGAAGAGCAGGGACCAATCACTGAGGGGGCAGGAATGTGCACTCCAAATCAAACTTTTTCTTTTTCTTTCTATATGCTCACCCAGCTATATAAGTAATATATTGCTGCACAGGGTTGACAGCACAGTTCCTGAGGTCTGTAGCATTTGCTAAGCACAGCATACCCCAAGTTCTTGTCCTCCAGATGTTTTGGACTCCTATCACCATCAGCTCATACCCACCGGACATGGCATCAGAAGGGCATCATCTGGGAGGACACTGTAGCACAGAGGGGAAAAGTTTTAGCAAGATGGGAAAAGGGGAAAATGTAAGCCGAAATGCATGTTAATAAGCTGATGATACATTGCAACATTATGCTTTTGAATTTTACAGGTTATTTCCAATTAGACCACTAAATTGGCAGCTAGTCTTCAGCTGGAAACTTTAGTTTCCACTTTGTAGACACATTTCTTGGTATAAGTTTAACACACTTCTTCTAGTGAAGTCAAAAATATTGGTTGATTGAATAAACCACTGAAGCTCTCTAATGTTCCAAGTGTACCACAATTACGGAAATTCAGGTACTAAGTTTTTATAGGTCCACTGGGAACATTTTTAGAATGCTTAACAGCCCTTAACATTTCTCATTTCCAACCTGTCACAGGGAAGCTTACTGGCTCCACTTCATGCATGAACAGAACAGGGATATTGGAATAAGACTCCATTAGGGCTTTTTTTAAAAAAAGAAGAGATGTTAGAGTTGCCTGTCTTCTCTGCTTCTGTGTTTTTCTTTTCTTGATTACAGCAAGAACATGGAGGGGTTAAAAAGGCTTCTGGTCTAATTAGAAGAGCTTAAAAAATCCATGTAGAGATTATGAGAAAAGTTCACTGAAGGAACCACAACAACAGGGAGATCAGAGAGTCTCAAAAGTAGAAACAAATGAAGTATGGAATTTGCTAATAATATTTTGTCTCTTGGCTCCAAATACAACCATTTGAGACAGTAATTACAACAGCCTTCATATGGAGTCCTCCAGACTCCAGTCTCAGAAAAGGTTTGTAATTATGACACAGCTTTACTGAGCATAATACCGACAATGCCTACAGACTGCAGCTTTGTTCTGGCTTGGTGCGACATAACCAGTTCCCTGCTGCTTAAGATGTTAGCCTGCTGAAGTTGGGTAAAATCTTTATCATAAAGCACCCATTTGGGATGGTATGGCTGTCCTATGAAGATAAAGGGATTGCCTTCTCTTATATAATATGTCCCATACATTCAGATCTTCTGGGGGAATTTGCTTCTGTCAGCCAGGTCAGTTCAGTTAAGGTCAGCAAATGTTAGCCAGGGGACTTTTTCATCAGCTGTCCCCAAATTGTGGAATCACCCAGTGAAAGAGATTTGGCAGGTGGATATATTTAAAACAGCATTAAAGACCAATCTCTTCCAGCAGTCCTGTCCACATGGATTTTAAATTATCAGTCTTTAAATTATGGATGGACACATCTCTTTGCATTTCTGAACTCTCCTTGTGGAAACTATCAAGATAGAAACCTTCATTTCAAAATTTGCTGCTACATGGCCCATTGCTTCTCTTATTGTACTATTATTCCACATTCAACATTCTGTGGAATTCTGGGGTTTGGAGTTTTCTGAGGCCAAAAACGCTCTGGCTAAAGACCTCTCCCTACATTGCAAACTCCAGGATTCCACAGGATGTTGAAAGTAGAATAATAGCACTATAATAGTGTATGTGGAAATGGCCCTTCTCTTTTGTACAGCCAAACTTCCATGCACTTTCCCTTTTTCACAGATCTTTTAAACTCTGTATTCTAATATCTGGTATTATGTAGTGTTTTAATCTTTTAATTTCTTTTAATCTAGGCATTATGCTATACTTTAACGCAGTTGTATAAATCTGTGGAATTTCTTTGTCCTTCATTCTCTGCTTGTTGTGATTTTCAGACTGCTCCAATTTAGAACTGGAATGATTGCTTCTTGCATTAATGCTACTATATAGACTTTCATTTGTATGGATGTTGTGGTTTTTCACTATGTTAATCATTGCTCAGGGTATTATTACTACTGACTGATTAATTAATAGGATAAATAAAAAATAAGCAGAATATATTTGTGCCACAAATGAGGACAAACAAATAGTGTATCAGTAATTTAAGAATCAAAAACCAAATTAGTCCAGCATTATGGCTCCTACAATACTCAACCAAATGCTTATGGAAAGCCTGCAAGCAAGATGTGAGAGCAACAGTGTTCCCTAACAATTGCTAGTTCAGAGGTATGCTGTCTCTTAACCTGGAGGAACCATATAGCCATCACGGCTCATATCATTACAATATATTAGTCATAATGACAGACCACTGTGCAAATTGGTAGTACTCTTGGAAGAGAAGCTCAGTGCACCACAGCTACATGTTGTGTCCCTTCAGTACATCAGAGAACATGAGAATCTCCTGAAGAGATCCTACAGAACCAACAGGAAGAAATTGCCAAGGAAAATGAAGAGTCATGTAACAATAATAAAATACCCTGGACAAAAGTCGATATCAAGAGCAGATCATACAGAAGAGATTCAGAACCTCTCCGACTAAGCAACTGCTTCCTACATATTCATGAGGATAGCAGCAATGAAGATGCTCAGACAGGAAACCAACAACAAGGGATACAACATACCTGGGAAGAACTCAAGGTAGTCAGCAAACACAATAAGACAAAAAGAAAGGCACAGGTGGTTAAAGACTCATTGCTCAGGGATAAAAATGGATCTGTGTGCCAGCTTAACATGATGAATTGGGAAGTGTGCTGTCTTCCTTGTGCACCTATCTAGGCTGTCACTGATAAATTGCCAAAATTCATCAAGAACAGAGATCAATACCTCTTTCTCTTTATTCATGTGGGCACCAACAGCACTGCTAAGAACACCTTTGAGCAGATCACCTTTGACTATGAAGCTTTGGGCAGGAAGCTGAAGGGGGTTGAGGCAAAGGTGGTATTCTTGTCATATCTGCCAATGAAGGATAGAGGACTACACAGAGACAGAAGGATACTAAAAGTGAATGACTGGCTGTGTAGGTGGTGTAGATGAAAAGGGTTTAGCTTCTGGAACTATGATCTTCATATACAGGACTACAGGCTACAAATGGGCTGAATCTCACAAAGACTGGAAACAATGTCTTTGGTGGTAGCATGACAAATCTGAACAAGACTGCTTTAAACTAAATCCTTGGTGTGAGAGAGTATTGGAGTTGATAGCTCAAAGACAAGCTCTAAAGACAAGGATGTGAATTCTAGAGAAGAAGCAGAGGGTGAGAATGTGATCCACAGAAAAATTGACAGCAAATTAATAGGTGAAAACAAAAAAGCTTCAAACGTCTATAAACAATGCACAGAGTTTGGGAAAAACGTGAAGTCCTAGTGCAGGAAGGTAAATATTACTTTATAGGAAAAATGGGGACCTGGTGGGGTGACTCCCATGACTGGAATATTACATTTGAGCAGTATGACCTATTAAAAAAGAACAGATGTGGCAAAAAAAGAAAGAGGAATAGTATTATAAATTCAGTTATACAGAAATCCATGATAGTTATCAGAGTGAACTGTTTGAAAGCATTTGGATAAAAATAAATAGAGAAATAGATAAGTGGAACATTGTGATAGGAACTTACTATAGCCCATTGAACCAAGAAGAGGTGACGGACAATGATTTTCATAAACAAACCTCAGAAATCTTAAAGATGCAAGAATTAGTAGTTATGGGAGACTTCAATTACCCTGATATTGCTGGTAGACTAACTTTGCTAAGCATAACCTCTCCAACATATTCCTGATGTGCCTTGCAGATAGTTTCCATTTTCAAAAGTAGAGAAAGAAACAGGGGGATTTGCATTCCTAAACAATACAGAGGAGTTGGTCACTGGAATTAAAGTTATCAAACTTTAGGAGAAAGTAACCAAGTAATGCAGAATGTGTAACTGTGGGACAAAGCAAAGAAGAGCATAGTCAAACATGGATCTTAGATTTAAAGAAAGTTGATTTCAACAAATTAACAATCCCATGGCTAGACATGCTAGAGGAATAAAATAGCCAACAAGAGTAGGTGTTCTTGAAGAAGGAGTTGGAAAAAGCACAAATCACAAACAAAACATTTGAAAAAGCCAATGTGGCAAACTCAAGGAGGAACTGAAAAGAAAAAGAGCATGTATATAGAATGGAAGGAAAGCCAAATCACCAAAATGTGTAGCCCAAGCTTACAGGAAAAGTATAAGGAAAGCTAAAGCTCAGAATGAGCTGAGACTGGCTAGGCAAGCAAAGAATAGCACAAAGAGTTTTTTCAGATACATTTGAGGCAAGAGGATGACAAAGGAGACAGCAAGGTCACTGCTTAATAAAGATGGTAAAATGCTCACAGATTACAATGAAAAGGCAGAACTACTTTGCTTCAGTTTTTCCCCACAAATAGAATTTTGTGTTGCCATGCAGCAACAGAGACCTTGCAAGGGATCTGGCTGCAAATCAAGATTGATAGGAAGTTAGTCAGAAATCACTTAGCTAACCTAAATGAGTTCAAATCTGCAAGGTGAGATGAACTGCATCCCAAAGCACTGAGGGAATTTGCTGATGTATTCTTTGAATCCCCTGTCATCATTGAGAAGTCTTGGAGAACTGCTGATGTACCAAAGGATTGCAGAAAGGCAAACATTGTCCCTGTCTTCAAAAAAAAAAAAAAGGGAAAAAAGAAGGTCCAGGAAACTACAGACCAGTCACCGTAACCTCCATACCAGGGAAAATATTAGAACAGATTTTACAAGAGTGTGTTACTATTGTTCAGACATACCTGGTGATAGCACTAGATATCTCTTGATATCAAACTTATTTGGCCTTCACTTGACCTTTTTCTGCCACCCTGCTCCACATGTTTGCGAGGCCACCAGACAAGCACGTAAACAGGTTCGGTCGGTTAATGGTTGGACATTCCAATCCCCACTTAGGCAGGCAGATTAATGCCACTCCGTCGCTTCAGGGACCTCTTTTGCAGACACATCTTGCTTAAGTGCAACTTTACACAAAGACACTCGGCCTCGAGCCGGCACTCTCGTAATGCCTAGCTATTTGCATACTGGCTACTCTATTGTTAAATCTGCGCTAAGCTGATCATGTAAAACTTGACCTTTCCCAAAGCTTTGTCCTGCTCCAAACTCGCATTGTTCTCACCAAGTATGGCATGGCCTGTAGGCACAATCCACCCTATAAAAACTCCCCGATTCCGAACCCACCTTGGATCACTCGCTCGGATTGCTCACCCTTGGACAGCTTGGATTGCTCCTGAGTTCCATCCAGCCCTGCTGCCGCTGTGTCCAGCTAGTCGTCCCCTCAGCGAACCGCGCTGAGCTTTCTTCCCTGCAATCCTCCACTTTTCTCCAGGACTACGAGATAAGGTGTCGTATCACCCACTTCCCCTGAAAACTCTCATTTCTAATTTCTAGTTAGCTGTGTGCTTGTGTTGTCTTTTCTGTTGTTTGTCCTTTAATAAAGATATCATTTTTGCTGTTTTAAAACTGTCTGACTGCTCCTCTGACCTGACCCCATAGACATTGGGTTAAAAGATCCCTGCGAAGTTACCCTGCCTCTCATTAGCTTAAGAGAGTGCTCGAGTTAATTTCCCCATCTTGTGTTTTTGCTTGGTTATTTGGGCACCCCTCCCGGGACCCCCAGAGAACAAGGTAACAAGTGTGTCTGCAAGTTATCTTGATAACCATGCAGTGATTAGTAGGAGCCAACATTGGTTCGACAAGAACAAATCCTGGCAATTTAATCTTACCCGCCTCCCTTTTTTCAATCAGATCACTAGATGTAAAGTCCTGAAGAGTTTTGAAAACAAGACCAGCAACTGGTGCTGAATCTGGAAGCATACAGGAAAGTCAGACTTATCCCAGTTCAATGAAACAAAAATATTCTCAGCTGGACTTGGCAGCCCTCCACCTCTACCAGGTTAAATGCATGATCTTCTTGTATTACAGGCAGGGGTGTAGCTTTGGGGTGAAGGGGACAAAATAAACATTGCCCCCACCCCCAAATCACAGTTTGGCAATAAGAATTCTACTTCCCCCATGAAATTTTCCATCAGTCTCCAAATTTCTAGCATTGCAGAACTGCCTTCAGTTCACTCCTAGAAATCATATTTGCTGTGTTCACATTCCCTGCGTAAAAGTGCTTGCCCCTTTTCTTTGGATGTCTGAGCTGTATTTTTAAAGGATTGACTGAAGTTTTAAGTTAGTGAGATGCTATAAATTTTGGGGGACTGAAGGAAAATTTCATTTAGAGAGAACGAATACTTATTTGAAAGAGGCAACATCCTCTATTTGTGCCCCCTCCTGTAGCTATACACCTGCTGATGCTGGGGTTGTTTTATGATGTGTTTAGCATATTGAGGGTGGCCAAGTAAATTTAGGAGTCAATCCAACTTTAGTCTTACCTACAGTAGATCTGTTGAAACCAATGGGACTTGAATTTGTTATGACAAATAAGTCACATGTTCATTTCAATAGGTCTACTTTAACAAGGGTTAAGATTTGTGTTACCTCCTGATTAGAAGCATGAAGGGACACCCTACTGTGATGGATTATTACTGGCAATGCTACCCGTGGCTGAGCATTCATGTCCCTCTAGATTCACTGGCAGCATGAAAGTTGTGATGTGACCCGACTTAGAGAGACCTCATTTGCTAAATAAAAATATACGAGGAAAAAAAGTTGAGCAAAGCAGCCATTTCAGACTGCATTTGATACTTCTAAATTGTCTCACTCTAAACAAAGGTGGTACACATCTGAGGGTCAGCCCCCAGGATCTGTGATGGGCTAAAACTGAGAAGTGATCAGAAATCCACTTTGATTTTTTTTTTTTTATGGAACCTGCTTTTGGAGGAGTCTGGGCCAAATAAAGAGAGAGAGTTCCTGTTTTACCAGAGAATAGATGCTCTGGGAGTCTTCTTTGTAGCCTTTGTAAACCACCTTGGGTCCTATGACAGAGTAAAAATGGCATCTAAATGAAATAAAATAAATTCTAGGAGTGGTTATTCTCCTTTTTCACCTGCTTTTTTCCTAGTAAAGGTTGCAGGGGGAGATTACAAAGTTCACTTAGTGGTCGTAGTGCTTGATTTTGAGCACTGTTCTAAATAGTTGAATTTTGGCAATGGCTGTTAAAATTCTCAGGGTTATGATAAATGTAAAAGCTTGCTTCCATTACAAGCAGTTGGTCTTCCTGAGAGATGCACAGTTATTCAGCTGTTAAAGTCTCCAGTCTCCTGCGTTCACATCATTTGCTGTGATTGTCTCTCTTTTTTTTAAAGAAACTGGGAATCATGTAATTGTTAATAATGCTGATTGATAGCAATTTTCAGTGGAAAAAAGTTTTCCTTCATAAAGCTTATTTGTCTTTCTATGTGGGATTATGTGAGTTAGGTTAGCTTTCAGATCATTTGCCTAAGGCTATCCAAACAGGTTAGTTTCAATATTATACTTTTGTTCTACAGCTGTGAATAGGGTGCCAGAAGATAAAGAGTCAAAGATCCAAATCTTCAGGTTGAGCCACAGTTTTAGAACAACCACATGATTAAAGTCCTACCTTCCTCTATACACAATTTCAGACTATTTGTACAGGATTTAATATTTATTTATTTACTTTACACCACACCTTACTCCTGAATAAAAAGATACATCAATTAAGACCTTATAATTCAAAGTTAAATAATAGTTAAATAAACTACTATATTGGAATATTAATACTTCAAAACAGTGTAAAATTATGTAAAACATCACAAGATCAATAAAAATACAGCACATGCATCCTATTAAAGATCTTTCTGCATAGCCATTCAGTTGCTAAATGCTTGTTCAAATGAGGTCATCTTTACTTGCTGGGACAAAAAGAGAAGGGAGGGGACCAACTTAGTTTTTCATAAGAGAGTTCCACAGCCTGGGAGCAGCTACCAAGAAGGCTCTCTCTCCTGTCCTTACCAAGTATGTCTCTGAAAGTGGTGGTACTGAGAGAAATTCCTTTCCCAAGGATCTTAAAAGTTTAGCAGGCTCATTACAGGTCATAACCAGCACTTTAGATTATGCCTGGAAATGAACCTGCAACCAGAGAAGTTTCAGCAAGGAAGTTACATGTTTCCTCTAACCAGGATTGCATTTGTGAATAATTTTTCCTCCCATACAGATGGAAAACTAGGGCATTGGACATAGAAGGTAAAGCCAGAAATTCCCATTTGTGATTGTCTACCTACACTGTAGAGTTCAGGAACAGCCATGTGATTGTGTAAGATATATAGGTTGGCTTTCTTGGAGGCCAGAAAGCTGGACAAAAGTCTAGAACATACATTTTGTAGAACATCTGTAATGGGCCTCACAAATTCAGTCTCAGCCTTACAAAGGAGCTTCTGTCATGTGACTGACAATGCAATCTATTTCTCTTTGTATTTTAAATGTCACTGTAATCTGTTCTTCAGATTAATCTCAAATGTCATGGATGAGCAGAGATTTTTAACCCATGTTGCTCTGGTTTGACATTTGAAAAAAATTAGTTTGAGTGATTATAATGAAATGCAGAAAGTATCCACAACTGAACAGTAATAGTATGGTGTTCTGGGACTGACAACATCACCCTACCACTGCTTAGTCATTGGTGGCTTTAGCATCCCGTTATATATTCACCCATCCTAAAATCAACTTCCTATGACCTGTTCAGTGGAGACATAGCTCAGTGGTAGCTTTGCAAAGAGCAAATCCCACCAGAAAGATTAGACTTCCCTGTTCAACCTCAGGATGAGAGATCCAGTTTGAAGGCTAAATTTAGTGTTAGTCCTACCTAGAAGAGACCCATTGAAATCAATTCAACATAGGTTAGGTGGTGACTTATGAGTGCCATTTGTTTCCAGTTTAAATATCTCCCTTTGCACTGCCATGAAATAATCTGGACCACCCACTCATCCATG
Organism: Ctenosaura bakeri; assembly: GCA_948474755.1. Classification (NCBI taxonomy): domain Eukaryota; kingdom Metazoa; phylum Chordata; class Lepidosauria; order Squamata; family Iguanidae; genus Ctenosaura; species Ctenosaura bakeri. The sequence goes on from CAOLHI010001023.1 coordinate 81,488, forward strand.
TCAGAGATCGAAGAGGGAGGGAAGAGTGAGGGGCAGGTAGCCCCCAGTCACACCTCCAAGATGCAGGAACAGACATTTTTAAAGGAACAGCTGTGTGCCCAAATCGACATCTAGCTTTTGGACATCCAGTAGAGACAAATGGACATATCCAATCTAATCAATGAACTTAGCTTCGGATTGGAAGCTACACTCCTTCAAGCTAGCATATAAATGGTGGAATCCCGTTGATTAGCTCTAGCCTAGGGTAGATCATTCACTTAGTTGTTTAGTTCTGGGTCAACACATAGATAACTATGATTAATTCAGTGGATCTATTCTTGTTGGGGCTGACAAGAGTATTTAGGTAAGTGAAGACAGTTAACTTCTCTATATTTACTCCCTGCTTTTTAAAAAAATCATCTTCTCCTTAGTTTGAATGTCAGGACTGCATGTAGCAAAGAAGCTTCTATTCATGAACCATTTGAAGATGAGAAGATGGATACCTAGTAATTTTTTTAAAAAAAAATGCCTTGGAAATAGCTCTGCCATTGTTCAAACTATTTATCTGCCACTGAGAATTATGCTTCTTCCTATCCCATGTTTCAGTGGGATCTTGGAGAGGTCAGTACAATTCAAACCATGATGCACTTTGACTGAACTCTAGGATTACCTAGAGAAAGGGAAAACTACTTGTTTTCTTCTCAGCCGCCAAACCTCTCCCTCCTACCTATAATTTTCTTATTTTTTTGAGGGACACTTCTATCATTTCATGACTGGGACAGATCTTTGGAGTTATTAGCAGGTATAACCACCTGTGAATTGGAGGAGTTTGCCTCAACAAAATCCTCCTGTAAAGGAGTCAAGAAGAGTATAGCTTTACAATTTCACTGTAACTTTCACAGATAAATTGTTAAAGATTTAAAGAGTCCTCTTGAGATGATAATTAGAGATGACAACTGCTTAAGGGAAAAGTTGGTTGCTATGAGACAGAAAGAGAAACAGCCAAGTGTCCTATGTATGTTTATTTTAAGCCAGAAAGTTTTGTTTTTAGATTATTTATTAATTTTTAACACAAACATTGTAATTCACAAAGTAAAATATATTAAAAAAAGAAACAACACAAAGAAGAAAGAAAGAAAGAAAGAAAGAAAGAAAGAAAGAAAGAACTAAGATTAAACTAAAACTAAAACATAGTACTAAGACACTGAATGCTAACTTAACCACTAAACACTAACCTAAACACAAAGGAGCTCTGAATCCCCTAAGCCAAACTGAAAGAAAATGAAAGAAAAAAAATACGTTATACTACATTACAGCTAAATAATCCCAGTAGTGTTATTAGTAACCACAGTCACAGATCATTGCATTGTAAGTTTTTTTAATTGATAAAAAAATCCATAAATGATTTCTATTTTTTTTTTAACTCTTCATTTGGCTTATTCTTTCAGATCCACATTAGTTTGCCGATTTGGGCTATCTCAGCTAACTCAACAACTCATTCTTCCATTGTTGGGATTTCAATTCATTTGCAGATTTGAGCAATTAATGTTCTTGTTGCTGTTATTATATATTGAAGAATTAATCTATATTCACTATCCAATTCTTTGTCTATAATACCCAGTAAAAACATTTCTGGTGACATTATAAATCCACCTTCAATTTTTTTAAAAATTAACATGTGACTCTTAGACCAATAACTTTTCACCTCCTTACAAGTCAACCACAGATGGAAAAAGGAGTCTTCCTTATCTTTACATTCCCAACATCTATTTGAAACATTCTTAGATATTTTTGACAGCTTATTTGAGGTTAGATACCACCTACACATGAACTTATAATGCTTTCTTTTAAATTACTATACAAATTTTGTATCTTTAGATCACATTTTTTCTATGCATCCATGGTGTCCATCTTATTGTATACTCTTTTACAGATTCATCTTCTGCCTCTACTTTTAGAGGCCATTTTTACACCTTTTTAAATTACATGGTCAACATCTTTACAGAACTCTAAATAAAACTCATTTTCTCAAACTGCTATGTTTAGATCTCTCTTACCTTGATTAAAACTATCCTTGAGTTGCATATAAGCCAACCAATTAAGATCTTTGCCTTCTTTAAGAAGCATATACTTGATTTAAACTCCTAGTTATCCAGATCAATTACAGAAAGTCATCATATAATGAACATCTCCAATTTTAAACTCAGTCTTTCCCGAAAAAGGCTTCCTGCGGTGAGGTTGCTAGTATTATCTTAGGAAAATGTACCTACTTGTATTTATAGCAAACATGAAGAATAACCTTTCTAATACAATTTGTCCTGTAATTTATTTGTCCTGTAATATCTAATCTTAACATGGCCAGTTTCTGTTCAAACTTCTGTTTTAAACTTACATTACTCTCTGCCACATGCTTGTTCAGATCTAAAATCTGGTTAGGGATCTTGGATGTTGAGATGTGAATTTTTGTAAGCACAAGTTCAGTTTCATCCAACCCAGCTCTGGACATTTTTCTAGTGGTTATTTTTATTATACCTTTTATGGTGTGTTATGAAACACTTTCCACTTCAGTTCCAGTGTCAGAGAAAATGTGTATTTCCCCTTTTCTAAAACCTGGCTTCCATATAAGCCTTTTAATTATTTGAGATTTAAAAATGCTGAGTACTTTTTTTTACTTCCAGTCCAAATTGCCACTTATATTGTCCATCTCTCTTAGCACTAATTTCATTTTGCAAGTATTTATATAATGAAGACCAGACTTTGGATAGTAATTATACATGTTGATTATACTCATTTGAACATAGTAAATCTCCAACAGTGTGTGTGTGTGTGTAGGTCCTTCTCTGTTCAACATGGGCCGTCAGAGGTCCTGTTAATCATATTGCAAATCCCTTTTTGGAGATACATGTTTCTAGACAACTTTGATGAATTTTTGATGAGTCTCAACTTTGCAGTGGGGAACATTGTAATTTCCAGACATATGTATCAACCAGATAGCTCCTAGTTCATTCCTGAACTGAGGTTTATCTAGGAGACTGTCATTCTGTCCTTGTGGAATCCTTCCATATCTTTACAAATTTAAAGACAATAGTAACTCCTGCAAAGCTGGAGCAGCATGCAAATCGACCATCTTGGCCATTTTAAACCAGAATGATGATTAATGAATATATTGTTTCATTATCTTTTTCATGCAATTTTGGAATGTCAAAGGTTTAGTTTTTTGGTCATTGATCCCAAAGGTAGGAGGCTACATGAATCTGGGAGAAATCAAAGCTGCTTGGATGTCAGGGGTACCTGTACTCCCAATTTTACCTTCATAATATCTCTGTAAGGTAGCTTACTGACAGTTCCATGAACCTACAGACTGTGGGCTGGGAGAAAAGCTTCCAAAGTTCAAATACGTGTGAAAGCCATGAGTCCAAAGTAGGCTTTGTTATTGTTGCTATTTGCTGTCAAGTATCAGGAGCCCTTTTGGGCTGGTAGACACTACAGATATGCTATAAATAACCAACCAACCAACCAACCAAACTTGACTTATGATACTCTATGAATGAGAAAGCTCCAAGAGCCCTGTTCAGGTTTTGTAAACTCAAGGACATGATTTCCTTGATTGAGTCTATCTACCTGTAACGCAGTCTTCCTTTTTAACTACTGCCTTCCACTTAACCAAGCATTACCATCTTTTCCAGTGACTCACATTGGACACATGAGACAAAGTATGCTGGCCTCAGTTTAGTCATCTTAAGTCATGTAGACTGCTTTGGAAACTTAGTATTTTTTTATGAGAAAGGAGTTCATGAGCTTATGTTGATCCTTAAATCTGACTATAAAGCAGTGATGTATTTAAGTTTTTTACTTCAAGTCTCAAGTCAAGTCTCAAGCCTCTACCTTCAAGTGTCAAGTCAAGTCTCAAGCCTGGAAGCCAACTTTATACTCCAGTCAAAATTGGATAGAGTGAAATAAATTCAGTTTCATCAATTTAAGCAGAGTCGGCTTTCCACATTTGCAATTTTCCCATCTGCAGCTTTGGAAGTGAGGAATAAGATCCTATCTTACTCTGCATTACTGAAGATTCAAAAGATTTAGAAGGAAGGATCCTTCTTCCTCAAGCCCGTTGCCTAACACATTTGCTGTTCCCCTCTGAGAAATGCATCCTGCACTCTGGGGATAGTCTTGTCTTTTGCTCTTAGGAAATGTTTTAGAAGGCTTCTCAGGTATACAGCGGGGACAGGCTGCTGAGCAGACCTCATCCTGCCTCAAGCCCATTGCCTAATCTGTTTGTTGTTCCCCTCTAAGAATGCACCCATACTTTGGGGTTAAGAGAGATTGTCATGTGACTAGTAGGCAAAAAGAGATGGAGGTATTGTTCGAAGTTGTAAGGTTTCTGGATGAATGTGTTATGTTATTGGACCAAGAGTATCAAGTCAGTCATTAAAAATATACAAGTCTCAAGTCGTCGAGTCAGTGCATCATTTATGGCTGAGTCGAATCTGAGTCAAGTCACTGAAGTGACCTAAATCTGACTTGAATCTGAGTCTATTGACTTGAGTCTACATCACTGCTATAAGAAACTCACACGTCAAATATTTTGCTTCCACTGAAATTGAAATACAAACTATTCACATTGGTGGCTTTTCAAACCCCCCTCTTCCCTCACAGATACTTGTTCAATTTATTTTCAGCTACTGAGTCTGTAAAAGCTTAGGGGTGTTAAAAATGGTAAGAAAGAAATATGAAACCATGCTGCTTGATACTTGAACATATGGAAGGCCACTAACTGTTTCTGTTTTATTTTATGTACTTGTAAAATACATTGATATCCTTCCTTTATACCAGAGGTGGTCAATTGTGGGAGACCTTGGGGGGTTGCATCCCCATCCCACTGCAAAAAAAGCCAAACCATTATTGTCATCTCAAATTTTCCCCAATGCTCTAAAGGGGTTGTGGAGTGCATTTTCATCATGTTTTAGGTTCCTTGTGCCATTTTAGACTATAAAAGGCTTTTTTTTTTTTCAAAATAGGAAATGATTAGAAGTCATTTCTGGTTTTTTGAAAGGTCTTTCTGGACCTAAAATGGCCCATCCCTCTGAAAACATGGTGACAATGTTCCCATATCTCCTAAAAGGCACTTTGGGACAAAAAAATTTTTTTTGATTTTTTTTTTTTTTCTTATTTTTTGATCTCTGGATATCCCTGAGGGACACAAGATAGTCCTTAGGCTATGGAGCCTATAGCCTGCACTATGCCCATCCTTGCTTAGTACTATTTATCAGTGATGTAGACTTGAGTCTACATCGGACTTAAGTCAGACTTAAGTCACTCCAGTGACTTTGCTTGGACTTGACTTGGCATACATTACACACTGATTTGACTCAACTTGAGACTTGCATATTTTGAGTGACTGACTTGCTGCCCTTGGTTCAGTAAGATAACACATTCATCCAGAAATCTTACAACTTACTGGCCACATGACAATCTGTCTCAAGCCCAAAGTGTGGACACATTTCTCAGACAGAACAGCAAATGGGTTAGGCAATGGGCTTGAGGCAGGGTTGAGGTCTGCTCAGCAGCCTTTCTTTGCTACATGTAGGAGGAGTTTTCTAAAACTTTTCCTAAGAGTAGAAGGTAAGACTTGTATCTCAGGGCATGTATCTCAGAGGGGAACCCCAAATATATAAGGCAATAGACTTGAGGAGGGAGGGTCCTTCCTTCTAAAGCTCTTGAAGCTTCAGTAATGGGGAATAAGAAGGATCTTATTCCCCATTTCTGAAAAAGCTTCCAGCTTTGCAAATGGGAAGTAAAAAGGATCTTATTCCCCACTTCTGAAGCTGCGGATGGCAAAATCACAAAAGTGGAGGGCCCACGCTACTTACATTATTAAAACTGATTTGTTTGACTCTGTCCAGAAATTCTGGAATACAGGTTGGAGTATAAAGTTGGCTTCCAGGCTTGAGACTTGACTTGAGACTTGAAGGTAGAGACTTGAGACTTGACTTGAGACTTGGAGTGAAAGACTTAAATACATCACTGCTATTTAGGTCTTCAGGGTAGCTTACAAATGTGTTTGCATATATTTTTTTAGAAGCTCAGGAAGGGTCAGATTTCCATATCCTAATCCAAGGCTTGGAAGAGTTACTTTTCCAAGCTCTTCCAGATCTTCTAGCCTGAAACAGACTTCTTCATCCTATACGTGATTTCTCCCTTCATTTCAGCAGTGAGACAAAGGCCCTTTCCTCACCTTACCTTTTTCCAGCACTGGGGAGCAGGGATCATGAGAACAGCCTCCAGTGAGAGGCTCTCGCATCCCTGCTGCTTCAGCTCCACACAAACTGCCTGCTCGCGCGAGAGCCCCACCTCTTCCTTCTGCAGTGCAGTCTGGGATTTTCCCAGGCTGTGATGGGGCAGGAAGCGCGACCACCATGGCTCCGGAGGCTCTGCACACCAGGTAAGTGCACACGGGGCCTGCAAGCAAGGCGCGATCATGCACCATTTTTGGCTTCCAGCCAAAAATGAAAAGGTGCATGATTGGTGCCTGCCGGCCCCTGGAGCGTCACACGATTGTGAGTGCGTCATGAAGATTGCGCCCCACAATTGCGCGACGCTCCAGGTGCCCTTTTGCATAGCAAATGCTGTGTGGAAAGGGCCAAAGAGTAACTGCTCCCTATGAGATTCAATACTTCTACCAAATGAGCATTTCTATATATTGGAGCTATTACATTTCTATCCTTAATTATTTTTCTGAATTAATTTGCTGACAAGATCTATTATACTAATTTGAATATGATTACTTTCATTTTTCACATCTTGTAAGTATGCTGTTTTTAAAAAACAAATCTTTTATGTTTGTGTTGCTACAAAGCTGGTAGGCCCAAACTGAAAGTACTCTTGAACTTTCTATTGTAAATATCATTTCCCTTTATATTTTTAATTGTTATGTTGGTTTGTTCAAGAGCAATAAATTGTGACAACTTTAAAATTGTTATTAGTAGACTCTGTTCATACAAGCAGAATCTCAATATTCTGAGATTAACAAATTATGGTATAAAAATCTTACCTGGTCATAACGAAGTTAGTTATCAGAATATACTTGCTAACAGTTCAGAGAAATTAGCAATTTAAAAAAGGGAAAAAAAAGTCAACAGTCCGAGGAAAAATCCAAGCAGAGGGAGAGAAAGCAAGCAAAAGTAAATACAACTCTTCAAGGCCTTCCCCATTATGCTTGTCTTGTGGGCTTGGCTTTAAAATATCAGAACATTCCATAGTATAGAAATAGCAAATTTCCCCACTTTTTTGGTCCTACAGTAATAAAGAGGGTGTTCTTGAAACGGCTATTTGAGAATGTGGCCAGGATTCAAAGAAGAGCTCAACTGTTCCCCAAGAAAGCTTTTGGTGGTTATTTTCCAAATATCTGCTCTTCTTAACGAGTGGAAAGTTAGCAGTTAAGATATCAAAATCGCAATTGTGAGGAGTGATCTCCATGATGCACGCACAATTGTGCAATGCTCCAGGGTAGGGCAGGTGTCTCTCTCGCACTTTTTCATTTTTGGCTTTCAGTCTCCAGGGTCCCGCGTGCACTTGCCATGCATGCGGAGGCTCCGGAGCCATGGTGGTCATGCTTCCTGCCCCAGTGCAGCCTGGGAAATGCCCAGGCGGCATTGTGGAAGGAAGAGGCGGGGCTCTCGCACTATCTCATGCGATCCCCACACCCCAGCATCGAAAAAGGGTAAGCTGCGGAAAGGGTTTCTGTCCTGGTTATATTGAATGTGCTTTTGGGGTGAAACAAACTGATTTAAATAAGATTCAGGTCATAGGAAAATATGAATGCAATTAATTATCTGGACATTCTGTTGCAGTGACTTCTGGCCCTTCCCTTGTTTGGTGGAATTTGTTTCTTCTCCTGTTCTTGATGGATAACCTGGTCCCATGAAATTATTTTACAGATGATATAAATTAGTGGGCTAGCTATTTGGGCTTGTGTGTGGGGTGCAATTACATGAAAATAGTCATAGGACTAGAGGGCTCATTACTTCCTCTTTAGGCCTGCGACACTTACTCAGTAATTCATTGACAAGAACAAAAGCAATGCTTCTGGGAAGTCTGAGTTGTGAAATAAGAACAACAACAACAACAATAATCGTTTGTCCATTTCAGAGAACAAAGAAAACCAGAGGCCTCTTTAAAGTACATAATTACAGCACTATATTCCATTTTACAGCTGTATTTTACTTTAATTGCTATAGCAGCAATGCTAAGGAATCTTTGGCTTCATAGGCCTCTTCTGCAGGGTGGTGGCATCCTGGCATGGGGACATTCCTGCATGATGCCAGCATGGTCCTGCCCTTCTTGTGTTGTTAGCTGGCATGATTGCAGGGTATATCATTGATGGAAAAACTCCATCAATGATCCTCGATTGTGCAAGCTTTCCATCGCCACTGGCCATGCAGAAAGGCCAGAAGCACAATCACATGCTTCCTTCCCCACTGCAGCATGGGAAGAAGACCATCTGCAGTCCAGAAGGATGGAACATGTCCCTCAAGCTCCTTTCCTCAGGCAGCTGGTTGAGTGTGGAAGGAAGCAGTGGGGACACATTCCCATCCTGGCAGAGGCGCACCCGGGATTGCAATAGGACGACATGTGAGAGCGTCATCCTGCAGAAAGGGCCATTGTTTTGTGAGGCATTAGAACTGTCTATCCGAGAATTCTAAATGGTCCTCCTTAAACTGCAAATGCCAGAATTCCTTAGGAAGGAACCATGACAATTATACTTCAGACATATTCTTTCTAACTGTTTCTCAAATAAGAATGACAATGCCCAGCCAGTTTTCCCTTTACATTTTTTTCAATGTGTTGGAAGAAACTTTCTCACTGAGTATTCTCTACAACCCTACTTGCTGGTCTGCCATTGACAATCTGTTGGCACTGATAATCTCCCAGAATTTTCCAGCCAGCTAGGCCAGTTGGAATTGTAAGTAAATAAAGTAACTTTCTAAGCTCTACTAGAGATACTGGGGTCCCTTTCTTTGTGGTACTCCTTCCTAAGAGATATACGACTGGCTCCATCTATTTTTTAAAACAAGTTTTAAGCTTTTTTTTTTTTAAAAAAAAGATGGAATCCTGTTGGGCAGTTACAAATGCATATAGTTATGCATTCATAACTGCAATGCATTTACAATTCCTATACAGCCCCTAATTTGGGGGTTACCTAGGGATCATGAAAGTCTCCCAAACCCCACTTACTGGTAAGCAGCTTCTGGGACTGATGGGGGTCCATTCTATTGTCATCGAGAAATTACTGCTTGATGTTCCCATCCTCTCTCATGTGAGAAATCTCTGGTGCAAGTGGGATTGTGACAAGGGCCCTTTTCGAACTATACCCTTATAGTTCGATTATTCCACTTTCAACATCTTGTGGAATCCTGGGGTTTGCAGTTTAGGGAGGGGCCTTTGAGGCCCTTTGAGGCCCCTTCCTAAACTGCAAACCCCAGAATTCCATAGGATGTTGAAAGAGGAATAATCACGCTATAAGAGTGTAGTGTGGAAATGACCAAGGATACTTTTCTTTTTTTCCTGCCAGAGATTGCTCACAAGAAGGGGTGGAAACATCAGGCAGGGATGGCCAGGGAAATGGACCCCCATCAATCCCAATGGTTGCTTACTGGTAAGTGAGGTTTGGAGGGATGGGGGTGGTATCCAGAACCCACAATACAGCACTGTAGTTATGGTGCTATCTAAGGGCATTTCTGCACTACACTCTTCTAGCGCAATTATTCCACTTTCAACATCCTACGGTATCCTGGGGTTTGCAGTTGAGGGAGGGCCAGCTGGCCCCTCCCTCAACTGCAAACCCCAGGATTCCATAGGATGTTGAAAGTGGAATAATCGCGCTAGAAGAGTGTAGTGCGGAAATCTGTTGCAATGTAATGCAGGATTCTGCCAGCTTCTTTTCTTTAGCATGAAACTGAAGGTTTTAATATGACATGTTGGTTTTGCTTCTGCTTTGCTTTAAAGTGTTTTTTTAAAATTAAATTGTGATTTTATTAATATGTTACTGTGTTTAGTCTGTTTACCATTATATGTTTTATATTGTGAGTTTCTTTGGGGAGAGTGTAGCCTCCAAAGGTGGTTAAGAAATGCAGTAAGCAACCAACCAACCAATTAGTATCCTTGTCATGGTTGTTAAAAAGCAGGCTTCAGTGTGTGAGTGGAAAAAGGGCCAAAAGAACAAGAAGATTAGGAGGTCAAGTGTGAAGCTCTCTGTTTTAGTCTGAAAAGAAAAGAAAAAAAAATGCAAGGGGTTGGAGAAACAGAAGAATCTGCTGGCAGTGTATTGTAAATTATTTGACATTTTGTGAATTGATATAAAATAGATATTCAGCCCTCAATCTGATTTACCTCAATATATGAGTAAAAGAAAAAAAAATTCTCAAGAGACTGTAGTTTACATCGGATGCCAATTTAAGTATTGCTCATTACAGTAGTTATGTAACCTTATTTCATTTCTGAGTTGGAAGAGATTAACAGCAAAGGGTTTGTTTCAGGAGTAACCTTTATTCATCCTCTAGGTCAAGTGGAGCTAAGACATTTTTAAAAAGAACAATCTTTTCATTGGCTTAGCAGGTAATAAAAATAATAGCAAGTGATAATATCTGGGATTTGCAATAGGATTTCTTTTTTTTAGAATATGCACTTTATAAACTTTTTTTAAAAAATTAATTTTTGACAGGAACAATCTAATTTACATTCAAAGTAATATGCATTCAAAAAAACAAAGAAACAGAAGAAAAACATGAAAAAAGATGAAAAAAGGGGGAAAAACATAGAAGTAATATACAGTAGGGCTCTGACTCTAATCCCGACTGTAGTGTGTGTGTAGTTCTACCATTGCAGATCCAACTAAATAATTCTATTAAAATTATTAATTACCATTGTTGTTTTATTGTTGTGTTCCTTCAAGTCATTTCCAACTTTTGGTGGCCCTGTGGTGAACCCCATGGGGTTTTCTGGGGCTGGGATTGTGTGATGTGCCCAAGGTCACCCAGTGGGTTTCCATGGCCAAGCAGAGAATTGAACCTTGCTCTCCAGGGTTATAATCCAACACTCAAATGACTACACGACACCACAGATTATTACATTGTTAGATTTCTTATTGCTCAAAAAAATCCGTAAATGATTCCCAATCTTGCAAAAAGTCTTCAGTTGGCTGATCCTTTAGGATCCACTTTAATTGGCCATTTGGACTAATTCAGAAATCTTAATAATCTATTCTTTCATAATTGGCAGTTCAGTCTGTTTCCAAGTTTGAGCAAACCACATTTTTGGTTGCATATATTAAAGAAGTAATCCATATTTAATATCGAGTTGAGTCTTTTTATCAAAATTTTACTTATGTTTTTAATCCAAATTCTGTATTTCCTTCATCAACTCCTTCCTTTTAGCTTCTCTTTCTTTTTTCAATCTGGAACTATATTTTATAAATTGCCCTTTCATGTAAACTTTGCATGCATCCCAAACTATTGTGGGCTCTGTAGCCTTATTTAAGTTCAGACCCCCCCCTCAATTCTTGTTTACATTGTTGTAATAGTTTTATCTTCAGAAGTCGATATTCTTTAAGTCTCCCTCTAAATTGTGTTTGCTTCCTTTTCAAGGACGTGATGGTAGGATTACGATCTGAAAAATGTTTTGGTAAAATGTCCATACTCTTTACTAAGGGCCTTTTCGCATAGCGTTTCTTAAGCAAAAGGGCCCCTTGAGCGTTGTGTAAATGTGAGGAGTGGTCTGCATGACACACTCACATTTATGCGACGCTCAGGAGACTGATGCGAACTGCTAGCAGATTTTCTTATTTTCAGCTTCAAGCTGAAAATGCTGCATGGTTGTGCAATGTTCAGAGGTGCACCGGTCAGGCTTCCTGCCTCAGCGCTAGCCTTCAACTCCCAGACTGTGCTGCGGTAGGAAGGGGCAGGGTGCAGGTGGGGCGCTCGTGTGGCTAGGAAGCTGCTGCAGAGCCCAAGCAGCAGGGATGCGAAAGCCTTCCTCTGAAGGCTTCTCGTGTGAGCACCGCCCCCCACCTCTGCAAAAAGGTAAGGTGCGAAAAGGGCCTAAGTTAGCCATATTCTTAGAAATCTAAAGTGTCTATTCTAGAAAAAGATTCATGGTGTTCTGAAAAAAGTAGTTTCTAGGGTTTTGCTATAAATATCTTCAACCATCTATTAATCCAAAGTATTCTGCATATTTTAAGAAAATTGTAGGCAGTTTCTCTTGATCTTCCTTAATACTTTAACTGGAACATTTATCTTTATTAGGATCAACAACCTGATTCCCATTGCCCATGCAAATCTGCAGTTCTATCAGAGAGAGAAGTCAATCTTAATGTATATGTAGGTCTTTCTTTTTGTAACGTTAGTCATATGAGATAGTATATAGTTTTTTCTACTTTTTGTTATATATATGGTACTGTCTGGTACTACATCCTATTTGTTGTTCTTATACTATTACGTGTTGTTTGTCTGTTCCAATAACTTAATGGAAAATAATAAAAATATTTATAAAAAAATTTCATGACAAATTTTCTTAACAAATTTTCATGAAATGTTAATTTCTCATTATCAGGGCCATAAATACTCACTGAATGTGTTATCTTGCCATTGATTTTACAAATACATGTCTGCTTTGTCCATCTTCAGAAACCAATTTACGTTGTAAATTTTGATTTATGCGAAAGACCACTTTATTTCTACTTGTTCATATTTGCAGGATCAAACTCCAAGCTATACTTCAATTTTGCAAAAATCTACAGTCTCTTTTTCTTATGACTCTTTTGAAGACAAATAATTTCATATCTGAGATTTTTTTTAAAAAAATGATTTTTTCCCCTTTTCTGGGGTGAATTCAGTCCATTTACATTCCATGAGATTATTTTCAGATTCGTTTTAGTTGTTTTATTAACATATATTATATATATGTACTGTACTGTAGTATACTGTTATTACTATCACTTCTTAACAACTTTTTAGGCATTTCAATTTCTCTTTTTGGGCCTCTTTCGTCAACATTGTGAACAGATCTCTCACTCTTGCCAAGGAGTTTATCATATATTTTCCCCCTGCATATGTGGTTATCAAACCCTTTGGGACTATCCAGTGCAAGGATGTATCTTTTTTTCTGATCACCCCCACCAATAATTTAAGCTTTAAAACGTTTTCTCAGCATTCTTTCAGAACTTTCTTTAAATAGAATATTTCATTCTTATTTACTTTAAACTTGTTATTAACATGTGTTTCCTATATTTCATTTCTGACTCTTTTATGTGTGAAATGAATCATCATGTCTCTTGGATTTTATCCCCTTCTGGGCGTAAGTAGAGTTTTGCCTATATAATATCTCTATCTTCTTGCCTACTTCTTCACCAGAGTTGTTCCTCAGGCCCACTAAAATTTTAAAACTTTCTGTTTTAAATCATCCAGCTCTTTTGAAACAGCTCTTAACCAAATCTGTGTTTTCTCTGATTTCAACTCCCTCATTATAATTCATAATGCATAATTCTATACTGTACTTTTTCAAAATCCTGCTGTAAAATATCCAGTCCAAATTGCCACTTAGTTTGATCTTCAATTTTTAAATGCTATGCTCAGCATTTAGTTTCACTTTTTAGTATTTTGTCAATGGAGACTGCACTTTGAATATTTACAATGCAAATTGTTTGTACTCACTCAAGCATAATAAATCACTAAATGAGCAGGTGGTTCCCCCATGCCTGTTCAGCATGAGCCATCCAAAGTCCTTCAATAATATTATAAAACTTGGTTTGGAGAAGTTTCTGTCTAGCCAACCTTAATGAATCTTTGTAATGCTTCAGCTTTTCAGTGGGAAATGTTGCTGTTTCCAGAGCACATGACTCTATCAGACAGCTCCCCAGCCTACTCCAAGGTAGGGGTTATCCAGGAGATTGCATTTCTGCCCTTGTTGAATTCTTCTGTATCTTCATACACTTAAAGATAAGAATTTCTGCAAAGCTAGGAGAAGCATGCAAATCATACTGCTAATGGTTGGCCATTTTGGCCGGAGTTCCCTGATAACACAATTTATTGAAAATACCCTGAAACTGGCTTATGTACAAAATTGTGTGGTGCATATTTATGAAGAGTTATTTTCCAGGCCTAGCCTTCAGTGACAAATTTCCCCATGGCAGCTAGTTAGTCTGTGGCAAGTGAGACAGCAAGCTGAATAGGTGTGGACATTTTTTCTAAGTTATTATGCATTCAGGTTATTATGAAAGCTACAATAAAATCACTAATGCTTTCCAGCCTGTGAAAGGGGATACAGCATATCCAGAAAGGACAAGGAAAGAATTTGCTTTAAATCGGGGTGGGATGGGATGGACTCTAGTTTGGTGGCCCATGAAGCCCCATCAGTCTTCCCCAAACCTCCTAATTTCCATAAACTTTTTGAAAAATTCAGTGCAGTTTTCAGGCATTTTGGTTCCAATTAATGCAGAAAGTCTCCAATGCACGAAGACTCATGAAAATACTCCCACTCTATTCTTACAAGTACACCAGAATTCTGAACTATTTCCCAGTACTTCTTCCATGGTCCTTCTCAAAATGGTTGTGAGGAAGTTTCTGAATAGCTTTTCCTATCACCATTTTTGAGAGGCACTACAGAGGAAAATAGTGGTATTTGGGCTCTTTATATGTACAGGTCTGGGTGAGGGTGCAGCCCATGGGAGAGAAATTAGCCTCTGATCCCTACGTATTTGCCCACCCATGCCTCAAACCCTGGAGAGCCACTGCCAATCAGTGTCGACAATACTGGGCCAGATGGACTAAGGGATTGACTCAATATAAGGCAGATAGTTCAATGAGGCTTGGCTTTTCATGCAACCCGAACTCCAGAGCTTGTTCTTCAGCTTGTGCCAATCATTTCATGGGAAAGGACCTTTCCTGGTTAATTCCTCATGTTGTTTCCTTTGAGACTCAATCTTCTACTCACCTTGGACCAGATTTTGGAAATACTACTTGTTTGGACTATAATGCTGAGAATCCCATGATCACAAGGCATGCTAGCCATAGGATTCCCTGAACTGTAGTCCAAAAAGGGGGTGGGAGCTGTGGAATTCTTGAAGTTGTAGGCCATTTCTGCACTGCACTCTTATAGCATGATTATTCCACTTTCAACATCTATAGAATCCTGGGGCTTGCAGTTTCGGGAGCTATAAGAGTGTAGTGCGGAAATGGCCGTAGTCTAAAAAAGTAATGTTTGCAAGCTCTGATAGGGACCACACAGTTTTGTACCTGCCTTGGACACAGTCTGCTTCAGTAGATGGTCTTAGAATTTAATTGCTGTCTGCCTCTGATTAAATTACTCACAGTTCTATTTCTTTTGCTATTTGGTTAGCATTCTGGGTCTTGACCTTTTTTTATCCACCTAAGACTGTGGTGCACAGTGGAATTGGAGTTGTTCTTATGTTACCCCAAAACAGGTACCATGAGGGTCATCCTGCAATGCCAGTACTCTTTGCAAAAGTGGGGAATAAATTAGCTCTAAATCAGGAGGCTAATGAGAGGGGCTCAGGGGCTCAACATTTACAGGCTCACACAGGAAAAGAATTAGCCAGAGATTCAAAAAATAAGCTAAAATTAGGATAATTTACTTATGCATGCACATAAGATACTCATAATTTACTCATGCATGCACACAAGATACACACAGTCACACATTCACACAAGAGCTAACTGAAGGATAAAGGAAAAATTATATGGAAAAATTATGGATAGAAAGGCTGAGGGTTTGGGGTTATTACCAGTCCAGAAGAGTAGTGAAGAAACTGAAATGTGCTTGGCTTAAGTAGGAGCTAAGGATAGTTCTCCTTCAGGAGCCGGACTGACAGAGTGATGGGTAGAGCTTTGAGAGTCTGTGCTAGGCATTCTGGAATCAGGGGTATTTGTGCCCAAAAAATAGCCTGTGGTGGTGGAAGATATGTGCAGTTCCAGATGTGGAATAATAGGAGTTGGAGTACAAACGATGGGGTCCCGATGGTGCTAATGGTTTCTGTGCTTAGATGACAAAGAGATAATGATGGTTGTAATAGCTCTGTATTGTGAGTAGGAACAGGATTGAAACATGAATCAGTGCTCTGGTGGGAAACATCTCCTTTCTGACCACTGTATTCACAGAAGAAATTCTGACTTCTGCTTAAGACTATTATTCTTTAGAACAGCAGTGATTTAGCTGATAAAAGACCTAGGTTATACCTAGAGGGTGTTTTAGGCTGACCTGTTTGTGACTTCATGTTTACAGTCAGAGTCCTTCCTCTTTTTGGCTTGACCTCCAGGTCACCTTCAGGTTTGATCTGATATCAGAGTCAATTAAAATGTATTGCCAATTAAACATAATGCCAATTAGATATGGTGTCCATCCAAACCATACCATTACTGGTAGCTAGATGCAGGTCCTAATGCTTAAGGCACTGTGTCAAGGCTTGGAAAAAGTGTGCATAGCTGTAGGTATGGCTGTGTGAGGTGTGAGCTCTAATGGGAGAGTGGGAATTGCTATGGTTTTCCACAGGAAAGGGATTTTTCTCCTGTTTCTGTATCAGTATTGCCATATTATTCAGACAGCTGGCATTTTATTTGTGTAGACTTGAGGAAAAATTGTTGCTACTGGAGGATGCAAAGGAGTTGGGGAAGGAAAGTTGAACCAGGTGGGTTTCTTAAAAAAAATTGGCCTAGATCCTATTGTTAGTTCCAACTAGAATAGAGACACTGAAGTATTTGGATTTATCTACATGTTGACTCAGCATTCAACAATTGATTGAAAGTGTCTACACTAGTTGCAACTAAGGCCATTTCTGCACTACACTGTTATACTGCTATTATTCCACTTTCAACATCCTGTGGAATTCTGGGTTTTGTAGTTTGCTGAGGCCAAAGAGCTCTCTAAACTGCAAACCCCAGGATTCCACAGGATGTTGAAAATGGAATAATAGCACTATAACAGTGACTCTTTTCGCACGGCATATGCCATACGAAAGGGCCTCCAGAGTGTTGCGCAATTGCGAGGAGTGTTTCAGACTATGTTCTCGCAGTCACGTGACACTGCCGGGACTGGCAGGTGCCGATTGCACACTTCCAGCTTGTAGCCAAAAATGGTGTGTGATTGTGCATTGCTCCAGGGCCCCACGCGCACTTACCTTATGTGCGGAGCTCCGGAGACATGGCCCTCATGCTTCCTTCCCCAGCGCAGCCTGGGAAAATACCCGGCTGCACTGTAGAAGGAAGAGGCGGAGCTGTTATGTTGCCTGCTGGCCAGCAGGCAGCTGCTGCAGAACTGAAGCAGCGGGAATGCAAGAACCTCTCACAAGAGGCTGCTCACATGATCTCCGCACCTGAAAGAGGTAAGGTACGGAAAGGGCCAGTATCATGTGGAAATGGTCTTACATACAGGATTCCAGCCCTTCTGCTTTTATTTTGAACTCATGGGTCCTTTCTGTAGGAGCCTCCCATCCTGACATGGGGATGGAAGAGGAGCGGGACTGCAATGATGATTCTGCATGACGCTGTCATCGTCCTGTCCTTCTTCTGTCACCAGGTGGCATGATCATGGATTGAATCATTGACGGGTTTTGTGCATCTATGACTCATGATTACATGACCATGCTACACTTGCCTGGCCTGTGGAAGAGCCAGAAGTGTGATGGAGGTGCTTCCTCTCCCAGCACAGTCTGGGAAAGTACCCAACTGTGCTGCAGAAGGAAGATGCGTGTCCATCTTGCTTCCTTCAGCAGGGAGCCAGATGTTGTGGAGGGGAGGACTCCTGTCATACTCCCTTCCCAGCAGAGCCACTGCTGGGATCATCATCGGAGGATGATAATATAAGGTAGGGTACAGAAAGGGCCTTAGAAAGACTGATGCATAGAAGATGGGTAAATATTTCAGTTTTGGTCTGTTTTTTGAACTTTATCAGTGTTGTATCATTCAGAGTAATTAAGGCAGAGAATAATTTCACCTCTGGATGATACCTATTCATCCTAGTAGAAGAAGCAATATGTTTATTAGTTGCTGGGAAACACAAGTGTAGCTTAAATGAGTTTTGTATTTTTTCCCTTTTGTCAGAATTTGGATTGTAAGCTTTTGTGGGGTCAGGGACATGTCACCTTTTATTGTATGAAGCACCACTCACATTGATTATGCTGCATAATCAATATTAATAGATCCTGAAAATACACTATTGCTTTGTAAATTAAGCACAGTGATAGAGCACAGGGAATGTGTTGAAAATACACAATCAGGTTGAAAGTTCATTGTCCTGATGCACAAATTTGATCTCAGAGACTCCTGTGATAGGTGCTCTTCTCTCCTTTTCTCTTTTTTCTCCTTTCATTTTCTCTCTCCCCTTTTAAAATCCCATCATGTATGTTAGTATCTTTTTTGAATTAGAAAAATACTGTACAGATACTTGGTCCAAATTAACAGGGTCAAATTTTGGAATATGACAAGGTTGTTCCCACCAGTTAGTCCTTGCTCTCTCTTGCACAGTCATGTTGCTGAAGAAATAATTTCATGATGATTTGCTCTTTGTTGGACAGGTGAAAAATAGAGCTGGCAATAGAAATTCTGAGGCCCACATGGTAATGAGGAGATTTATGTATGCTGATCTCTGGGGGTTATAGGTGAATTCACACTTATGGGATAGTATTAGTACCCCCATCCCCAGTCTGTGATGTTTACTATGATGTCTTTTCAAAAAGGCATTCAGAAATATTATTTTATTAATTAATTTTACATCCCAACATTCTGCCAGAGAGGTCAAGGCAGCATACATGATTTTCCTCCATGCCTTTTAATTACACAACTTGCAGGGCTCTTTCAGACTACAAAATTACAGCACTTTGATTCCACTTTAACTGCCATGGCTATGTTCTGTGGGATCCTGGGATCTGTTTATCTTCTTCTTGCTAGAATCTTCTCTCTGACTGATGAGAGTTCTGCAAGCATTGGCCTAGCGCCCAACACTTTCAGGAATATTGAAACTATGTCAATAGAATTTTATTTCATTTTAACACTGATTGTGGAACATTTTATCATATTGTGTGACTTTTCCGCAATTTTGCAGTCATGGCAAAGCGATACCCCCAACTGCAGTGACAACAATCCTTAGCCAACTAAAATGTACTTTTGTTGCCCACATAGCATGCTAACACGTTTACGTCCCAGTGCACAGGCCAAATTGTTAATGGCTTAGCTCAGCTAATCCCTCCTTACCCTTCAAGTTTTGTGGGTGATCTGCATGGAAATTCTTGTCAAATGGCTTACATTCAAAGGCAAACAACCACTGCTGACAATAGAAGAAATTACTCCTGCATCCAATTTATATTGCTACACATGGGGTTGAATGGTGGGCTTTATACCTTCTGATATTGTCAGTAAACATCTCAGAGGCTTGTCTTTTTGGATGAACATTCTTTTGCTGTTCTTGAATTGTTCTCCCCTTCCATGCATGGAAATTGGGTGCAGAGAAAAGCCCCTCGGTCCTGGCATTCAGTGCAGACATCCTAGCACTTTGACAAACTAGTGGAGAATAGAATTCAGAATAGATTAGTGTGTATGTCTGTGTAGTGTCTGTGTAGTGTTGGAGACTCAAAGTACACTGCTACATGGTCAACCTAGAGGTAGAACCCAGAAAGTTATGGCCTAGTGTGGTGGAAAGTACTCAATGATTTGTGCATAGCTTGCTTATTTATTTATTTGTTTCTGGTAAGGTTATCTATTCACCAAAGGAATAGGACTTTAAAAAATTGGATCGGAGAGAGAAGGCAGGCATTTTTTTTTTCTTGACAATTCGCACAAATGAAGGAAAGCTAGGGGTGTGTATTAATTTTGAATGAAAATAATGATTCAAACTCTGTTCAGTTATAACATTTTATAAGACTGATGCCAAGATTAACAAATGAACACATGAAAAGTTCTCCATTTTGAGGGATGGACTCTTATTTTACCCAGCTGCAGTGGCAATCTGGTGGTAGCTATTTTATTTTCACCGAATACCCTGAAAATGACCTTGGTCTGGGGAATTCCAGAAGTGAGGCAAATAATGAAAAAGAATGGAATAGCAAGAGGAATTTGTATTATTGTTGCATACTCCTACAAGTAAAGTAGTCATACTCTGTGGAAGTGCTGGAGCACGAGACAGAACTTGGAAAAGACATAAAAGCTACTCTGGGGTATAAAACTTCAACCAGAGGGGGGAAATGCTTCTAAACAGCCCATTAGCAAAATCTTTTACACTGTCCTTGAAGAGCTGGCAGTCTTCTAGAAGACTTAAGAGGTATATTTTTAAAATTCAATTCACCTGCATAGTCACACTATAATTAGCATGACTCCTTAGTGGGCCTTGCAGAGCTCTGGTTCACAGCAGCTGTCAGCAGCTGTGGCAAAGGAGAAAAAGAGGAGCAAATTTCTTGGTGCAAGGCTCATGAAAGTACCCATTTTGCCCTCATATACAGAGGCTTCGGAATTCAGTCCTGGGCTGAGAGCTTTAAAATAATGACTATCTGTGAAGCCCATCCTCCCTCCCTCCCTCCCTTCCACATAAGTGGCTACTCTACTGATAGGGCTTAGAGGAACATTCTTGCTCACTTGTGTTTTCCTCTGGCAGGCTTCACTTGTAATCTAAGGAAAATAGAGAGCGGGCTAGTAGGCCATTTTAGGGAACGTGGAGGAGAGGAACCATAATGCTGCTTTGTCCCATTAACCCGAGGGATCTCTGCTATGAGATGTTTAGTGCTTTGCCATGTTTCATCTAGCAATTTTATACTATTGGACTAGGATCCAACTTTGATAGGGTCCTGGGGAAAGCACCTATGATAGACCTCCCCCACTGGCGACCTCCTGCAGGCTTATCTGGCAGTGGACAACATAGCACTCAGCTTTTGGACTTGGCAGCCATTTTAAGTTCCTCCAATGCCCGTAATATAGGCTTTTCAAGATTGTTGCTAAGAAGCATGAGTTTTCATGAGATAGCTCCTTGAGTTTTGTTGGGTTATGCTGGTTGCTGTGGCCTCAGTGGATCTGACCTGTTTTACTTAAATTACATTAACCTGAAAGATACAAGAGGGGGAGCAACATGATATGGGTCCAGTTGATGCCAGGGTCACAATGTGTCTACCTAGTCATACTCATGGGCTACAACACCTCAGCCCCAGTGGCAACCCAAATTGCTTTGGTTGCTCCCCAGTCCAGTATCTTGGAAGGTAACCCAGGGATACTTATGCTTACCTGGACTTGTGTGATGAATGCCGCTGCAGGGGAAGGCAAGCTTTTGATGGTCTTCAGGGACTGAGACCAGAATGTTAAGTTTGATTGGTGCTAAGCGCCAAATTGAGACACATGATAAGGCCAAAGGAGACAGTGAAGAAGTTTGCCCCCCGTACATGTCCTTTGGTGCTTGACATTGACATGGAGTTATAATTGTTGGATTGTCAATCTGGCTAAATGTTTTGTAGTTTAAGGGTTTTTTTGGCTCGTGTTTTGCATGGTTGTTTATTAGATTAGTGTTTGATGTGTGTTTTGTGTGTGTGTGTGTGTGCATTTTGAACAGGTCTCCTCACCCCTTTTTGTAGGGAGTTGCAAAATTAAAGAACAGTCAAATTGGATGATGACATATTTTTGGCAGAATTTGACTTCCAACAAATATCAGGATAGTTGAAATCTCTCATTACCAGTGCATCTTCCTTTCTGAGCATTTCTTCTTCCTAAGAGTTCTGGGCTAATAATAAAAGCATACACTATACATAAAAACATACAGTTTAAATAACGTATTACAAGTACATTATATCAGACACATTATTCATGTTAAAATTACCAGTATCTAAAACAGTAAATTCCAGATATTTGCTAGAATAAAATAAAAGGCAAAGGTGCAACAGTCCTTATTGGCCAAAATCTTTTACACAGATATGTGCTTTCAATAGGGATTTAAATCTTTACTTATTTCATTCATTTCCACGTGTAAGAACAAACAATTTCACAGATTTTTTTCCACCTCCTCTTTGTGACAATATCATGGTATCTGCTCAATTTTGATACTTTTCGTTCTGCGCCTCACATGACTTACCACTTGCAAAATGACTTGGCCTTATATAAATTGTTGTCACTTGGCTTTTTTCCCCCTACCCAAACTCCAGAGATATCATTCTGTGGCTTAATGTATTAACACACTTCTTCTGCTCTTCTGGTAGATTGCTTGCTCTAAAATTTGCTTCCGGCATGTCACTTCATCTTCACTTTGACACCCTTCTTGGGATCCCTGCAATAAATGTAATAAAAATATATGAAACTTGTAGAAATATTACCAACAGCAGCAAAATGTTTAATAGTGGGAAAAAGATGCTCATCTAGCCAACCAACCCGAAAGGGATGGTTAAATATGATACCTGAACTTACAGAAATGGTATACCCATAAAGAAGTACAAGAAACGTTTGAGTATTACTGAGTTGCTTATATTTACTGTCTGAGTCAACATATTGATAGCAACAAATGTAATTATTGGAGGCTGTTCAAGGTCCTGGAGATTTAGTTCAGAATCTCATTGGGTAATTCAGATTGGGATCCAATCTGGGTTGTACTAGTTCAGAACTGATCTAACTCAATTCAAATCAGAATCCTAATGTAGAAATCTGATTCTTTGCATTTCCTGTTGACTTGGGTTAAGAAACCAAAGTGGCCCTGACTTTTTTACTTTTTCACGTAAGCACATGCCATTTGGAGATGTGATAGCACTTCCAGAGTATATTAACCCTGATAAACTGGAGAGAGGTACATTTAGAGGGTTTTGTGCTTATCACTTTTAAAAATTGCTTTAATATGTTTAACATCTGCTGTATTGGTGCTGGTTTCTTGTCCTAGGATGCAGGATTTGGAAAAAATTACACTTGTGTTGGCTGGAAGATTCTGGAAGTTGAAGACAGAAACTAAGTTCACAAGTTTGGATATACATGTATTCCTTGTTAACTAAGGCTTTCTCTGGCCAGAATCTTGCATACCCTCAACATTTCACAAATAAAAACTGGAACCTGTGCTGCCAAGAAACAGCAGATTGGGTCAAGATGGCAAAAGTTGTTCATGAGGAAGAAGACAAGCTAGGAGAGGCTGAGCAGTTTGTATTTGCCTGAGTCCTTCCTTTCCTCCTTGGTGAGTTAATTGAGTGCAAAAGTGGAAAGTGGGAGAAGGAAAAAAGAAGCTGGGGCATTTTAAGTGCAGCTGAAAAACATTAATTGGGGCTGTCCCTGTCAAACTGGAACAGTTGAAGGGTATGATCTTGTTGATACATTATGCTACCGGCTGCAATTTTCTCAGGGATGCAGTGGAAGCTAGGGAAATCAATGTACTTGCTGGCAAGCGGCCTATTGCTTCAATACTTTGCTCCCTTCAGAGATGCTGCATCCACAGTCTTTTTCCTCGTGCTGCTCTGACCTATACCAGTGTAGTTACCCCACCACAGAGCTCCAACAGGATTCCAACCTCTGTATTTGTAAGTAACACACCCAGCATGGACAGACATGCAGATTGAAGATAATGGAGCACAGGCTCACTGAGCAAGCAGAGCAAGCTGGATTAAAAAAACAACAACCCTAAATATGGGCCAAAACTGGGGATGCAAAAGGAAGAAGGGAAGTACAATTGCCTTCTGTAGGCACCACTAAAACAACACCGAGTTCAACACAAAGGCCCTTTCCACACCTTACCTTGTTCCGGAGCTGAGGTGCGGGGATTGCACAAGCAGCTTCTGCCGGGAGGGTCTCCCTTCCCTGCTGCTTCAGCTCTGCACGAGTTGCCTGTTTGTGCGAGAGCCCCGCCTCTTCCTTCCGCAGTGCAGCCTGGGACCTTCCCAGGCTGCACTGGGGCAGGAAGTGCAACCGGACCAGCTCCAGAGGCTCTGCACGCCAGGTAGGTGTGCACAGGCCCCAGGAGCAATGCGCGATTGCGCACCATTTTCGGCTTCTAGCTGAAAATGAAAAGGTAACGATTGGCCCCTGGCGGCCCCTGGAGCGTTGCACAATTGTGAGTGTGTCATGCAGATTGTTCCTCACAATCGCGCAACGCTCCAGGTCCTCTTTCGTATGGCAAATGCTGTGCGAAAAGGGCCAAATACTAGGAATTTGAAATATATTTGTAACCTTGATTTTTTTTTTAAAAAAAGACCAGCTGCAAGGTTTCCCCCCCTTTTTTTCCTTTTCTTTTTTTCTTTTTGCACTTTTGGACTTTTCCTGGGCAAATTTGTTTCACAGAAAGATGTGGTTTGCCTGTGTTTGGGGCTGTAAACATGTATTTTGCATTAAATATACCAATTCCCACAACAAATATAAGAGTCAGAATAGTGTATTGGTTTGAGTGTTGTACTACAATCTTAGAGACTGGGGTTCAATACTCTGCTTGGCCATGGAAACCCACTTGGTGACCTTGGGTGCGTCACACACTCTCAGCCCCAGAAGGTCCTGTGGTAGGTTTACTTTAGGGCTGCCATAAGTTGGAAAGACTTGAAGACACACAACAACAACAAATATGGGCTGAGTTTGTGCATCACAGACTGTGAAGCGTAACTTTACGAGGATGGAGCTATGTCACTTAGCCAACACATGTTTAAGAACTGCAATGATGTCTTCTTGTGCAAGGTGATCCATTGCACCACATGGGCTCCCATCACAATAATAGAACACTGTACAAAATATCCCATTGGGAAACATAGACTATCACAATGCCATTGGGCATGGGGGTGAGTTTGTTTTTCTGGCCAGGCATAGGGCACCCATGCCTTCCATTATCCTCTGTTCTGACTTACCAGTACCTTGTAGCTCCATTGGGGACCATTTCCCCCTCTTTTTGTGCCATCATTGTTCAAGGGAAGCCTATCCCACAAAGTTCTATGCTGTTATGCATTGGGATTGTTGCATAATAGCCATGTTTTTGTGCTGCTTATGTCCTAATGGTGCAGCTATGTCAATGCTCCTCACCCTTGGAATATGACGCTTGCATAATGCTGCCTTTTTAAACTGTGTAATAATAAGTTGGCTCATGATGTTGTAAATTCCCAGCAGGATTCCAGACATGTTTCTTCTGCATGGAAAAAAATTAGGGAAACTATGCATGGTTATTTTGTAAAGAAGTGTCTGTGTTTATGAAAATTGTGTAAACACACAGATTCCTGCATAGGAAAAAAAAGTCATCCGGGTAATTTTTTTGCATTTTTTTGTATTTTTTTATCAGTGTATTTTCTGCCAAATATACATTTTCTACCCCAAAATATATTTTGTGTGTGGGGAAACCACATATATTTGCCACAAATTACTTTTTCCTACCAAAATCCTAAAGTATACATAGTGTACAAAAATTGCACAGAAACTCTTCAGTTCTCACAGGGTAAAAATAAATCTGCTGAAATTATTTGGTTTTTCATGCAGGAATGAAATAACAAAAGATTTATGTCCCTAACACAGACTCACTCAAATAACAGAAAATACGGACAGCAGAGAAGATTGAGACTAAATTGAGAAGGAAGTGGAGAAGGAAGATTGGAAGTTGGGTACTGTTGGATAAATGAAAGGGAAATACAAGGTATAGTAAACACAAAAATGCCCCCAGTGTCAGCAAACTTGCTGCTACAAACAGAGAACTAGAATAATAGCAGAAGAGTGGGAAAGCTTCTCTTCAGCATTTCTCCTAACAAGCATTGTGTTTGGGAAGAGCTGAATTTCATGTCCCACACTGGAAACTGGAACTGTCATTGAGCAAAATTTGACTGTTCTCCTCTCTCTCTCCTTCTCACTTTTTTTTTTTTAAAAAATATTTATTTTTATTCAACAAGACAATGGAAGGGAAGGAGAAATAGGTAAGAGAGATGAGGTAAATAGGCAAGAGAAATGAAAAGATAGAAAACATACATTCCACATAATGACATAACATATATATACTTTGAATGTAAATAACATTTCAAGGATGTATGCAAAACATCCATCTGCACTTTTGAATTTAGAACACAAGCGTATTGCTCCATCCACAATACATTTCGAAACAGTGTCAACATAACAATGTTGCACATTTATAAAAGTCCATAGTACACTGGCCAACATGTTGGAATAGTCAGATCTTACTCAGTGGAACATTATAAGAACAAGTACTTTAAGAACAATTGCGGGCTTTGGGTTACACAAAGAACAATAGACAATTGACAGATATTTATAAAGAGGGCCTCCCCCTCTGATGACAGAACAGCGTAATGCTATTTTCTTATCATTCCCCCTCCAAACTTAAAAATGAGACTATATGTATAAATATATGTGTCCTCTATCTCCTTCTCACAATGCAGGGATTTTCTTTCCATGGCATTGTTTTGAAATATTTGAGAGACAAACTGTCTGGCTTTCTTTTGTTAATGTTTGCTGTCAGGATTGCCATCGCAGTTTCAGTCTCTTTGGACTGATCCAGTCTCATTGAGACCTGATCTGAAGTAATCTCATCCAGTTTAGATCCAATTTGCAGAGGTGAATTAAGTGCACAGCCCACATAATCATGTAACTTGTTTTGATTTTGTGATTCTTAATGTACTTTATGGAGCTTTAAAGAAAACTAATTTTTACTGCCATTTTATTTAGTACTTTTATTTTTCTCATATAAATATATGTATATTACAGTCTACATGATGAAGTCTCATGTCCTGTAGAGTTATAATAAAAATAAAGGAAAACCAGTAGGGGTAAATTAATTTTAAAAGTTTGTAAAACAAAAGAGATCAGATTTATATGCGACACAGCACCAAACTCTAACCAAGTTACAAAGCAATTTACTAAGCTACTGTCCATTGTTTGGTTTCCATCTTCAGTTTTCCATGGAACATTAATCAGAGAGGTTGTTACATTCTTTAGAATGCTTCAGCTGAGTTGCAGAATCAGCACAAATCCTAGGGCCTCGCCAAAGAGATCACACACTGTTTTTGAAAATATATCAAGGAATGTATTGCTTCTTGCATACTACAAAAGCTGTTCTAATTAGCCCCAAGAGACAGTTACATAAGTAACACTGAGAACATTGCCCAGTCATATTTACTTCCTCCTTGTGATTTTGTGTGTGTGTGTGTGTGTGTGTATGAGAGAGAAATGACAGTGTAATGAATCCTTTTTGACAACTTGAGTTGAGAGGTCTTCTAGCCAAGAGCACTTCCGAGCAAACAGCCAGTGATCTGTATTTGCAATTCTGCAAAGATCAGTTGGATTCCATTCTTAAGTGTTAATATGATTTCTCTGTTGAAGGTGGAAGATGTTGCATCCTCTGAGGAATAACAAAAAAACAACAGTACCTTGGGACAACAATGACTATATGAAATCTTTCCAACCTGAGCTGTCCTTTAATTTATAGTGAATATGTGTGAACGATCCTCAAAATCTGTGTTATACATTAAGGCCCTTTCCACAATGCACCTTTTTGCAGAGCTGGGGTTCAGGGATCGTGCGAGCAGCCTCTAGTGAGAGGCTCTTGTGTCCCGGTTCCTTCAGCTCTGCAGCTGCCACCTGCTTGTGTGAGAGACCTGCCTCTTCCTTCCGCAGTGCAGCCCAGGAGTGTCCCAGGCTTCACTGGGGCAGGAAGCATGAGAGCCGTGGCTCCGGAACTCCACACACATGGCAAGTGCGCACAGGGCCCTGGAGTGATGAACAATCGTGCACCATTTTCGGCTCACAGCTGAAAATGAAAACGTGCATGGTGGGTGCCTGCCAGCCCATGGAGCGTCACACAATTGTGAGTGCATCGTGTGGACCGCTCCTCACATTCGTGCAATGCTCGAGGGGCCCTTTCACATGGCAAATGCTCTGTGAAAAGGGCCTTAGATTGTATCAAGTATTTTGTGCTGTTGCACAGAAAAAAATAATTTCTTTTACACTTTCCAGATTTGGAAGAGTAGTCTCCAGCGCGATCTATTTCAGTCCAGATCTTACTTGGATGAGTCTGGGGCACCATTTGCAGCTCTGTCATAGGCAGAAAAATGACTTGAGCCACCCTGGTACAAACTAATACAAGAAAATAAATAGGTTCCTGCCTGAAGGAGTATACAGTCTACATTTTGATGCAGGGGTACGTATGTGTCTTCCTAATAAATCTAGCACTTGGAAACATTTCTTTTTTTGGACTACAATTTCTAGAATTCTTCAGTTGGCATGGTAACTGCCCATACTGGTTAGAACTGTTATATATAAAAAAGTAACTTTTCCACGCTCTGTAGATAACTGAGGTAATTGCTAGATCCAGTCAACATGCTACGTCTGTATCAGTTGAAACACATTGCTAAAACTTTGTTTTCTGTTGAGAAATAGATAGATGAAAAACTCATCCCTGTATAATATTTAGGTAAGGAAAAAAAAGTAAATAGATTATTGCTCAGTTGGGTCTTCTTACATATAAGAAAAATGGAGATTTTTTTTTTTTTAAGGGAACTGAAACTCCAGCTAGCATACTAAAACTGGGTATATATTTTTTCACCATCTGGATAGAGTGATTTTTTTTTTTTTGAGACAGATACTATATCAATCTCTGCAACTGATCTTCATTTCCTCTAGGGATATTTAAGGAGAGCACATAAAAATAGCATGCTGTTGCTTGATAATACTTCTCCCCTCCCCTCCATTTAGTAACCTCTCTCAGAGCTAATCCAGAACTCCAAGGGGATAAAACAGTCATTCATTGCCACAAGCCTTAGCAGTACCGGTCTAGTACTTGTGCTTGTGAAATGCATTTCATGCCTCATCTGTTACCTAAATGAGATGTGAAAGCAGTTCACACCTCGTTTACATTTGTGCTGTTTTATAGAACAGCACAGACACAGTTTGGTGAAAGTAATGAAATGAGGTCACCCACCCAGTTCTGTTCTCGGATTGAATCCATGAAGCCCGATCTCCTCAATTCATCAGGTTGGAGATGAATCTCCAAAGCTGTTAGTAAAAAATCTCCATTTCAGTCTCTGATGTGGGCATCTGTTTTCCTCTCCAGAAAATTATTGTGAATTTAATAGTATAAGCTTTTGAATGCAAGTCTCTGTCAGATCCCACCAGAATACCACAAGAAAAGCCATGTTGGGTCAGCACGAAGGCTTATTCAGTCCAGCATTCTGTTTATACAATGGCCAATCAGTGGCCTACAGGAAGCCCACTGGAAGAAAATGAGTACAATAGTATCCATGTTCTCACTCATGTTCCCCAGCAACTTTTATAGGGATGCCTTGAATATTGGAATTGATATACAGCCATCCTCACTAATAGCCACTGAGCCATCACCTTCCGTAAATGTACCTAGTACAACCACCAATATATCGTATGATATTAAGTTCCGTAGTTGTACTGTATACTACATGAAGAACTATTTTGTTTCAACTCTTTTTTTTTATTTTTTTTAAATTTTTTATTAATTATATAACTAAATCACAAATACAAAACAAGAAAAAAAAATTAAACACCATGTGATATACATAATAGTGAATTAAAAAAAATAATTTTTTTCTTTTTCTTTTTTTTCTCTTCTCTTAAGCAATACTAACTTTCATTGTTATTTTGCACCTTTACCCTTAAATTTATAAATCTGTTCAACTATTATAATTTCACATTTAATTCAATATTTTTCACATCCCCTTTAATCTATTTCTATTGTTAATTCTTTTAACTTTTTTTTTTAAAAAAACATTGACATCACTTATCCTTTTAAATCTATAAATCACAAGTTTAACACACACACCTACTAAAAATTACAAAATATACAACATAAAAGAAAAACAAAACTAAAACTAAAAAATACCCACCCCCAGAGCCAACTTTTTATTTAATCCACTTTCCAAAATTGCCATTCTTCTTTTGACAGGGTAGTATTACTATCTCTTTTCAGAACTTTATCCAAAAATATTTTCCAAATTTCTTCAAAATCATTCCCTTTAACCAAACCTTTCATAAACCTAATTCTACATGTTAGTTTATCATTAATTGCGATTTTCCACACTTCGTTATACCATTCCTCTATTTGAAATTTTTCATTTGCTTTCCATTTTTTTGCTATTATTAATCTCGCTGCAGTTAACAAATTTGTTATTAATTCTTTCTTTACTTGAGTACACTCAACCTTATCATATATAGATAACAATGCAATATTTGGACATACTGGTATATCTGCTCCTATAATCTCTTTTATCTCTTTAAAAACCTTTTGCCAAAACTCCATTATCTTATTGCAATTCCACCACATATGCATATATGTACCAATTTCTTGACATCCTCTCCAACATAATCTTGAATATTTCTCATCTATTTGATTTAATTTCACTGGAGTCAAGTACCATTTCCACACTAATTTATAATAATTCTCTTTTATTCTTATTGATAATTTTTTTAAATGACGTTGTTTCCAAATTTTTCTCCATTCTTGTATATCTATATTTTGTACTATCTCTTCCTCCCACATTTTTCTAAGAAAATCCTCTTCTTGTTCTTTTGCTAATATTTTATATATTTCACTTGTAATACCTTTTAGTATTTCATTTTCTTGCATATTTTCTCTTTGAATAATAATTTGTTCAAATTTAGTATATTCTTTAAAATCCTTAACATATCTTTTCATACTCTTTGTCCATTGCTCTAATTGTATATAATTAAACCAGGATATTTTAGTTTCCTGCAATCTCTCTTTCATTCTATCTTTATTTATCATTATTTTCATCCATTCTTTTAATCTATAAATTTTTTGTTTTTTTATTTCTTTCTCTATTATTTCTCTTAAATTTATTGGAAATTTTTCCATCATCACTATCGGAGTTAATATTGATATATTCGGTATTAATTTTCTTTTATTTTTTTTCCATATTTCTATTATATTTTTTATAAAAGGATTTTCTATCTTCTCCATTTCTTTCTTTGAAAAATTCCTAAAAAATATATTTTCTAATTTTGTCTCAATATTCATATCTTGTATCTCTAACCAATCTAAATCACCCTTTCCTGAAACCCCCTCTATGATATATCTCAATTGATTTGCATAATAATACCATTTTAAATTTGGAAGTCCCAGGCCACCTTCTTTTTGACTTTTATACCAATATTTCTTGTTAATCCTCGATTTTTTATTTCCATTACAAAAATTATTTAATATCTTTTGCCACTCCTTTAATTCTTCCTCTGATATTTTTATTGGTAGCATTCTAAACAAAAAGTTAATTTTAGGTAAAATTTTCATTTTTACCACTGCTATTCTACCAAACCACGATAGCTTTATATTTTTGTAGTCCTCTAATTTCCTTTTTGTTTCTAATCTTAATTTCTTGAAATTTTTTTCCTGTAATTCTTGTAAATTTTTTGTAATCTCTATTCCTAAATATTTAATTGATTCTTTTATTTTAAGTAATCCTCTTTTACTACTTATAAATTTTTGTACTTCTTCTTTAGTATAATTAAATAACATTATTTCTGATTTGGCCCAATTTATTTCTAATCCCGTCTTCTCCCCAAACTCTATTAAATATTTATCTATCCTATCTATCTTTTCAATTGGATCCTTAATTGTCAACAATGTGTCATCTGCAAATAAGCTTATTTTATTTTTTTCCTTAACTCCAATTCCTTCCAAATTCTCATCATTTCTTATCACATTCGCTAACATTTCTATAACTATTGCAAATAAAACTGGAGATAATGGACATCCTTGTCTCGTTCCTCTTGTTATTTGAATCTGTTCTGTAAATCCATCATTTACCATCACTACAGATGTATTATGTGAATACAATTGATTTATTAACCCTTTAAATCTCTCTCCTAATCCTATTTTATTTAAAATTGTTTTTAATGCCGGCCATTCCACACAATCAAAGGCTTTAAATATATCTAGGGCTAAAATTCCAGCTTTTTGTTTATCTCTGTCCATTATATTTATTTTATTTATCGTTTTCCCTATTAAATTTGCCATCTGTCTTCCTTGAATAAAACCACATTGATCTTTATGTATATACTTATAAATAAATTTATTTAACCTCTTCGCCATTATTGCTGTCAAGATTTTTGCATCTTGATTTATTAAAGATATTGGTCTATAAGAACCTGGATCCATAGGATCCTTATTTGGTTTTAAAATTAATATTATTAGTGACTGCTTCCATGATAATGGAATTTTTTCACCCCTCAATATACTATTATATAACACTTTTAGTTTAGGAATTAAACCTTTTTTAAATGTTTTATAATATTCTGGACCTAGTCCATCCAATCCTGGTGATTTTCCTCCTTTTAAATTATTTATTACTTCTTCTATTTCCTCTTCTGATATCATTTCTTCCATCAATCCTTTATCTTGTTCTGTTAATCTTACTTTCCAATTTTCATTAATATACTCCTCTATATTCTCTAAAGATTTATCTTCTGCTGAATACAATTCTCGAAAAAATTCCTCAAATATTTTTAATTTCTCTTTCATCAACCTTTTTTCTTTACCAAATTTATCTTTAACTACGCCAATCATATTTCTAGTTTTTTTTGATTGTACTGATTTAGCCAGCATTTTAGAATTTTTATTACTATATTCAAAGTATTCCCTTTCCAAGTATATTAGATTTTTCTGAACTTCGTCCATTTCTATCTTTTCTAATTCATCTCTTTTTGCTTGTAATATTATTAATTTCTGTTTAGTTCTATCTATTATATAATCATTCTCTAGTTCCTTTATTTCTTTTTCTAATTTTAATTTTTTCTCTCCTAATTGTCTCTTTAATTTGCTTGATTCTTTAATGCATAATCCTCTTACCACTGCCTTCATTGTATCCCACAATACATCTTGTGTTACTTCCTTATTGTTTATATCCCAAATTTCTTGCCACTCCTTCTCTATTTTATTTACTATCTCCTTATAATTAAATAACTTAGTATCCAGTCTCCACCTTTTTGCTTCTCTATAATTCCTTTTCATAGTTATATCCAAGTTCATCAGAGCATGATCTGTCACTTTTATTGTTTCAATTTCTGTATTTATTAATCTAGGTATCATATTCTTTGAAACAAAAATATAATCTATTCTTGAGTAATTTTTATGAACTGATGAATAATACGTATATTTCTTTTCTTCACCCTTTATTAGCCTCCAAACATCTATCAGTTCATTTCTACTCACTAATTTATTCAAAATTGTTATATTATTATATCTATCTCTAATTGATGGATCTGATTTATCTTTCCATCTATCCATCACCATATTAAAATCACCTGCGATTATTGTATAGTCTCCTTTCATTTTTTTGATCTTATTAAATATTTCTTCATAAAACTCTTTTTGCTTTTCATTAGGTGCGTAAATATTCATTATTCCATATGTTTCTCCATCTATTTCACCTTGTATAATTACATATCTACCTTTTTCATCTAACTCCACACTTGTTACAATGAAATTGCATCTTTTGGAAATTATTATTGCAACTCCTCTTGATTTGGATGTACCAAATGCTTCCTCATAAATGGCTACCCAGTTCAATCTAAGCTCATTTTTTTTATCTCTTTTTCCATGTGTTTCTTGTAAAAAAATTATATCGGCCTTATCTTTTTTTAATATCGATTCTATCCTTTTTCTCTTTATTATTGACCCCAAACCTTTCACATTCAATGTTGATATTCTCAATCTATTCTCCATTTTTCATATTTTGAATTTTCTAATCCCACTCCCCATTGGCTCTTTAATGTGATGGTGCTCCCCTTCCCCTTCCCTTCCCCCCTCCCACTCCCCTCCCCCTTCCCGCCCTCCCCTCCCCACACAAACATTTCCTCCCCCTCTTCCTCCAAAGCGCTTCTGCCTTGGAAACGACCAGCCATGGTCCTGGGGGGGTGAAGGTATGCCAACTCCCGGCATAGAGACCAATACCCTCTCCCGATTTATTTTCTTTCCCATGTTTTTTTTCCCTCTCTTCCCCCTCCCTTCCCTCTCTCTACCCTCTTGCTTTATATATATATAAATCTATCTCTATGCATTTATAATCTATAAGAATATATTTTACTCAGTAGTCATCTACCCTTCTCCTACTCTATGAAGTGCTCTTTCTTCTTCTTCTGTTATATCATATTGTTTCTTCCAGTCCTCCTCAGCCTCTGTCCTTTCGTTTATCTCCCGAAGTCTTCTTCTTTGCTCCTCCTGTTGCTCCTCCCGCTGCTCCTTCTTCAGTTACTCCTCCCACTACTCCTTCCTCAGTTGCTCCTCCCGCTGCTCCTTCTTCAGTTGCTCCTCCCACTGCTCCTTCTTCCGCTCCTCCAACCGCACCTTCCTCTTCCTTTTCCTCTTTTGTTTCAACTCTAATGGCAGCCAGATACACCAACATCAGCAGTAGTCACAACCTGGTTGGATTGTTTTACATATGCTAGTGGTAGTTTTCAAACATGTTTTGCAATCAGAAAAAGTTTTTTGCATTCATCTCACACAGTATCCAAACATATCTTCCATTAAAAACCAGTTAGTTGTAGAAGATTCTGGGAAATATTCTAGGTAAAATGCACACGTCTTTTATCATGCGAGGCACAGGTCATGTCTGTTGGGTCTTCACACTAACCCATAAGTGACCTCAAACTTAGCTATCATTCTCCAAAAGCAACATTCTCCAGAAGTATTCATTTGTAAGTGACTCAAAAGAGAACCAAAAAAAAAAAAAGCTTGCAATTTGTATAAAATTTCCATATGCTAATTTGTATATGTAGATACAAATTCAGACATTGTTGCTTTGATTTATACAGAAATCCAGTATATCTCATCATAGTGGGCAGGACTATGGCCTAGTGACCTGTGTGTACATTCCGAATGAGTCAATCTGCTTTCTAGGCACCCCTTCACACTATGCAATTATAGTACAATTATTCCACTTTAGCTACTATGGTTCCATCCTGTGGAATGCTAGAATTTCAGTTTAGAGAGGGGCATTTAGAATTCTCAGCCAGAGAGTTGTAGTGTCTCACCAAACTACCAATCCCAGGATTCCATAGGATGGAACCATAGCAGTTAAAATAGAACAATAGTACTATAACTATGTCGTGTGAATGGGCCCCTAGTGTTATTTCCTGATGGGTAACTTCCAGGCCTCTGTTCCTTTGTCTTGCAACTCTTTATATATCTATACTGGATAGCCAACTCTTTATATATCTATACTGGATAGTCATTCAAACAGAAGATTGTTATCCATGCTATTGCTGTGTTGATTATGGAGTGCTTGTTCAATTTCTGAAGCAAGAGTGGGGAACATGTGGTATACCAGATGCTCCCATCGACCTTAGCCAGAATAGCAAATGGTGAAGGATGATGGGAGTTGCTATTCAGAAAATGTCCCTCATTGCTATTCTAAGGAGTTTCCAGCTTCTTTGGGATACTTTGAAAACAACTGCTAAAGACTGATCAATAGGGCATTGCTGTTTTGGAAGATTACTGTGGTCCATACCACATATGTTCCAGAAATTCAATATTCTCTCCAGTCTAATTTGTTGTAGCTATCTGATCTCTCTGCATGCCTATTTGCCTGCTTCCCCAGAGCTTTCTTGCATTGCTTCCCTGGACTTCAACAGTTTGAACCTAAAACCCACAATCAGTTTGTATAATGTGAGAGGTTGGCATTCATTTTAGGTGATAGTTCAGTCAATTACCCACAAGAAAGAATAATTATGATCTGAATGTCCTGGTCTGACCTGCACAAGATTCTTCACTATATACACAATTCACAGCACTGCTTTAGAGGCCTCTCTCTCTTTCTCTCTGGTCCTAAGAACTGCTTTCACTCAAATGAGACAACAGTAACTGGGCAGGGGAACAACATGCAAGATGAAAGACTGTATGAAAAAGCATGATGGAAGAAAATGAGGAAGGAAAGAAGGAAGGAAGGAAGGAAGGAAGGAAGGAAGGAAGGAAGGAAGAAAATGGCCATATTTTGAAGTGCAAATGCTCATCAAGATAGTCTCAGAGCTTCACCTGCAAGGAGAGTCCAAAAGTGCAGGCAAATATTTTGTTCATCTGCATCAATAAAACAGTTCTAGCAGTTTGTGTGGTCACTAGAATATGGGCCTTTGTAAAGTTAATGGCTCTTAATTGTTTGTTCAAGGGCAAAAGCAAAAATTAGTGGGTATTCAGTAAGAATCCATAAATGAAGGGAACAAATTTCAGGTAAACATCACTTTATAGCAGTGGTTCTCAACCTTCCTAATGCCACGACCCCTTAATACAGTTCCTCAGGTTGTGGTGACCCCCAACCATAAAATCATTTTCGTTATTATGTAGTTGGTTAGTTATTTCCAACATCAAATAGATTGGAAACACTGCCCTTAGTCACTGCTCTGGATAGACTTCTAATGCCTAAAAACTGGTAACCCTCCCCCCTTTTTTTAAGCACAGAAAGCGTCCATCAATGCCAGAATTAAGGCAGTAGTTCTAGTTCTGAATGCTGGATTTCCACAGTTCAAAAAGCCAGTCACTCCCAAAGGCAATGCCAAAACAGCCCACATTTTACATGAGGCGCAGGGAGGAAAGGACAGGGAGAGAGGAAAGATGGCGGCAGCATAAGCAGACACGTTTTGTTTCACGCCCTCCCTCCCTCCCTCCCTTCCTTAAAGGGAGTGCGGACGCTGAACATACAAAAAGTGAGGAATGCAAGACAGTCAGGGGGAAGAACACAACACGTGCGTGTGGGAAGTGCCAAGGGTCCATCCACAACAAAAGCGAGAGGAGAAAGTCATCCTGGCTATTTCTGCACTAGACTGTTATAGCGCTATTATTCCACTTTCATCATCCTATGGAATCCTGGGGTTTGCAGTTTGAACTCTGGAATGTGGAAATGGCCAAAGTCCACAGGACGGATCAGAGCAGCGCTTTCGGGTCAAAAAACCAAAACAACAACAACAACCAAGGAGCCTCGGGGGTTCTTGCTACACAAACCGAAGCCCTTGGCTGATGCCCCCTGCTCCTTTCCTGACCGAGTTCTTGGTCTTGGAGGGACCGATCTCCCCCGTCGGATGGCAGATCCGCTGCAGGAAAGTTTCCCCCTTTGCTGCCGGACCAAAGGCAGCAGCCACACTGACAACTCCCACGAAGCGGCATGCCCAGAATGAATGGGCGACCAGGTGATCGCCACTGCTGCAACCCCGCCACTTTGGGAAGCAAGCGGAGTCCAGCTGCTCGCTTGCCCCGGCAAGCAACTCTGTTCGCCGGCATGAATGAGAGTGAGGCGAAGAGGGAGAGGGGACGGGGTCTTACCTCCCAGACGTTCCGCTGCAGCACCATAAACCCTGAATGGGAAGCCCTCTGTGTGTGTGTGTGTGTGTGTGTGTGTGTATGTGTGGTGCGGGCGTCCAAGCAGCGCCCGGCTGCTCACTTGCCCCAGCAAGCAACTCTGATTCTGCAAGCTGGCATGAAGGGGAAAGGAACACTGAAGGGGAAGCCCTCCATGTGTGTGTGTATGTGTGTGTGTGGTGCGGGTGCGAGCGTCTAAGCAGCGCCTGGCTGCACCCGGCTGCACATCCCCTCTCCCTTCCCACCAGTGTGAGGTCTACTCTCCTCACCTTCCACCTTAACGCTCCGGCTCCAGCTCTCTCCTCTCGGTCTCCTCACCTCTGCCTTAACATTCAGGCTCCAGCTCTCTCCTCCCGCTCTCCACACCTCCGGCTCCACCTCAGGCTCCTCCAGTGCTTTCCCACCAGGTAGGGAAAGATGGGGAAACGCCCAGCACGCTTCCTCTCCCCTCCTCCCAGCGCAGGGGTCTCAGAAGCACTGCTCCCTTTGGCTGTGAGGCCACCTTCTTTTAAAAAGGGGGGGGCAGGATTGAGGAGCTGCGACCCCTGTGAAATGGTTGTTCAACCCCCAAAGGAGTCCCAACCCCCAGGTTGAGAACCACTGCTTTATAGCATCTTGAGAAATGTTTCATCTGTCTATTGCAGCCACCCTAAATTCTTGGCATAACAGCCAGGATAGCTGACCAGGTAATCTTACCAGGGGTCCTTTAATAATAAAAAGAGACAACTTGCTGATCATAATAGGCTAGATGCACTAGTTCCTGAGCGAGTACAGTAAAAGGCCCCAATAATGGCGTGATCATTTTGAACCTAAGCCGATCTTGCCTGGATACAAGAGCATTAGGGACCTCAGTTTAGGCAGCTCTGCCTTCACTGAAGGAACAGTATAATGAAAGGGTAACAAATAATATGATCTTTCAAGTGCCTTCTTAAAAACTATGCCAGCTCCCCAAGATATTATAAAGTAATGCTTTTATAAGGTATTGGTCTCTAGTTCCTCTTCAATTCAGGTTTCTGAGGTTTTGTGGCATATTGGCTTCATTATTTCAAACTTTTTGATTCAGGAACAAGGACTGGGAAGCTGAAATTCTTGTAACAGGAAATAGAAGAAGAAGAAATAGGGCCTGCCTGCTCCACCCCACCCCCAAGAAAAACCTTGCCAAAGATGGAAATGTGCATGAGATAATTGGGCCAGATGAGTAGCTTCTGTAGAACTTTGGTTCTTGTGTGGCCATTGATATTTGAAGAAAGAAAAGATAAAGCATGACATCTTTGGGTTGGAATATTTTATTATGCTCTCAGTATTCATTTGCTAAGAAAGAAGAGGCATAAATTCAAATGTCTTCATTAAGCACCACAC
Organism: Ctenosaura bakeri; assembly: GCA_948474755.1. NCBI lineage: Eukaryota > Metazoa > Chordata > Lepidosauria > Squamata > Iguanidae > Ctenosaura > Ctenosaura bakeri. The sequence continues at coordinate 120,128 of CAOLHI010001023.1, forward strand.
ACACACACACACACACACACACACACACACACACATGGATGGTGCAGCAGCAGAAGCAAGTTTATCCTTAGGCAGTGTGATGCATAAACTTTAGGTGGAAGGGGTAGGGTGTCATGAAAAGGCAGCAAATTATTAGTAATGTACTTTTTATTGCTGTATTCTTACTGCCAAGAGTAGAAGGAAACATATATGAGTGATTTTTCTGCCTCATGTGCCAAAAGAGCACCTGTGACTCTGAGTATTAATATACACTTTGATTTGAGTGAGAGGGAGCACCAGAGCAAATGCATAACCTAGCTGTCCCAAATTCGTAGGGACAGTCTCTATCATCCAACTTTTTGAGCTGCTTTAAAAATGTCCAGCTTTCCCTCTTTGTTTTCAGGTTACTTTAGTTGCTTTAAACTGAGGCCCTTTCTGCACTACACTGTTATAGTGCTATTATTCCACTTTCAGCATCCTATGGAATCCTGGGGTTTACAGTTTAGGGAAGGACATTTAGAATTCTCAGCCAGAGAGCTCTTTGGCCTCAGTAAACTATAAACACCAGAATTCCACAGCGTGTTGAAAGTGGAATAATAGCACTGCAGCGTGGTGCAGAAATGACTTGAGTTCAAAATGAAAATGTAATTTGCACTCAATAAATTCAACAGCAGGAGAGGAGAGGAGAGGTGAGTCTTACTCTTCCCATAGGCTCAGGCAAATGAAAAAAATCCTAAGTGGTTTTCTTCCTCATCCATAACTTTTGCCATCCTGACCACACTGATGGCTACACGTGTCTCAGTTTTCATCTGTGAAATATTGGAGGGTATATGAATGGGAAGTTAGGGATGAGGGCACTGCCATTCAGATGAGAATTCCGGTGAAATTTTTCTTCATCTCCCAAATCTGTAGCTTTGCAGAAAGTGAGACATTGAAAATCGTACATACCTAGAACTCTCATGTTTGCTGTGTTTGCATTCTTTGGTCATATTGCCTGCCCCTTTTCTTTGGATACCAAAACTGTATTTCTAAATGCTCAACTGAAATTTCTAATTCTTGCAATGCTACCAATTTGGGGAGTGAAGGAAAATTAATTTGGGGTGGCATCAGAATTCTTTTTTTGGGAAGCAATGCTCTCATTTTGAGCCACTGGAGAGACAACCCAAGAACCGCCATTTCTGTCTCTGATGATGCAATGTCTTGCATTAGGGCATTGCTTCACAGGAAGTATCTCACTTCCTGTTCCTGTTGGAGCAATCCTTCCTCCCAAGAAGGAAAGAACTAGTGAATGAATTCATTTTAGACAGCACAGTAGCAGGAGACACACTCTTGTGCTGCTGTGAGAAATGAGCAATCATTCTTTTAAGTAAAAGAGCAAATGCCCTATGTCGTCTACAGGGAAGTAGAGAGAATCATGCTCGCATGCCACGTGGCAGAAATAATGATGACATAAAAAGTCTTTCAGCAGCTACCAAGCTGGGGACATAGTATAATGGGGACATTGATACTGAAGCAGATGTAATATAATGCATTGCCTTTTAAAAGTAGTACTTCAAGCTATGGATTTAGGCAGCTCCTAATAAATGCAGACTGAATCATTTTGTTTTCTGAATTGCTGAATTGGGGCCCAAACTGAATCTAATGATTGGTGTGCATCTCTAACATAATATTTTTAGGCTGAACGTTACCTTCCTCCTTCTTTTACCTGTCACCACTAGTACTAACAGTTCCTTCCAGATATACCCAAACCACAATAGATGTCTAATTTTACGGTAGTTACAATAATCCATTTTGAAATACTCACTGCCTGTGTTTTCTTGAGAAAATTGCAGATCTTACTTTGTGGCCATTAAAAAAGCCAAGAAAATTGTGTGCATAGCAGGCTGATAGGTCTTGTTATGATGCTTCAGTGGAAACTTATTTTAATTTATAATGCAGAAGAACAGGCAGATAAATGGATAGAAAAATTAATCGCCATGCACTGTGACAACAATATTTAATATTTAGAGAGGAACATTAATATCACTGTAAGTCACAGAACTATAAAAAGATAAATCTGTCTTTAAAGTAAAACATTGGCACTACAAACTGAGCTGAAATAAATACTGTATATGATTAGTGAGGGCTGGTACACCACAAGAAGGACGGTTTTCAGACCAGTTTTCAAAGCAGTTGTATTATTCCAATGGCTGCTATGCAGTAACTGAGGCAACAGTGACAATGAGATCTGCTGTGTTCATAATGTTCTGGAAGGAATCTTTGCTACAAAAGATCAACTTGAACGTGAACAGCCTTGTACTACAGTCCGGCTTTGGCTGCTCTTTTAAAAGCCCTGAAGATGGACAGAAGTATGTATTCAAATGCACATTCAGATGTGTGACTAGGGATGTAATCTTTCACTAAATTAGTTCCTGAAGGAAGAAACAAGTAATTTTCTCCCCACTGTGAGAAAAATCTTTGAAAACCACGCACTTTTTGGAGACAATCTGCTGTTTGGGACTTAGTCAGCACAAAATCTCTACATGGTTCTTGGTGCAGTAAGCAGCATTTTAACCACATAAGAACTTTGTGCAGAATAGATCCTGAACTGTGGCTAGTCCAGGATTCTTCTCACTAAAGTTTCTTCACACTTGAGAAACACATTTTTTAAATCATTTCTTAAATCTATTTTTTTAAAAAAATACTTTTTCCATCCATTTGTGTGACATACTGAAAGCTATTTCATATAGATATAAGGTATGAATATTCAGACGCATGTTCTGATGCTCATTTGGATGTCTACCTGATTTATAGTTGTGGTACCTGATCTAAAAAGCTAGATGTAGGGAAACTTTGGGCCTCCAGGTTGCGTCAGCTTTAGAGTCTGTTAGCACCACCTAGCACAGCTAATATGTAATAATAGATTATGAGAGTTGGGCCATTTCCACCCTACATTGTTACAGTGCTGTTATTCCACTTTCAACATCCTGTGGAATTCTTGGGGTTTGGAGTTTACTGAGGCCAAAGAGCTGTCTGGCTGAGAATTCTAAAAGCCCCTCCCCAGGATTCCATAGGATGTTGAAAGTGGAATAACAGTGCTATAACAGTGCAGTGTGTAAATGGCCTTGAATTCTGAAATATCTGGAAGGCAAACGTATCTCCGTGCCTGCAGTAAATATACATAGTGAGAAGCCTGCTTAGAAGTGTGAATCTCCTTAACTAAACTGGGGGAAGGGATCTTTGACCCAGTAATGTACAGTTCAGTGCAGCACTGCAAGGTGTTTGATAAAGCACATCATCTTGAATTCCTCATGATCATGTCATTGCTCTACTTGGGAGAAAGTTCATAAATGTTGGCCTTTATGAAATCTTGTACCAGTGAGAAGCTATTTTGCTCCTGAATTGTCATCATTAGGAGATGACATACATGAGAATGCAGCCACTGAAATCTGTTAATTTCCTAAAATCATTACAGTGAACAAATCATATTGGTATCGGGTCTTAATTAAAAATCAAACCATGCATGCATGCCTTCGTCACTCCTGTCCTGATCTGTGATAAAGAAAGGGCTTGTTGGATCCATAGAACTGGCCGTGTGAAATCAGTGAACTACTGGTTTACTATAACAATTTGATTTTCCACCCTCTCTGAGTGCTGGAAACTGTGCCCCAGGGGCTCTACTCTGTGTTTGAAAGAGTCTGTGTACAACACAAGGGTTTTTGACCGAAGAACATGGTTTGCAGTACAAGGACAGCCATATTGTCAGCTGGGCAGTTGATGGAATGAGGTGTCATCAGCTGGTCCAAAGAGTTGCCACCAGATTTTTAACCATGCCTGGGAGCATACAACTCCTTTGTTGCAGCATCTCTACTGGCTAATTGGTTCATTTCCAGGCACAATCCAAAGTGCTAGTTATGACCTGTAAAACCCTGTATTGTTTAGGTCAAGGCTATCTGACAGGCTGTATCTCCACACATTGGCCTATTTATGTTTTGAGATCTGCTGGGGATGCCCTTTTCTTCTGATGTCATGGCTACGTTTAGTGGGAACTCAGGAGAAGGCCTTTTCAGTGGTTGCTCCTAGGCTCTGGGAGGCATTTACTCTTCTCTAGCTCTCTCTCTCTCTCTCTCTGTTTCTCTCTCCCTCCCCTTTCCATTCGACCACATATTTGATTGTGAAAAATAATTTGTAATTAAAGCTACTTCTATATGTTTACAAAGAAAGCTAAGCTTCTTTTCCTTCCTTCCTTCCTTCCTTCCTTCCTTCCTTCCTTCCTTCCTTCCTTCCTTCCTTCCTTTTTTTTTCTATTAGACTCTGTGTGTATGTGTGTGTGAAGACTGGTTATTGCTCAGCTTCTTTCTTGTAAATTTGATTAGTCTGCTTGAGAGATCCAGTACTGTCTCTCACATTTCCCACCAAAACCAGTGTTACACAGGGTGAAGGATTACAATCTAGCAGCTGAGGTTATGTGTACTCTCTTTCATGAGGACTAGTTATATTATTCTGGAGTTCTGCTTTTATACACTGACTAAGCTATTCAACTGTTCAACTGTGCTAACTGAAGTTCAGATCTCAGTCTACAAAGTTCAGTCTACAAAGTTCAGGTCTCAGTCTACAAACTGGAAATAGTTTTACCCAGTTAGTGAAAGCACACAAAAAAAGAGCAAAACTTTTGATTAATTTTGTATCATTAGTGGGAAATGCATATGCAGAACTTAGGAGGAACAAGTTACAATGTAGTTACCAATAATGAGGTGGCTTTTCTTGGAGGTGGGACAATGCTAGTGTAACAAACTTACATTACCAAAGTAGATTAATATATGGGAATAAAAATACTCTGTTGATGTGATGATGTATAATGGTTTCTAGTTATTTTTAAAAATGGCTTTTAAATGGCATTTTAGAAGCATTTTGTTAAAAATTATTCAAGTTTAATTTCCTTCTTTTTTACATCCTAAGGGTTCTTTCTTCAAAAAGCAACAAAAAGCAATAGAACAATAGCAATTAACAAAAGAGCAATGCAGCAATTTTGAAACCCTGTAATGTGCCAGGAGAATGAATTCAAGGTTTTAAACTATAATGAATAACAAGAGTGGATTTCTTTATGGTGATTAGCAGCTTGCCAAGCTCTGAGCCAGTCCATGTTTGAATTCAATGAGAATTTCAAGATAGTCTGTAGACAGGTTTCATGAACTGAGCAAGTGTTGAGCTGCTGAATTAGCCAAATTAATTTTTATTAATGAAGTAGTATTTTGTCTATTTTCACAAGGAGTCTGTTTTCAAACATTCTCTCCTAGTACATACACCAAATTTTACTCCACTTTCCAAATCATGATTCTGTTGCCAGGACCTGGAAGGAAATATCTTCTCTGCCAAAAACCTGTCACCCAGCCACATAACTCTCCTTGTCTCAGTGTTTATATTGGCTCTTGGTGGGTCTGTATAAAGCCATTAACTGGTCAACAAGCCACATTCCCAGATGTTTGTACAGTTTGGATGACATTCTTGGAATGCCAGCGCATAAACAAAGATTCCAACAAAACCAAACAGGACTGGCTTGTGCCATCTTGGAGAAGAAATATTGCTGGCCAAGTGGAAAAGGACAAAATCTGTCAAGAGAGAAGTGTTGCTTCCAAAACTGATAAAGGGTACTGCAAACAGAAGTGGCTATGTATAAACACTGAAAGCTTATAAAAATGAATGGCTGGAATCTTCCGAATCACATTTATTTTAATGATTGGGTTTTCTCACTTAACGAATGGGTAAAGCACAGCTTTGCTTTTCACACCAAATTTGTTGGCATGATAGAGATGTGCTCTGCTCAGCTGGTGGCTTCCATGTTAATAACATCTTCCATGCAATACATCTGGATTTTATTCCAAACTTTAAAGGAGCTACCTGCAAATTGGTTCACCATCCTGGATAGTTCCTTTAAAGTATGGAATAAAACCTGGAATAGGGTCACTGTACCCCTGACATGGAAGCCCTTGGTCACTACAGGCATCACCTGCTTTTCGATGATCTGCTCTTTTGACCCTTTTCAATTATAATCAGAATCTATACATTAAACACATGGTCTGCTTTTTGACCTATTTCCATGACCTTCTAGACACTTTTGCAGCCATGTACTACTTTTTCTTTCAAGTGACTGTATTATTTAGCTTTTACATGCATTCACAAGTGATATATAGTGTGCTATTTACATTTTTTGGACACAGAATACATTTGCAAGCTAAAAAAGGACTGCTCTGCATTTGGATGATATGCAGTTTTTGGCTGTGCTCACATCCCTAATATGTTAAATAAGTGGGGGACAGCTGTGCTATTCGGATATGATATACTGTCAAACTTCCTGGTGAAATTTTCACTCTTTTCCATGGAGGTGCCATCCCTTAGGGAAACAATAGCCCTTTCTGCAACTCACCTTTTCTCGGCACTGGGGTGAGGTGCTCGCGCGAGCAGCCTCCGGAGTCTCTTGCATCTGGGGTTCTTCGGCTCTGCATGAGCTGCCTGCTCGCGCAAGAGCCCTGCCTCTTCCTTTCACAGTGCAGCCTTGGACCTTCCCAGGCTGCACTCAGACAGGAAGCTCGACCAGCCCGGCTCCCAAGGCTCTGCATGCATGGCAAGTGCATGCGGGGCCCCGGAGCGATGTGCAACTGCGCACCATTTTTGGCTTAAAGCCAAACATGAAAAAGTGTGTGAGCAGTGCTTGCCAGGCCCTGGAGCATCGTGCAAATGTGAGTGTGTCATGTGGACCACTCCTCACATTTGCGCGATGCTCGAGGGGCCCTTTTGCATGGAAAATGCCATGCGAAAAGGGCCAGTGACTTGACTCATCACATTAGATCCATCCATGAAACAAAAATAGATACTGTCCTCCCTCTACTTTCACGGATCTGACCTTTGTGAATTTGATTATTCAAGAAGCACATGCTTGCCCTCCTCTCTTTTCCTCCTCCCATCCCCTTGCATTCCTCACTCCAGGCTTGCCAGGCTTGTATTTAAAATGGACTTTTTTTTTCTTTTTGGGTGAGCAAAGCCCTCCTCCCACTGCTGAAGGCTTGTCTCTTCTCCCATGTGGCTGAGCTTTCTGCTGTGTAATGCCGCTGATTGGTCAGGTGCTCTCTTTACTCCTACCTTCCCTTTTCAAGATGGCTGCTGGACATAATTAGAAGGGAAGAACTGCACTCTCTTCCCTTTGAAGAGAAAGTACTGGCAAGCCCTTTACTGTGTCTTTTTTCTACCCTCCCCGCTTCCCCATGCTAAGGCCAGAGGCAATAGAGTAGGAGGTGAGAGCTCTGGAGGGGAATTGCAGGGAGCGAGTTATTCATGATTTTTCCACTTTTATGCCGGTTCCATGCCCCTAACCATCACAAATGTGGAGAGGCTACTGTACTTGGTTTATTAGCTCATCTGGTGGCCTCTGAAGGATAGCAGAGAGGCCGGGAACAGCCCCACTGTGTCTTGGCCCCAGTGGCTTGAGAGATGACCTGCCTCCAGATTCAAACTGCCATTGTTTTGGCCTTTGATGAAGAGAAGAACAGCCAGCATATGCTGATGTAATCCCCTCTCCCACTGTCATCTCCTTTTCCTCATGTCTTGTGCTTTATTTAGATTGTAAGGCCAAGGGAAGGGAATTGTCAGATTAATGGTTTGTAAAGGCAAGGTATAAATGCAGTAAATAAATAAATATTCCAAGGAATAAATGAGTTAGGGATGTCAGTCTTCACATTTTTTGTCCTTGCATGCAAGAATGACTAATTTCAGCAATATTCACCCTACTGTAGGAGGAAATAAAGATTTCAGCTCAGTTCTTGAGAGACATGTACACTTAGCAAAATCTTTTCAGAAATTCTGCACATTCTGCACAGAGAGACATGTGGATTTTCTGTGCAAAAAGATTTCCTGAATTCCCTGCTAACTCCATGTGTATTTTTGCACAGAATAATTTCCCGAAAGGCTTTGCAAAGTGCTAACAGTTTCTGCAATTGCTCTATTCTTCTTGGCAGAGGTTCTTGAACACTGGGAAAAGTATTATGCTGCTGGGAAATGATTTGTAACAATTTTTTCCATCCCTAAGGTCAATGCAATTTTATTAATGTGCAGCTGTCATCTACAGGTCTGTGTAGCCATTTGAGAAATGCTTGTTAGACCTACAAATCTATCTCAAGTTTTTAAAAATTCTTCTCTGATAGGAAAGGTTTTTTTTGTGTGCCTTCAAGTCATTTCCAACTTATGGCACCCCTAAGGCAAACTTATTGCAGGACTTTCTGGGGATAAGAGTGTGTGATGTGCCCAAGGTCACCCAGGGGATTTCCATGACTGATCAGGGAATCAAACGATGGTCTCCAGGCTTGTAGTCCAATGCTGTAATCATTATACCATGCTGGCTCTCAGGAAAGTTTGGTATTTCTTCAAATTACATTTGATCTGTGCACTTGTTACATACTTCCGTACTTCTCTTTGTGGATGGAAAGACTGTGTTGAATGTTAGCATTTATGCATGCCAAAGACACTTCACAGATACCCCAATCCTGCAGATGTTACTCATTAGCTTTTTGTTTATTAATTACATCCCACTTTATCTTACCAACAACTATCCTGTGAGACAGGTCAAGCTAAGAGAAAGTGATAAGCTCAAGGTCTCCCAGAGAGTTTCATGTCCCAGGTAGGTAGAAGGCTCAAACCTGGATCTCATTTGCATCCAGAACTCTCAATACTATATTGTCCCTTTAGAATACATTGCTGCTGTGGATCCAAATGTGCCCCTGGGTGCCCTTCTTCAGCTGCAGCTCTGTTCTCATTCAGATGTCACTGTACTGTTTGCATGTAGATCAGAAACCAGAATGCCAGCTGTTCTGCACAAGTACTTGTCCATGGTAAAGCTTGATCAGAGTCAATTTCTGTTGTTACTGTCTTCCTTATCTTTTGTGTGTTTGTCTTTGTTGTTGCTGCCGTTGTTAATTTCCATGAAAATTTCCATGTGAAAAGGCAAAGCAATTTTGGAAGAAGATGCAGAATATAATAAATTTTTTTTGAAATGCCATATCACAAAGTCCCCAGAGTTGTTTTTGTTAGGAATCTGGCAGGAAAACTCAAATTTTAATAAGCCACAACAAAGAATAATACAATACATGCTGCTAGCAGCAAGATTAGTTTATGCAAAGTATTGGAAAAAGACAGAAATCCCAGCAGTCAATGAATGGCTCAGTAGATTGATGACAATTGTGGAAATGGATAAATTGATAGAGAGCAAGATTTGTTCCAGAGCAAGATTTTGTAAAAAATTGGCAATTATTGATTGAATACTTGAGAGAAAATGAGGGTGAAATCTTGATTTTTGGGGTTCTGAATTTGCTGTTGTTATTTCCTTTGTTATGAAGAGAATATGTTAAAATTTTATATCATGCAAAGGAGTTAAATAAAATTATAAAAACTTTCCTTTTTTCTTAGTGGATGCATTATAATTAGTTTATGCTTAACAATTATATAGTATGTAGCTCAGATATTAAATATATACATATAAACATATATATATATTAAGAATATGGCCCTTTCTGCATGGCATTTTCCATGCGAAAGGGCGCCTGGAGCGTTGCGCAGTTGTGAGGAGTGATCTGCATGATGCACTCACAATCACACAACGCTCCAGGGGCTGACAGGCGCAGATCACACACCTTTTCATTTTCGGCTAGAAGACGAAAATGGTGCATGATTGTGCACTGCTCCTGGGCCCCACACGCACTTACCTGGCCTCTGGAGCTGTGGTTGTCGTGCTTCCTGCCCCAGCTCAGCCCAGAAAACTCCCAGGCTGTGCTGTGGAAGGAAGAGGCGGGGCTCTCGCACTACCTGCTCAGGAGCAGGCAGCTCATGAGGACCTGAAGCAGCAGGGATGCGAAAGCCTCTCACTGGAGGCTGCTTGCATGATCCTTGCACCCCAGTGCCGAAAAATGGTAAGGTGCGGAAAGGGCCTATGTTTTTACCTATTAATTAAATAATTTTTACTATAAAAAATAAGATTAATCAGTAAATGTCAATTTCAATTATATTAACTTTATTATTCTAGTCCTTGTATAATTTACCGTTAGTAGTTGATGGTTGGGGTGGAAACTGCTTTTCATATATATTGTTCATATTTTGAGTTAATTGTTTATTTAGATTAGATGGGTTTGGTAGTTATTGTTTAGGTAGTGTAAATTAGTTTAATGTAGAATATTTTTTATGTGCATTGTTTGTCTATTGTCTGTTTTCTTATACGTTCTGTTCTGTTCTTGTCATTTTTATATATATTCAATAAAATTAAAAAAAAGAGAGAGAGAGAACCCTCTACGGCACCCTGTCAACAGCTTCGCCCAGCTCCTGCAAGAAGAAATGTGGTTTCTTTGAATCTATTGAACTGTAAGGCACTCTGCTTCTTTTGCTACTGTTTCCCACTTTACCAAGCATTATCATCTTTTATAATGAGTCATGTTGTCTCATGACATGGCCAAAGTACAATAGCCTTAGTATGATCACTTTTCCTTTTAGGGAGAATTCAGGCTTAATTTGTTCTAGGACCCATCTATCGGTCATTTTGGCAGGCTGAGTTCCATCCTTTGGATCTACCACTGGACTTTGTCTCAACTCTGCCCCCTAACTCAGAAGGCTGGATTCTGATTTGGGCATTTCAACTGAGCTGACAAAAGGGGATTTCTCAGCCCATCCTTTATCCATTACAACCTCTCCAGCTCCCTGAAAATACTACACAAGGTTCGGGGAGCCTGCTAAATGGAACAAACTGAGGTAACTACACAGTTTATTCAGTGATACAGGAAGGAATGAGCCAGTGGTGTTGAGCATCAGACTACAAGCTGGAAGAGGAGAGTCCAATTCCCTGCTCGGCCATGGATGCCACTGAGATGACCTTGGGTATGTCACACACTCTCAGTCCTAGAAAACCCCGTGAGAGGTTTCCCTTAGGGTAGCCATAAGTCAGAAACAACTTGAAAGCACACAACAACAGCAGCAGCAACAACAACAACAACAGGAAAAAATCCCTGCAAATCAGGCAGAGGGACTTGAATGGAGCCCTTGTGCTCACAACAGGCAGATCTAGGATCTGGCCCAGAGACCTCATACTCACATCTTACCCAAGACTCAGATTTATCTTTTTAAAATTTCAAGAACTGGCTGGCTTGTTCATGAGACTGGAATTTTCTCTCTCTCTTTTTATTCAGATTTACACCTATGGAGAAACAAGAACAAAGTCACTGATGGGAGGAAAATGGTAAACGCCAGCTTATAGCATGCAACTGCATTGGATATATTTTCAGTGGACCTTGAGGTACCAAAAGAAGTAGGCGTAAAGTTTCTAATTTTAAAATGAGCCCTTGCTTGAACCTGGAAATGCACTGTCTAATGCACTCAGTGAATAACAAAGGGTCAAAGCTCACTTCCCTTTTTGGTTATTCATAGAGCCAAAACTCCCTCTGAATCCTGTGGCCCATCTATTTGCACTTCATGCAGACTGATTACTGCAAATTGTTTGAGTATCAACCAACACGACCTGGAACTGTGCATGATCAGTGAACTAAACTGAGTGCTGATCTCTACTATGTGCAACTTTCTGACTGTGAAAAGCAGCTGATAGTAATGCATGTGACAACATACTGGGCACAATAGTGTTGCAATTGAGACACAATAATACACCTTCAAGGTCTCACTAGCTAGTCTTGGGCAACCATCAGCGCCCCCTCTGCTAGATTGAAAGAAATATGACATGCTACATGGCACTGCTCCAACATTTCATAGAATTTCAGAGTTTTTTTTTTTTTGTGTGTGTGTGTGCTAAATCAGAATTGTACCTAATGAGGGACAGTAATTTTTTGTCTATTTAGTTTGTAGTTTCCTCAATTTTAGGAAGATGACAGCTCTTGAAAACAGGAGTGGGCAACTGTGGTTATGGACTGTAATTCCCAACAGGCTTAGCCTGAAAAGTCAATGGTGAAGGATCATGCGGGTTTCAGTTCAAAAACATCTAGAGGGCCACAGTTGCTCAACCTTGCATTAAACATGCATTGCATTATTCATTAAAATGATTACAACTATACTGTTTGTCACCTCTCTTTGAGCAACAATGACACATGATGACTAGATGGACATCCCAATCTCCTGCACATTTATGCAGAAGCCAATCCTACTGATTTCACTCAGGGTTTATCTCTATTGCTAACTTTTTACAAAAGCTGCAAATGAAAGAATAAAATTATGTGACAAGAAATATGTTTAATCATACTTTGAATGGATTACATAAAGTGAAGAAGTGCTGTGTTCTGTGTTCTTTTTTTTTTTAATGTTTAGGTAGAATCTCTTTTCCTGATGGCTTCAAGCTTCAAGAAAAGAGATTCCACCTAAACATTAGGAAGAACTTCCTGATGGTAAGAGTGGTTTGACTGTGGGATATGTTGCCTAGGAGTGTAGTAGAGTTTCCTTTTTGGAAGTGTTTGAACATCCTGAATGACCATCTGTTGGAAATGCTTTGATGGTGTATTCCTGTATGGCAGGGGGTTGGCTTGGATGGCCCTTGTGGTCTCTTCTAGCTCTACAATTCTGTGATTCTATGATTCTATGGGGAAAAAAACTGGGAAGGAATGAGGAAAGGCAACCCAGCAAATATAAGGGTGATTTTGATTTTTTCCCCCTTCCTCTTCATGATGACCTGTGGTGAGGAGTGAGAGCAATAAGGATAGGCATCACTAATGATGCAGAAGTCCTGGGAGTTCTGTTCAGTTATGCTGATTATTGATATTGGCTTGATTTTTCACAGCTCACATGTGTCCTACTGGCTTTGTCTCAGGCCTTGTATTCTTGAGTGTTAAATATGTTCAAAATCATTGCTAGCCCAAGAGACCTTCTTGCTCCAAAGCTGACTTTGGAATGATTGCTCTCCCTTACACTGGGGCTAACATTGCAAAAGTTTTTCTGTACTATTGAGACACTAATTACTATCTTCTGTCTATGCCAGCACTCTTACAGGAAAGGGCCTTCTCAGTGCTCTCAGGCTCTGGAACACCCTGCTTAGAGAAAGTAGCCCATGATCTTCCCTGTTATCTATCCATAGGCAGGTGAAGACTTTTTTGTTTTTGGGTCCTGTAGGTTTTGCAAGAGTGATTGTTCAGGTGGAAAAGGCCTATTGTCTTTATTTGTTGTTTTTTCTTTTTAAAATGATCTTGCATTTAATTGCATTTAATTCTATTTCTAGTATAATAATATTTCTGACTTTTGTACGATGTGAACATTCAGCTGTGTCTGCTTTAACTTTTGTAATGCTGCCTGGTATCCCAGGATTGGGAAGAAGGTAGGATATAAAATAAAATAAAAAAAAATAAAATAAAATAAGTCACATCCCCTTCCCCCTGGAGGAAGGAAGTGTTAAATGTTGAGAGCAGTGTGAAGGCAACAAGAATCACTACTAGGTTACAGAGGAATTTTAAAAATCTGGTCTACATTTTAAAATGGACAAATCTAATTCACCTTTCCCAGGCTAGGGAATTAGAGATGTGCACATCTCCAAACTCTGCATCTGTGGACATTCTTCCTTTCCCATGATCACAACCAGTTCATGCCCAGTTCCACCGTGTTTTCCAAGTGTCTGCAATGTTTTGAATTGTGTTTATGGCTTGAATGTACCCCTCCCACTGCCTAACAAACATTGAAGCTGTTCTTGTGTGCATTTGAAAGATGTGCATTGTTCCATCTGTGCTCGTCAGATCTTTCTTTCTTTCTCTCTTTCTCTCTCTCTCTCTTTCTCCAGCTGCATCTACAACTGTCCATCAGCATGAGGATTCCAGAGTAGAGTGTGCCCAGACCTTGGCCAGGAAATGGTTACCTCACACAGCCCTGATGGGGAGTGGAAGACTATTAATTGTTGCCCTGCGTGTTTTTTCATAATGAAGACAAAAGTCTGTATATTATGGATGTTTATGCGCAAAAATGTATATAGTAGAGAAGATGCATACAAAAATGTATTTGTTAGGGAACACTGTGCATGAAATAAATGTGAAGTTACATGTACTTTTTAACAAAGAAAATGAGATACAGATGAAAAAATTGCATGTATAGGATTATGACTGGATATATGCAAAACTGACATGAGCTTGTCCACACTCAAAGACATGGGCCATTTCCACACTAGACTGTCACAGTGCTATTATTCCACTTTCAACATCTTATGGAATCCTGAGATTTGCAGTTTAGAGAGGGGCCTCAAAGACCCCTCCCTAAACTGCAAACCCCAGGATTCCATAGGATGTTGAAAGTAGAATAATAGCACTATAACAGTCTGGTGTAGAAATGGCCATGATTGGTGGATTGTGAAAGAGGGCCTTCTTGGTGGTTCCCTCAAGGTTTGAAACTCCCTTTCTAGAAAGGCTAGACTCCCTCTCGGCTGTTCTTTTGTTAGCAGGTGAAGACCTTTTTGTTTCAACAGCTTTATGAATATGACTTTTACAAAAAAAAAGTGTTAGTGTGTTGTACTAGTTTAATCCTTTGCTTTTAAATGGGCTTATAGACAGCTTAATCCCATTTTCAACCTAATTTGTTTCTCTACGAGTGTTTTACTTGCATATCTTTTTATTTTGAAATCTCCCTTGAATCCCAGCCTTTAGTAAAATGAAACAATGCGATGTAACACCATACAAATTGGTTCATCCATATCTAGTTATACTTTTAAGAATTACCTAATGATGGGTAGAAAGAGTGTTTGACTGAATACATATGAAATTGACACAGACCAAATAAAAATGGATTCATCCATCCATCCATCATCCCCAGCTAAATTTTCTGGCAAGCCCTTAGAACCTATTCTGGTATGCAAACAGTGGCAAGTTAAGTTTTTCTCCAGTTTATCCCCATGTAAGGAAAAACTTTACTTCAGTTGTTTCCGTGTTCAGATATTTCCAAGATTAGGTTTGCCTCTGTTTTAGAATGTATGAAATTTGGAGTTCTCAGCAATTGTCCTATCCCACCCACACATCACAGTTTTTCTGAACAACATCCACATTGTACAATTAGTGAAGACTTTCTTGAATGCACCTCTTAATTACTGTGAAAATGTACAAAATGACAACACCCTCTATCAGCAAATTGGTTTCTTCTTGTTGTATGTGCTAGCTCTCTGCTGATGGGATCTTATTTTTATTCTGGAATATTTTTTCCCCCAAAAAAAACAAGAAAGAAAAATACTGAAGTGGTGTTATTCAAGGCTGTGTGAGACAGACAGATATTAATAGACTATTAATGCAGGCTAATGAAAGCAAGAATATGAATAGTCTCTGACATAAGTGTTTTTCATGCGTTCTTGCTAACTGCATCAGAGTCAAAGATATAGGCGGTAGGCAAACAACTGAACCATGTAACCAAGCATAGTGAGGTATTAAGAAATACCAGCTGGCCACTTCCAGATGATATTTCTCTGTCCATGGCAAAACAATCAGTCTGCAATGGTTTGAAGGGAGGGAGAAGAAGGTAAGTTTGGCATGAAGGCTGGCAGAAACAGCATGCTTCTTCAGAATTCATCAGCTGTGTTTTCTTTTAAATAACAGTTTCCCACTTCTCAATCTCTTTCCCTCTGTCTCTCAAGATTTAAACCATCTGCTCCCTGCTAGTATTACTTGCCTGAAGTGTCTTCATTTCTAAGTACACCAAGTCACGCTTTCAGGTGTTCTGACTTCTTGGTCATTCCATCCCAGTGACCTTAATAATGCTCTTACTTAGTGAAATGCCAAAGAAAGGAAAGGTTTCTCTTGCCCCTCCTTGCTCCCCGAAATGAAGCATCAGAGCTTTTGTTCTGTTGGTGAGAAAATCCCTTCTGGACACAAATCCTTTTCAGTGACAGCAGTTTGCACTCGTGCTGTACAGGAATGCTTCACAGTGGGCCATCTTTTCAAGACCAAGGATGTTTTTTTGTTCAAGGAATGTGGAGGAATAGAATGCTGATCTAGCACAGCGTAGTGGTGAATAGGCTGACCAACCTATGAATCAGAATATTCTTCCTCTGAATCTTCCTTTGATCATGAAATTCTTATTTGACCTGAGGAATATGCCCCTCTCTTTCAGCCTCAGCATCTCTTTGGCAATATGAATATGAAGCGATAATATCCAGAATCTGGACACTTACTATTTGGGATTACAACTTGTTAGATTCAATATGGCCAATGCTGGTTGTAGGACTCTGGGAGTTGCAAACCAAGGCAGGAATCCTATTGGAGGGTTACATCTTTGAAAACGGACTTGCACCTACAGGAATTAAAATTGGGCAGTTCTGTAATGTTTGCATCCAGTACAGGGCTGCTGTTATGTTACTAGGTAGCAGAGCTAGCAAAGTAACTGCTGTGCAATGAGACCAATGCACAAAGGGGATGCACATAGCATCAGTCCCGATGCACATCACATCAGTCCCAATGTGTATTGGGCATCAATGCACATCAGGCACTCTTGCCAGTGTCCTGTTATGCATCTTTACAATTCACTAAAGGGGTTTTCTAGTGTCTCTGCTACATAGCTAAGTATATGCAAAGTAATATAGATTAAGATAAAGGGTTCTGGCATAAGAAAGTAACTTTTCAAAATTTTGACCTACTTGATAAGGATATGATGTCAGGTACATGAAGCATTTTGAACTATTGAATCATAGAATCAAGGGACATATAGTCCAAACCTTGTCAATAGTTGAATTGTTGAATCATAGGCCTTTTCCACACCGAGTGAGGGAATCACCCCACGCCGCTACTCATTGGACCTTTCGGCTCCTCGGTCCGGTCCATGGAGCTCCAGAGCAGTGTGTGCTCATCAATACGCACTGCTCTGGCGTCCCAAATGGCAGCTTCTGGTCGGTCGACTGTCTTGACCAACCGCTGAAGCTCGCCAGCCTAAAGCCCGCCCCCAGACAGATCACAGGAATCTGCCTAAGGGAGCAGGCTCGCAATGGCATGCTGCATGCTTTTGAAAGACTGGAAAAATCAGGTCTTTCAAAAGCACGCTGGAGGACCACTTGGACTGGACTGAGGTGCGGATCTATCTTAAATAGGTCCGACCCAGTCCGTTCCAAGGTGCAGACCTCCTCCTTGGAGGACAGACTGTGCCGTTTCAAAAACTCTGTGTGGAAAAGGCCATAGAATCAAGGGACATTTAGTCCAATTCCGTCATGCAGGAATACATAGCTGAGCACTCCTGAGATGTGGTCATTCAACTTCTGTTAAAAGATTTCCACTGAAAGACAGTCCACTTGTGAGGCTGTCATTCCACTTTCAAACAGGATAGTCCTAATGTTTAGATGGAACTTTTTCCTTGCAATTTGAATCCATTATGCTGCAGTCCTAGTCTTTCAGCAGAAAACAAGCTTGCTTCATCTTCAACATGGCATCTCTTCAGATTTTTAAAAATGGCTATTGTGTTATCTCTCAGTCTTTTCATCCCCAAGCTAAGCATCCCAAGGTACCTAAGCTGCTCCTCAGGGCTTGATTTCTAATCTTTAACCTCATTGTCCTCCTCTGGACATGCTCAGTATCCTTCTTGAACTGTTGTAACCAGAACTGGACACAGGATTCCAGGTAAGGTCTAACCAAAGCAGATTTACAGTGGTAGCATCACTGTCTTTGATCCAGACAATATATTTCTGTTGATGTAAATTAGAATTGCATTGCATTTTTGGCTGCCACAACACTGTTGACACATGTTTACATTCTGTTCTACTAAGGCCCCTCAATCCTTTTCATATATACTATCAAGCCAGGTTTCACCCTCCTCTACCTGTGCATTTAATTTTTTCTGCCTAAATGTGGTACCTTACCCTTATCTCTGTTGAAATTCATTTTGTTAGTTTTGGCCCAGCTCTCTGGTCTGTCCAATCTGTCTATCTGCCCTCTGAAGTATTAGCTACTTATTTGGTGTAATTGGCAAACTGATAAGCATGGCCTCTATTCTATCACCCAAGTCATTCACAAAACCATTGAACAATACCAGGCCTAGGGAAGAACCCTGAGGCACCCAAAATACAACACTGAGGGAGTTGCTTTTCTCCAGGATGATAAAAAATAAATAAATATTGGTGAGTATTTTTTTGGTTTAGCCCATCAGTCATTTAAAAATCCACTCAACAATGATATTGTCTAGCAGAAACCTGAATATTCAAAATAAATGCGAAGTGTTAGTCGAACACCGTGTGAAGATGATCTTTCATCCTGTTTCAAAAGCAGGATATTCTTGACAGGTTCACACATGCATCATATATACACTCTACCAAAGTGGGGTTTATATCCCCAGAAGCTCATGCTAACATAAAAACCAGTTAGTCTTAAAGGTCTGCTATGTAAAGAATTTCAGTTGAACTGTTTTTCCTTTCATTCCACTTTGTGAGGATATCAAATATTTAACCTGTAATATAATCTTACTGTGTTTAAAACGGAATAAAAATTATAATGGAAAAAAAATTATTAAAGATGCTACTATATTTCCATTTTTCATTCTCCTCATCCCTTCCTCCTTTTTATACTGTGAGAGACTGTGGCTACTCAGTCGCATAGGGCCTGGGGGGGCCGGGCGGCAATTCATCCCGGGTGGCAATGGGATGTTCTGGTCTTTAGTCACGCCCCCACACAACATGGCCATGCCTCCACATACCACAGCCATGCCCCCATGCACCACATCCACGCCCCTCCCGCCCCCCCTCCACACACTCCAAGCTCCACCACTGTGGCTTCTTCTTTGAATATTCTACCAAAGCGCTTCCCATTAGCTTCCCACCTGACTTGAAGATTATATGTTATATTGCACCCATGTGTAATGAAATCCCATTGTTTTCTTTTCTTCTAAAAGCTAGTCAATACTTATATCCAGGGGAAGCTAGTGTTTCTGCTGCGAGTTGGGCACTGAATCCATTCTACATGAGCCATTCAAGGTACAAATGGCCCCTTTGCGGGGGATTAGAGCTCACATTGGATTGCTCCTTTAACATTCAGCCTAAATCTCAGAATGCATTCACGGCTCTGTAACACTGGAACTATCATCCTCCTGTTTGTATGCTTTTTCTTTGGAATGCATTTCCTCCTTTATCATCCACAAAACTGCTTTTTAATTTGTTTAGATCCATGTTTGCTCTAAAAGTGGTTGGCAGGGGACTGTGTAAGCACTACCTTCCCCTCTCCAACTTGTCCACTTCAAAGAATTTCCTTCTGCCATTACTTTGTCAAAGAGAAGAGCACACTGGGGCTTCATGGCATGTGGCTACAGTATAGGCAGATACACTTGTTTTGGAGTGAAGGACAAACAGAGTCCGTGCAGTTCAGTTTCATTTTGTTCTGAAATGAATGAACTCTCAGCCAGTTAGGAACTAGGAAATCGCTGGCATCAGTAGCAACAGCAGAACCATCTTTATGAACTGCTCTTAGCAGCTGCCACAATATTTACCCCAACTGCCTGGATATTGTTTTTTGATTCCAGAAATCCTGGAGAAGACAATAGATGGTTGCCACTGCAGTCTGGAGCAACATATTAAGGCACAGTGGGTAAATCTTTAACATGGCAGCTGCTGCCTGATGAGAGAGACATCTTACAAAATGATACATTTAAGAAAGAAGGGGAAATAAGAAAAAACAAAACAAAATAGGTATTAGTAAGAAAACTGATGCCCTTTCAATTAATGGATAGTGAAATGAGCCACTTTCATGAATCGTCATTACTAACAATAACAAAATGGGGTATTCTCCATTATAAATGTTTGCTTCCTGCAATAGATTTGCCACTGCCAGTTTCCAGAGAATGACAATATCCCACTAGGATCCAACTGAGGAAGGATATTGGGATGTGTCTGCTTTATTAGTCCAGAGAGTCATTTTACAATTAGCAATTTCCATTTTGAGCACCATAGGGTACAGTTTGTATATACTGTTCATTCCTAGTTGAACAGTAATAACTTTCCTATTTCCGCTACCTTTCTGTCATTTTTATATAGTCTAAAAATATTACAGCATTCAAATTAGTGCAAAACGCAGCTCTATTTCATTTAACTGCCAGAATTAAGTGATTTCGCTCTCTCTTTCTTTTAAAATGGAAGGAAGAGGAAAGAATGGGGCTTTTGTACCAATGAACCAGCCAGTTCTTTTTATGGCTTACCATATAGGCTCTGTAGATTCATGCATTTAAATAATACCTTCTGTGTGTTTGTTTGCAGAAAGGACTTTTTCTATTGCTTACTCTATAGCTGGGCAACTTCTGGTCCCAGGTGACAGGTGCCCCCCCCACCTAACCTCATGACCAAAGCAAGAACTCCCATTCAGATCTCTCAAGAACAGCAGCTCTCTCTCCTGCTGTCTGATAGGGAGAAGGAAAAGAAAAGAAAGAAAGAAAGAAAGAAAGAAAGAAAGAAAGAAAGAAAGAAAGAAAGAGTAGTGGGCTTATATATTTTTGGATCTAGCCCTATATACCACAGACTTTAGCTCCAACTACTGCTGGCTTGTGACTTCTGACAGTCTACCCCCACAGATATAAAGCCCTAAACATAAAAAAGGTCGACCACAACTGTACCCCGAAATCATGCCTTTAACCTGTTACAGAAGGAATGTTGCTAGGTTTAGCTGAGATATTTCTGTATCCTTGCACTTGGATAAGTCTTGCCTTCCCGTATGCTTTCTGACCCAGTACAAGTTTCTGGTCTTTACTTTCAAAACTTTTCCAGACGTTGTCCTTCCTTTCCTTTTGATCCCTCTTCCATCCTTATCCAAGAGTTTTATCCACCAACTTTGCGTACCCCAGCCATCTGAATATCTCTAACTCCTTCAAACAACTCTACCTTTCTCTCAGACTGACCTTGTTCTCTGCCTCTGTTGCTTTAAATCTGTCCTCAAAACTCACATTTTGCTTGATGTTTTTAGCACAACCCCCAAGCTCATGGATAGGCAGCTATTTTTGGACTACAGTTTCAAAATCCCTCATCACTGGCTAGACAACTTGTTTACCTCCAACCTAGTTCTTATACCACCCCATAAATTAGCTTAGGTGCTGAACACTGTATTCTCAAAATATGGGCTAAAAACCAGAGCAAATACACTAGGTATTGGTAGATTCTCATTAAAATAAGTATCATGTGAACTTTTCTCCTATCCTTACATGTAAAATCACATTTTCCTGTCTGTTGATGCAGTTGTCATTTGAGAGTTGCATTGGTATATAGGGAGCACCTTTGACTGCATTTTGGAGTTGGATTGCCAATGAAAATTACTGATGGTCTATGCATATACTACAGAAAGAATGATGGGTTTGTAGTGTTCTGAAATAGAGACATACAATATAGTCTGGAATATATATATATATTATAAATTTCCATATTTACAAATATTATAACTATCCATATTTACAAATATCTTAGCAAGAAAAACATTCATTAATATTTTGTAAATATATAAAAACAAAAAAAAATCAAATTTGTATATCCAGAAAGTATCCATAACAATTACCTTTCTAAATATCTCTAGTTCTTATAATACGTTATAATCTAATAATTTCTGCTTCTTCATCTATATCATATCATATTTAATCATGAAAGATTTCCTTCATTTAATTTCTTGTTATTACATATTCCATACTTCTACATATACATTGTTCTATATATATTTATTCATATACATATACAAATTCAACTTCCTTCCTTCCTTTCTCTTGTTTGGTTGATTAATTACTTTTTCACGTTTCCTCTGATACTTTCATTTTTCTAGTGACCTACCTTATTACTTTTAATTTCAACCCTTCCCTTTTCTCCTATCTTTGCTTACTGTTGTCATCTCTTCTCCCTCTACATTCTTATTTTTCATATTTCCATCTAAATCGCCCATTTTTGTTGTATGTATCTTTTAATTGGTTTCATTTCATTACGGTTTTTTCCTTTTGTCTCACCTTTAAGTGCCATAGTCAAATTGTCCATCCTTATCAATTCTCCTGTTCATCTTTATCTGGAACAAGTTCATTCTTCCAGTATTTTGCATAGGTAATTCTTGCTGTCGATAACATGTACAGTATAACTCTCCAATATTTCATATAGTCTTTATCTATTTGGTGTAACATATTTAAAAGAAAGATCTCTGGAGATAAGGGGATGCTGATTTGTAGTATTTCCATTATTTTCTTATGTACATTTTTCCAGTATTTTTTGGCTTTTGTGCATGACCACCACATGTGAAAAAATGTTCCTTCTTCTTCTGTACATTTCCAACATTTGCTCAGGGTCTTATATATTTTCCTTAGCTTTACTCGGTCTAGATACCATCTATAAAGCACCTTGAAATGATTTTCTTTCAGATTTTGGGCCAATGTAAATTTTTGTGTATTCTTCCAACTTTTTCCCCAGTGTTCAATCTGACCTCATGCCCTATATTTCGTGCCCATAATATCATCGACTCTTTAATTCTTTCTGTCTCTAATTCTCTATTTAGTAATAGTTTATATAACTGCGCCACCAAATGATCTGTTTTCTCAAAAATGGCTTTCTCAAATTCATTCTGTTGTCTTTTACTTTCAAATCCTTCCAGTTTTTTGTCCATTTTAAATCTTTCTTTAAGTTGATGATATAAAAACCATTGGCAAAAATGACCTTCCTTTTCCAATTCCTCTCTTGTTTTTATTCTTAAATAGTCTGGAATATAAATAACAAAAGAGCAGAGTTAAAAACAGAGATACTTGAGTTCTCTGCACATTATGACAGAAGCAGAAATCTCATGTATAAATAGTGTGTGTTTTCAGAAATGAAACAGGGAATGAATTAAGTTATCTCCCATTAAGTTTGTGATTGTCTTAAACTCCCAGGCCATGTCAGAAGAGAAATAAAATGAGGAAAGCCATAGCAAATGCTGCATTGCCCTGCTTCTATAATAAACCAGCCAAGGCAGCTGCATTAAATATCATAAGGCCAACCTGTGAAGATTCACTCAGCATGGGAGACAAGCAAACCTGTTGCCTTCTTGGCTAAGACTCATGTAGGTGGTTTGGCCATAGCATGTTAAGCTTTTGAATAAAGCACAAGAACATGAGAATGAATTAAAGCCTCTTAAACATACTGCTTGTGGACACACCTGGTTCCTTTTTAAAACATGAAATATGCTCCCCCTCAGTCTTATTTCAAAAACACATCAAGGAGAAAAATATGGCACCGAGGAAGGATGTGGAAAAGAAATACAAGTTTCCCCAAGTCACATTTAATCTACAGCTCTGGGAGCACGCAAAGAAGAATCATGAGATGTTGGGGAAATAAAACTGATTTAAATTTACCTGATCAGCAGGGCTTTTTTGTGAGAAAGAGCCCAGTTTGCAGTGAGCATTTCTTCAATTCTTCACCCACCTGTCTGCTGCCAAATGAAGAACAGATGTGCACCATGTGAGGAGGTGCAAATATGACTCAGGTATGAGGGCTGCATTTTTGATTCTTTTCCATCTGATGCCTCTATCTACCTAATGCTGTCCTCCCAAGGTGCATGCAAACAATCTGTTGTATGTTGTTGCCTGCCAAGACATCCGGTGAAATATCATGAAAACATAACAGAAAGAAAAAGTATTTCTGGATGAGGATTTGAGCTCTGAAACAGTACAGTTTTGAACTATAAGTCAGAATATTCTAGCTATATAGCTACTGGGAAAGGGATTCTGGAAACTGCAGTCCACAATTATTCTAAGCTCAGATAAGGATATAAGAAGGATAAGACCCTTTCACCAGATCCTGGAAATATTAAATAGTGAGGAGCTTTGGATGTGTTCATCCAAGCCCAGAGGCAGAACAAAGCCTTGGAAAGAACAGTAGAAGTAGCTTAATAGCCATGCAAGGAGAAAATGTATGGGAAATGGGAAGAGGAAATGAAGGAAAAGGGAAAGCACATGCCAGATTCACACTTGCCAGCTTGCAAATATAACAAGTAAAAAGAATCTTAACTTGGCTAGTTGTTTTTACCTGCTTGATTAGAATCTTGGATTTCATAGCATTTGCAGATTCCTTGCAGGGAAGACGATCTGAAGGAGTGAGAATGTCTTTGGACTCCTGGTTTGGATGTTTTCCAGGTGGTAAAATTCTGTTGATGTTACCCCTCCCTATGAAATTAGAGGCCTCTTAACTTAGATGAATTTTTGGGTACAGCAATTGTATGACAAGTTAGATTTCTGATGTAAATAGGCCAGCTACTCAGTAAGAAGTTTATATAGATTCTCCTACTAACTCCTGTCTTATTCTGGATTTACATTACAAAATATTAGCTAGTTTCAACAAGCTGATGTATTGTTTTTAAAAGAACATTGATTTTTAGGAGGCATATTTGGAAATAAAATTAAAGATTTTTATGGAGTCAGTCTCTCCATAGGAGTTGTTGAAACATCCTAGGGAGCACTAATGAAAATAAAGTCCATTATAGTATGTACAAGACTAAAGCCTAAGGTAACATTTATTTCCATGGGACTAAGGGCTCTGAATCTTTGCTTATTTCATTCACACATGCAAGACTGAAAACTTTGATCCCAATTGGGTGACATTATGGGAATGTTTGTTTATCTTTGTTTATTTGTTTCATATTGGCACTTCAATTTTTTTTGCACTTTTCTTCATGAAACATTTTTGCACAAATCCTTGGCCAGTATTCTACAAGAGCTACTTAGTGAATTATAGTTAACTATTTAATTAAGTAAACTGTCTGGGCTATCTCCCAAATCTGATGGAAATGTTATCCTGCCATATTCCAATCACTTGCAGAATGGACTTCTTCCCCATGCGGCTGGTGCCCAGTAAAGTAGGTTGAGGGGGCAACTAGGATTGTGGCAATAGTGTCACAATTGTGACTAAGGTCATTTCTGTAATACACTGTTATAAGACCTTTTTGCACGCCGTTTCTAAAGCGAGAGGGTCCTTTGAGCGTTGCGTAAATGGGAGGAGCAGTCTGCACGACGCGCTCAAGGGCCTGACGTGGACTGTGCGCACATTTTTTTATTTCCGGCTTAAAACCAAAAATGCCACGTGGTCACACATCACTCCAGGGCCCCGCGCGCACTTACTGCCCTGCAGAGCCTTGGGAGCCGGGCCAGTCACATTTCCTGCCCCAGCGCAGCCTACAGCTCCCAGGCTGCACTGCGGAAGGAAGGGGCAGGGCAGGGACGGGGTGTTTGTGCGACCAGCAAGCCAGCTGCGGCAAGGAAGCAGAAGGGATGTGAGTGCCTCATGCAAGAGGCTGCTTGTGCTAATGCTGCCCCCCACCTCCGCAAAAAGGTAAGGTGCGGAAAGGGCCATAGTGTTATTATTCCACTTTCCACATCCTGTGGAATTCTGGGGTTTGTGGTTTATTGAGGCTTAATTGCTCTCTGGTTGAGAATTCTAAATGCCCTTCCCTAAACTAAAAAAACCCCAGGATTCTGTAGGATGTTGAAAGGGGAATAATAGCACTATAAGAGTTGAATGCAGAAATGGCCTAAGTAGTAGTCATGAATATGGAACAGTTACCTAGCATCACTACCTAGCATCATCCATTCTGCCAGTGATTGGATCATGGGTGAATGACATTTCTTTCAAGTTTGGGGAGGGAAGGGTCAAGACAGAACAGGCTACCTAATTAAGTATACTTAATGTACTTGACTAAATAGCTCTTGTAAAAATACCGTCCAGGGTTTCCTACACAAAAATAATTTTTGCACAAAACCACAGACAAAATTTTCAGAGCAGTCCTGAAATGTGAAAAACTTAAAAAAAATTCACCTGAAAAATGATTAATGTCTTTTTTGACTGAATGTTTTGACATGTCAAGACACTCTTTCTTCTTCTCAAGGACAAGAAATTTACGCAAACATGACCAAGACTGCAGTCCTATGCACAGGTTCTTGGAAATAATTCAGTGGGACTTCTGAACAGACCTGTATAGCAGAGCTTTCCAAACTTTTTGTGTTGGTGAAACACTATTTTCAACATGCATCCTTTCATGACACAGTAATCCAGCTTTACTAGCAAACCGGAGGTACCCAGAGGTATATCTAGAGTGGGGAAAGACTTCCCCCCTGATCCTGGCCTACTGCTGTCACCCTCACCAGGAAAGGCCCCAGTGAGAGCAATGGCAGGGGAAAAGGCAGCCCCCTTCCAGCCAGTCCTTGTCTGCTGCTGTCGCTCTTGCTGGGGAAAAGCCACAGTGAGAGCAACAGCAGTGGACCAGGCTTGGGGGGCATGTCTTTCCTTGCTGGGGAGGTGACACACCAACACATTACAGGTGACACACCAATGTGTTGTGACACACCATTTGCAAAGCCCTGCTGTATAGGATTGCACCACAATCTTTGTTGTTGAGTGCCTTCAAGTCATTTTTAACTTACGGTAACCTTAAGGCAAACCTATCATGAGGTTGGCAAGATGTGTTCAGAGGGTTTTTTCCCTTGCTACCCTCTAAGACTGGGTGAGTGTGACTTGCTCAAGTTCACCCAGTGGGTTTCCATGGCTGAGTAGGGATTCGAGCCCTGGTCTCCAGACTTGGAACCACAAGCTTATCTCCTGTTTTAACCCAGAAAGTTGTTTCCTGGAATACTTCCTCCCCCTCCTCCTCCTCCTCTCTCCCAGAAGGGGAGACAAGGTGGATCTTGAGACAATTATCTTTTAAGAAGATTCAGATAATCCCACATACTGCACATCACCGCTGCCACCATCATCAGTCTTATTTTCCTTCCAGAAAAAGATGCGTGGAGCCCTTGATGAAAAAAATTCAGCTCCAGTTATATAAAATATTTGAAACAGACTTCAAGTTTTTTTTAACCCCCCCCCCGATATCTCATTTGTTGATAACTGACTGAAGATATTGCTGATCATCTGCTCAACACACAGAATCACTAAAAGGTCAAACCAGTTCCCTTATAACAAAACGGAAATGCAGGCTCAAAGAACACATCACATCACAATGTATATAACGGCAATCTGGTGACTCGTTCAGAGAAGGAAGAGCTCCCACAGGTAGTTGAGAGGTGACTGAGGCCAGCAACATTTAACCCTTTCCCCCATTTACTGGACTGTTTCCCTTCTACAACTCATCTCTTCATAGATTGACTGTCCATGAAGCTTCAACTGTGTGGTTTCCCTAGCAGCTCAATGGGAACATAAAAAGTCAAATGAATGAAGTGGGGGGCTCTTCTGTGAGTGGAAATGAAGCTTGCAAGGCCACACAGTTCAACACACACACAACCTACTGAATGATAGAGTCCTCTATGGCAATTACCCTTTTATGCCTGTAATTTAGATGGCATAAGATGATCTGGTAAGGTTCTCTTTTCAGTTACTGTACTCCGTAGAATATACCATTGCTGTTGTAAAGCTGGATCACAATGATTGAGAAAACAGTCTTAATTTCCATTATTATTAGCAGTAGTAATATTATTTATATCCCACCTTGTTCCCAGTTTGGGAATCAAGGCAGCTTACAGCAGAAGGCTGTGTTCCCTTCTTCTTATTTTTATTTTTATTTTGTTGCTTCTTTGGAGTTGCAAGGAGTAGGGATGGCTGGACAGTATATTTCTAGTTCATGTCAATTTTGCATGCATTCAGTCACATGTTTGTTGCATCCTGTTTCCTAGATTGCCATATATACATTAATATTTGCATTTTTCATCAATAGACATTTTTGTAGGTATTTTCCATAAAATGCACATTTTTTACAATTATGCATTTTTTCCAAAATAACAATTTTGTTGGTGTTTCCCATAAAACACACAGTTTTACAACCTTCCCTTTTGAAGCAAGAATGTCACTGAAATGTTCAGCATAAAAGCCAACAGCATAAATGCATTCTGATACATATATTAGTCCAGGAAGTACTAAGTAGATCAGTTTTGCCTAAAAGTATGGACTGAATAAAATTCCCTAATATGCCTTGCAACACAGAAAGCATTTTGTCTTTCCTCATCTCCTATCCATGTTCCCTCCCATATCTCATCAGAAAGGAAGTTTTGTATTTTTTTTTCCAGCAGCCCAAAATGTCATGATTTAATATCTGGAGGAACTTTATAATTCGAACAGAATCCAAAGTGTACGTTTTTGAACTGCAGTCTTATTTGTAACCAGTTGAAAAGCCACTGATGCTTTCTGCATCTTTGGACACAATAGTTAGAATCAAGGCAATGAAATCCAAGATTTTTTCTGGCACAATTAAAGGTTTTCTTTTCTGTTTAAATTTCTTGTTGAGGCTTTGTCTTCCAACTGAAAAAACATCAGTTAAACAATACCAATACCAATGATAATGTGATACCAAAGAAAAAAGAGGAAGATGATTTACATTTTACTTAGTGGTGGAGCTTAGCGCAAGCAGGCTAGGGGCGGGGACAGAGGGGTGTGGGCAGGGCCACAGCACACATGGGAGGGTTACAGTGCACAGGGGGCAGGCAAGCAGAGACAATGCTCTAAAAAAGTGCTGCTCAGGACGCACCACCTCCATTGCCACCAGTCCTTACGCCAGTGACTTTACTTGGAAAAACTTTTAAACTTTTTAAAGGCAGACAGACAAATCCTGTCCAAGACGTTTGTTACAGTTTGCATAGTTACTTCATCTTTTAAGATTAAACATGACAAGTAGTTTTGTAAATTCTGTTCAAGAAGCTTTGTTTCCAGAATTTTTTTTTTTAGGGAAAAGGGATTGGAGTCTGATTAGAGTAAAGCTTTTGTGTGCTTTCTAACCAAAGGAAAGAAGACCTCCTTTATAGGATAGTGGTGGTGATTAGAATGTAACTCTTCCTTTGATTTCATTCTTGCAGACAACAACAAATAGTTGTAAACATTTTCTCGTTGCTGGATGAGATAGCAGAGTTTTTCTTCCCTCCCCTGTTTTAGACCTTTTTTGGGGTAAAGAATTCATTTGCATAAAAACAAGAACTGTTTTCTTGAACAAAAACAAGCAAACAAACAAACAAACAAAGTCCAGAAAATTGTATTTTGCACAGAATACCTATTAGTGCAAATAAGTTTGTTTTCACAAATAACTTTTTCACAAAACACTCCTGATTTTTTTTAAAAAAACTCTTTTTTGTGACTAGCCATTTTCTCAGTGGGATGTCTTCATTCTTGTTGAAGATGAGAAAATGTATGAATAATCTTTATATCCCTCCTGGCCACTGGTATAAGTAATGAAGTGAATACAGAGCTGGCCCAGAACACTTTGCTGCATGTGGTGAATAACACAATGCCATCCCCTTCTATTTCATGTACAAGAGCTGGCTGGAGGACTCCTTTTGTGGCAATGGTGATAGGACACCATCCTCTATCACAGTCAAGGCAGCAGGCTAGCACATAGATCTCTCTTCCAATAGTTTTTGCTGCCTCTCAGTATCTGCTTCTTGAAGTGATTGTCTCACATTAGGAGGGATGGGGCAGTCACTACCAGTAACAGAGCAAGGTTGTGGAACATCTGCTGGGTTAGACTGCATCACCTTGAGCCCACCAGTTCTTTTCTGGGAAGTTAAGCAGAATCTGGTTTATATAGTACTTGCGTGGAAGACAAGCAGAGGACAGCAAAAACATCCTAGTACAGTTAGGAAAGAATCCTACCCAATATCCTATAAAGCTGCTGCCAACCAGAGTTGACAGTACTGGACCAATGGTCTGACAAAGAACAGAAAGGAGGCTGGACCTAAACTATGAGCTAATGTCTCCCCATTGCTGCTATACACATTTACCTGGCAGTAAGTCCTATGGACCCTAAGAAGACTTATTCTGATTAGACACAATTGGGATCCCCGGCTTGATCTGAAAAAAAAAGGGCCCATGGAGGACTAGGTCTAAGAGGGCTGCTGGGACTGAACCAGAGTTGGTCAAACTGCACTATCCTAATTGGGTATACACTTTTGTCAGCCATTTCATGAAATCCAATCTGGTTGACAGCATCTTAATGCCAGCAACTCTTGTGCTGGTACGTCACAATATGCTTCTTTTATCATCTTAAAAATTCTTTGAACAATCATTAAATAAACCTCTCACAAATTGGCTGACTGAAGAACTGGATCTTAAAACAAAACAAAAAAACACACCCACTTGCACCAAGATACGTGTTTGCATGTCAATTTTCTAGCCACTGCACTCCCACTTAGTTGAAGAGAAGAAAGCCTGGGCAAGGAAACCCTGAAAACCCTGTAGCACACATGTAAATTATTGCCAGGGCATGTAATTTATAAGCAGCTCCTGAAATCTGATCCATGCCATTGTGTTACATTCTGGAGTTGTATCAAGCTATGAAATATCAAGTGGGTGGACAGCAAGATATAGCGTGTAGATTTTTTATGACACAAGCAAAGTTGCATAACCGTAAGACTTGCTGGTTAAGTTGTTGAGCTGAGCCTCATTCAAAAATGACTGCATCTAGAGCTCATTTTCCTTTTTGGATTCTTGGTCACTTTCTTCTCCTAGCTTGTGGGGTCGCATAATGACAGCTGTCGTTGAATCCAATTTTCCCTTACTTACCTCTTTCTAATTATTCATATCATCTTCCTGGCTGGGATGAGGGAGAATTTCTGCCTATTGTATAATGGACTTTGAGCCTGTCTCTCTTTCTTGGGAGGTTTTGTCATTCAAACAGAAGCCTATTTTGCAAATGCAACACTGCTATTGCTCTGGGTACTACTGATTCCTGTTTTAGTTCTGGCAATTCAGCAATGGATATTACAGAAAACAGGCAATTTAGAATTAAATCCAATTTTAGTCCCAACTGGAGTGGATCGATTGACGTGAATAGGGGCTTGCCATAAATAAAGCATGGTATTAAGCAAGTAAATAGGGAGAAGTTTTTTTTTCTTTTTCATGATATTAATACCCAGCATTATCCACTGAAGCCGAATAGAGAGAAAATCAGGACAGATAAAAGCAAGTACTTTATATAGCACACAGTTAAACTGGAATTCATTGCCACGGAAGGTCATGATGGATGCCTGCTAAGATAGATTCAAAAGGAGACTGGATATATTCAAGGTGGTTAAGGCTGTCAATGGTTACTAATCAATGTGGCTATATATGTCATGTCTAGTATCAGAGGCAGTGTACCTCTCTATATTAGATGGTGAAGAATTTGAGGTGGGGGTGTAGTTGCCCTCATCTCCTCTTGGGGGGCTTCCTACTTGCAACTGACTGACTACTGTGTGAACAGAATGTGGGACTAGACAGGCCTCAGGTATAATTCAGCCTGCATTTTCTTTTGTTGTTAGTTTTTTTGTGAGTCTACTCTGAAGATTAAAATTAGCTTTAGCCTTTAGTATCCTAATGTGACCATTTAGATCGTCACATGAAAAAAGATAAAATTTAAAATTCATCCAGATAAGCAAATGTTTTCATTCCCTCATATGGAAAAAACAAAGCCTCCCAGTTGAAAAATTGTTGAAATTAGGATCTACCCCCCCCCATCTGTTATACTAGCATGGATCCTGTTTGAGACTGCATTGTGCAGTGCTCTCAGAAATACACCAACACCCAATCTCTGTTGACTGTCAAAACACAGAGATCTTCCTTGTACTGAAAAGGTCTTGCTGTCCTTTCCTTGGTTTTCTATCATGATTATTTTGCTACAAGCACAGACACAGCTCCAGCTATCTAAAACTGTTCTCCTGTGGCCTAGTAAACAAACAAGGTTAGTTAACAGCAGGTATGCCTACCTCACTAATGAGCTGGGTTAATTGGTAAAGAAAATAGGTGCCTGTTAATTTAATGGATCATTAACAGCAGACATTGAACCTATGGGCCCAGTTCCCAGTTATGCAAATGCCCCTTTACACTATATTTAGGGAATACAAGGGTCTAGAAATGGCTGGGCTTGTCCCCAGTCAGATTTAGAAATGAAAGCAACATCCTCCCTCCCCACACACTTTTTTTTAAAAAATATTTTATACCTATGTTAGGATTGCTAGGTTTCAAGCTGCCAATTTATGGAAATTGCTATGCTTCTCCATGTCTTCAGGTGAGCAGAAAAATCTCAGGTGCAAGAGGGTGAGAAAGTTTGATTTCTGTATCTATTACATGAGATAGCTTTAAAGCCTTGGCATCCATTTCCATCCACTTCCAGTTTGTGTCAGGGTGCTCTGGCTCAGCACAAATTTGTTTCTGTGTGTGCTGAGCTTGTGCATTATAGATGCACCAAAAAGCCAGGAGTGAGGGGGTTTGGAAGAGAAATGTTGCACAGAGGCACTTGGATCTGTTATGCCATTTGGAGAAAAGCAAGGAATGGAGCACCAACGCTGGAAGTCATGAAGCTTCCTGTTGTACAAGCCACAGCAGCTACACTGTAGGGTCAAGAAATAAAACTCTTTGAGGGCTAACTCTCTACAAGCTACGTTATCAGACACTTAGGGCTTAGAGGTAGAACAAAACAAGATATGAGACCTGATAGGCAACTACTGCAGTTACTGGGTACATTTACTGGCTGCACTGAGGCTAAAGCATGCTTTGGTCTTTTTTCCTCACGCTAGGTTGTGATATTTCTGGGTTAGCCGGGTTTTACCTATATTTGGGGCTCATTTACCTGCCTTCACAGCCATTGCCACATTTATCTGGCCCACTTTCAACCCTCTGCTTACCCCATTTCTGTGATATCAGAAGGACCTTTTGTTCTGACATCACAAGGGTTTACAGTCCAGTCTCAAGATTTTGCTCTTGATGTCTCAGACAATGGGAAGCCATGGAGATGATTACCCTAATCTGTATACATTTAATATTTTCACAAATGAGAATAAGCTATGATCTATCACCCCCGGGTAGCAATTCGAGAGATAATGACTAGCCTTGTCATATTTCTTATGCATTTTTTGCATTTATGCATCTTATATTTCTTATGCATTTTTGAGAAAATGACTAGACAATCCTACTGAAATATATGTATATAAATAAAATCTTACCTTCTGAGGAAATCTGCAAAGCGGGTATTAGCCAACCACATTTTTGTCTGGCCTGTCTGTACACATCCATACATTTGTGGAGAGAGTTGTGCTCCAAATAAGAAAAAGGAGCAATTTTGTAACACTAGCCTTCCTGACGGCTTAAGGCAGTTTTTGCTTTCCGTAAATGTCCAGGTGAGTCACTATTTAGATTTTATATGTGTATTAATTAAGAGATTTCTATGCTACCCTTTGGCTGGCAAGCTGTCAAGGCTGATAAAATTATCATGCAAAACCAAAGCAGATTTTTTTAAAAAGGGGAAAAATTGCATGCAAATGCCATGACAACACTAAAAAACAAAAAAAAACAAAAACCCAACTAGAGCCGAACTTAAATTAGTTAGAATTTTCTCTTTTGCACACTACTTTTAAAGGAACACCATTTTGCAGAACATGTTTGGAATGTTCTCTGGCTTTTGTTTATAGGACCTGTAGATTTTGCCCAACAATTCTGCAAAAATATGCTGGGTTAGAAGCATTGTGGGGAGTGTGTTTATCACAAGCTTGAAGTGCTATTTCTCTCATGAAAATTAATCATCCATCTCTCTTCCACTTCATACACAAAGTGACAGGAGGATTACTTTCATATTGGGCAAGTACCATACCACTGGGAGCATGTGTGAATTCAGCCACCCTCCATGCAAGCAAAGTCCAGTTTTATGGTTTTCTGCACCTGATGGGCACTAGTACTATATCCAGGGTGTATCCCTCAGGTGTACCCATCATGTGGTTGCCTAATTCTCACACTTCCCTTGAGTTATGAGATTTTATCATGGGAAAATATGTGCACATGTTACAGGGAAGTGAGTCATCAATAGGATTCAGGTTCAATGTAGACATTAAGAAAAATGCATCTCACCTGCAGCTGATATGTTTTCCCTCTCTCAACCATGTTTCCTCAAAGACATATGCTTTGACAATCAACCTTGCAAATTAACTCCATGTTTGCTTCCCAACAATCAAATGCAAAACAAAGTGGGCAAAACATGCTGAATGCAAGGTACACAGTTGAGGAGAATCAAATACTATGACAGATAATTTTTTTTTTTTGTTACTTCAGGGAGCACCTGTTTCAAACAATAATAAACTTATCATCTAGTTTGACTTTGAGTCATCAAAGATCACCAAAGACATAATGCTGTTTGATGGAATCAGTTTGCATGCTTAGATGTGATCTGTTGAACAGCCACCAACTGAGAATCAATTAACTGATGTATACACATGTATGAACTTGTCCTATATTCACCTGCTGTGTTAAGGCATACTTTCGCCTTGGTCCCAGAATTTTAACTGATATAAGGAAAAGAGAGACTCTTCATCCAAAAGCTTCTTCTGTTTCTTCATGTTGTGATTTATCCACACCTTGGAAAAGTTATTTTATTGGCTGGGGGAGATTATGGAAACATTGGTCCTTTAAGCAGAGCTTTCCAAACTTTTCATGTTGGTGACATACTTTTTAGACATACATCATTTTGCGACACAGTAATTCAGTTTTACTAGCAAATCAGAGGTTAAACTAACCCCTTATAAGAGATACAGACACATAGATAAATTGTAATAAAATGTATGAGGACACAACATCTTTCATGAAAACCTTTCATATATTTTTAAAAATACATGATTTATAAATAATGACATATATTTCCAAGATCGCAGGTGACAAACCTACATACTTCAGGTGACACACTAACGTGTCATGGCACACCGTTTGGAAAGCCCTGCCTTTAAGTAACTTCTTCCAAGGTCTTGTCTTGAGAAAAATCTAGCTACAAGGTACTCTCTTGTCTCTTCTCTGCTCTCTATCTACCAGCAGGTTAAGACCTTTTTATTTAGACAGAGCTCTGACTGCTTTTAATCATAAGGCAGAGTAGTTTTCAAAGTTTTCAAATAATTCATTTCTGTTTTTATTCTGTATATTTTTAATCATGCTTTAAATGTATTCAATTTTGTTTTTACAAATGTAATTTTAATAGAATTGAAGTTTAATTTTTTAAAAATATAATACAGTATACGCTTTTAGCTAAATTGTTATTTTAAATTTTATAAGCTGCCTTGTGTACCCTGGCAGGAAACGGCAGGGATAGAAATTTAACAAATAAATAAATAAGTTGACCTGTATAGTCTTCTGTTGCTGGTAATACTTCAAATGAGAAACATCTTTGAAGGACTTCTTGAAAAAAAGATTCAGACTCTTCAAATAGATATTGTCATTAACTAATCTTGATTACTTACTTACATCCCCATTTAGTTATGTTAAGTACATGCCTTGCATTGTATTCAGATTTTAGTATGAAAAGGGCAACTCCTTAGGGAATGTTTTGAAATAAACACTTGGAGTATGTGGATTTGAAAAAAGGAGTTTAAAACTATCTATAGGGAGGAAGAGAGTCAACTTGGTGAAGTGGTCATGATGGTGAATCTGGAGACCAGGGTATGAATCCCTGGTTGGCCATAGAAATCTACTGGGTGACCTTGAGAGAGTCACACTCTCTCAGTATCAGAGGAAGGCAAAGGAAAAACCCTCTCTGAGCAAATCTTGCCAAGAAATCTTCAAAATATCCTTTTCTTAAGGTCAATATAATTTGGAAATGAATTAAAGGCACACAACAACAACTTGTGGAGGAAACACATACACACACACAAGGTTGCCAGAGACTCAGAGCTGTTCCTTTGATAAACCTCAAAGTATGAGTGGGTTACTATGACTCCCATTTTTCATTGTTACAGTGCTGCATCAATAATTTGCAAAAATGATGACTAACAAATCTAAAGTTCTAAGATCAGTAGCAGCTCAATTTAGTTGCAGTCAGAGGGGAGTATGAGGGAAAGAGATTATATGCAATTTTCATCCAAAAAGGGCATTATTAACTTTTTATTACTGACAATGTAAATTTAAAACCTGAAATACACAGATGCTGAATGGGCACCCTCCATCTTGAAAGTGAGTGTATTTGATGTGTGTTTTCAAGACTTAGAAATCTGGTCTTTATGCCTATTAACCAGAACAGCCTGAAGGATACAACCACATGGAAGAAGTCATGTTGAACCATGATGGCACATTTTTCTTTATCTGCTATACTTTTGCTATATAATCACTGCCAGGATGT
This sequence comes from Ctenosaura bakeri, assembly GCA_948474755.1. NCBI lineage: Eukaryota > Metazoa > Chordata > Lepidosauria > Squamata > Iguanidae > Ctenosaura > Ctenosaura bakeri. The sequence continues at coordinate 156,118 of CAOLHI010001023.1, forward strand.
GGCACCTGAAATCAATGGGCACATCATTTCAGACATTACTTCTCATTTTGGCCTCATGGAGCAGTTTAATGACTCTTAAAAATTGGCTTCTGGGCATGCTCTTGAAACTAGGCATGCTCTTGAAAGAGATGTCAACTTTTAGAAGTACCAGATCACACATTAGCACTTCACTGTTGTCTCCTGTCCTCCAGGATCTGTCACCTGAGGCAGCTGACTCTCTTTGCTTAATGGCAGGACCAGCACTGTCTAAATGTGAGGGTGTGACCTGGTTCTGCTAAAAACTGATATCCCTCTCAAAAGCATGTCTGGTGAATTACTTTCAAGAACCAACTGAACCATAAATATATGGTTCCACATGCCTAGTGGTCACTAGATCTCATCTTTAATTTTGTATTATAAAACCCTTTGAAATTTGTAGATGCCTAGGAGCTTTTAAACTTGGAACTTGGGAATTTAACCGATGACAATCATGGTTGGTTGTCATTGTAGCAAAATATTTTATTGGAAAGTAAAGATTTTTTTAAAAAAATCTGGTACACTTTGGGAAACCAAGGCCCTTTCCACACCCTACCTTTTCACTCAGATGTCTGCTGGGGATCCCAACTTGGCTTTGCTGGGAGGGGAGCATGACAGGAATGCTCTCATCTGCACCGGCTGGGTCTGTGGTGAAGGAAGCATGATGGACACTCCTCTTCCCTCCACAGCACAGCCGGATATTTTCCCAGGCTGCACTGGGGGAGGAAGCACAGTCATTGTGCTTCTACAGCTTCCCTAGGCCAGGTAAGTCCAGGACAGTAGCGCAATCGTGGATCATTCATAGAGAAAACCCATCAATGATTTAATCCATGATTGCACCACTTGGGGATGGGAGAAGGACAGGACCACAGCGACATCATGTAGAACCATTGTCACAGTCCTGTCCTTCTCCCATCCCCATGGCTGGTTGTAGGGTGGTACGGAAAGGGTCTAACTGTTTTATATGGAAAGAATTTTAATAGTATGCTATACTGTTTTTATTTGTTGCTTTTTCAATGAATATTTTCAAATGCTTTTTAAACTGTATAGACAGATTAACTGCATTTTAACAATAATCTTTTGTATACTTTTACCTATATAGATTTTAATCTGTATTTTACCTGTTTTTGTCAGTTACCTTGAGTGTCAGCTATGGGGGAAACGGACAATAACAGCAGCAGCAGCAGCAACAACAACTGTTTATCTTAGTGAATGAAGATTTTAAAAATAACTGAAGTAACTATTTCAGGTATTGTGAAGAATGAAGAAATAAAGACTTTCTTGAAATTACAGCTATAAGGCTAACCAATAGTCTGGAGCATATAGAACTGTGACTATAACCAATTACTTTAAAAAGTAACTTTCTGGGCTCAGAGCTGATGTCATGTTCATTTAACCCTCAGCTCTATAACAATCTCAGGGCAGGAAAATGTATATGCAGTTGTGTTTTGTGACTGATTCTGTCACTGTTTCTAATTCTCCATGAGCTCATAAATGGCACCCTTCCAGCATCTCTGCTGCCATTCAAGGAATCAGGAGGGAACAGATGGTGCATCTGAGGCATTCACACATCACAGCAGTGCTTGCAACTTTTCAAGTAAACCCTTGCAAGAATCACCCTATGATAAAATAAAGATTACACATGGAAAATGTATTTAGAAGGGATAAAGTGTGCCTCTGTGTTTCACTGCATGGCAGCTTTCCAAAAAGGAACTTTAAGAAAGATATGCAAGTTTATTTCTTTAATTTATTAACAATGCATTTGTGAGCCACCATGGTCTTTCCAAGTGGCTTATGATATAAAAATATTCAAGTGCCTACTCAGAGAATATTTTCATAAAATCATAAATCAACTTTAAACTAATGGCATAAAGCAATCCAAACTACAATCCAAACTGCATAAAGCAATCCAAATCCAGAGCATAAATAACCAAGAAAAGCAATTTCTATAATAATAAAAGACAATATGTATATATCTGTGGCAGCTATAACTCAGTGGGATATCTGGTCTGATGTCTCAAAATTTGACAGTATTTTTGGTTGTTATCCAAGATGCAGTGCCAAGATTAAGGATACAATTTCAGACCAGAGGGAGCAGGGAGAACACTAGAAGGAAAAAAAGCTGGATAGCCATGATTCATCAGGATATTGTTTTAGACATCTCAAAAATGGACAGAATGTTTCCAGTTGTTACCCATGTTGTAGTGCCCAATCTCAAATTAAAATACTGAAATTCCAAACAGGCTGTTTTAGAAGCAAAAAAGCAGTCCTGCTACAACTCATCAGAATGTTGCAGTTTACACTTCAATATTTGACAGTGTTTTTGATTGTCACCCAAGTTGTGGCAGTCAAGGTCAAGTTGCAATTCCAAACAGGAAATTTTTTAGATGTGAAAAGGGGACCTACTGCAACTAATCAGAAAATATTTTTAGAAGAGCTTAAAAAAAAAAGGGAGAGGGCACTCTGAGACTCTGCTGTTAAGACTCTTAGGGCAAAAGGGTGGAGAAACAGGACAAGACTATACATATTGTGTAGTTGCTTAGATACCTCCGCATAATAGGTGACTGAGCAAATGAAGAGAGTTCTATAGGAAGCATATATAGGGTAGAGGTACTCAGGAAACCCTTACTGTCTAAAACCCCATTGCTCTAATAGCATCTGGGTGATAAGAGTTAAGGAGAATGCATTGAGAAGCATTTTCCAATAGCTGCAACTAGTAAACAATGAAAACCTTTCATATAAAAGTCAAAGAGAAAAACCTCTTGAAAGTAAAAACAGTTGGAATGAGCCATGTGTCTATTGGGTGAGCACTGTATTGAACAGGAATCACAACCAGGAAGACCCAAACTGTAATGCCCTCCATTTTAATGGTGGACTAGTGAGGAGATCCTCCAATAATGGTTTTCACATGGATTTCCTGATAGTTTTCTCAGTTGGGAGCAATTCTGACTGAATGTTTATTTGGAACTCAAGCTCTTTCTTTCCTTCTTTCTCTCTTTCCATATTTGTCTCATCACTTCTGATTGGGGCAACAAACCAAGAATTGTAAGGAAACAATATTTTGCTTAGTCTCCTCCCCTGTCTCACATGTTGTATGTTCCTTTGAAGGAATAATACAGTTGTAATTAAAGAATGGAGATGGTAGGAGGAAATCTAACAAGTCTGTGAAAAAGAAACAGTGGAGAGTCTTAGTGCAGCAACCAAACTGTATACCCTCAAGAAGATGAAGTGAATTTGGCTGTTGTTATGAAAGCTGTTCATCTTAAGAATAACACTGAAATTGACTTTGTCCAATTGGATAAGCAACCAACAACATATTTAATTCTTCTTTTAAATAACAGGAACAGTTTTGTATCATTCTGTACAAAATCAACCAAGCCAAACAGGTGATTGAAACAAGACAGAAAAAACATTATTCTTGAATTAATGGTAACTAGCCTCCTCATATTATTTGTCACCCAAACTATAACACATACAGAATCATACATATTAGGTAAGACAGTTTGCTAGATTTCCTCCCTCTTTTTTCAGGTGTACTACTATTGAAATGGAAGCCTGCATCTCCCTCCAATGGTGCAGCTACACATAAAACAAATCTTTAGCTTTGCTGATGTAAAAACTGCCAAGTTTCCCTTGGCTTCTTGCTCTTGTCCTGATAAGGAACCTGTGTGTTTCCATTACAGTTTGAGATAGACTGGGATAAATGCTGGATTTTATATTTTCAAAAATGGGGGCTCAGCTATTGGCGATTTCTTTGTCCTGGCAATCTTCAGGACAATCTGAAACCTGTTGGAGACCTCCATAGTACTGAATCCAATTCTTTCTACGCCTTGTTTTGAGACTATAAGTAAATTAAATCACTGTAACACCACGCTGGCTTGTTTTTCCACTTTCCAACCCCTTGCTGTGTTTATCAACTAGTCCGATGGAGAATTCAGGAGAACATGAAGATTGCTTACAGTTTGGTTATATTTTAAGCCTCCTGGATGCATCACTTTGTTACCCCAAAATGTGGGTGGCTCAGGGGTCTACCCATGATGCCAGTACCTCCTTTCAAAGGTGGGAAATTATTAACTAATTTTAGGAGGCCTGCAAGAGAGGGGTAACCTAACAAGATCTTTGACACCAATGTTTACAGGATCTGTGCAGGGAAGAACCAGCCAGAGAGCCAAAAATAAACTAAATTCTACTTTATTAGGGGAATGGATCACTTACATAAGATCTTAAACAATCATGAAATCACACAAGATTAATTGAAGGAAAAGGGAGGAAAGGTTTTCAGATAGCAAGATTTCAGGGCATAGTGATGATAATGATACTTACTACTTTTGAAGAGTGATGAAGAAGCAGAGATGTGGCTTAGATTCATGTCTAAGGACAGTACACAATCAGAAATCAGAGTAGCAGCGTGGCAACCAGCAATCGATGTACTGTGAGTTGAATAGCCAAAATTAAGGATTTATATATCTGATTTCTGCCTTGAAGGCAAGAGTGTGAATGGCTTTCCAGCTGAGTGAACAATGGAGTTCGCAGAATGGACAATGGGGTCTGGAATGGGCTAATGGTTGTAGTGTTAGGTAACAAAGGGCTAACGGTTGTCTGATAGATCAGTGCTTGTTGGACAGGTTTGAGAATAATAGGGAAGTCTGCAGGTTGAAGGAAAAGGAGGTAAGTCAGTCAGAGGTTTGGTGGGAATCTTCTGGTCACTGTTGTCCCAAAAGGGAGAATTGTTAAGGCTAGCTTAAGCGTATTATCTCTGAAGTTACCAGGTGATTTCCTGACTGTGACCTGGCTAGCCTAGAAGGGGTTTCTGATCTGTTTTGCTGTGCACGTGTTTGGCCAGCTTCTTCCTCTTGCCTGCAGTGGCCATTTAGTCACATTAGGGTACATTTTATATTAAAACCAATTAAAATAGTTGCCAGTTAAATAATATTTCGCCAATTAAACTATATGAAAGTGTGGAGGTGTACAGCCTGGTAACAACTTCTGTGAAGGGGCACAACCAGTGATGTAGACTTGAGTTGATAGACTTGGACTCAAGTCGCTTCAGTGACTCGACTTGGATTCTACTTGGCCATAAATGATGCACTGACTCGACTCGACTCGAGACTTGTATATTTTTAATGACTGACTTGCTGCCCTTGGTTCAGTAATATAACACATTCATCCAGAAATCTTGCAACTTTGAACAACACCTCCATCTCTTTTTGCCTACTGGTCACATGACAATCTGTCTTTAGCCTGAAGTATGGGTGCATTTCTCAGAGGGGAATGGCAGACAGATTAGGCAATGGGTTTGAGGTGGGCTTGAGGTCTGCTCAGCAGCCTGTCTCTGCTGCATATCAAAGGAGCCTAAAGTGTTTCCTAAGAACAAAAGACAAGGTGCATTTCTCAGAGGGGAACAGCAAATGTGTTAGGCAACAGGCTTGAGGAAGAAGGATCCTTCCTTCTAAAGCTTTTGAATCTTCAGTAATGAGGAGTAATATAGGATCCTATTCCTCACTTCCAAAGTTGCAGATGGCAAAATTGCAAATGTGGAGAGCCGACTCTGCTTAAATTGTTAAAACTGAATTTATTTCACTCTATCAAATAATTCTGGAATTTTGGTTGGGGTATAAAATGGCTTCCAGACTTGAAACATGACTTGAGACTTGAAGGTAGAGACTTGAGACTTGACTTGAGACTTGGAGTAAAAGACTTAAATACATCTCTGGGCACAACTGGCAGAAAGGGAGCTACAGTGGGAAGTCTGTACAGTGAGAGATCTATGCTCATAAGCATCTCTGCCTCAGAAGACCACACTCATACAAAGACAGCAGGATCAGTGTTTTTCTTCCTTTGGTGTGCCTTCAAATTTCACCCTGAGGGCCACTGAAGTCATGGCACCCTCAAATGTTTAACTCTTCTGCATTTTTAAAATTACAATGTGCCCCCTTGGTATCAGGGGCAATCTTGCCTTGTTTGTAGACTCCATTGGACAAAAAATTGCCTTACTTCAGGCTGGGACAGTAGGCCCAGGAAAGGCTGTTTTCTAACCAGCAAGTAAGCTAGAAGCTCAGTTCTGACTTTGTACTGTATTTCTACAATTTAAAGTTTTTTTCCCTTTGAAAAAAATGGAGTACAGAGTGTATGTGCAGAAGAATGGCCTTCCAGAGGCATCACTAAGGTTGGTGTAGCCCAGTGTGGTAACTTATGGTATCACCCCCATGAAGCCTATTTTATTCAGGAGTCAGAATTCCAGAGCTTCTGGCCTATCACCATGGAGACCTGCCCTCAGGGTGTCCTGATCTATCTGTCTGGTTCTGTATGCACAAAGGCATTGGGAATCACATTCAGTCATAATAATAAAAATAGGGGGGTCATCTTACATGGGCACTCATAGAGGGGGCAGAAAAAAAAGGAGCAGGCAGTTATTTTGGTATCACCCTTTTTGACCCTGGTGACATCACTATGACCTTGCAAGGCTCCAGAATGGGCCAATGCAGTTCCCCAACCCTTGTCAGTAGCCCACTCCTGGAAGATGATTTATTTTAATTAACAGAATTTATAAATTTGATATATAGATGGCCATTAACAGCGAGGTACCGTGACACAGAGAACCAGCGTGGTACCATGGCTTGAGTGCTGGTTGGTTCTGGAGACAAAGGTTCGAATCCCTGCTCAGTCATGGAAACCCACTGGGTAACTTTGGTCAAAACACATTCTCTCAGCCTTTGAGGAAAGCATTGGAAAACCCCCTCTGTAAAAATCTTGCCAAGAAAACCTAGTGATAGGTTTGTCTTAGGATTGTCATGTGTCAGAAACAACTTGAAGGCATAACACAATTAGCATTTTGCCCATTAGTTGCATACTTTTGAAATGCATCTTCATTATGCCCCATGGGTAACTAGTTACACCTAATTCACCTCAAAAGTAACTATGTGACAAAAAAGAAACAAAAAGTCAAAAGAAAATTGTACCATATATGATAACTATATATGATAACCACACCAAGGCTAACGCTGGCCCAAAATTGGAAATGTAATACAATTCCTACAATAGAAGACTGGTTGCTGAAATTTTATGATGTAGTTGAACTAGACAAATGTTAATCTGATTTCTGGGGTCCTTTGGGGGGCACCTCAATGTGCTCCACACAATGGGACATGTAAACTAGCCAGAGCACAAGCAATAGCAATACGAGAGGCAGGGCAACCTAGCGAGACCTTTTAACCCAATTTTTACGGGGTCAGGCCAAGCCAAAAACCACACCAAATTGCTAAATAAATGATTTTATTTAAAAATAAAGACTTGTGCACGTTTGCACTTATGCACTCACTCACACAAGAGCTATTCAGAAATAAAAGAGAGAAAATTGGATAGGGGGCTTTGAAAGGGTGTTTCTGGGGTATATGGCACCTGATCTTGAAGTCTGAAGGTCCGGGACAGCGGTGGAGAGAGAGAGAGATGCAGCTCAGCATGGAGAGCTGAGGGGATAGCCAGATGGAGTGACGTGGAGCCGAGAGCGATCTGAGTGATCTGAGGAAACACTCAAAAATTTGGTCTATTTATGGGGGAAAGGAGGGCTAATCCTATCCGGGAGAGAACAATCAGTGAAGGAGCTAAAATAAAGCTCCAAACTGTCCACGTCCTTTGCATGATTGGCAGAACAAAGCTCCAAAATGTCAAAGTTCCTTGCATGATTAGATTTTGCCGGGGTTGTCAAAATCTGCGGCTATATGCAAATTGTCCTTGCTTGATGGGCTGTTAGAAACGCTAATCCCTTCAACCAGGCTCTTCGGGGCTGAGGACTCTTTTTGTATTTTAAGTTTTACCTGGCTGGAGGTCTCCTGGGGTGACGTGACTCAGAGTTTACTGGCCTGACCGGGTTTTTCCTGATTTTTGGTCGTTCGAGTGTGCCTGCCTATGTGCTCGTTCGGGGGGCCTCTCAAGCACGTGGAGATAATTTTTAATATTGTAGACCCTGGGATAGGGTTATCTACCACAGTAGCAGAAGCTAACAGAGATGTTATTGATCAAGACTGCAAAACAATTTCAAGATACATGATAGATGATAAATCCCCTATGAGAAGAGAGCTGGGGGAAATTAGCTAAGTCTAGAGTGATGGATTAAACTTTAAAACATATAAGTATCTCAGAGGGAGTATGATTTAATAGGCAGTAAATGGAAGGAAAGCATAAAGAATTAAATATTTGCAAACGTTAAGAATTCAAAGATAGAAGAAAATATATTGATAGAATAATTGCAAGAAGTGGAAGAGAATCTTTGTAAACAGAAAAAATGATTTAAATCAGAGGAGCAAGAAGAAATAGAGAAGCACCCACAATTTTAGAAAAAGAAGTTGGTTAGGGGAAAGGAGAAATATCACAAATACATTATATAATGAGTGCAGTAGAACAGAACATCTAATCAGTTTGAATAGAATATTCAGCAAAATATAAGGATGAGGGAGGACACAATTAATAATCTTATCTTTGTAATGGGTTTGTATGTTGGGAAATCAATCAACCTCTACTTGAAAACAGTCTTTCAGTTTTACTGAATGAACTGTACAGTACTTATATAATGTATGTGTTAATGTACATAACAGTGTGCTTTAACTTCTAGGTAATTTTTTTATATCTAGCAATTTTTCCATACATATCTGTTTTTTTAAATAAAAATAACATAAAAAGAAAAGTAACTAGCTATACCTAACTCATTACCTAAAAGCTCCAATAATTTCTGTAACAATATTCTTGTTCCCTTCTTTCTTAATAATCAAAAGAACTTCTAATATATTGTTATCTGATAGAAATATTTTAACTGATACTTCTACATTTCTATATTTCTTTCCATTTGACTCATTTGATGTCCCTCATCATTTCCAGTGATTATGAAATGAGAAATGCAGAAATTAGTGCAATGTTAGAACTGAAACACTTATTTGCACCAAACATGAAAAAGGAACACTTAATACAATGAAGAGTCCTTTGGGTGAAGAACATTAGAACATACTCTACCAGTCTGAATGAATGAAATGGTAAATTCACTCTTGGCTCTCCATTTTGGGAGCTGTCAGGATGGCTGAAGAAAACCTCAAAAGCTCAAAATGATATCCTAGTTCACAGTTCCAGGCTGAGTGAATGCTTTTCAGTTTGACTGACAGCTGTTGTGCAGAATGAGTTCGGAGCAGCTTATCAGCAGCTACTTGAACAAAATGGCTTCTTCCTCAAACCATCTTCTGCACTTCTTTTTTCTTTTTAGAGAGAACAGACTAACAGCAAGTCTGTCAGAGTGAGTTTCTCTGTGTGGCTATGTATTTGTGCAGTTGTTTGGTTTTTCACATTGGATCAACCCCTTAAGGTGAGACATAGCTGGCATGGATCACCAGAAGATCTAAATTAAAGCAGTTTCATCCTGATTATATTTCTTGAATTGAAGCAGATCAACCTAAGACTGGTATACAAGCCTGGCCCTATTATTAGGCAAAGTGAGGGAGCAGACATCTGGAAACAGGAAAGGTGCTGAAAACATGACCTGCCTTGTTACCCCCAAATGGGGGTGACTCAGGGGTCCATCTTCAATGCCAGGACCTCCGTGAAAAGGTGGGGAATTATAAGTTCAAAATCAGAAGTCTGTGGGGGTGGGGGGATATTAATCTAACGAGATCTTTTACATTTATGTTTGCCAGTACGTCTGCAGTACATCTATGTTTACCAGTATTGTGTTTTACTGGAGGAATTAATCATACTAATAAGATCCAAGCAGTCATGCAATTACCTAAGGCTAACTGAAGGAACAGGGGGGAAAGTTTTGGATAGTGAGACATCAAAGTGAAATGGGTGATATTTACCGATTTAGAAGAGCAGTGAAGAAGGCAATGTGGCTTAAGCCATTTCTGCACTAGACTGTTATAGTGCTATTATTCCACTTTCAACCTCCTGTGGAATTCTGGGGTTTGTAGTTTACTGAGGTCAAAGAGCTCTCTGGCTGAGAATTCTAAATGGCCCTCCCTGAACTGCAAACCCCAGAATTCCACAGGAGGTTGAAAGTGGAATAATAGCACTATAACAGTGTAGTGCAGAAATGGCCTTAGACACAAATCTAAGGACAGTACACAATTGGAAATCAGAGCAGCAGAGTGGTGACCAGCAAGTGGTGTATTTCGAGTTGACTTGCCAGAAACTCTATTTATGCCTGGAGGGCGAAGGTCTTAATGGCTTTCTGGCAGAATAAACAATGGAGTCCTGAAAGTGAACAATGGGGTCTGGAATGAGCTAATGGTCTTAGTGTTAGGTGACAAAGAGCTAATGGCAGTCCTGATCATGTGGTAATTGCTGGATAGGTGCAGAGACAATAGGGAAGCTTGCTTGGTCAGAGGAAGAGGAGTTAAGACAATCACCTGTTTTGTGGGAATCTCCCAGATGCCATTATCTCCAAGAGGCTGAGTTGTTAAGGATAACTGCGAGCCTATTCCCACTGGAATTTCCTGGTGTTTTCCTGACTATGGCCCTTTTCGCATGGCATTTTCCATGTGAAAGAGCACCTGGAGTGTCGTGTGATCATGCACTACTTAATCACAATCGCACAATGCTCCAGGGGCTGGCAGGCACCGATCACACACCTTTTCATTTTTCTCTGGAAGCTGCAAATGGTGTGCAATCGCGCATTGCTCCCGGGTCCTGCGCACACTTACCTGGCATGCGGAGCCTCTGGAGCTGCACCAGTCATACTTCCTGCCCCAGCGCAGCATGGGAAACTCCCAGGCTGCACTGCGGAAGGAAGAAACAGGGCTCTCGAGCGAGCAGGCAGCTCGTGTGGAGCTGAAGCAGCAGGGACACGAGAGCCTCTCGCTGGAGGCTGCTCACACAATTCCCGCACCCCAGTGCCGGAAAAGGTAAGGTGCAGAAAGGGGTTATGACCTGGCTATACCTGGAGGTCTCTTCCTATCTATTTCAGCCAGCCTTTTCCTCTTATCCAGCATGGCAATAAAGCCAAAGCAGGATATATTTTATATTTATGCCAATTAAAATATTTGCCAATTAAATCATATTTTGCCAATTGAACCATATCAAAGTGTGGGTGTGTACAGTCTGGTAACAGCTTTGCAACCATCATTTACCATGGAAAGTTCTGGCCTACTGTAAGAACTGAAGTAGTGGCAGTTAGTGGCTCATGTCAGTGGGACAATGAACCTACCCTGGATTTTAGTCTAAACTTTAAAGGAACTATGGAAGGTGCTGAAACCTGCCCCCCAAAGTTTGAGCACCATGTAGAACAACTTTGAAATTCAGATTAAATCTCAGAGTTGGGTCACTGCTGCAATGATGTTGAAGCCACTGAAGTTAACCAAAATCATATCGTCCAACATTTTACAGATGAAAACTGGAATACATGTGGCCCAATAACATCAAAGTGTTTTCAAGATGGCAAAAGTGATTCGTGAGGAATAACACACAAGCTAGGAGGGAATGCTGCAGTTTGCTTTTGCCTGAGCCTACTGGGAAGGGCAAGATTCTCCTCCTGTTTCCCCCCACTGAGTTATTTTAGTGCGAATTACTTTTGCACCTTGAACTCAGTTTGCAGCAACTGAAGTTAGCTGAAGACAAAGGAGCAAGTGTGAAGAAGAGAGAGAAACCAGGACATTTTAAATGCAACTTAAAAAGTGGGATAACAGGGACTGTCCCTGCCAAACTGGGACAGTTGGGGTATGCAAAATTCAAATGTGATTTCTGATCAGTTTTTTATATGGAATTGGTGGCCATTTGGCAATTTGTCATTTGCCTCAGGTGAAAAAATGTCTTCAGTCAGCCTCAGACCTCAGAAGTGATTTGGTGTGGTATTTCTGTGATGGCCTGCTGCCACACATTTATGAGTCGTGGTAGTAGGGCTGCAGTATGAATCTATGCTGTGTGAAATCAAAGATATCTCCATAGCCCTTCATTCTCACTGCCCTTCACCTCCACAAACTGCTCAGTAACTTTTCAACTGCCCTGTTTATGTACTGCGCAGTACAATATTTCTTTGAGCGTTCAATGCTTTCATTTATAAGTGCTAACTTTTTATACAGAAGAAAAAAACTCACTTCTATAACTCTCAGGGAATAACAAAATGTCACAGGAAGCAATTAGAAGAGTGGCTGAGTTCCCTTCAATCATATCTGCACACATCTTTAATGCTTAAATGGAATCTCTCAGCTCCAAATCATATTGAAGATCTCTGTGAGAACCAGCAATTCAAGCATTACTATCTCAGTGCAGAGAATAGGTCTGTTAAGTTAGTTCTTTATCACACTGCACTGTTGTAGCACTATTATTCCACTTTAACTGCCATGGTTTCATCCTGTAGAATCATGGGAATTGTAGTTTTGGGAGGCTCAAAAGCTCTCTGGCTGAATGCTAAATACCCCTTCCTAAACTATAAATTCCAGAATTCCATAGGATGGTGCTGTGGCTGTTAAAGTGGAATAATAGCACTATAAGAGTGCAACGTAAAAAGGCCATTAGTTTAGTTTCTTGTGGTCCATAGACCCATCGGTACAGACAGAAATGAAATTATACAATATTAGAAAAAAATAGCAAGAGTAGGTCTGTGAAAAAAGGATTGAAGACATTTCTTCATTGGCCCGTTGATGCTGAGGTGAAGGGGAACAGGTGGGCTTGAACTGACTGTTTATGTTACTGAGGTTATTAGTTGCTGATGGAGGTGGCTTCTTAGACATCAGAGCCTGTAGTCTACTTATGTCAGAGCTGGGCTTCACATTCCCTATAATAGACAATTTAGTGATCCCTGTAGTTGACAACATCAGATCCTTCTGGTTGCTGGTCTGCACTTCTCATCAGGCTTAGCCAGAATGGACAGCGAAAGAGGATTGTTGGGGGTTGCCCATCACTACTCTTGACATCCTATTTACTAGTTGAGTGCCTCAAGACTGGGGACACGAAGCATCCATTTCTGATTAGACATCTGGGGTGGTGGTCAGGGCCATGGCAATTTCGATGATCAGAGCTTGGAAAAGTTATGTTTTGCATTTCATTTTGCAGAAGCCCTCGGTACAGAGTACCACTCTCAAAAACCCCCAGCTACTGGCCATGCCGGCTGCAGGATTCTGGGAAGTTCAGTCCAAAAAGTAAAGTCTCCAAGTGCTGTAAATGTCCTAGTATGTTTTGTTTTGTTTCTTAAAAAACATTTTCTTACTTTGGAAGCCCCATTGCTAAAGATTTTGGTTTTAATCCAATCTCATGCTTTATGAGTTTATGTGATTGAGGTTAATATTAAATATTTGTGGGATGTTGATGATCCCCATAGCATGCATAGGAGAAGCACTGTCACATCAAGGAGTCTAGTGATACAGGGGAAATTGCATGGGATCCTCAGGTTACTTAGTAGAATTACCCTGTTCTGAAAATGTGACATTCCTGTGGTTCTGGATAGCTCAGCCATAGATGTATTTCAAGCATGTTTGCATGGGGTGGGGTGGGGGGCATATAGGAAGGAACATTAGTCCTTGGGGAAAAAAAAAAAAGAACATTGTAAATCTCTGTATCTGGAGTGTAGGGGAGAGAGGTGTGTGTGTGTGCATGTGCCAGGCACCAGCTGCCACCTCTCATTGTTTTGCTTGCCACCTTGTCTCTTCTCCTTTTTCTTATATCTATCCAATGCAACCCCCCCACACACACACACACTTCTGCTCTCTGCTGGGCCTCACATCAGTAGGCAAAAAGAACAGACTCCAAGTTCCCCTTCCAGATCCCATATGTATGCATTGTGTTATGAAGAAAGGCATTGTTGTGTGGTTGGAGAAATACAGAAGAGCCTGAGCACACATAGTTTTATGGATACTTGAATGTTCATTTAACTGCCATGTGCCGAGGGAGAATTGTTTGCAGTGCAGAGATGAACCAGACTCAGTTCAACAATGCAGAAGACAAACCTGAGCTTCTTTAGGGCTTTACAGTGTTGAAAACTTCCCTCCCCAGGGCCTGTCATAAAGCTGGGGAGACATCAGGCCAGACCTTATCGGATCACAGACGACTGTCTTTTTTTCCTGCACTTAAATTCACTCACTTCTCCTCACGTCGGCTCCACTTTATGCCCCCCCCCATAATCCCCTTCCTGTAAGGCATGGGTTATGTGTATATCTGATTATATTAGTCAATCCACCCCAGATGAACCATTTCCAAAGGGAAATTGATCAGCTCCTCTGAGTTTTTGCTGACTTCCTGCTGTTATGCTCACAACAACAATTCTTAAAAAGTCATTGAGGTGGATTCTGCATATCAAAGGCCTAAAAAGATGATGGGTGGCAAGGAGGAGGTGGCTGTTACTTCTCCTGCTGTTGTGTTGGTATTGGCATATAGAGTTAGCATATCTCTTTCTCTTACTGTGTAAAGTAGGGATAGAGGAAATCATATGTCTTCATGGATCATCTAACTTAGTAGTTCTTAACCTTTTCTTTACTGGGGACCCCCTGTAGATATAATTTGTTGCCAGAGACCCCCCAAATTTAAGATTTAAATATTTAAATTTAGATTTAAGTATTCAAATCTTTATTTACTTATTAAAGGCTTCTGGAGACTAGAATACAAATCTTTACTCAGACACTGAATGACTTTGTGCAAGTCATATTCTCTCAGCCTCAGAGAAGACAAAGGCAACTCCTCTCTAAACAAATCTTGCAAAAAACAAACAAACAAAGAAACAATCTTTGTGATAAATTCATCTTAGGGTCGCCATATGTCAGAAGTGACTTGAAGGCACATAACAACAAAGTGCCACTGACAGGTGGAGGGCATTTCTAGCCATCACCTTATGGCAACCCTAAGGCAACCCTATTATCAGAGTTTTCTTGGGAAGATTTGTTGCCTTTACCTTTCTCTGAGGCTGAGAGAATGTGACTTGCTTGAGGTCCCCCAGGGGGTTTCAATGGCTGAATGAGGATTCAGACCCTGGTCTTCACAGCCCTAGTTTGCGTATGTGCCCATGTCTGCTGCTGTGTCCCTTTTGTCAGGGACTTGGCAGCAAGGGGTGTGGACACAGAGGGAAATGACAGAAAGCGTGGGTGCATGTGCCCCAACTGCTCTCTCATTTGTAAACAAGGTAGCAGTTTAGGCACCTGCATACACCTCTACTGCTGCATTCCTTTTGCTGCTGCTGCTGTTCATGTCCAGCAGCAGGGCTTTGCAGACCCTCTTAACTCCAACTCCAAGAACTGCTGATCTAACTAATTTGCAGCGTCAGCTGGAAGGGAAGCAACTTTTTAGGTTCACCAAGATTGACTCAGCAGCATGCATATTGAGCTTCCTCATTTTGTACAAATAACCACAAACAAGAAAAAAGATGGAGGAAGGTAAAGAAGTGGAGAAAGCATGAAGGATACACATCTTTAAAATGTTGCTTGTTCTGTACAAAGAGCAGTAAAGAACATGTTTATGGGTGTGCCTTTGTACTTGCATATATGGAAATACGTTCTGCTATACATAATAGACTGCAGAATGAAATGGCATCAGGAAAAAAGCTGATTGGTCCACACAGTGGATGACAGAGCAGATGAGAGAGCCAATTTACCTGCAAGACCCACATATGAACTCAGGGGTGATTTGTATATCTGTAGCCATGACAGAACAATGACATTATATGAAGAACTTGGATGTCTGACCCCCTCCTCACATCACAGCACAGAATGGAAGATTTTGCCCATAATCTTGTGACAGCTGTGAGTGCTGCATTGTATATCTTTGGCATGCAGAACCTCATCACTATAGCACTCAGATGCTCATCTTTTCTGTCTTTAGAACAGTTGCTTTACAACCTTTGGGACTTTTTCTTTTGTAAAGAACTGTTAAGCGAAGACTTTAATCCCCTATTCAAGTCTACCAGCATTTGTTGGTGTTGCATTTTCTTTCATTTAGTTTATTATTACTAATCTGCATCTGATGGGAAGAAAACAACAACCATGACATACCAGCTGCTTTATGTGGACAGATGTCTCTGCTGCTGTTATTATTATAAGCTACCATAATTCAGAGGATGTCTACATATGTGAAAACCTTATATTGTAGTGAAGGATGTTTTAATTATGTTTGCTTCTTTGTTAGACTTTTAGATTCCTCAACAATGAAAGTTCTTAAGGGTGGTTACATTCCCTTCCAATACAAGACAGAACAAGATGAAACAAGCTGCAAGGGGTAAAAACATTATGACACAGAATAAAACCACAATAATAAAAACATTATGACACAGAATAAAACTCACAGCAAAACTAGAACAGCACAGAAGATTAAAAACAGCACAGAAGACTTTAAAAATCCATGGGAGGCTTTCACCTGGTGTTGGAAGGGCCATAACTTAAGCCCAGACAAGTGTCTCTGGGAGGGCTTTTTACAGATGGCATAACACTCCTGAAATGGCCCTCATTTTTGTAGCAACTGCTATGCTCCATTTGTTGGGGCACCTGAAGAAGAGCCTCTGATGAGGACTTTAGCTTCTAGGCAAATGTGGGAAGAGACATTTTTTCAGGTGATTTGGTTCCAAGCTATTTAAAACAGCAGAGGTTACCATCACTGTGATTTGGGCCAGAAAATGGATTGGTAGTCAGTATAAAGGGCAAGATATTGGTATGATTTGATCATACGGGACCTGGTTACATAGTCTATTTACTCTGTTTTGAATCAGAGGAAACTTCTGGATTGTTTACAAAGACAGCTTCATCCAAAAGATAGGTTACAAGTGTGTGAAACACTGACAGCTAAAGAAAATAAACATCCTAAACCATTGTGCCCCAATATAAGGATCTCCAAAGTGATGGAGTACAACCCCATTCAGAAGTGGCTGAATGCTGCTTAACTGGAATGCCCAGCACTGCTTAACTGGAAAGTCAAACCATGGAAAGACAGTATCTCTCACTTGTCTGGACTAATCTCAATTTATTGGAACTGGAAAATCAATTGAACTGACCGGTGAGCACTCAATTGAGCATCTTGCCCAGGAAAGGAATGATTGCAAGTGACTTGTAGTTGTTTACATCTTCTAGATCCAGGTTAGGTTTTCATAGAAGAAGCCCAATTGTCCTCCTGGGCTGACAGGAAATCCCCATTCATTCATTCATTCATTCATTCATTCATTCTCTCTCTCTCTCTTTCTAAAGAGAAAGAGAGGAAGAGTGGCAAACAGTGGCAGTGATCATAATGGAGAAAGAGAGAAAGAAAGCAGAGTTGGCCCTCTACAATCACTAGGGTGGGGGACACAGGACACTCACAAAAGTGGAAAAATCACAAATATCAAGTATCAAAATATGTCTGTGTCTAGGTAGGGGGCTGAGGCATGGTGGGGAGAATGGGCACCCAGAGACCAAACCAGATCAGGGAAAGGAGAGAGGGGAAGGGGTGGTTTGGCATGGTGGCCCTATACTCCTTTTTGCTCACCCACCTCCTTCCTGGGTTTGGAGAAGCATTGTGAGAGGGTTTATGGTGCTGACAAGTCAGACTGAGAGCCATCCTTAAGTGGCCAGGCAGTGGCTGGTAGAGGAGGAAGAGGAAGACCAGAGTCACAGCCTGAAAGGAGCTACCTAGAGGGAAGGTTTACCTGGAAAAGAAGCACCTGGGGAGGCAGAGGTTGAAGAAACTCCCAAATAATCAAATCTGTGAAAGTCAAACCCACAAATGTGGAAGGCTGACTGTATGAGTTTGGGTCTGGTCATGTTTTCAACTGATCTCTTGTTTGCTTGCCCCTTACCCTATTGGTTGTAATAAACCTGGAAGGGTAGGGGCCAGGCATACAAGTTATCATACAAACATGACCAAACACCGCCACACTGTCTCTTTCTCTGTTGCGATCACCACCCTACTCACTGTTTTCCTCTTTCCAGCCCCATTCAGACATTCAGATTCTGGTTCATAACAGATACTTAAGAGGAGGAGCATGCTAGTGCAGGAGGTGTCTGATACATAGAATCATAGAATCATAGAGTTGGAAGAGACCACAGGGGTCACCCAGTCCAACCCCTTGTCATGCAGGAACCCACATCAAAGCACTTCCAACAGATGACCATCCAACTGCTGCTTAAAGACTTCCAAAGAAGGAGACTCCAGCACACTCTGAGGCAGCATATTCCACTGCTGGACAGCTTTGACCATCAGGAAGTTCTTCCTGAGGTTCAAGTGGAATCTCCTTTCCTGCAGGTTGAATCCATTGCTTCTTGTCCTAGTCTCTGGAGCAGTGGAAAACAAGCCTGCTCCCTCCTCAGCATTAGGCAAGTGTGGGAAGACACAATTTCAATTCCTTTTCAAAAAGAAAAGCTTTCTAAAAGGAGAAAGCTTCCTTTACCCACGGAGATTCCCAGGATACTCAGAGTTTAATAGAATCTCAGTTGGAAATGGTAACAGGGAAGCTAGCACATATTATCTCCTTGCACATGTGTTATAATAGCCAGCATTGCTATGCTAGTTGAGGGATTCTAGGAGCAGTAATCTGAACAGTAAGGTTTTCAAGTTCTCTTTTGGCCCCACTTACCACCATCTCTGTGCCCAGTTGGTGCTGCTGGCATATGGCCTTGAAGCAATTCTTTCCAAGGGAGTGTAGGCCTTGATGGAAGAAAGATTTCCCTGACTTAGATTAACAAATTAGATAAAAATTGCTCAGCAAGAGGTATTTTCTGCGAGAAGTGGCTCCATTGGTCATTAAGTTAAAGTTGCACAACTTTTAAATGATAGAAAGATACTTATGTGGAACTTAGGTATTGTGGGCACAGAGTCCTTGTGTGTATCAGTGCAAAATGTTGAAGAGGTAGAAACTTGTAAGGAATTGTGAGCTTTATTTAGGAACTTTTATTATTCTGGAATGTTCCTTCACTTACTTTGTCCTTTTTCTTTCTCTGTGTACGTGGCAACTTGAAAGCGAGTGCACATATTTTACTCTTATTTATTGTTTATTGCTGAACATAGCACTTTGTCTTGGTAATACCTGACACTTTGGGGACATAGATTTAAATGACTTATAGGAGGTGGAAAGTACAATCAGCAAATTTAACCAAGCCAGTCCTGGTTCTGGGTCAAATGCACCTGATCCAGAAGTAAAAACTGGATCAATGATATTTGCTAATTCCATTTTCACACTCTGTAGGTCAGCCCTTAAGTTGATGGGGAATGCAGTATATTTGGTAGCTGCTTTTGGCTCTCTAAGAGTGAATATAGAGACATAATGTGGTGGGAATGGGTTACACAGAGTTTCTGCCCTGAAAACAAATGTTTTGCAATGTAGGAAATACACTTCAACTATACCTAAACTGTTGTATTTATCTTATCCCCAAGAAGCACACTTTCTGTGTCTGTCTTGTGTTTTTTGATCAGGAGTAAGTGTATCCTGTTAGATACAAACACTTAGGCCATTTCTGCATATTACATTATCCTGTTGTCCTCCTGTTGCAATCCTGGCAATACTTTTGCCAGGATGGGAGTACAATGAGAATGCTTCCCTCCACACCCAGCTAGCTCAGTGTGGAAGGGAGTGCAAGCAACAGGTACCGGCCTACTGCAGCGCAACCAGGCTCTTTCCCATGCTGTGTTGGGGAAGGAAGCACTTCCATTGCATTTCCTGCCCTTCTGCATGGCAGGTAAGGACAGAAGCGTCACATGATCGCAGGAGCTTAATGAATTTAATCTGTAAAATCAATATCCCACGATTGAGGTGGGTGGGGCTGGATGGCAGTGAGACCATGATGACATCATGCAGAAGTACAACTCATGGACCGCTGTCATCCCGTCCCTATAGCAGGACTGCGATGCCATGCAGAAATGGTAATAGTATTACTGGGTCTTGTCAGGGAAACATGGTTACCCTCAGGAAATGAATAGATCCTTTCCCTGAAGTAAGTATTAATAGTTCAAAGGTTATAGGGTGAGAAATTAATCAAATCTTTATGTCAGTGCAAATGTAAACACTTGTACTGCCTGAAACCCAAACTTAGACCAGAATGCAGTTTGTCATTAAATCCTGTTCATTTCTGAAGTTTGTGAATGTAGTTGTTCTCCCTGCCTCAGTGCATCCAAAACATATTTTACATTGGTAATGTTGGGTGCCATGAGTCTAAGTTTCCAAGATTATGAAGAATTTTACAGGTCAAAACCAGTGCATTAATTTCTTCCAGGACAGCCCCATCCTTGCTCTTCTTTTGTGAGCAGGTCAAAACATTTTACAAACTAGGGTTTGTAAACTGACTAGGGTTCAGCTTTTAATGTTATGTGGTTGTTTTTAAAGTTTGTGTAATCTTTTGACCAATTTTAATGTTTTGGATGTGCAGTGTTTTAACTTCATAAATTGATTGTTTTTAAATCTTATATTTATGCTTTCATGAATTTTCATGTTGTTTTTAATTTGTATTGTTTTAAATATGTTGTTAGCCACCTTGAGTCCCATTATCAGGAGAAAGGTGGGACATAAAAGAATAACAATATTATCTTCCAAATGTCTTCAAAGCAAGTCCTGTATGCAACATGTTTACAGTACTTCAAAGGATTCCAGTGGTTTCATTTCACCCAAAGTCACCTCAGATAACATACTTTTGTTACCTTGATTTCTGGGGTCCCACGAGGGACACCTCAATGTGCTCCAATTACTGGGGAATGGGAATTAGCAAGAGCACAAGCTATAGCAATGCAAGAGGCAGGGCAACCTAGCGAGATCTTGAATCCAATGTTTACGGGGTCAGGCCGAGTCAATAATCAAGCAGAAGTAAATAATAATTGTTTTGATTTATTAAAAGGTGATCAGCACATATGTATGCAATCACTCACACAGACCTAGTGAAAGAAAGGTAGGAGTTTGATAGAGTATTTTAAGAGGGATTTTTCAGGGGAAATACTACACCTGATCCTGTAGCCCGGGTAGTCAGAAGAAAAGTCAGTTGGAGCAGAGATTCTCAGCACGTGGAAGCTGAGGGGAAGGCTCGGAGAACAGAGTAGCAGCAAGGCGGGATGGAAGCCAGGAGCGATCCGAAGAAACACTCAAAATCAGGGGGTCTTATAGGGGAAAATGTGCCTGTAGGCTAGTCCGTTCCCAGGGAAAACAATGGGTTTCGGGCTGGAGACAAAGCCTCCGAAAGGTCAGTATTTAGCATGATTGAATTATGACAGAGTTGTCAATAGCGCAGATAGTATGCAAATGAGGAGTGCTTGACAGTTGGATATTTGGCTCTTCAAGCTGCCTGCTCGGGGCAGGGAGTCCTTTGTAAGCTACGCACATACATCATGTGATCTTAAAGTGTACTTGCCTGGAGGTCTCCTGAAGCTGCAGTCTGGCAATTACTGGCCTGCCTGGATGTATTTTGTATTGTTCAGCTATTTTCGACAGTACCTGTGTGTGTGCTTGTCTGGGGGCCTTGCAAGCACGTGGAGAGGAACGGTTTGGGATGGTCAATTTCTTGATATCAAATGATATCTAATAGACCACAGGTCCAGACTAGAAACTACAGTAACACTTTGCAACACTGTCAGTTATTGGTGAGTGGGAAGTACATACCACCCAACATTTCACAGGTGAAAAGCAGGGCACATACAGACAAATAACATCAGAGTGTGGTCAAGAAACCAGGTTATTAACAAGGAAGAACAGACAAGCTAGGAGGGACTGCAGCAGTATGGTTTTGTCTGAGCCTTTTGGGAAGATGGGATTCCACCTCATTTTCTCCTTTTCTCCTTTTCTCCTGCTGATTTAACAGGGCAAACTACTTTTGCACTTTGAACTCAGCAACTGATGTGAGGTGAGAACTAAGGGGGAAAGTGGGAAGAGGAGAGAGAAACTGGAAGCAGGATGTCAGATGATTAATTAGGACAGTCCTTGCCAAATCAAAAAGGTATAGAAGTGCAGATTAGTGATCCTACTAATTTTTGACAGGTTATTCCATTTTTGAGAATGGAAATGATGCCAAAAATAAACATTAGTAACTTCAGCTGGTAAGACAGATGGCTCTACTTCACTAGTCAAGACTTGGCTACCTTGATTTGTGTGTCAGTAGCATTTTATTTAGACTTCAAAATATTGAACTGCCTTTGGAGATGGTGAAGACACTGTGGTGATTCAGAAGTAGGCAGCTCGGAGATAGGATTGTGTCACTGCTTTAAATGCAGTTGCATGAGATTCCAATTTGATTCTTGGTGGGCATACTCCAAGATGTTGTCTTTCACTATTAACACTATTTACAGCTTCTTTTGCCAATTGAAAACTTTTATTTTTCCAAGCAATTTAAAAATGTCTAGGTTTATATTCTCTTTTTTGCTATTGCTACACTACATACTTGTTCTACTGTTTGTTGAACCTGTTTTTGTTTAGTTTAAATCTCCGTTCTCTCTACTGAACATTCCCTAGTTCAATAACTGACATTCATCAACCACAAAATAATTGCTTTGAATGTTTTTTAGGAGATTCAGTTCATTCAGAGATTGTACTTGCTCACTGAATCACATAAGTGAACTGGTGACTTCCACATATGAATGCAAATCTTTGTATATTCTGTTCCTGCAGGCAGCAATGAATAAGAGAGTCTGCATCCCAGGCTATCCCCAAAGATAGCCTTCTTCTCTACCCTCTGGGATTCAGGACCCTAAGATGGGGCTCCAGAGTCTACCATACATCAAAAGCATTCCAAAAGATGATCACTGAAGTCTTACATTCTCACCCCCTGCTGCTACCTGCCACAGATAAGGGACAAGCATCTGCTTAGTCCCTTTCCCCCACCAGGCCAGCCAAGATGGCCTTCATCCTCTGTTGCAAGTCCCCCAAGGACAACATTTTCCTCTTATCCAACAAATGAACACCATTAGCCCTGTAGAACTCTGACTATCAGATAATTTTGCTAAGATGAGGAATAAAGTGGCCCAACCCCACAAACAGGGCCCTGGAAAATTCAGTGTCAGCCCTCCTGTGGGCATGATCAATGCATTTGGGAGCACCCACTCCCTACCACACTTTATGAAGCAAAACCACAATAAAAAACAAGGGAAATTCCAGGTCAACACCTATCTATAGTGGGAAAATCCTTTAAAGCTTACAAAACTAGGGTCTTGACCTGCAGTAAACCCAAATCATTCCGATCAAGGTGAAGCACCAGTGCACTCCTCAAATGAAAGAGGCAACAGATCACTCCACTGCAGGCCTCTTCTGCCCAGTCACTCCATGGTGGCAACATTGCTCAACCACAGCTGAGCTACAAAATGGCAATTTTGAGCCCAGAACACTATAGCCCTTTCCGCACTTTACCTTCTTCCAGCGCTGGGGTGTGGAGATCGCGCAAGCAGCCTTTGGTGAGAGGTTCTCGCATCTGGGGTTGTTCGGCTCTGCACAAGCTGCCTGCTCGCATGAGAGCCCTGCCTCTTCCTTCTGCAGTGCAGCCTGCGAGTTTCCCAGGCTACGCTGGGGCAGGAAACACGAGCAGCGTGGCTCCGGAGGCTCTACACAGCAGGTAAGTGCGTGCAGGGCCTGGGAGCAATGTGTGATCACACACCATTTTTGGCTTCTAGCCGAAAATGAAAAGATGCGCAATCGGCGCCTGTTGACCCCTGGAGTGTTGCACAATTGTGAGTGCATCGTGCAGATCACTCCTTACAATCATGCAACGCTCCAGGCCCTCTTTTGCATGGAAATTGCCATGCGAAAAGGGCCTATGCTGTGGCTGCATATCAGGACCTGCCATTTTGCTATACCTAAAATCTGATAAGAAACAGAGAAAACAAGAACAAAATTAGTTGGGTGACACCATATCAGTAGTTAAGAGGGCACATGTGCTTCTTTGCAGCAGCAAATTTCCAGTATCTGATGCGCTGGATGTCCTTTGGGCTGAAGCCCATCAGAGAAGCAGTGGAGGCAGCCCTGGTTCAAAATGAATGAGTGCCAAACTTGATGGAATGAAGGCCCAAATGCTGCAAAGCGATCAAGGTAACTGCCCAAAACTTATACCCAGTAAGCAGTGAAGAGTCAACATAGCAAAACAACATCCCCAGCCATACCCCAATTGAGCCCCCAAAGGGCAACTTTGTATCTGGTATATTGCCCAGAACACCATACTGTGGCCCAAATCAGGACCTACCATTTTGCCATACAGCACCTAGAATCCAACAGAGAAAATATGAAAAAAGTTAGTTGAACAAATCAGTCTCAAAATTTAAGAGCATGCACTGCTGATGTGCTGGATGCCTTGTTAGCTAAAGCCCATTGCAGAAGCAGTGGAAGCAGCCACAATCCTATATGAATGGGAGCCAAACCTAACCACATGCAGGCCCAAGCACTGCCAGACCATTGAGATAACTATCCAAAACTGATACCTGGTAAAGGCCAAAAAAGTCAGTGGCCCTTTCTGCAGCTTACCTTGTCCTGACGTGGGCGCACAGGGATCACGCGAGCAGCCTCTTGTGAGAGGCACTCACATCCCGTCTGCTTCTTCTCAGCAGCAGCATGGTAAAAATGGAACCCAGGTCTAACCCCCATTGGAAATCTGCCCTCTTTTCCTGGTCCACCCTTCCAAAAGGTCATGCACTCTGAAGTTACAGGTGGTATCCTCATACCCTTGAGCTTTAGCAGGATGTTAGCATGCTCACAGTCTAGTCCTGATGAACTGTTGAGTCAGACCCCTTTCCATCAAAGAAACACAGTATTGGAATAAGTGGTCAACATGAATAGGCCATGCCACCTGCAGCCTATTAGACAACCTATAACTGAACTCCCTCCAAGCCTTCAGAGAGACTAATGGGTCAGATAACCTCACTCCGCGAAGGCTCCACAAGTCTGTGGGCATTGGGACAGGACCAGAGCCTATGTTTGCAGCAAGCTGTCTTAAGTGCTCCAACTGTTGGTGGCAAAGAACCATGCCAATAATATCCCTCATGGCTTCTCATCCCTCCACCAGGTGGCCATAGCCATCTGATGAAAAATGTTCTGTTAACTGACTGAATTGTCAGTGTCAGCTGATTAAACTATTTCATCTGATTGTGGACAATTGCTTACCCTCGTTGTATGTCCCACAGTGAACAAGACATTATGCTAGGGGCTTCTGCTCTGAAGGCTTGGATCAGGCACATGGCATGAGAGGATCTAGAGATGATTAAATTAATGACACTGACCAGGGTGATATTGTAACCAAGAATGGACTGACAAATTGTGAATTTGGCATCCCACAATCAAACTGTCCCCTTATTTGGAAAAACTCCTAGGGTTACCTCACATACCTGATATCAAAACAAACCAACCTGACATCATTTCCTTGTAAAGTAAACTGACATGAGAAGTCCGCTGCAGCTCCATTAAAACGGAATAGAAACTCACTCTAATCCTCCATGTTGGCCTTTGTATCAGCTATAACCCTGCATCTATGGTGGAGTTTATGTAACCCCAGCCTTGCATCATGAAAACAATGCAGGAAGGGTCCACCAGGGACATGTAAAATTAAGATGACCAACTAGCTCCTGCAACTCTTGTAGAGTAACTTTCCTTAATTCCTACAATTTGCTATTTGTGAGATAAAAAATCATTAAATGATATCAATTTGTATGCCTAAGCAGGTAAGGTAGGTGGACAGTGCATCAAACTTTCTAAAAGCAGAACATGTAGAAGCCAGCATCTGGTGAGGCCAGTGGTTCAAAATACTTGGTGTAAACTAGGAGAAAGCAAAAGGGGAGTTTCATGTCATCTTTCAGCAATTCTGCTTCTAGGCCACAGTGTCTAATAATCTCTTCCCTCATGAACCTCCCCTTCAATCTACCATCCAATTGTGGATTCCAGATGCTTAAATGGCTTTGAATTACCATAAACTAGAGCTTTCCAAATGTTTCATGTTGGTGACACATTTTTTAGACATGCATCATTTTGCGACACAGTAGTTCAGTTTTACTAGCAAATCGGAGGTTAAACCAACCTCTTATAAGAGATATAGACACATACATAAATTGTAATAACAAAATGTATGGGGACACAACATATCTCATGAAAACCTTTCATATATCTTTAAAAATATATGATTTATAAATAATATCATACATTTCCAAGATAGTAAGCAACACACCTACACACTTCAGGTGACACACTAACATGTCACGGCACAAGCCCTGCCATAAACAAAAATGGTGGTGGTGCAGACAATCTGCAAAAGAACACTAAAGCTAGACTTAAAAGCATTGCATATATTAGCTGAAACTTCCTAATAGACATGCACCACGGAACTAGTCTGTCTAACCAAACTGGATCTGTCACCTTTAGGAGGTGTCTATCAAGCTCTTTGCCCCTTGCTTTTTAATTGCTGATCCCTATTGTTAGCTCATTTTACATACGTGATTTGAATATTTTTGAATATTGTTTTCACCCCTAATTCCAGTAAGGGGGTGAATCCATTTCATGTGGAGTCCAGACTTTAAAGAGCTATGCAACTATGACTATTCAAAAATCTGGAATAAAAGCTGGAGCCCAACAGTTTTGGAAACTGCCACCTGCCACTGGCTCATGGCTCATGGCTCTTATCTTGTAGAAACTGCACTAGTTGCCTCCTTGTTTCTGACACACAACTCAAAGTCTTGGGCCATTTCTGCACTAGACTGTTATAGTGCTATTATTCCACTTTCAACCTCCCTAAACTGTAAACCCCAGGATTCCATAGGAGGTTGAAAGTGGAATAATAGCGCTATAATAGTCTAGTGCGGAAATGGTCCTGGCAATTGCTTTCAAAGCCATAAATGGGCATGGGTCTAGAAATACAAAAGGCTAGCCCCTTCTGTGTCAGCTTGCTCACCATCTTATATTTGCCCTTAGACATTAAAAGTGCAGTTGGCAGTGAACAGAGAGAGATGGCCTTCTCTGTGATTTTACCAAAACTGCAGAATAACTCGCAGCATTCAGAGTGAACGGTCCTTCTCTTGCACAGTTCTGCTGGAGACTGAAGACATTTCTATTCTGACAGGCTTTTTGCCTTGCCGGAAAGACAATGTTTTGAAAAGAAAATTTGGTGTTTCGTTTATAGTCCATTCCTTTTTCTGTCGTATGTTGTTGATGCTGTGGTTTGATTGCAAGATTGTAAATTGAATTCTCATAAGCCACTCATGTATACCTCAGAAGGATGGGATAGAAGCCCCACAAACAACATAAACATACTATAATCCATCCTTTACTTGGGCCCTTTTCGCAATTGCCATGCGAAAGGACCACTGGAGCATCGTGTGACTGCGAGAAGCGGTCTACACGATGCACTTGTAATTGCGTGACACTCCAGGGCCTGGCAGGTGCTGATCGCACACTATTTCATTTTCGGCTTTGAGCTGAAAATGGTGTGGGATCGCGCATTGCTCGGGGCCCCCACATGCACTTGCTGTTTGGGCAGAGCTCCGGAGTCTCAGTGTTTGCGCTTCCTGCCCCAGCACAGCCTGGGAAAATCCCAGGCTGCACTGTGGAAGGAAGAGGAGGGGCTCTTGCACTACCTGCTCATGAGTAGGCAGTAGCTGCAGACCTGAAGCAACGGGGACACGAGAGCCTCTCACAAGAGGCTGCTCACGCGATCCCCACATCCCAGCTCTGCAAAAAAGTGAGTTGCGGAAAGGACCTTGGAGTGAACCTAATTTGGTCCTATTGAAGACCATGCTGAATTTGATTTTAATATTGATATTGTTTACACAATACCATCAATACATGTGGTATTATAAAGAGCAAAATACAGAGTCAGGGGAAGGCAGTTTTCTGCTGTACTAAGCTGATAACCCAGAGTTTGAAAATGAAGACAGAACAAAAAAGAAACAGAGAGCGAAAGAAGTGAAGATAACAAGAATGGGCAGGGACCCCATGTAACCAAAATGACCTTGGGATACCCTCTGACACCCCAAGCCCCCAGTTCTACCCCATTTTTTTTCAGTGGAAAAGATTATTATTATTTTTTTGGCTGACAAAGTGTTCCCTCTGCTTCAGAATGCTTCAAATTCCTTTAAATTTAGTATTAAGGGGCCCATTCCAAAACAGCAAGTCTCTCTCCCCAGGGCCCCACAGGGGACCAAGAGTGATGAAATTCACTTCTGGTCACCTCAACTGGTAACCATGGCAATGCTGTCATCCAGTACTCTGGAGGAGGCCAAAATGACACCATGTCACCTGGAGTGTCCACTCCTCGCTTGGATGTTACTGGAATATATGAACCAGTGATCTATTCCAATGGTATAAGGCATATACTATATATACCAGTGGTACAAGACAGATTTTTTTGTTCTAAATTCAGTGGCAAAAGTTAGGCCCAATTTTATTTTGTGAATGCATATGGATTGTGTTGAGTGCAGCATACACGTACAAGGCAACCATACCAATAAACAATGAATTGCCTCTCTGGAATTCAGAGTTCCAGAGAGACTGGTTGCCATATTCTCCTTTCCTCTCACTCTCTTTTTTTTACGGCCTCTTTTCACATTATTTTCCAAGATACTTCTGCAGCACTATTACTGTCATCACAAAAGAAGCACCTGTCACCATTGCAAAAACAGGTCATGCTGCACATCGGCAGTGCGCCAGATGGGCAGAACTGCGTCAACAGTGGCTCACAGATAACAAAGTTCATTGGCTGTTTTGTGTGGGGACCAGAATGCTAGAGATAACATGCATAAGGAAAGAAAAATTGACTTGTGACCTCAATTGTGGATCTTTATATGCATTGAAGAAGGGGTTTGAGTGTGGCATCAGTTTGTTTCAGCTTGCTTTCCTTTTGCTTTGCTTAGAAATATCAAAAAATGACAACCTTTATTTTGTCGGATGATTTACCTGGTACGACTAAGTCTCTGCTGCAGCCATTGTAACAATAGCTTTCTTTCTTTCTCTCCCTCCCTCTCCAAAGGCAACAGATTAATAACACAAGCCTAAAATTTCTGACAAGAGCCTAGAAAAGTCACAGTTTTAGACTATACTTCTTAGAATCCATCTGTCAGCATGGATGCTATATGTCATCCCAGCTCTGCTTCTAACCCACTGAAATAGCCAGATGTTTGACAGTTTACCAGAAGACTCCTGAGTTTGAAGGGCTATGGGTCCTCAACTTGAAGCTTACCTTAGGATGGCTGGGCTGGACCTACCACTAGGTGGAGTGAAGGAACTGCTTCAAGTGATAAGTGATGAACTGTGTGGGAAAGGCAATAGCAGCACACCCCAGCCATGTACTTGTGCACCCCCTCATAGCTGTTTGCTGAGTATTGGAAGACGAGGCTATTCCACCTAACCTATGTCCACTACCTTAGGCTGCTGTCCTCTGGTGGAGTGGATAATGTTGTTCTGATGCTACTACTGACATGAGATTCAACTACCAGTTCAACTGATTTTTATATCCAGTGGAAGTGTCACCTTGTCTTCAGACAGTGAAAAACCATGGACAATTACTATATCTTGAAATCAGACTTAGATTGAAATGGACTTGAACAACAGTTCTTCAAATAGGATGCACAGTTACCCTATACATGCCAGGTGCTGGTATATATAACAGCTCTTCAATGGAAAGGAATTTATTTCAAATGTTCTTTTATTCTCCTCATACTTCAATTTAAATTAGGATTAGAAGGCGGTGGGAGGTTTCTTTTTAATGGATTATAAAGCAATATATTAATAACCTTCTGTTGTTCTTATAGCTTAAACTTCAAGTAACCAACCTTTATAATTGTGTTTCAGTTCCCATTAAAAAGCAAGTTGTTAGACTTGGTTGCTCATAAATGTGAACTCTAAAGACAGAAAGAGCAGAAGGCAAATAAAATGAACCTCACATTTCCGTTAGAAAATCTCATTCTTCTACAGCCTGCAGGTTAATAGCATTGCTGACTTGTATCAAAGACATTTTAGTGAAATTCCTGTTCAAAACAAAAGAAGAGGGCAAGTTTTTTCTTTTTTCTTTTAGATGGCACCCCAAGGCTCTGGCAAGGTATCTGAGGATAAAATTTCTTATATTTTGTATAAGTGGAACATAAATAGAATATTGCTGCTACCCCCTCACCCTGCAAATTAAAAAAAATAAACTTGTTTTCTGTGTAAACTAAGAGCCAAAGAAAATTAACTTCTCACCAAAGTTAATTATGTAACTTTCACATCTCATCAGGCTCATTGCTAACTTTTTAAATGGTTTACACTTGCAATTTATTTGAAAGCTTTTAAACCCTGTTAACTGTGCTTCCTTAAAGATAAAGACATCTAATTTCTGAGATAAGGGCTGAGCTCAGAATGATCATGCCTAGAATGGTCTTTATGTATGTGTAAGCACCATAGCTATGGTGCTATGCGATGAACTTTGGCTAGATCCCAAAGCCCACTTACTAGGAAGCAGCCATTGCAATTGAAGGGGATCTGCTCCTTTGTCTCTGAGGAAGCAGCTGGTTGCCGTTCCCATCCCCTTCTGTGACTGATCTTCAGTGTGACAGGCAGAAGAAAGACCCCTGCCACAATTCATTCATGTGAGGAGGGATGGGAACAGCAGCCATCTGCTTCCCGGGTGGCAGGGGAACAGACACCCATCAATCGTAGCAGCTGCTCCCTGGAAACTGGGGGACTCCAGTCTCTACAGAGCATGGAGAGTTTGAAATAGTCACGAGTGTGTCATGCCGGGTTATGCATTCATAACTGCCATACAGGATTCCAGCCCATATTGCTCCAACCTTTTTTTAAATAGAGATGAAACTATTTTTTTAAGTACACAAGCCCTCAATAACTTATTTTTTTCCACACCTTATTGAAAATTAAATTTCACAGGAGCTACAGTAAAGCAGAAATAGGATACTCTGCTGTTTATTCATTGTTTTCTAGAATGATTGGAAGGAAAGCAACCTTGATCTCTTTCATTTATTTTGAAGCTGTGAGTATGAAATTGGGAAATATATGGGGGAGGGGATGGTTACCATTGCTAGGTTGCAACTCAGATACCAATGTTATACAGCAATTTCCTGAATAACGAGGAGAATCAGCAGCTGTGACTTCCCTGTTTCATTTTCCCAACTGACTCTTTCATCCATTCACTTCATCTCTGCTGTACTGAGCAGGCTTGCAATATTACAGGCTAATGAGACAGATGGTCAAAAGAACTAGAACCAGGCTGGCCCTCGTATTAGGCAGAAGGATCCAGGTGCCCCAGGTAGAAGAGGCTGGTGGGGTTACAGCAGCAAGTGGTATGGAGGTGTTGGTGAACAGAGCTCTGTGTGCAATGTGGCCTAAATTAGAGTTGCCAGGTCAGGATTATTCTGAGCCCTGAGATATGTGGACCCAAACCTGAAACTCAGCAATGGTCCCTTGTGATGTTACAATGGGTGGCTGTGATCTTACGAGGGTGATGTCATTAAGCAATACACATTAATATCAACCACAATTGCACAGTGTATCATTGAAATAAAGTAATGAATGAGGATATATATACCCACACATATTTCAAGGCAGAACTCTCACTCTAAGATTCCTTCCTCTCTTGCTCTGAGTGCAGAAGACAATAGGCTAGACCCTAAGATCTGGGAACTCTACCTATCCTGTCTATGCATTCCTTATCATTAAAATATTTCCTTCAGTGTGGTGTGCAGGATATTGTTTGATTGCTGAAATAAGATCCAGCAACTAGTGTAGCTGGCATCTGTGTGTGGGATGGAGGGGATGCTCTTAGCTTTAGGCAGCCAGTCCTGGGCCCAGGGTGTGAATGAAGAATTCTCTCTTATATCTGCTGGTATCAACAACCTATCTCTAGAGCTTTAGTTTTAGTGTAGGCCAGATAGATAGAGACTATCTGCTACCTGATCTGTTTAACTGGCACTGAAATAGACTGCTTTGTGACTGAGCTGGAGTCCTTCTTGGCTGGCAAAGGAAGAAATAATCCTTTGCCAGTCCCCCAACATGTGGTCTGACAATAGGCAAAAGGGGTTGCTAATAATGGACAGGTAATTAGTAAGGAAGACACCACTATGCCATTAAAAATGTGTTCCATGGTTTTCTGCAAGAGGAAAGTGGAATGTGTGAACCTCCAAATATCAGTGGAATGCAATTCCCATCACTCTTCCGATTGGGAATGCTTTGATGGTATGTTCCTGCATGGTAGGGGGTTGGATTCAATGGCCCTTGTGGTCTCTTCCAGCTGTAAGATTTTATGATTCTATTCATCATGGAAATGAACATAGTAGAGTGGTCTTCATCTGAAAGGTGGCATCATCCTCTTTTCTCAGAGATGTCCCAGAGAGTGAGTATGTTCACAGATCATTTGGGTAGCTGTGCTACTCATCTGGAAAAACTTGTCTGGTAGGCATAGTGAAACAGAGTGAAAGATTGAGAGACTGAGGCAGAAAGAGAATCTATGAAATCAGTCGGAAGTTTGATCGAGGGGACAGGGAGAGAAATGATGCGACATACACGGAATGCTTTCCCTCCCGAAAGCCTACTCAGAATCATTAGGATCTCCACGGAACAGTGAAAGCAGGGCACAGCAGCAAAGCCTGTCAGCAACTGCATTAATCTTGTTAATTAGAGGGAAAGGACGCGCTTCATCTGGATCTACCAGTGTGACTTGCAGCCTCTTTTTATATTTCATTAGAATGGCTCTTTGAAAGGTTGAAGTAACTTGTGACTTCCCCCTTTCCTTCCAATGCTGTACGAAAAGTTGCAGAATGTCAGGCAATGGATGGCAGCTGTGGGTGGGAACAAGACGGCAGGGTAGTATGTGCTAATGGGAATCCAAAATTCTTTGGGGAGTGGTAGCAGGGAGGGAAGAAAGTGGGGGAGGTAGATCACCCACAATCTGTGCTGTTCTTTCCTCCTGTCTGCCTTCCTCTTTATAAAAGAAAGAAATACACCCCACCCCCAAGAAAAGAATGTAATGTGTCACCGAAGAACAGACTGCAAGACATATGCCTCTTCCCTTATTTTTTTCTTGTTTTTTTTTTTCTTTAAAAAACCCACCAAACGTACAGCTAGCTCTCCACACTAGAGACCCTTTTCCCTTCATGAACCAAATGGTAGCCGTTGGCAGTGTATTGACAGCTTGTTAATGATGGAATTTTTGACAAAATGACAACCTGTGTGGGCTGATGTGTGAAGCTGAATCCTCCTACAAACCAGCTCTAAGTAATTAGCAGGTGGTGAAAATAGCAACTAACTGCTGCTGGAGAGAAGAAAGTGCATGGCGGTGGAGTGGGGAGGGGATTTGGGGAGGAATCTCCTTAATTTAATAGAGAAGATACAGTTTCCCTTGTTCTTGCTTTTTTCCACATGAAGTGCGACTGCTTTGCTTTTGAAGCTTCGCTACAGATGAACAGAAAGCCACCACCATGATGGCAGAGGAACCTGACGACGGGCTGCAAAATCATGACCGAATGGTGTGGTACCATTTTTTTTTCTTTGAATGGTTTGGATTTTTGAGAATGGAGCTGGCAAGTAAGGCCATTTCTGCACTAGACAGTTATAGTGCTATTATTCCACTTTCAACATCCTATAGAATCCTGGGGTTTGCAGTTTAGGGAGAGGCATTAGAATTCTTAGCCAGAGAGCTCTTTGGCCTCAGTAAACTACAAAACCCAGAATTCCACTGGATGTTGAAAGTAGAATAGCACCACTATAACAATGTAAGGCAGAAATGGCCTTATTCTCAGACTATTTCTGTTGCGGACCATAGTGGGAATAGGGGCTGCTGGGCATGACATTGGAAGATGCCATAATCTGTGATAATCTGGTGAATGCTGCTTAATAGTCACACAGCCATTTGGAAGCAGTGAACGAGAGAGGGAATGACCAAAGGGTCAGTCTCTGGGGAAGGTTTCCTGCTGTGCTTTGCTTCCAGGGGTGCGTTCCTCTCCCCAGCCCCTCATCATAATCCCTCAAAATCTTTTTATGCTGGCTCCTGGAAATTCAGCTCTTGCTACACAAAGATAGGAACATCCACATTGGGCTGGAAGTCAAACAGGCAAAAAATAAAATAAAATATAAAATATAGCACTCACTCTAGTTTTTTTTGCCAAAGAATAAACTACGAACTCAGTTTTTAAATGGTGTTGGATTTTTGTAAATGTATATATGTACATGTGTTCCTAAATAGCCTTAAAGGCACCAGATCCTGTCTGATCTTGGAAGCTAAGCAGAATCAGCTTTGGTTAGTACTTGGATGGGAAACTGTCAATGAATATCAGGTGCTATAGGCTATATTTCAGAGGAAAGAACTGGCAAAACTGCCTTTGAGTATTCCTTGCCTAGGAAAACGCTATGAAAAATTAATGGGGTCTCCATAAGTCACCAGGCAACTTGAAAGTGCACGCACACACACATGCACAGCCTAGCTGAGGGAACTACAAATGTAAATTCTGCAGTTCATATAGAGAAGAGAGCCACAGGCTGTTGGATCTGTCTGTCTTATCCATCCATCCATCCATCCATCCATCCATCCATCCATCCATTGTTTCAGTAATCTCCGAATCAAGGAAGAAAGGTAGGATATAATTCAAATATCAAATCAAATCAAGGATCATCCTGTATGGATCTACCCAGGCTCTAAGATCTTCACAGGAGGCCATTAGCTCAGTATCACCACCTTTTCAGTCACATTTGGTGGGAACAAAGGAGAGAAGCTTCTTGATGACCGCTATCAAGCTTTCAAACTCTTTCCCTAGGAAGGCTACGATGGCTCCCCCCTTGGTCTCCTATCACTGGGAAAAGAAAACATTCCTACAGGTTTTTAGTTTTTAGTTTTCAGACTGCAGTGGGCTTTTAATAATATTTTGTTTTGTGGATTTTTCTATTTTGTCTTTTAATGAATTTTAAATGGTCTTAATGTATAAATTCTTTATTTTTTAAAATTATCTCTGTGTGATTTTTAAAATGTTTTTAACCTGTATTGGTATTAATACTTTGAGTCCCAGTAAAGTATTGGGGGAAAGGAGGAATATAAATGAATTAAATAAATTCCAAAAGGCTATAGTCCAAGTAGAAGTGAGGAATTTGCCCCATCCTACGAGTCTCTTCTGCTTGGATACTGTGGGATAAAGCATCCCTTCTACTTGGACCAGGGTGACAATTTGCATCAAATCCAGTGACAATTTGCATCAAATCATCCTTTAAACAGGAGGAGTTTCATTCTGAGACAGATTCTTAGTAGAGGTAGAATTAACCCTTCTCTGGGCTTCCTATGATGAGGCTTACAACCTTAACAAGGCAAGATTACATTGCCATGGTAAGAATGGATTCACTGTGTTTTAGGAAGAGTTCCAAAAAATATTACAAGCCTGTATGGGAAGAACATCTGAAAATTACCTATATCTATGTGGGCAATAGAGTTACCAGACCTGAGGACTTAGCCCTGAGTTCAGTACCTTGAATCTCTTCTTTGGTTCTCAGGATATAGGAGAGGAATTTCAAGGTGAAAATGCTGTCTAGAAAAGTATGTGTGTATCTATTTTCCTCATTTGTTAGACTTGGTGTTTTATATTTGGATGACATACTGTGTAACTTCATGCATCATGCTTAAGGATGGGGGACTACTCCTTGTGATCTTAGCCTTATAGTATTAACACAGCCTGCCCCACTGTGATATCACAAGCTATTGTCTTTAGATCACAGAAGCTGGCCTGAAATATTGGACTTGACCTGGAAACTCTACTGGAAACATTTCTGATGAATTCAAAATCTCAGAGGTCATGATTTTTTTTTGTTATTACAAAATGTGGGTGACTCAGGGGCCCACCCATGACCTCCACATGACAATGCCTGCAAGAGGGGGGTAACCTAATGAGATCTTTCCACCAATGTTTATAGGGTCTTGCAGGAAAGAACTAGCCAGAGATTCAAAATTAAACTGAAATGTGTTTTACTGAAAGTTCAGTCATGTATGCAAAAGATCCAAACACTTGTACACTCACACAAGAGCAAACTGAAGGATAAAGGCAGGAAAGCTGTTGATAGAGGAGTTTTTAGGGAATGGGCAATAATTACCAATCTGGAGAGTAGTGAAGAAAGCAGCAATGTGGCTTAGACTAGTGCCTAAGGGCGGTACTCATTTGGAAATCAGAGCAACAGTGTGGTGTTTAACAAGTGAGCTACTGCATCAAACTGCTCAAAATGGAGGGTTTTTATATCCAAAATCTACCTGAAGGGCATGGGTGTTAATGGGTTTCTGGCTGAGCAAACAATGAAAGTTGCCACATGGACAATGGGGTCTGGACCGAGTTAATGGTCTTAGGTTAGGTGACAAAGAGTTAATAGCTGTCATAATAGTTCTGTAATTGTGGACAGGTAAGGGAACAATACAGGGTAACATCCAGGTGCAACGAATACTGGCTGAAAGAATCAGTGTTTTGGTGGGAACTTCCCTTTGCTATTGTGTGGAATCAGAGATGTTACAGTTTCAGCTTAAACGTATTATCTCTGGAGTTGCTTGGTGATCTGCTGGACAATGACCTTGGCTGTGCCTAGAAGGGATCTTCCAACCTACTTTGCAATCACACGTGTTCAGTCAGTAATTTTCCTCTGTCCAGCTTGACTTTCTAGTCAACTCAGGATCCATTTTATATCAATGCCAATTAATTTATTTTGCCAATCAAATCATATTTTGTGAATTAAACAATATCAAACCTGGGAGATACGCTGGCCTGTAACACTTGAGTTAGCATTCAACACTAAAACAAACCAGGAACCACAGCTTGGTCCAAGATATTTTGCTGTCTGAGACAATAAAGTATTCACCCTCTAATTCTGTGTACAAAAGCTGATTGGCCTGGCAGTTAACTCTTTCTTCAGTATTGGGAATGGGATATCTCCTCCTCAGCTGCACTTGAAGGCAACAGGTGATCTTAGGGGTACAGGGCACCCTGTGTCACACACAGCTCTTTCTTTCAGCACCTTGTTGCTGCACCCCCACACATGCTGCCTGAAGCAATCACCTCACTCTGCCTAATGCAGGTGTGGAAAAAAGTGCAGCCCATAAGCCACATATGACCACTGGTCCCCACTTTTGCAGCTGCTGAAGCTCTCTGCCAGTTCCCCAAAGCCCCAGTGTTTACTTTCTTTTCCCTGGCACAGTTTTCTGGCCATTTTCTCCCCAAAGCATTCTGTGCACAAAAAACCTCTCACTCCCCCAACAATCCCAAGACTCTACATCCCTCAAGTGCCTCCATCTTTCTCCTGTGTCCCTTACAAAATGGCATCTCAAAGTAGGGTGGAAAAGGAGAGTAAGGAAGTATGGCACACTGATGTGTGGCTTGGGAGACAGTAATGGAAAACTGGACCTGCCCCCCAGGCACTTGCCTAATAGTGGGGATAGCCTTGCTTGGGAGGCAACTGCTGGTGACAGGGACAAGCACACCTAGTTCTTTTTTTTATTCTGTGTTCTGTCTGAAGTATATCTTAAAGTTGTCCACTGTATACTGCATTCCGAGTACATTTGTTTATTATTATTTTGTAAATTCCATGCTTCCAAAGGAAGCATAGTGACATAAATGGTCTCTTTGCCCCTTCTTTTCCTCATAGCATCACTTTGAGGTAGATTAGTGTGAAAAAGAACAATTTGTTCAAAATCACTTTGTGATTTTTTTGACTGAATGGAAGGCTTGCATTGTTATTTTCCAGTCCAAATCAGGCTGGGTTCACTAGACTACATAGCTATTTCATGATGTCCATCTGGAAGCAACTCGCTTTCTGTGTGATTTCCATGAGCAAGGTTCCATTTGTTCACAACTGAATTGTTATCCAGATGGTGGCAACCAAACTGTGTGGTGCAGTACACATTTGGAGCATGGTTGCTGTTTCAGTCTGCTCATTCTTCATATATGTGAGATCTGTTCCACTGTGGTTCCAGAAAAAGGCAAACAAACACTACTGCTAAATGATGAAAGTGATTTATAAGCAAATTGTTAGGGCTGGTGTACATTTTGTACTGCTGGAAAGTGTTAAAAGGGGTGGTGTGAAGCCTGTTTAATTCTTCATCTTTCCTAGCTCTGTCAACTCTGCTGTACAATACACAAGTTAATCCCTTTTGTACTTTAGATTCTGTTTTGAGGTATACTGTTAAAACAATTAGCAGTATATTCAAACCCATGTAATATAAGAAGCTGTCCTTATAAATGTTTATTTAGGCTACAATCCTAACTCCTTACAAGGGAGTAAACTCCATTGAACCCATTGAGGCTTATTTCTGATTAGACTTTTATGGGTTTACTTTTGTTTTGGATTTGCTTTTAAGTTTTAACAGTAATGTTTTAAAAGATTTAACAGTAATCTGTATGGATGGATGTTTGATGGATAGTAGCTGCCTTTACTACAGATCCAGTTTCTCATGTAAATACAAGAGAACACCTAAAAAGGTGTTACACTAAGGTAGATTTTAGAAAAAAATCACCAAAAATACTCTTCAGATGTGTCCTTTCTGTATTTATTGAATGAATGAATGGAGAAAGCAGAGATAGCAGCTGACTGACTTACCAGGAGGGTGCAGTGAGTATTGGCAGCAGGCTTGTCCAGCCATGTTGGATGCCTTGTCTCTTTCCCAGAGAACTTCCTAAGCTCCCTAAGCTGAGTATGTTCAGCCTGGAAAAGAGATGGTTAAGATGTGACACAATCACTATGTTTAAATATTTGAAGGGATGTCATAATGGAGATGTGTGCACTCCATGGCAAGCGTGGTGGCTGCAAAACAAAGTGCAATTTCCTTTGGAAACCAAGTGCATGAGGAGTATGCATCTTGTTTTAAAACATGATTGTGCTTCTGGAAAGTTTTGGGAACTGTGATTCAATTTGAAAACAAGGGGGAGCTGTATGAGGTTGTAGGAAGCAGCAGTGGTCTTAGAAAAGGTTGAAAGAGCACAACAGTCTGTGGATCACAGCTCCTGTATTTAATTATGAAATGTGTAAGATCATCTCTTGATGGACTAGAATTAAGCTGAAATCTATGACCGTTTATAAAATACTTTGTGCCCTCTTAAGCTGTATTGAAACTGATTGTCAAAGTACAGACTGAATTGGCTAAATTCATTTCCAGAAAGAAGGAATGGTAGTGGGTATCTGTGTCTCACAAAATATAACAAAATCCTTCATTATGGGAAGTTCTAATCGTACAAAAGCTAATAGGCCAAATTAATATTAACCAAGGACACACAAAAGGAAATCGTTAGCTATGAAAATGGGCATAACTCATTATCTTCAGCAGAAATTGTTTGACATTACTTAGAAAGTCAAGAATGTATCATGTTATTTATCTTCTTATTAGACTGTCAGCTTAATGAATTCCCACTATTTTGTGTTGCAATCATACTCATTTTTCTGCATGTTTAAAATTAAATAGATATCTCTTCTTTTTTTCACTTCCTCAGTTTAATTCACTTCCATGCTTAATAAAGTTTAGTTATTTCTTGAGTATTTAATTACAGGTGCTTCCCTTGATGCTTTCCTTCCAATATATGCAGCTATGGTACCAAGAGGGGCTGGATGTTCACTGTTATTTGTCCTAGAAAAGGGGTGAGATACTGAAGTGGAATTGTTTCTTCCAGCAGCATCAGGAAAGATTAGCAGACTATGCTGTGAATCAAGGATCCAACTTTATTTGGAGTAAGAAATGCATTTCTCTCCACCATCCTGACAGACCAATATCCAAACAGAATGAGAACCCTGAGCTATTACATTCTTATATAGTTTGCCAAGGTTGGCAAGTCACTATTGCAAAATACATGTACTGGAAAAATTCCATGAAGCTAACAAATTTGCGAAAAGTTCTGTCTTTTAGATGTCAGTTGGTCATGTACAGCCTCCTGTAAGGTAAACAACTGTTCCCCAGTCCTTGTTACAAAACTCATTCCTCAATTTCTTGGTGTCTTAAGGAACAAAATATATTATGTAACCTTTACAGGGTCAGCTTTTTCTTTTGGAAGAATCTCCTTAGTGACACAACTAGCAGAGATGGAAACATTTTTGGGGTTATCACACATGATGCGAATTAGGTTACTCTTCACATTTCCCTCACTTTTCAGTTCCACTATTATTTTAGCTAATTGATTTCAATTGTCATCAAAAGCTTGTGTTAAGGTTTCTTAGTTCTGGAAAACTAGGATCTATCTCCCTTGGAACAAAGATAACGGGTCAACAGTTCTTTTCAGACATTGTTGACCATATAACAGCTAAGCATACGATAAGCCATTTTATCACATTTCTAATGGCAACACCCTGCAGGTCCCAATCTCCCCCAGTAACCAGCCAAACCAATTTCCTGCATGTTTCCTAATAACTTCTTTAGCCTTTGGGATATCTCTTCTATTATATACCTATCATACCAACATTGGATTTTCCTAGGTGGAGGACAGGAAGAAGGAGGGCTTAAAAGCCTGTTCCATCATAGTGTTGGACCTTTTTGTCCTGATGTACTTTGCCTTCCCTCACGCCCTGTAGATTTAGTGCAAGCTTTGTCTGGTTTCTTTGGGGCTAGTTAAAAAAATGGTCTTCATCACCTGATTGGTATATTGAAGAAAGGGTGACAGGGAAGATCCACCTACACTGCACTTAGTGCTTCTGGGACTTTGGGATCATTGGTTAGGATTGTGTCTGTAAATAGGTGGGTAAGAGCTGAAGAGGGAACAGTGGTGAACATCCAGCAGACACCTCTTTTGGTGGGATGAAGGACTCCATTACTAGTACCTAGGGTTTGATGGGTCTTGAGAGGAATACACTTTGGGACTGTTTCAAGGCCATGGGACTTCAGGGTACTACCTGGGGGAAGTATGTCCTGAGTCATATGGGATTGGCCAGCCAGTAACAGGCTGTAAGAATACACCCTGGTATCAAGACTTGAGTGCTTGCTCTGGAAGCTGAGGAGGAGATCAAGGCAAACAACTGATCTAACCCTGTTCCTACTGCAGATTTTGGGTTTGATAAGAAGAATAAATACATGTAGCCCTAATTTGCCCTGTCTGTGGTATCTTACCTTGTTATCTCCTGTGAATGTACAAGGAACAGCAATAAAAAACCAAGTAACCAACCAACCTAGGGACAGGTGATGAGTCTGCTGTTCACTCTCAACATTATTCCATCCTTTTGAGTGAGCCAGTTGAAAGCTCAAACTCCTCAAAGCAGAAGAGGTAAAATAACAGGTACTTTGATGGATCAGGACAAAATCCACTCTAATCCAGCATTCTGTTCTCACAGTGGTCAAAACAGATGCCTTTGGGAAGCCTATATAGCAGTCAAGAGCAGAGTTTGGAAACATTACCTTCTCAGACAACAATACTCAGAATCCTCCAGCCGGCATGGGGTTTCCCAAGCTTTGGTCACAAGTGCAACAGGATTTTTGCATCTCATTCTCCAGCATCTGGGATTAGAAATCCATGAGTGAATTAGGTATGGCTGAAATTTCACAACACAAGGCCATCATCCTGTACCCCATACCCAGGGAGAGCATTGTTCTTTTGGGAAAAATGTTTAGCCCCTAGAAATGTGCCCCTCTGCTGTGGAAGAATGGAAAAGAATGAACATTCAGTAAGCATGAATTTTAACCATGAAAATAGTTGATAAATATTTCAGGCAGGCAAAAACTTACTTTTCAGAACTCAGTTGACATCCAGAAACAATGAAAAATACACATCATTTATAGAAGATATATGCATGCATGTCCTTAAAGTATTTGATTCACCTTCCATAACAACCTTACATTGCCTTACATATTTAAAAATAATAGCACAGTCCTATGCATTCTACTCCCACTGAGTTTAATGGGGCTTAGTTCTTGGCAAGGCGTATGTGTTTTCAGCTGGAAGGACAGTTTAAAAAGGGGAAGAGTGAAAAAAACAACCAATGATGAAAACATATGCAATTTAATATCAGGATAGAGTAGCAGATAAAAAGATAATTAAATTAGAACTTTTTTTTTTTAAAAAAAATTAAAAATAGGAGATAAGGCAAATAGAAAGTTCTTAGGTATCATAAAAAACAACTAAAGCTTCACAAAATAATTTTCATTTGAATTTATTGATAGATAAATAACCACAGGCCTTCTCAGATGAACAATAAATCAGTTACTGAAGCAGAAATGATTTTTCTGGGCCACTGGTTATATCTCAGGTGAAGTGTAGCTGATTAGGTGGTAAGTGGTTGTCTCACAGAGATGTTGTCAGGCTGATTCTCATACAGCAATCCTTTTCACAAAATGGAAAGATTTGGCTACTGGGGTGGGTGAACAAAGTGAAGGCATTGCCCCCCAAGTAAGAAATCTGCCGTCCCAATGAAATTTTCCTTCAGTTTCCAAATTTCTAGGATCGTAGAGAGCGAGACTTTGGACATGGTTCACACCTATAATGCTTGTATTTGTTGTCCCTTGGGAACTTGGCCTGGCCCTGTTCTTTGCTTTCTCAAACTGTATTTCTAAGGCCCTTTTCGTACATTACCTTTTTGCGCTGCTGGGTTGGGGTTTTAGCGCAAGAAGGCTTAGCAGGAACGCTCTCACAAGCCTCCTGCTTTGGCTCCGCAGCTCCTTCCTCATTGTGCGAGCGCTCCACCTCTTCCATTCGCAGTGCAACCTGGGACCTCGCAAGCTGCACTGAGGAGAGGACGCGCGACCAGCCCATCTCCCTAGTCACTGCACACCAGGTAAGTGCATGCTGGGCCTGGGAGCATTGCGGAACCATTTTTGGCTTTGAGCTGAAAATGACAAGATGCGTGCGCGGTCTGCGTCAGGCCCTTGAGCATTGCGTAAATGTGAGTGCGTCATGCAGACCGTTCCTCACATTTACGCGATGCTCAAGGAGCCTTTTTGCTTCAAAAACGCCGCGTGAAAAGGGCCTCAATCTTCAACTGAAGATTGAAGTTACTGCAAAGCTAGAAACTTGAGGACTGAAGGAAAATTTCATGGGGAGGGCATTTGTCCTAGGCCATTTCAACATGACGTCACTGTATTACCATAGAAATGGGTTGTTTTCAGGTCAGGAGCTGTGCTACCACACAACAACCATCACCATCCAGCTGCTATCCCATCTCCAAGCATTGCAAAACTGTTGTATTCTATTACCAGAAAAAATACATTAAATGCCTCCTTTAGCACTTCAATCCTGTCAATCGGCTCACTGCAAAACCGTAATGGTGCTTGATAATGTTTCCTGTTGTCGCGGATCCAGCAGTGGGTGGGCTGTGGGTGTGCCCAGCTTGTTCCTCCTTCAGTGACTCCCATGGTGTGGTAACTTCGAAAGCTATAACCTTTCTGTGTTTCTTTTAAAGTTCCCCTGTGAGTTTAAACTTTTCTTAAGCACAGTTTTAGGCATTATAGTGTGAAAATGCAATAGTACTGCTTCCAAAGAAAAACAAAACAGCCCCCCTGACCAATCAGGGGCAGTAGGGAAGGGTGAAGGTTGGGACAGGGAGTGACCAAGGATGCTGTAGTGCAGAAGGAACAGTGGTGGCAATACCGCTACTCATCAGCTGAAGGAAGGAGTATGCAGAAAACAGCATTTCTAATTTGCTACCATTTCATGAGTGACAATGTCATTTCTGCACTACACTCTTATAGCGCGATTATTCCACTTTCAACATCCTATGGAATCCTTGGGTTTGCAGTTTCGGGAGGGGCCAATTGGCCCCTCCCGAAACTGCAAAACCCAGGATTCCATAGGATGTTGAAAGTGGAATAATCGCGCTATAAGAGTGTAGTGCAGAAATGGCCTTGGATTGTAACGGTATTATGCTAGTAGCATCTAGTGGGGAAGTGGCCTTAAGTTGGCAGGGGATCCTCTCAGTAACCACACCTCTGTGAATGCTATAAATAGCACTTTGGTACCGCAGCTTTTAAGTGCCATAGTGACCATGTGTTCATGTTTATTTAATGCATACATTACTGTCCAAAGACATTTTGCTGCCTATCTGCAAAATGGTGCTT
Source organism: Ctenosaura bakeri (assembly GCA_948474755.1). NCBI lineage: Eukaryota > Metazoa > Chordata > Lepidosauria > Squamata > Iguanidae > Ctenosaura > Ctenosaura bakeri. The sequence goes on from CAOLHI010001023.1 coordinate 199,947, forward strand.
CCTCTCTTTGCAAGAGCCAAACTTTGAAAGTGCCTTGCTTTATTAATGTTCAGATACTAATTCCTAGTTTCATCTGTCATGTACTGTCTTATGTTCATGATATTAGCTGGAGGAGTGGCATCATCCTGGAGTCCCACTCTTTAATGTTTGCATCATCAATGAAAAAAAATAGTGTCCTCATACAGAAAACACCCTATTGAGGAAAACGAGAACAAATATGAGTTCCACAGTACTTTGGGACTTCATTTGGGAAAATTCATTTTAACAAGAATACAAATAGGCCTAAATACTTTTTTGAATCCCAGTCTGAGTAAAGCCACATAGTCAATTGGATTAAGGCAACTGCTGCCTCACAATTATATAACTGCTTCAATAGGTTTACTCTAGTTGGAACTCACCAATAAGATCCTAGCCACAGAAAAACAGTATATTTTGAAGATAAAATACACTGATTCCTTGGACAAAAATATTTCTGGAACATATTCGGGACCCAAATGGCAAGCTTCCTGCACAAGAATCTGTACCTACTCAGTTTGTGCAGATTCACACACATCGCATATATTTTGCAGAAATGATAAAAATTCCTGTGGCTTTTCTGTGCAGAAAACATACTTCTGGGGGTCACAGGCATCACTGTATCATGTGCAAAATACATGATATCCTGCATAGAAATATTACTTTTGTGTGTGCAGAAGACATATTTTCTGCTCACCATTATGATTTCTGTGCAGAAAAACCTACGTATATTTTTTTGCAAATTCATTTTTCTAACTGGAGTTCCATGGTACAATCTGTGCTCCAAATTGAGCAGATACCCCCATATTCTTACAGAGTAGAGAGAAAAATGGTACAAACTATTCATTTTTGCATGTGGGAATGAAATCAGGGCAGATTTATATCCCTATTTTCAGTTTGGATATCTCTGAATCTGTCTGAGCAACTGATTTAGACTGGTAATTCTCTCCCTAGAAAATGTTTAGATAATTGCTTTGTTTCTTAAAGAGTTTTGAGGGATTACTCCCTGTTGTTGTTGTTGTTGTTTGGTAGTGTGCCTTCAAGTTGTTTCAACTTGTGGCAACCCTGTGGTGAACTAATCACAGGGTTTTCTGGGGCTAAGAGTATGTGACACACCCAAGGTCACCCAGTGGGTTTCCACGGCCAAGTGGGGAATTGAACCCTGGTCTCCAGAGTTGTAGCCCAATGCTCAAGCCACTACAACACTCCCTACCCTGTGCAATTTCTCTGATCGCTTGGGTAAGAATTTCAAGCCAAGAGGCCATGGGTGTAAATTCTCTGCTCAAGGGTGTGTTAATCTTGCTCTGGGCTGACATCTTTGTTTACACAAGGCAATAGTAAGGTCTAACAGGATTGGCCAGTGTTTCTTGTGGATACAGTGTGCTCAGAAACCTCTGTAATCTATGGGAGAATGAGAAAAGACAGGTTGCTTCTCTGCTTCATAAAGAAATTAATGAGGAAAGTCAGTTTGTTTGAAAGTCAGAAAGTTTGAAAATGACTAGCTTATTATCCCCTCATTATGTATTTTGCTCTGAATGCCTTTGAGGAACTGTGATCCTTGGTGATGTTTTCTGCCTTCTTGTCCTCTTTCATGATGTCCTGTGTCAGATAGCCAACCACCTGGGACCTTCCATAAAGTCCTAGGCAGATGCTGAAAAGATTATTGGCTATCTGCCTAGAAGTTGTTGCATTTAGTTTTGTGTGTTTGCTTCTCCCAGAATGGTCTTCAGCAAGCAAAACAAAACATCTTTAGGAACTATTGGTTGACTCCATTAATTGTGTATTTTAATGTGATCCAAAGAAATGAAGGTACTGTCATCCTCTGAGATGCATATTCAAACTCTGAATTATTGGGGAGATGCTAGGCTATTGCTTTTGAGCTGCCTGCAAATACTGCAGCTCTCTGGCACATGACTCTCCCCCTCCCTTTTCAATGAAAGGACAAAAATTAATCTAGGTCTCTCTGCAGCTGGACTTGTTTAGACAGCGTGATTGCCTTCTAGATACCAGACATCTTCCACACCGGCAGCGATACTCTTTCTACAAGCTCATTACCTGAAGTCAGAAGAAATCATCACAACAGTTCTGTCCATTATGTCTGCAGCTGTAAACTTCACTTTATGGTGTTTTGAGGAGAAAAGAGATTATGGAGAATCACAGACAATCTGCCTTTCCCGGTGATTAGAAAGGAGTTGGACACAAGTCTTTGAACCATTTTGAATTTTTAGCAGGCTGCTTATGTGATGTGGCTTCTTAATTAATTGTCTCTCTATGAAGGGCAAGGAAGGCTGTTGCTCAGGGAATATCAGCCCAAGCTCACACAGGCCACAGCAATTATATGAAAAATGATGTCTGTGGCAAGTTCTTGACTCTTAGCTATCACATGCGAGCATCTTTACATTTGTCTTTTCAGGTCTCTCTCCATGCTCCTTATCACTGAAACAAAGATATGGATTGTCTTCACGTGATGGAGTGGAGAACTCCATGGCTGTTATTATTTTCAAGGGTTTGTGGTCAGAGTAGTGTGGGGGCTTTCACTAAGAGCTTGGAAGTATTTATTATTTATTTATTTATTATACTTATACTCTGCCCTTCAACTGCAAAGATTACCAGTGCATTTTGCAATTAGTTTAAAACATGGTGTGTAAAGAAAAGGGGATTGTGGGGGTAGGAATTAAGTCTAGCAGTTTCTAGCTGCTCTTCTTCCCCATTCAGAGACCACAGCAATGGCAGCTGGAACATGTGGGGAGGGGCTCTCACTGGCTGCTGGTCCATAGGCACAATGGAGCTGTTTCTGGCTGCTCTTCTTTCCCTCAGAATCCATAGCAGTGGCTGTTGGAACATGGGTGGAGAAGCCCTCACCAGATGGTGGAGCCAGGCATAATGGAGCCACTCTTCTCTTCCTCAGAAGCCACAGTAGTGGCAGCTGGAATGGAAGGAGGTGCTAAAGTAAATCTTTACAAATAGATATTCCTTTTTCATACGATATATTAATATAACAAGAATATAACTAAGTTACATGAAGACTAAGACTTAATGGGTGGATGACTTTACTCCTTTTATGGGCATAACTACAACCTTTAAAAGTTACTTTTATTGGATGGCTGTCTTTCAAGTGTGATTTAGTTGTATATTCCTGCATGGCAAGAATGCTCTTATGGTCCCTTCTAGCTTTATGGCCCTTTTTGCACAGCATTTGCCATGTGAAAGGGCACCTGGAGTGTCGTGCGATTGTGAGGAGTGATCTGCATGATGACTCACAATTGTGCGATGCTCCAGGATAGGGCAGGCGCCGCTTGTGCACTTTTTCATTTTCGGCTTCCAGCAGAAAATGGTGCGCAATCATGCATTGCTCCAGGGCCCCACGTGCACTTGCCATTTGTGCGGAGCCTCCAGAGCTGTGGTGGTTGCGCTTCCTGCCCCAGTGGAAGAAAGAGGCAGGGCTCTCACACTACCTGCTCAGGAGCAGGCAGCTTGTGTGGAGCTGAAGCAGTGGGGACATGAGAGCCTCTCCCTGGAGGCTGCTTGCGCAATCCCTGCACCCCAGCTCCATGAAAAGGTGCGTTGCAGAAAGGGCCTATGATTCTTTGATTTTTATGACTTAGCTTTGTGATGATGTACCCTCCAATTGTCCCTATTTGGCAGAAACAGTCTTGAATAATCCTCTGCTATCCCACTTTTTCAGCTGCCTTTAAAACATTCCAGTTTCTCTCTTTTTCCACTTTCTTCCTTCATCTGCAGTGTCCTGTTTGAGACCAATGAATGCCAAGGTCAACACCCAACTAAAGTTAATGAGAACTAGCAGGGGAAAAACAGGGTAGTCGAAAAAGTACACAAGGTTACAAGCAGAAACATGGTCCAGCCAGTCCAAGGTTCAAAGATTAGAAGCAATCCAGAGCAGAGTCTGAAGCTAAGAGGGGAGTTGCCAGAAGGAGTAGTATAAAGCAGAAATTCATAACCTATGGCCCACAGATCCCTGGAGGTCTGCAAAGTCCTATGAAGGCTAGAAGCAAGGCTATAAGCTGTTACAGCTAAAATAGAAAGAAACAATGGTGAGAAAAAGGAAGACAGACAGATGGTCATATATTGATCTCCAGGAGCAGGAGTCTTTTGCCAGTGATAGACATCATCTGAAATTATTTCATTACAACATCTGAAACCATTCAAAAGTTATGAAAATAACTGTTTAATAGTAAAAAAAATGTACTCAGCACTTGCTACTTCTGCACACGGTGAGAATATGGAAGTGAATGACACTGAGTGGCTGAGAGAAAGCATGTTACTTTTCCTCATACAGCTAGAAGCCACCTTCATAGCTGCACCAAACTCTAGTGTTGTCCATGTTGTGCCACCACATTCACAGAATAGCTATTGCTTCACAGAATTTTGTAGCTGTGTTGGGAATGTTCTGGAAGAAATTCATGTATAAAAGAAGACTGTGTTCATGGGAAGAGAGAGGTGGAGTCAGTCAATGTGAGTGAGTGTTCAGAAAGACTTTGGAATTATAACTGTGGATTATTGAAAATGATCATGTTTCTTCTTTGATGTCTGTGAACAATTTTTTTTATGTTATCCTGGTGAATTTCATAACTATACATTTTGACTGAGTGTCAGGATGGATCGCTGGCTGAATTTGAAATGTCAAAGTACTGATGATGTTGATGAAGGTACATGCTGTTCAAAACAAACAGTCATCTTATGTCATCTTATGTCATGTTCCGTCATCTTAAAAAGTGCTGAGGTTATAGTAAGGAATATCTGTCAATTGGATTCATGTATACAGGCCCAGAAAACAAGCAACTGCCACTGTGTGAATTATGTTACAACGTATTGTATGATGAAGCTGTGAAACTGTCAAAATTACAAATCTCAATATTGAATATAAAGAACATTCTAGAAAGAGCATCAGTTTTTTCAAAAGTAAAAAGCAGGAGCATCTGTTGTAACAATTACAATGCAGGGAAGCCTTCATTTGAAGTTTCTCGACCAATAGCAAAACTGGAAAACCAGTTGAACCACGAAAAATCATGTTTTCTGCATTGATCAGTGGGAAAGCTGCCAGGGACCTTTTCTTAATATCTTTGTCAAATGACTCAGTTAAAAAGTGAATCAATTGATTTGTCAGACAATATCAAGGAACAGTTATTGGAAAGAATTCACATGTCCTCCTATTTTAGTCTGCAAGTAGATGAAAGCACAGACATAGCAAACAAAGCAATCTTATTGTGCTACATTAGATATGAGCAGGAGAGAAATATTTTTGAAGACTTCCTGTTCATGTGCTCATTGATACAAACTACAGTTGAAGAAATATTTAACAGCTTAAATGATTTTATAACATCTCATGACATGGATTAGGTCCTGTTTATTATGGACAGAAAGGGAAGCCCTCTGCTTGAAGCAGTGCTGGGTGGTGGTTCCTGTCAAGCAGGAAAAGATGGGATGCTGCCATTTTGCCATTGTCTCAGTGGAAGCTGGACGAGGACATTTCTGAGATCCATGAGAGCTTTACAAAAAAAGTAAACCTCCATGTTATCTAGAAATGTGCCCCAGAAACTCTAGACAAGGAGTGGGCTTCCACTCCTGGACCTGCATCAATCATCCAGATGGTTGAGCCTCTGCCATCAGATTCAGTATCAACAGAGTTCCGGTACAACCCAGAGCAACTGCAGGAGGAATGATAATAAAACTGAGAGTAGCTCATGGCAATGGCCTCACTTGCCACTTCTATTTCCTGTGCTAATTGCAGGATCTGATACAGCAGCAGGAAGGAACACACACACACACACACACACACACACACACACACACACAGAGAGAGCATTCAAACCTGAAATATACAACCAAGGTACTATGTGGTTTGGCCCTCAGTACCAATTGCTGGGGAGAAACAATGGGAAAAAGTGTGTACCTCCTTGTTCTGCCTGGAGGATTCCCAGATGCATCTATTTAACCACAGGATGTTGGATTTGATGGAACTCTGGACTGGAGTAGAGATGTAGAGTTTTACCTATATACAGCACCTGAAATTTCTTCCATTTGTAACAGTACAGGAATTTCTTGTGAAATTCAGTCTTCTCTATCTAATAAAGGATCAGTTAACTTCGCATAGGACAGGGATAGCTAGATCTCAAGGGAAGTTACTTTTCTATTGCTAATGGAGTTAGCATTTTATTGTCTTTTTTTGCTCTTTGTTCCCAGTGCTCAAAAGGCCTCTGCCTGCAAGTGGCCTCTGCCTGCATTGAAATCCTAGGCACTTTCTGCACCTTACCTTTTTTTGGCACTGGGGTGCGGGGATCACGCGAGCAGCCTCTGGTGAGAGGCTCTCGCATCCCTGCTGCTTCAGCTCTGCCTGAGCTGCCTGCTCGTGTGAGAGCCCCTCCTCTTCCTTCTGTGGTGCAGCCTGGCAGTTACCCAGGCTACGCTGGGGCAGGAAGCGTAACTGGCATGGTTCCGAAGGCTCCACATGCCAGGTAAGTGCACGTGGGGCCTGGGCACAATGTGCGATTGCGTGCCATTTTCAGCTTCCAGACAAAAATGAAAAGATGTGTGATCGGCACTGCCAGCCCCTGGAGTGTTGCACGATTGTGAGTGCATCGTGCAGATTGCTCCTCACAATCGTACAATGCTCCAGGTGCCCTTTCACATGGCAAATGCCATGTGGAAAGGACCCCTGAATACCATCTTAACTGAAAACATTTTAGACAGAAGGTAGGCCTGTGACTCTAACATCATCACCATTTTAATCCTGTATGATTTTTAACATCTCTGCCTGATTAAGAAAGGAATGATGCTTTGAAAGCTTGCATTTTATAGTTCATGCTTTGAAATTGGCCCAAAAATGATATTGCTGCTTGTAGATTTTGTATTTTGTTGTATTTTGCTGCAAGGCCAACATGTCCAAGCCTGATTTTTATTTTTTTTAGCTATTTAGGCCTTTTCAATCATTGTTAACATACATTTTAATATTCTTTTGCATTTCTAGTGGAACTTTGAATGCTACTTTTAGGAAGAAAGAATATAACACACTAAAGCCATTGATAACTGATCAGTGATAAAATGATGCTCTGGGACCCAGAACATTATCCTATCTCTACTTGGTTATCAGTGGCTCCAGCTTGTCATTACATTCATCCACCATAAAAACGACTTTTCAAACTGTGATTTTGGTTGGTCTAGCAGGATTCCTCTCATGTTCTTCTGATTGAAGCAGTGTTCTCAAGCCTCAGATACTTGACAAACACATAGGCCCTAAGCTGGTCCCAAGCAAGGATACTGGCTGGGGGATTCTGGGAGTTATAGTCCAGACACTTCCAAGTTCTGCTCACTTGTGCAATGCTCAAAACACCTTTACTCAGTTTACAAAGCTTGACTCCAGATGGCAGAGGTCATCATCAGTACCCAGCTATGTCCAGGCAAAGTGCCCTAAGGAACTGTAAGGCAAATCTGTCAGAAAAGCGAACAAAGAGCATGAAGAAGAGAAGATAATTTGATTGCCACCCTTTCAGAAACCCAAGTTATAAAACTGATTCTGCTCCTAGGCTGTCTGACTCAGAGCTGGTCTGATATACAAGAACAATGAATAGTGAACCTGTCTGTTTCTAAAATGTCACTTGGAAAGAACCGTTTCTCAGATATATGAAACCTGGGCAGAGGTTAATAACTTGAAGAATTCTGTCCTGCCTTGTGCTTTGGGGAATCTATTAATTCTCAGAGCCAAAGGTTATAGTTTGAACACATTAAAAAAAAGAGAGAGAGAAAGAGAGAGAGAGAGTATTTTAAAGAGCTGTCATAATTTTTCAGGTCCTGATATCAAAGTATTTGGATACAACTGCATCTTATGTCTAGGACAATAAAAATACACAATATTGCCAGGGAAATCCAATATATCTCTAGATGGATAACGTGGCCTTGTTTCTCTTTATTACAATTTTATTTTTAACTACACATAAGAGGTATAATAAAAAGTTAATGTGTCTCAAAATTAAAAACAGGAAAGCATCCTTACACAAGCTCCCCTGGCATATATTCTAAGCCAGGTTCTTCTCCTACCTCAGACACCATTCAACTTTTCCTTATTAACTCTTCCCTCTAGAGACTGTGGCTAGAACTGAAATTAGATTTGTCGGCTGCAAGAGGCAAGGCATAATAAATGCTGTGTTGGGCCTGTGACCTTTCAAGACCCACAAACAGAAAGCAATCTGCAAGCCACAGTGTTAGCCAATTTGCGATCGGGGATCTACAGGAAAAGGCGATGGGTGGGAAGAAGGACTCTGCTACCAAGAATACTATAATTACATCTGAGCTGAAATGATTTACAGCATTTGCTTTCCAATTTGCTTTTATTGGAGTATGCATGTGAGGCAGGGGAAAGCTCCCTGCCTGATATGCTTTTGAGTGCTCCCTAACCACGATTATTGTGTAATAAGCAAACTACCGGATGTAAAATATGTTGAAGCCAATCTGGCATCTTTAGAAATACCACATAGGACAAGTCTTCTGAGACAGGAGCATTTTGCAGTTCATTGGGCACATGTTCAAATGTTTCCTCAAAGCCTCCCAGCCCATATTGAGAAGAATGAGAGGCTACAATTCTTTCTCCAGGCACATGTGTCCAGACAGGTTTTTTTTTTTAAAAAACAACAATCTGAGGAAATATTATTCCAACAGGTGATTCTCACTCTTAGGCCCTTTCCACAAGTCACATTTTCTTAGCACTGGGGTGTGGGAATTGTGCTAGCAGCCTCCAGCGAGAGGCTCTCGCATCCCCGTTGCTTCAGCTCTGCAGCTGCCAGCTACTCCTGCGAGAGCCCCGCCTCTTCCTTCCACAGTGCAGCCTGGGAGTTTCCTAGGCTGTGCTGGAGCAGAAAGTGAGAGTGCTGCGGCTCCGGAGCTCTGCATGCCCGGCAAGTGTGTGCAGGGCCCCAGAGTGATGCACAATCGTGCACCATTTTTGGCTTAAAGCCAAAAATGAAAAAGTGTGTGAGCAGCACCTGCCAGACCGTGGAGTGTCTCGTGATTGTGAGTGTGTTGTGTGGACTGCTCCTCACATTCGTGCGATGCTTGAGGGGCCCTTTCACATGGCAAATGTGAAAAGGGCCTTAGTCTTTGCAGTGATGATGATGATATTTATATCCCACCTTTTTCTTCCTGTGGGACTCAAGGTAACTTACAGCAATTAAAACAAGGATAGTTAAAAATTCACAGCATACAAAAGTTAAAAAGCAATTGATCTTCACAAAATTAAAACCAATTAAAAGCACGACTATTCAACTACCACAACATGGAGAACAAGTCCAGCTCATTATACAGCATCTGCTTCCCCTAGAAAAAAAAATCAATTCTCAAAAGTCCTATCAAAATAAAAAGGGTTTTATCTTCTTGCAGAAAGATAGGAAGGAACATGCTACTAGGCTACCTAAGAAGGGAGATTCCTTGGAGCAGCCACTGAGAAGGCGCTCCCCATGCTCCCACCAAAAATATCTGTGAAGTGAGGAGACAGAGGTGATTAGGGTGAATAGAGCACCTGATCCCTTTATCATCTGCTGAGATAAATTTGCCAAGTACTATGAGGACAAAGTTGTTTCCGTCCATGTAGACTTAAATGACAGATTTCACATAGATTTGGGTGTGTCTGCATACAAAGCATTTTCTCTTCAAGATTTGTGGGACCATTTTCAGTTGTTGTGGCCCAAAGGTGCTCGCATCCATAAGGCTGTCTTGACTGAAGCTTATTGGGGTTAATTAAAGTTAACCATGAGGACCAGCACAGTATGGAGGTTTGAGCATTGGACTACAACCCTGGAGACCAGGGTTTGATTCCCTGCTTGGCCATGGAAACCTTCTGAGTGTGACCTTGGAGGCATCACACACTCTCAGCCTCAGAAAACCCCATGATGGGTTTGCTTTGGAATTGTCATAATGGTGTGACTTGAAGGACACAACAACACAAAAGTTAACCACAAAGTAGTGTCTGAAGGCCAAGAAGGTCCAGAGTGTGATGACTGCATAATTGCATGAGGAGACAGCACTAACAATTAATGTTTAAAAAGCAGTTTTATGGTAAAAAGCCTTTATTGGACCCAGAAGTATTGGATCATCATTGCACCTATGGGAGCCACTGTAGTGTAGTGGCTTGAGCAGTGCATTACAATTTTGGAGTCCAGGGTCTCAATCCCTTCTCAATGAGGAAACCCACTAAGTGACCTTGGGTAAGTCATACCCTCTCAGCATCAGAGGAAGGCAATGGCAAATCCTCTTTAAACAAATCTTGCCAGGAAAACCCTGTGATAGGTTCACTTTAGGGTTACCTTAAGTAGGAAACAACTTGAAGGAACATGGCAGCCCATGTCAAGATTATAAATGAATTGAAGCAATTGCTTTAGGCCCCTCACCAGATAGGGCCCCACGGCTGATAGGAAAAATTGCAGTGTGCTTCATCTTATTTCCTAGTTAGTTGCTGAATTTCACAATATTTCTGATGTTGTCAACATTTTGTGAATTACTCGAGTAACTGAGTAAAGAAAATGCATGAGATAGAAAAAAAGGGGGATCTATACTGAGAACTGCTCTAGAGCCCCAACCACCTTAATACTGCCTTGATTTAATACTGGGACAGGTACTCAAGATAATGATTGGGATCCAATTCGAGATACTCTTGGAGGAAACCAGTTGCCTAGAGCCATTTAAGGCCCTTTTTGCACCTTAGCTGGTGCCGCTGGCATTGCATGGGGATCGCACGAAAAGCCTTCTCAGGAAGGGAATTGCTTCCCCTGAGCTTCCCTCTACACCAGCTCTGTGATGGACAGAAAGAAGCATGATAGTCTTCCCCTTCCTTCTGCAGTACAGCTGGGTACTTTCCCAGGATGCGCTGGGGATAGAAGCATGATAGCTGTGCTTCCTGATGTTCCACATGTAAGGTAAGTGTGGGAGGGACACAGGAGGAACATGCAATCACACATCATTTTTGGCAAAGAGTCGAAAATGATATAATGCACGATTGCCACGGGATCACTACAGGAGTGATGTGTGATTGCGAGAACACCATGCGGAACTGTCCTTGCAATTCTGCGTTGCTCCCGTGGCCATTTCGCATTCAAGGTCACATGCAAAAAGGGCCTAAGTCTGAATTTAGACCTGATTTGGGGATTGAATTTGTTGCCACAAATGATGGTCTTTATTGGGAAAGGCTCTGCAACCTCATTACTCTTGCTTTGGCTCTCAGAAGCTTTTGATGTAACTGACCATGGTTTCCTACTACACTGTCACCTATAAGACAGTATTTCTGCTCCTCCTGGCAGGGCCAATTCAGCAAACACCATTGGGTGACTATTTTCACCATCCGGGTATAATGTCAGGCAGTAGAACAAGGTAATGTCTTGTTCCCAGTATTATTCAAGCAACTGCACATTGGGAACAGCTATGTGGAGATCTGGAGGGAGAGGTCATGTATGCTGATGATATTCATCTCTGTTTTCCTACTGCATCTGAATTGGGAGATGCTGGTCAGGTCCCAGATTAGAGATGGGGAGCTTTTGAACACCTAGGGGATCGATTTTTCTCCTTCAGGATGCTCTGGAAATGCGATGTGCCTGAATATGAGTAAAAAAAAATCTCTCTCTCTTCTTAGTAGATTGAGAAAGGTTTCCAGGTCTTAGGGTCTGTTCCCTCTCCTCTGGTTCTTAGGGCAAGGGAAAGAAACTCCAGGGCAAGACTGCTTCCTTGAAAAGTTATTTTGTTGATTTGTTAGGCCTGGTGTTTTTTTATTTGAATGTCATATTCTGTGCAGTTGTGGTTGGTACTTGATGTATTATGCTTAAGGGCATCAGCAAGGACTTATTGTTGCATCACCCTTGCAACACCACCAGGACCCACCTACTGTGACATTAAAAGAGGTTGCACCTAGATTTTGGTTCTGGCCCTGAAATCTCAGAGCTGGGATCGTTTTGACCTGCTAACTGTAGAATGGAGCTTTACTTCTCCTTTTTATCTGGAGATTCTGAGGAGGGCAGATCAAAACTGCCACTGGGGAGCATTGGCAGCAGAGGGCACAGAAAAGATCTTAAAGGTTCTGGCTTGTTCTTGTCCTAGAGTTTAGTCTTAAACCCGTGGGCTGCATTGGTATACTCTTGTCCTAGACCAATTTCTGGCCAAAGTGATTGACTGGATGGAAAACAATGACTGTATCCTGGTAAGATGGAGTTCAAGGCCATTTCCTCACAACACTGTCATAGTGCTATTATTCCACTTTCAATAGTCTGTGGTATTCTAGGGTTTGTAGTTTACTGAGGTCAAAGAGCTCTCTGGCTGAGAACTCTAAAGGTCCCCCTCTAAACTGCAAACCCTAGAATTCCACAGGATGTTGAAAGTGGAATAATAGCACTACAACAGTGTAGTACAGAAATGGCCTAAGTTTGCAGCAAAATGAAGTTAGATAAAAATGAAGAAGGAAAAAGAAACTGGGACATTTTAAAAGTGGTTGAGAAAAGCAGTTGAGAAATAATAGCACTATAACAGTGTAGTGATGAAATGGCCCAAGTCTGAGAATCAGTCAGTTAGCCTGTTTTTTATGAGGTTGTAGTCCCTCTGAAAGAACAAGTATGTAGCCTTACTCATAGAACAATCAATGTCACCAGATATCCAAGTGGTCTCAATAACAAGGAGCTTTTTTACCAGTATTTGTTGTCACAGTGAATATAGTTTGTCCTAGGCCCTTTCTGCACCTTACCTTTTTCTGGTGCTGGGGTGCAGGGATCGCGTGAGCAGCCTCTGGCAAGAGGCTCTCGTGTCCCTGCTCCTTCAGCTCACACGAGCTGCCTGCTTGCGTGAGAGCCCCGTCTGTTCCTTCTGCAGTGCAGCTTGGGAGTTTCCCAGGCTGCGCTGGGGCAGGAAGCGTGACCAGCGTAGCTCTGGAGGTTCTGCGCACCAGGTAAGTGTGTGCGGGGCCCAGGAGCAATGCGCAATCGTGCACCATTTTCAGCTTCCAGTTGAAAATGAAAAGGTGTGTGATCGGTGCCTGTTGGCCCCTGGAGTGTCGTGCGATTGTGAGTGCATTGTGCAGATTGATCCTCACAATTGCGCGACGCTCCAGGCACCCTTTTGCATGGCAAATACCATGCAGAAAGGGCCCTAGATAAGTAATAGCCATGCAAAAGGGCTCCTGGAGTGTCGTGCGATTGTGAGGAGCGATCTGCACGACGCACTCACAATTGCGTGATGCTCCAGGTGCCGGCAGGTGCCGATCAAGCACCTTTTCATTTTTGGCTGGAAGCCAAAAATGGTGCGCAATTGCGTATTGCTCCTGGGCCCTGTGCACACTTACCTGGCGTGCAAAGCCTCCGGAGCCACGCCAGTCATGCTTCCTGCCCCAACGCAGCCTGGGAAACTCCCAGGCTGCACTGTGGAAGGAAGTGGGGGGCTCTCGTGTGAGCAGGCAGCTCGTGTGGAGCTGAAGCAACAGGGACGCAAGAGCCTCTCACCGGAGGCTGCTCACGTGATCCCCACACCCTAGCGCCGGAAAAGGTAAGGTGTGGAAAGGGCCTTAGATTTGCAACCCATGCATTGCGAGCCTTATGTTTTGATTTCTGTAATATGCTGTGTTTGGGGCTGCCCTTATGCTTGTTCCAGAAACTAGAATGAATGTACAATGCAGTGGTGAAATTGTAGTCACTGCCATATCACATCATTTTTGAAGAGCTGCATTGGCTGCCTATTGTAGGGCCAGGTATACAATTTTACTATTAGTTTAAAAGGTCTGAAAAAATGAGACTGGGAGACCTGAGAGAATGCCTGCTTTGGACAATATTTTACAAAAAGAAATTGACAAGATCTGGAAAAATAATCCAGTGATGGCAGGGGGAATAACATGGTAAATCATCTACTGTTTCAATAGCCCCACCAGTTCATCCTAGTCATTGCAAGAAATTTAAGTCTGAGGCTTTGCCTGGCATTTCAGCTGGGTGGGATTTCCCCTTTCTTTCTTTCTTTCTTTCTTTCTTTCTTTCTTTCTTTCTTTCTTTCTTTCTTTCTTTCTTTCTTTCCCTCTCTCTCTCTCTCTCTCTGTTTGTTTTTTAATTCACCATTATGTATAACACATGGTGTTTTATTTTTCGTTTGTTTTTGTGTTATAGTTTAATAAAATTTAAAAAAAAACAAAAACAAACCATAGGGGGATTAGCTATGTCTGGTTCTCGTTGGAAAATGGTGGAGATTTGGATCCAATAGATTGCATTCTTTCTGCGTCCTCAGAACATCCTGTTCTATACAATATAAATAGTTATTATATACTTGTGAAGGTTTCCATGAAAAGAATGAAGGTTTTTGGGGTGACTATGTCTCCCTTCACCAAGAAAAAGGATGTTTTTGCCTGTCTACCCTATGGTAACTCCCATGAGTCTATATATCTGTGAGGTACCTACAACAGGTTTATATTGTGCTACCTGTGCATTAGAAAACCAATGTTGTGTAGTGTAGTGGACTATGACTCTGGAGACCAGGGTGGGAATCTTCACTTGGCCATGGAAACCACTGGGTGACTTTGGGTAAGTCACATTCTCTCAGCCTCAGAGCATGGCATAGACAACCCCCTCTGAACCAATCTTGCTAAGAAAGCCCCATTATAGGTTTGCCTTAGAGTCACAAGTTGGAAAGTACTTGAAGCCACACAACATGCACACTTGTGTATAATACAACAGGCACATTTGGGGAATTAAATATAATCCATTCTGTATTCTGTTTCAGTTCTTGCTAGCAATCAGTTTGCCTAGAACCAGTTAAAATCCCCATTATGTCTGTAAAGTCAGCCATCTAGAAATAAGTCCAAAGCATTTTTGTATCCAGTGATAGAAAAGCTAAGTCAGGGCTGATCTATTGCTGCCTGGAAAAAGCCTTAATGACCACATTATCGAATGCTCATGCTTACATATACAAGACTTTCTCAACATAGCCAAAGAGCAAGTATACGCAATGGAATTCAAATTGATAGTTTTTATCCCAGAGACAGCTGTTCTGTGCTACAATTAGTTGCTAGACTGGAAAAAATGCTACATCCTGCTTACCCATCTTCTAACTAAGGACAGGAGGGGAATTCATTCACTCCAAATTTTCATGCAAACTAACCATTTTTTTTCTTACTGCCACCACTGAATTGAAATGCACATAACAATGCACATTTTTGAGTTGAGTTATCCAGTCCCCTCCCCTGCCAACAAAAGTGTACAAAAATCACCATACTAGGGAAAAGTGTGAACAAAAACATGTATGATTCTGAAAATTTTACTAAAAACCACAATGGAATATTGCAGTAGTGCTTACAAAAAAGGTGTGCATTTTGGACAGAAAAACATGAATTGATTTAACATTAAGATGACCGTTTCAAAATGCCCATGAAAAGGCTTGAACTGACTTTTTGTGAGGACTTTGAGGCCATTTCTACACTACACTGTTATAGTGCCATTATTCCAGTTTCAATATCCTGTGGAATTCTAGGGTTTGTAGTTTACTGAGGCCCAAGAGCTCTCTGGCTGAGAATTTTAAATGCGTCTCCTTAAACTGCAAAAGGCAGGATTCCAGAGGATCTTGAAAGTGGAATCATCGCACTATAACAGGCTAGTACGCAAATGGCCATTGACAGGGAAAACCTATCAACAATTTAACCCACACTTTTAAAAAGAACATTAAGTACAACTATTAAGGTAGGAGCTACTTGCATTAGGTGCAGGAACTAATTTTTATCTGTATGTAATAATTCTTAGTTATTGATAGTATTATAATGTGTTGTCTTCTATTTTGTATGTAGTAGTGTCTTGTTTTATGTAGTTTTGTTTTTGTGTTGCTTTGTTATGTTGGTCTTCTAGCTTTATTTAATAATATTTAAAAAATGATTTAACTCTCGATTGTGCCGCCTGGGGATGAAAGAAGGACAGGACCACAACAACATCATGCAGAAGTGTCATCATGGTCCCATCTTTTTCCCATCCCCATGGTGGGATGGAGGGTGCTGCGGAAAGGGCTCTGATTTAGACATTTGAAAACCAAACAAATTTTTATTCATTTTAAAATGTTCAAATGATTGTCTGTATGCAAACCATCAGATATCATAACCTTCTTGAACCACTTTTTCATTTGTTTTCATTGGAAATTATTCTTTGTCTATCAATATTAAATTTTTATATGTTAATCTTTTGTCTTTAACAGTTATTTCTCTCTTAAACAAGGGCCCTTTTCGCACTGAGGCTTTTTGCGTGAGCCGGGGTGGGCGGCTTGCCCGAAAAGCCTCTTCCGAGAGCCTGCCGGTTCTCCGCTCGTTCCTTCCGCAGGCGAAGGAACAAGCGGGGAAGCGGCAGCGTCCCGGAGGCGGAGGCGGCTCGCGCGTCCATCCTCCCCCGCTTGCGCGAGAAGCAGGAGCCTCTCGCGCCGCCCCCGCGCACGCGGGAAGCGAGCGACAGTCGCGCCCGTCCCCCCACGCGCGCCAGGAGCGAGCGACAGTCGTGCCCACCCACCCCCCGCGCGCGCCAGGAGCGAGCGACAGTCGCGCCCACCCACCCCCCGCGCGCGCCAGGAGCGAGCGACAGTCGCGCCCACCCACCCCTGCGCGCACGCACGAAGCGGGAGGCTGTCGCGAGCAGCCCCCCACCCGCGCGAAGCAGGATGCCATCGCATCCGTCACGCAAGCGCCCCGCCCCACCCCTTCCTTCCGCAGGAGCGGAGGGAAGGAAGCCCTACCCGGCCGCCTCTCCGACGCACCGCACAACAGGTAAGTGCGGGTGGGTGCCGGGAGCGTTGCGCGAGCGCGGGGTGATTTTCGCTTGGAAGCGAAAATCAAAAACCCCGCGCTCGCGCCGCTGCAGCCCCGTGAGAGTGCCGGAAGTGGGAGTGCGTCGTGTGGAGCGGCGCTCCCACTCCCGCACGGCTCACGGGTCTATTTCGCTCGGGAAAGCCCGTGCGAAAAGGGCCAAGGTTCCATGTGGTGATATTCATAAAAGCATTTTAGAACATAATCTCATTTTATATTTCCTCCAAACTCTAAAAATAGCATGTCTAATATAGTGATTATTAAAATCAACATTTGCTCTAAGCTACTTCTAAGGCCCTTTCCGCACGCAGTGAGGGAAACACTCCCTGCTGCTACTCACCAGCTTTTTGGTGGGTCCGGGCGAGTCCATCAGGATGAGGAGCGGTGCGAGCTCGTCACTCCGTACTGCTCCGGTGTCCAAAATGGCAGCTTCCGGTTGGGGGAGGCTCTCCACCAACCGGAGAAGCTCACCAGCCGAAAGCCCGTCCCCCGCAGATCTGGAGGCACACACTAGTGTGCACCTGCAAATCTGCACCGGAGCACAGGGACGGAGCTACACGGGGTTGTGTGCTCCGTACTTTTAAAAACCTCTTAAAAGAGGTTTTTAAAAGCACGCTGCGCGACCAGTTCCAATCACTCTGGAGCGGACTGAGGTGCAGAACTACAAAAAGTAGTCCGCCCCAGTCCACTCCATGGTGCAGAAGACCTCCGTTGGAGGTCGCTCTGCACCGTTTTAATAGGCCCGTGTGGAAAGGGCCTAATTCTGAGGAGAACAGAGAGGAGATTTTTTATTTTAAATTTTTTTTCCCCAAAGTGTTTTAAATAATGTTTGCATTTATTTTATCCATTTATATTTAATGTTTTAAATAATGTTTTTATCTGTTGTACATTGCCTTGAGAGCCTTAGTTTGTTGAGAGTCAAGAAGTAAATGCTTTAGTCAGCTAACTATGGGTTCAGTTGTTTTGGTTAGTCTCAACTAGAATTGACTCATTGAATCATTGCTAAATAGTGAGTTTATACATAGGTAAATCCAGTTGATTCAATAAGATTACTCTAGTAAGGATTAATGATAAGATTTAGGCCTATATACATTTATCCGTTCTGCTGACTGTGTCCTACCTGTTTCTTGTACTTTTTCATGCTTCCTGAATACTCCCACATTCCATGATATGACATTATCTAATTGGCATATGATACAAATTATACATTGCTATGTCTGAGAGGCTGTGCTTGCTAACAGGACTGGCTGAACACATGCAAAAGTAGGTCAGATGGGATCTCATGTCGTGGCCAGGTCATGGGCCCTTTTCGCACAGCATTTGCCATGCGAAAGGGCCCCTCGAGCATCGCACTACTATGAGGAATGGTCCACATGACACACTCACAATCACATGACACTCCAGGGCCTGGCAGGTGACAATCACATACTATTTCATTTTCAGCTGCGAGCCGAAAATGGTGCGTGATTGCGCATGGCTCTGGGGCCCAGCGTGCACTTGCCGTGCTTGCGGAGCTCCAGAGCTGCAGCACTCATGCTTCCTGCCCCAGCACAGCCTGGGAAACTCCCAGGCTGCATTGCAGAAGGAAGAGGAGGGGCTCTCATGCGAGCAGGTAGCAGCTGCAGAGCTGAAGGAACCAGGATGTGAGAGCCTCTCGTAGAGGCTGCTCACACGATCCCAGCACCCCAGCTCCGCAAAAAGATGAGTTGCAGAAAGGGCCATAGTCAAAGAAGCTCTGGTGTTAATGAACTTGCAAGTCCCCTCAACAACCCAACATTCTGAAAGAATAGCACCCTAACTGCCTCAAGTGAACAATTGTCTTCAAACTGCTTCCTCTTATTTTCAGTATTCTCCTTTGTTTCCTCACCTGTCCAGCCATTAAGGAGCTATCATAATTCCCATCAGTGCTTTGTTACCTAATGCTAAAGACATTAGCCTGTTCTGGACCCCATTGTTTGTTCTGCCAGAGAGTCATTAGCACATTCCCCCTCAGGATAGAAACAGAGTATTTAAAATCCTGGCACTGAGCCAGATAACCCATAGTATTCTGGACATAGGCCCTTTTCTCATGGGAGTTTACAAGTGAGAGGGCCCGTTGAGTGTCGTGTAAATGTCAGGAGTGGTCTGCATGACACACTCCCATTTCCACCACGCTCAAGGCCTGCAAGCACAGCAAATACGCATTTTCTTATTTTCTGTTTTTAACCGAAAATAAGCCACGCTTGCACAAGGCTCACAGACCTGGGCCGCACTCACCTGCAGTGCAGAGCCTCTGGAGCCGGGTCTGTCGTGCGTCCTCTCCTCAGTGCAGCCTACAACTCCCAGGCTGTACTGCGGAAGGAAGGGACGGGGCGCAGGAGGGGCTCTCATGCGAGCAGGAAGGAGCTGCGGAGCCCAAGCAGCAGGGAAGCAGGAGGCTTGTGAGAGCCTGCCTGCCCAGGCTTTTCAAGCAAGGCCCACACTCCAGCAGCGTGAGAAAGGGCCATAAACTGTCACTCTACTGCTCTGATTCCCATTTTTATACTATCTTTGCCTTGTCTCTTCTCTGCAGGATACGTAAATATCACCCACTTTGCCCTAACTTCTTGCTACCCAGTTTTTCCCCTTCTTTTCCTTTGGTTAGCTTTGTGTGGTTGTGAGACTGCTTGGATGTTGTGCATGATTGTGGTGTCCCCCAATAGAACATACTTTTAATCTCCAGCTGGTTTCTCTGCATTAGTAAAGGTGTATACAGGTGTAAAAGATCCTGTAAGGTTACCCCTCATCTCTCAGGCCTCCCTTTTGAGTTAATGATTCCCCACTGTTTCATGGAGGCACTGGCATCATGGGTGGACCTCTGAGTCACCCACCTTTCTGGAGAACAAGACAATCACATTTCTTATTCTTAAAGTCACTGGATGGTGACTTTTGAATCCAACACAGTTGGATTTCAGACTTCATATTTAGAATGCGTCCTTCTTTTTATTGTATTGATGCTTTTGTAATCCTGATGTTACTTTGTTTATAAAAAAATATATGTGTGAGTAAATGAATAAATAGACCTAAAACCAGCATGTGGCTAGTGTTACTCTGATTAGATTTAATTCTTAATGTTCAGGTGAGAGTGTTAGGTAGTCTGTGTTACACTAGCCTGAGGATCTTTTGAGAGGCCTATTGTTATGCAATAGGACTTGACACATCTTTTGTATGCCCCTTTATATTATAGGATCAGTCCTGCCCTCTACTGCATCTTGGGATCATTTCATTTCCCCATCCTGCCAGGTTATATAAGATCAACAACTAGTGCAATATGAAGCAGAGATTTCCTTCCCGTTCTGAATTTCCACTGTGATTAGAAATCTCTGCTGATCTTTCTCCTTCCATCTCTGAGACATGTATGGATATATTATGCCATTGTTTTGAATACTTCCTCTTGACTCACTGAATAAATATGTTGTTTTGAAAGGTGTCATTACTGGGCACTGAATATTGAATACTGAATAAAACAATAATTTGAATACAAATGTTTTCAAAACCAATGGACAGCAGGGGAATTACATGGTTCCATTTCCTCTCTTTATATATATTATCAAAGGAATGGAATGGATGAATGATGAATGTGTGCACATTATGTGGGGAATGTTCATTCATCAAATATGCTTCTCTACACGGAGCTGTATGGCAGGCTGGAAATAGTTTGACAGCCAGATCTTTGGCTGGTACTGCCTGGCATTATTCCCTTGATTTTAACAAAGCTTTAGCAGTTAAGACTGGTTTGAAATGACCCTTTGATTCATGAACAACTTGCAGTCCACTGGAAAGGTTCCGTGTTTTGAAGCTTACAGCACTGCTCTATGTGTTAATGGAGAGAGATGGATTTTTAATTATAAGGGAAATGCTGGTACATTTCCTTGGATTCTACTGCCTTTATTCATTGTTCACTGCTCCTTTGCATGCCTGTCCATATCAGCTATATGCAGTACTCCCTTTTGGCATTATTTCCTCTATGATTTCTTCTATGATCTGGCCTTTTGGTCTTCTTGTTCTATCCCTGTTGACCCATTGCATATAAAGAGAAGCCCTTAGAATTCCACACTTGGATGCTGTACTGACTGAGCAGGTAGAAAGGCCTCACATGAAAGAATTTATTTTTTGAACAGGCAATTTTTGCCAAAGATGCAAGAAAAGATCTAGAAAGAGTGATGTACCTCTTTTACAGTTCTCTGAGAGTAAATGTTGGCTCTGTAATGAAAGATCTTCCATTTTCAAGTGAAGGGACCAAAGGGGGAAGTCCTACTTAAGAGTCACAGATGGAGCTTGGAAAAGTTATTTTGGCCTACAACTCCCAGAATCTCTCAGCCACCAGCCTTGCTCATTGGGGAACCGTGGTAGTTGTAAGCCGAGTAACGCTTCCAAGCTTGGCCTGGAAATATCTAATCTAAATTAATCTAATCTAATGTATGTATGTATGTATATATGTATGTATGTATGTGTGTGTGTATATATATATATGTTCTCTTTTTGGACTATAACTCCCTGCATTTCTAACCATTGGTCATGCTGTCTGGGGAATTTTGGGAGATGGAGTCCAAACGGTAAATTTCCTCAGAAATGTTCCCATGGATATTTTTTGGACAGGGTAAAAAAAAATGCAGTGAATGAATATCTGCCCAGACTACAGCTGATATGTTGTAATGTGTTAGTAAAGCAAACTCCTACACTCAGCAACACTGAAAGCACAGTCAGTTCCCACTTCCTGTTGAGTGTAGGCCTATGATTAAAGACATGTTTGCAAACTAGTGCTTTGAACCCATTGCGATTCAGCGTCAGGCAGCTGATTCACAAGCCATGCTGTATAATCAAATGAAAGGTTTCCTGTATTTTGAACTTTTAAATCCTGACCGAGGCCCTTTCCACAACGCACCTTTTTGCAGAGCTGGGGTGCGGGGATTGCGCAAGCAGCCTCTAGTGAAAGGATCTCATGTCCCGGTTCCTTCAGCTCCGCAGCTGCTGCCTGCTCGTGCGAGAGCCCCACCTCTTCCTTCTGCAGTGCAGCCTGGGAGTTTCCCAGGCTACTCTGGGGCAGGAAGCATAAGCGCTGTGGCTCTGGAGCTCTATATGCATGGTAAGTGTGTGCGGGGCCTTGGAGTGATGTGCAATTGTGCACCATTTTCAGCTCACAGCCAAAAGTGAAAAAGTGCACAGCCCCTGGAGCATCGTGCAATTGTGAGTGCATAGTGTGGATCACTCCTCACATTTGCGTGATACTCAAGGGGCCCTTTCAAATGGCAAATGCCATGCGAAAAAGGCTTAAGTTTGAATCCATATGTATCATTTTGGTAATGTGATGTGTTTAGTGCAACATTTTGTTTCCACCACTGCAGAACAACAGCAGTGTGTCACACACACATACAGGAGAGGTTACTGAATTGCTACCTGTTACCTGTTCCACCCACCCCAATCCTAGTTGGTCTGTTACATTTCAGGGTTGAGAAAAGTTCTGTTGAGAGGTGATTTTTAAAAAAATGTTGGTACATTCAAAGTGGCTGCCAGTATAAAAATATGGCTGCCTCCTTTGCTACACCTGGCGGGCTGTTGTAGCAGACTGCTGTTGAATATATATAGAAATATGCATACTTTTATGGAATGGACAACTCATTCTCCTAGTAGTTCAATTTCTCCAAGAAGTACAGTAGTAAGTTGCCATTCCCATAAAGAAAGTGTAGTGACTGAAAGATATTTGCTAAAAATATCAAGTCACACTTTGACATCCCATTCAGCCCTATTTCTAAACCTCAACAACTACAGAAAAATATCAGAATTTTAAATGTTCTTTAAAAAAAAAAAAAAAAAAGTTGGCAACTCCCCATTCCAATGCCTTATTTGAAAGCAGACCTTGAAATCACAAATGTGGCTCATGCTGTAGAAGCATGATTGGACCATGACACGAGAGTTCAGCCTTTTCATCATTGCTGCTGTCCTAATTACAAGAGCCCTTTCCACAGCAACTATTTTCCCTCAAGCAAAAAACACAGAAATATGACAAGACAAGATGCTGATCAATGGGAAAAAGAATTTGGGTTTGGGATCACAGCCTGTTCTGGATGGGGTTGCTATCCCTCTGAAAGATCAGGATCATAGCTTGAGGGCGCTCTTGGATCTTGCATTTGTCTTGGAAAGCCAGGTTGCTGCAGTGACCAGGAATACCTTTGCCCAGCTTCGGCTGGTATGCTAGCTGCATCCTTTCTTGAGGAAGGCAGACCTGGCCACAGTGGTTAATGTCTTAATTACTTCTCAATTAGACTACTGTAATGCACTCTACATGGTGCTGCCCTTGAAACTGCAGCTGTTGCAAAATACAGCATGAATTTTGCAGGCCGTATAACGCTGGTATTGCAAGAACTATACTGGCTTCTACTGTGCTTCTGAGCTCAATTCAAGGTGCTGATGGGGTTATAACAGGGCTTTCTCAATAGCAGTACCTTGGCTTTGGATCTCTGTATGCAAGGAAATTAAGCTGGTCCCATCTCTTTTAAGCTTCCAATGGGCAGCCAAGTACTGCTATTCTACAGGCAATTCAGTGTTTGAAATTTCTGTATTAACTGTATCAAAACTGAATTCTAGGATTGTTTTTAGATCACTTCCAGCAGTTTTTAAAGAGTATTCTGATATGTTTTATTTTTTTAAAAACCTTAGCATTGTTTTAATTGTTTTTTATTTTTTAATTACCTCAGAAGTCCTTTTGGGCTGGGAGCTAATACAGAAATACTATGACTCAATCAATCAATGGCATGTTCCATTCCAAAAAAATATAGCAGTGCCTTTATATTTTGCAGGGAGTTATCCTGGTGTTGTGGATTGGCAGTTGGACAAAAACTCTGGGAGATGAGTCCTTAAATCCCTGCTCAACCATGGAAACTCATTGGATGACCTTGCACAAGTCACACTCTCTCAGCCTTAAAGGAAGGCAAAGATAGACCTACTCTGAATAAAACCTTGCCAGGAAAAACCTGTAATAGTTGGCATTGATTTGAAGGTACACAGAAACAAGAACGAATATATTTTGCCCTGTGATTCAAGTAACAGCAGCTGGGGGCTAGCAGTGATATTTTTCAAAGAGGCATAGGTTTGTGTAGTGATGGCTGCTAGCTGGGATACCAATGGGATTTGTGAATTTCCTCTGGGATTTATTCCATACTTTAAAAGGGCTATCCAAAATGCTGACTCTGGCCCTTTTTGCACAGCATTTGCCATGTGAAAGAGGGCCTGGAGTATCGCGTGATTGCGGGGAGCGATCTTCACGATGCACTCATAATTGCACGATGCTCCAGGGGCCGGCAGGGGCCAATCGCACACCTTTTCATTTTCGGCTAGAAGCCAAAAATGGTGTGCAATTGTGCATTGCTCCTGGGCCCCGCACTCACTTCCCTGGCATGCAGAACCTCTGGAGACGGGCTGGTCACACTTCCGGTCCCAGGCTGCACTGCAGAAGGAAGGGGGGGCTATTGTACAAGCAGGCAGCTCGTGCAATGCTGAAGCAGCAGGAAAGGGCGAGCCTTTTGGCAGACGCTGCTCACGCGATCCCCACACCCTACTGCTGGAACAAGGTAAGGTGCGGAAAGAGCCTCTGTTCTGGGGAATCAAATCAACATCTGGACTGAACCTCAGAGAAGATTTCACCACCGCATGATATTTGAGCTCCAGTTGCTGCACTGTGCCCCCCTCTCTCTTTCTCTCTGATAAGTTAACCACTTCTCTCCCCATGCTAAGGGGTGCTAATCTGAATTCTTTCCAGCTGCTATTAGTACAGGAGATCCTCTTCATGGATCTATTTGGATCTGTTTTTGGGTATCAAGTGCATGTTTGACATGATGATTTGTGGTTGATTGTTTTAAACAAAAAATAACTCATTTCCCTTACATGCATCAGAATCAATTATATGTAGAAAAGAGGAGCCCATTCACATGAAAAAATTATGGCAATATTGTCCCACTTTAACTGCCATGAGTTTTGTAAGAAACTAGTGCTCTCTTGCTGAGAATTCTAAATACCCCTCCCTAAACTGCAGATCCCAGGATTGCATAGGATATTGCCATGACAGATAGTGGGATCATGTTGCTATGGCTTTTCTGTACCTTACCTTATCCTGTTGTTCTCTGATCACAATCCTGGCAGCATGTTTGACAGGAAGGGAGCGTGATGGGAATGCTCCTCTCTGCACCAGATTATTTCCCTGAGGAAGGGAGTGTGAGGGACATGCCTCTTCCTTCCGCAGCACAGCTGAGTTCTTTCCCATGATGCACTGGGGCAAGAAGCACCTTTATTGCATGGCAGATAAGTGCAGGAGCATCACATGATCAGGAGTCATAGAGAAACTCTATCATTGATTTACCCTGCTATCACGCTGGCTGGTGATAGGAGAGAGGTGGGACTGCAACAACATCATGCAGAAGTGTTGTCGTGGTCCCACTCCTCTCCTATCTCCATGCCAAGATGGGAGGCTTCTGCGGAAAAGCCTATAATTGGGCAGTGTGAAAGGCCCTTCTGTGTCAATCATCACAAGTAAGGATTTTATAAAGATAGCTTTGAGCTGGACCACAATAGACAGGCATTAGAACAAAGGATTATTTGTAGGCTCCATAACAAAGCCTTAGAAGGATTGGCTAGTTCTTTGAAAAGAAAAAAGAAACCTTTAACCTCAGAATCTGGGGGTTTGTTCATCTAGAGAAAACAACAATAGCAACCAAAATATTTACAGTTGAGTAAACAACCTCAGGGAAGTGGTATGTGGCATACCTAATGGATGAAGTGCCTTAGGCAATGCAGCAGAGAATATTTTGTGATATATTGTTAGCAGAGACTCAAGCTACAGCCAAAACCTTCCCACTTCTCCTCCAACACACACATTTTGTGAAGAAGATAAGACACACACACACACACACACATTTCTTGTAGAACAGTTTTTCTTTACTATCAAGTATACTTTCTATGTTCCAAATGTGTAGGTACCTGTCACAGAGGGAGCTGCATGCTATATTTTTAACTGACTGTCAAATGACAGGGCCAAAAGAAAATGAAGAAGAAAAAAATCTTGCACTTTTTTTTTTCCTTCTCACACCCTTTGTCACCCTGACATATTGAGGAGGGAGCTGAAGTTAATATTGCATTTTTGTAGTCATGAAAGTAACTGAGTGAAACTGTTCTCTGGCAAGATTTAAGAATATCATTGTAATTAAACTAATTATCCTTTTTATAGAAATCCAGGCTGATAGCACCTATTGCAATTTACACTTCCTGTCACAGAAGTGCTGAACATTCAGGTCTGCACTGCATATAGATGCCTGGACAGTTTTAGTCATCCTTTCTTTGCTTTATCTGTTTCAATTCAGAAAGTACTTTCCTGAACAATATTTGAAGAGCTCAACCCTTTTGTATTGAATTTGAAGGTATTGGACTTGAAGTTGGCGTAGAGATTCCAGTGAGCATTGTGCAGAAAACCCAGTCACTTTAGAGTAGGGATGTAAATCCTTGGTCTTTTCCACAGCTTACTTCTGTCCTGGCAGCATCCGGTGACAATGGTGGCAGTGGCTCTCCTGGGAGAGGAGCTTGATGGAGCACTCCCTTCTGCACTGGCTGCCTGTGGGAACCAGGAAGTGCAATGGTTAAAACTCTTCCTTCCACAGCATGGCCAGGCATTGTCCCAGGCTGCACTGGTGCAGGAATGCAGCCATTATGCTTCCAGAACCTCCGCAGCGAAAGTAAGCATGGGCGCATGGCGGAAGGGTGGCATGATCACTGGTCATTGATGAAAAAACCCATTAATGATTTACAGTGCAATTGTGCCACCTAGGGACAAGAGAAGAATGGGCCCAGGACATCATCATGCATAAATGTTGGCCTCGCCCGGTCCTTCTCTTGTCCCCATGGCAGGCTGGGTGAATCACACAGAAAGGCCCTTGACTATTTTACCCTCACATATGAGAATAAATAATTATGGTAGTATTCTCCCCACTGCAGGAGAAATGAATATTTCTCTGCAGTATTTTCACCATGTTTGACTGTCCAAAAATGTTGCAGAGGAATTATAACACAGAAAAAAATAGTTTTTGAGTCCATAAATCCTGTTTGTCAAAATGTCAAAAAAACATTTTCTGAACAGGAAATATTTTTTGGAATTCACTTAAGGACAGATCTAGACATAAGTCATGCTACACATGTTGTTGTTGTGTATCTTCAAGTCTTTTCTGATTTATGGTCACCCTAAGACAGCCTTATCATGGGGTTTTCTTGGCAAGATTTGGTCAAGGGTGATTTGCCTTTGCCTTTCTCTGAGGCTAGAGAATTTGACTTGCCCAAGATCACCCAGTGGGTTTCCATGGCTGGGCCAAGATTCAGACCCTGGTCTTCAGAGTCATAGTGCACTGCTCTAAACACTACACCATGTTGGCCAAAAAGATCACTGTTGCGCAACAGAATATTTTGCTGATAGTAGTGGAAGCAGAGTTACCCAGAGAGCATGTTCATCTGTGCTTTGTCTTTCCAGGTAGCACATTGTGCATCGTGATTGTGCATCCTCTACTTTGCATTGTGTCTACACATTGTAGTTGTACAGTGTGCCATGGTACCCAGCAGTTGACATGCGTTGCTATTTTGTGTGAGCTTATGTAATGCTCCTGTGGTATAGCTCCACATGCAAGCATTTATGCTATGCTAAGGGGATGTTGGATTGAGGCCAATGTTTTCTGTACGGAAAGCACAGAGATGGTGTGCAAAAGCATTATCTGTTTTTCTCTGCAGAATAATTTCTCCACAGCCCCTTAGGATGTTCAAACAGTGGGAGAAACTGCCCAAGATCCTCACCCATCTATTATTCTTACCAATGGGAAACCCATTCTTTTAAACCTGGGTATGAATAATAACAAATATTCTTTCTATCACTGCTGTGGAGAAAAGGAACCTGGATGTAGCAGCTATAGCCATTTACTATATTTGATATATATGGTGATGTCATCGCCATATGCCCAGGTCCCTATTCATATGACCTGATCACTTTGCAATTGTTTGCTAGGACCATTTTTTTTTTCTAGGACAGTCAAACAGTCAGCTCTCTTTCCCAGTCTGCTTCAGATTCCATGGGAGGAGATCAGCTGCATCTCTTTCAGCCAGAGCATCATGACTGATTATGCCCCATGTCTCATGTTGCATCTTATAGTCCTTGGGAGTCAAAGGGTGAGGCTGTAGTCCTAAAACAGTTGCTATATAGTAAGTCCACACTTGGGACTTATTTAAAAATGTGCTTGCATAAAGATTGCTCAGTCGAGGCCCCCTTCTTTTTACATGTTTACTTATTTAGTCTGTTTACCATTTTATAAATAGAACAGGCTTTTTCTGGCCTTCTGTTGTGCTATTCCTCTGAGGGCTTGTACCTCTGACTAGTTTATTTGGAAGGTTTTTTCTTTCTTTCTGATTTATCTTATCTGGGGCTGTGTCTTAGCAAATCAAATGCTGACAGCTTAATGGCATAGATTTGGCTTTGAACAGGGATCCAAAAACTGCTCAGATTTTGTTGGACTGTAATTCCCAGTTCAGCCAATGATGATGGAGAAGGGGAGTTCCACTCCGATAATACCTGGTGGGTTACATGTTCCATATTCCTTTGCCACTCTCAGTTACAATAGACCTACTGAATC
This sequence comes from Ctenosaura bakeri, assembly GCA_948474755.1. Classification (NCBI taxonomy): domain Eukaryota; kingdom Metazoa; phylum Chordata; class Lepidosauria; order Squamata; family Iguanidae; genus Ctenosaura; species Ctenosaura bakeri. The sequence continues at coordinate 228,423 of CAOLHI010001023.1, forward strand.
AATGGAATGTATGTAAGTGTGGACTTGGAAACTTCCCATTTATTTAGTGGGTCTGCTCTAGTTGAAACTAGCAACTGTAATTCTGTATCGTTACCCTATCTATCTACGGCTTGAATCTTGTTGGTAACATATATAGGCATTAGTCAAGCTTATATCTGTGTATATCCTCTTTTCATTGATGTGGAGGGTGGTATTCCTTCCCTGTGTCCACATCAACCAAAACCCTCATGGCTCCACCATAGAGTTGCTGCTGCCCTACTTTTCATGGCTGTTCTGTGCCTGGTCAGAGCAGTGGGAGATCAGAAAAGTATCTGGTTATGTCCCTGCAGCAAGACCCAAAATGACTGCATGTTTTGCTGAGATCTGCAGAGGACACCAGTGGACCTCAATGGAAGAAGTGACTATTTTGTGGCTAGCTTAAGGTACATAGCCACATACTTCCTTGATCTCCCCCTTGCTCTCACCAGGCATGGAATGGCTGTGGGGTTTCCAGAAATGGATTTTCATCCACTTCTGTTTTTGTTTTGTTCTAGGGTTTTTTGTGTGTGGCCCTAGGGCAGATAACTGATCCATGCATATGCTGAATTTGTCTATCCCTGGCTTAAATGAACAATAACATTTTCTCTCTTCTTTATACTTGCATAATGCACTTTATACTTGCATTACTCACTCAGGTGGGATGAGCAAGTGGCAGTAATATTACATAATATTTATGTTAGATACGGGTAGGCTACTTGCTGCTTTACAGATGTTTTTACTCCTGTACTTTACAGATATTTTTTACTTCAGTACCCATCAGCCCCTGGCAGAATGATTAATGATCAAGCATGATGGAATCTAGTCAGTAACACCTGGAAGGCACCAGGGTGCCAACTCCTGATATTCCATTTTAGATGTTGTCCAGTTTTGTGCTTTGGATTGTTTTACATTCTGGAAGCTGTTGAAATATTAACTTTTGGAATACTTTTTACCACAAATTTGTTGGACTTTATCTTCTCCTAATATTTGAGTGACATCCTTCTATTATGCCTTGAAGTCAGATTTTAAAATACATATTAATACCTTTCTGTGAGCATACAACTGTCAGATTATCTCCATGCAAATTTTCTTCATACAGAGATAATTGGTGGGACACCAAGCTATTAATAAATGAAGTGCTAAAATAACCACATTTAAATAATGCTAAAAAGGTCACTGTCAAACAATTTTAGTACACAATTTGATTGAATATGAAATTGTTATAATCAGGTACAGTATATCCTCATAATATGGCTCCTTCCTGAAGGAATCATTGACTCATGAAGAAATCTGCCCAGATAATAATCTCTCTCCTCTCTTTCCCTCTCTCTTTCCCCCACATGTCAGATATCTGCACATATTATACTATCTCTCATAGTGTAGCTATTATGCTATATCTACAATGTACATATTAGGGTATCTGCAGAAGGAAAAAAGTCTCTGGAAGTATTATGAATTTCCAATACATTTTTTGTTTTGATTGCACCTGATTATTCAGGAGTTGCATCCAGTCTCCTGTCTTGAAATATGCTGAATTTCCCTCCCTCCTTGCTCTCTTGTAACCTTCCCCCTTTCTTTTGATCATGGCCATTTCCACATGCAACGAGGGAATCGCTCCCTGCCACTACTCAACGGACCTTCTTTGGGTCCGGTCCGGGGCGACGAGGAGCAGTGCATGATCGCAGATCCACATTGCTCCAGCGTCCAAAATGGTGGCTTCTGGTTGGTCGTGGGTCACAGCCAACCACTGAATTTTGCCAGCGTAAAGCCTGCCCTCCGCAGATCTCAGGCTCACATTGGTGCGAGCCTGCAAATCTGCATTGGAGAGCAGGCACGCAATGGTGTGCGCCAGCATTTTGAAAAACCTGAAAAATCAGGTTTTTCAAAAATAAGCTGGAGGACCACTTGGGGTTGCTCTGGAGCAGACTGAGGTGCGGATCTATGCTAAGTAGTCTGGACCAGTCTGTCCCAAGGTGCAGTTGTCCTACGTGGAAATGGCCTATGTGTCACATCCAGTCTCATGCAATATTTCAGAAACTAATTTTCACCAATTTCCACTGAACTGCTGTTTCTGTTTTGTTAGGGGGATTAGATTATAGTAGTAAAGTGCTTTTAAAATATCGCACTAGTTTATCATCAGGATCATTTTGTTTTGATGCTAGTATTTTCCTGTCCTTTGCTTGATCTCTGTTGAATCTGTGTCCTGGAAACAATAGCTGCATTTATTGGTGGAAGCCATCTTAGCTAATTTCAAGAATGTAGAAAAATGTGAGGAAAGTATAGATAAGTTCTAATTTAAACTGACTTGGGGAGTGAGAATGAAAAGTTCTTGGTAATGGTGGGAGCTGCCATGAAAGGTTTTGGGATGAAGAAAACATCACACAAAAATAAAATAAAAAAGCATCAGTGATGTAGGCTTGAGTGGATAGACTCGGACTCAAGTCAGACTTAAGTCACTTCAGTAACTCGACTCTGCCATAAATGATGCACTGACTCGACTCGACTCGAGACTTGTATATTTTTAATGATGGACTTAATGCTCTTAGTTCAATAATATAACCTTACAACCTTACAATATAACACAATATAACCTTACAACTTTGAACAATGCCTCCATCTCTTTTTGCCTACTAGTCACATGACAGTCTGTCTCAAGCCCAACGTGTGGGTGTATTTCTCAGAGGGGAACAGCAAAGAGGTTAGGCAATAGGCTTGAGGTCTGCTCAACAGCCTGTCCCTGATGCATATCAGAGGAGCCTGCTAAAACGTTTCCTAAGAGCAAAGGACAAGACTCACCCCAGAGTGCAGGGTGCATTTCCCAGAGAGGAAAGCAAATGTGTTAGGCAAGGGGCTTGAGGAAGAAGGATCCTTGCTTCTAAATCTTTTGAATCTTCAGTAATGGGGAGTAAGATAGGATCCTATTTCCCACTTCCAAAGCTGCAGATGGCATAATTGCAAATGTGGAGAGCCAACTCCACTTAAATTGTTAAAACTGAATTTATTTCTCTCTATCCAATAATTCTGGAATTCTGGTTGGGGTATAAAGCTGGCTTCCAGATTTGAGACTTGACTTCAGACTTGAAAGGACTTCAAGGACTTGAGACTTGACTTGAGACATGGAGTAAAAGACCTAAATACATCACTGGAAAGCACAGGAACAAAACCTGGAACTTCCAGCCCCCCACCCCCATCTTTGAAATGTATTCAGCACAACAGAGTTGATGTTGATATTTTTATACTTCCAATTTATAGGTACAATTTGCTTTGGTCATTTAGTTCATTGAGGGTCTGGACAATCTAGGGAGAAGTCCCTTGGATTTTTGCTCAAAATCCCTCCTCAGGCAAGATCTAAGTGTGAAGAAATAGCATGGAATTCACTCACCCAGATTCTAGCCTACATTGTCATTACTTCTAGACCTCATGGGAAATTGTCGTATGGAAATATACATTCTATCTGTTCTGGGAAGTAACATATAGTTAAACAGATTATTGGATTTTTGAGCCCAGGGCCCTAAGTTTAAAATGCCACTTAGCCATTAAGCTTACTGAACAACTTTGGTACAGTTACTGCCATCTTCCCCAGCCTTGTGTGTATTTGTGCCTTCAAGTTGCCTGTTAACTCATTGGGGTTCATGAGAATTTCATAGGTTTTCTTAGGCAAGGAATACTCAGAGGTAGTTTTCCCAGTTCCTTCCTCTGAAATACAGCGTGCAGCACCTGGTATTCATTGGCAGTATCCCATTCAAGTACTAACCAGGGCTGAATCTGCTTAGCTTCCAGGATCAGAAGATGAGCAAGTTTAAACTCTTGCCAATGCTACCAGGTTTACATAATCTGGGGCTTGGTCTACACAGGCCTCATCCCACTAATCAGATTTGAGGATGCTTAGGAAGTAACATGTGAACCAACATGGTGCAGTAGTTTGTGCATTTGACTAGAAATCTAGGTGACAGGAGTCTGAATCCCTGCTCAGTCATGGAAACCCACTGGGTAGCCTTGGGCAAGTCACACTCTATTAGCCTTAGAGAAAGGCAATGACAAACCTCTGAATAAATCTTGCTGAGAAAACTCTATGACAGTGTCACCATAAGTCGGACTCAGTCTGAAAGCACATCACAACAAGAAAGGAAGAAACCAGGCCACTCTGTGCAAACGATGACATAGTGCTTATTCAATACAGCAATGGATTATGGATGCATAAGATAAAGAATCAGCAGAGAAAGCTTATAACACCCTTTTCAATTACTAGGACTTCTGGCTGATGGTGGAAGAGCTCCATAGGGCAAATTTCTCTTGATGCTCAAGTGCTCCTTGACCTGGAATGAGATTTGAAGGTGGAGTAGTAAATAGCAGTTTTTATGGTTTTTCCCTACACTGTTAGAAGATTCTAGGAAAGGAGGGAAATGGGTAAAGTAGACTGCACTGCTAGCTTAAAGTCCTTAGCTTATTTCTTTTGCTGATTTGACATGGTGTATTGTGAAAGGCTAGTAGGTTGTTGCATGAATAAATCACTGATCAAGGTACACATCTCTCACCAGACTTTCCCACATAAATATGAAGTGGTAAGAGTCAATTTGTTTGAAATGTGGTCCTGGGGAAGAGTTCTATGGGTACCATGGGCTGCTAAAAAGACAAAAAAAAAGGGGGGGTCCTAGAGCACATAGAGCCTGAAGTTCTTTAGAAGTCAAGATTTCTTAAACTGAGACCATCATGCTTTCAAGATATCATGAGAGAACATGATGCCCTCAAAAAGACAATAAGGCTTCATAAGGTCGAAGGCAGTAGGATAAGAGGGCAATTGCATTACAGATGGATAGACTTCATCAAGGAAGCCACATCCCTGAGTCTGCAAGAACTGAGCAGGGCTGTTGATAAGCATAAGTTGAAGTCCACTTGAGGGCAGTTAACAACAAAGAGTCACTTGGCATAACGCAGAAATAGTGTGACCTAGTAAAACATAGGAACTTCCTATGTACTTCCCATTCAGTCAGCCATTCACATGGTGACTTCATTAACTAATTGGAGAGCGTTCAAACCAGCTTAAAAGAAACAAAGCAAAATTTGGTTTTGAGGAGGTATTCAGAGATTGCCAATTTATTTAAAAGGTTCTTATTTGTGAAAGCTGATTGAGAGACTGTATCTTCTAAGTACCCTTAGGAGGATACAATGCATGTGTGGATCAGAGATGTTGAATGAGCATGGGCTAGAGAATCCCATGGTAATAAGACCATTTTCAATGAATTAGTAAGACTATGCTACAGTTTGTTGGAGTGGAGAACAGTAGACAAAGCCTTCGTGAGAAGGATTGTTGCTTTACATTCTATTTGTATCCAGGGAAGTGTACATACTTTCATTCAGTTATGGTAGGAAGATACCACTTATAGTTAGGGCTCCTCCACACATTGTTTCTGACTGCATATTATGCAGTACTGTTTCTCAAATATGTTTACTCTAATCTTTACCACACTTTTAAGGTCAGTATTTTTATATGTTTTAAACCTGAAACAGTGGAGTCCAGAAAAGCTATAACTTTAAGTTACCTAGAAATACATGCTTATGTTCTATCACAGCATGGCACATCTGTGGAAATCATAGACTTGTAAATTCCTTCCTTCCTTCCTTCCTTCCTTCCTTCCTTCCTTCCTTCCTTCCTTCCTTCCTTCCTTCCACTTCTGCTTAGCCAACCAGCTGGGATAGGAGCATAGCACTTTATGGGCTTGAAACTGCTGCTAAAACTGCAGGGGCCAGTTAGATGCACACTAGGAATTGGCATACATAGTAAAGAAACATTAGAGAAATTTAACAAGACTGCTCATTAAGCCATTTCCACTGGAAGGTATCTGGTGGGTGGTTAGGATGCCTGGGTCGTAGATATGGTAGCACTGCCAGCACTCAATGGTAAAGAAGTTTTGAAAGTGAATAAAAATAAAAGTATTGTCAAGTAGTTTTTAGTGACTTGTCTCCCAGGGAAAGGCTACAAAAATAGCATGGAAAAAAGTTATTAGTTTCAATGCTTCTGTTGCTAGGAGCCTCAGAAATGGTACTAACTTCGCTACAGAGGATATAAGTTGGCAACACCGAATGGTGCTGTGCTGGAAATGTTGGCAGCCTTAATGGGAACAGCACAGTTATGTTGGCAGGAGGCATAGTGGCACTGAGGCTTTTTGGTAGCAACAATCAGAAACCAAGCAGAATTGTACTGCAGGATGCCTTGCACATTATTTATAAGATGTTAGTGATTGGTTCTTACTGCATCAATGATTTTTTTTTTATTTGAGGCATAATGGGACTAAGGTCTACAACTGATTGTCAACCATTTCACAGATTTGTTTCTCTCCCTGGGGACCAGTTGGTGAAAGAACAGCTGTTGTTTCTTCCCTGCAGGTCAAACATTTCATACACTGTCAGGAAAGGCAAGTGCTTAACCAGATTAAGGGAGTTCCTTTCATTACTGGCCTTTCTTTGCCCACTGTACAATTGCAAGGTGCAGCCATTCCTTTTGCTGTTTGGATTTTCAGTGAGGAACACGTAATGGCTCCAAGACAGTTGCTCCTTTTTCTTCCCTGATGGTGCTAGAATATAAGTGGAAGGAATAAAAAATGACACAAGATGTGGCTCAAACTACTACCTCTATATATTCTGGAAGAAAGCAAGTTTAGAGCTTGTGGAGAGTCTGCAAATGGGACTTGCTGAGTTTTTAGAAAACGAATAATGCACAGTTTGGTAACACCTGGAGCCACCTATAGTTAGGTACTCTGATTAAACTGCATGACTTTAAAGAATATTTATGATTTCAATGTTTTATTTTAAAAACTTATTTAATTTTTTTAAAAATGTTATCGTACCTTTTACCACACATATCTACAAGAAGGCTTGCAAATAATCAAAGCAAAACAAAACAGAAACAAAAACAAAAACACAAAGCAGACTGTGATCAGTGAAAACAACAGCAACAGCACAAATATCATTATCAAGTATAATACCAAAAAAAAAAAAAAGGCAAAAAAATGAGCACAGCTAAAAATTCCTCTTACAAAAACAAGTAAGCCAACTTTGCTTTCAAAAGAGAACGGCCTGAGGGAGCTCCTGCCTTTTGCAGAATTGAACAGTTGGTCCACCTCACAATGTACTGTCCACATTATGGGTGGACAAAGTGTGACTTTGGACCGCACACCAACAGGCAGCCCTATGAACACCCCACTTCTTGCTCCCCACCTAATGGCAAATTGCATCCTAAGAAGTCCTGGCCAACCACTTTCATTTTCTAAAAATTGCTTTTAAAGCTAAAGCAGACCCAGGGGTGGAAGAATAATTTTTAAATACTAAATTGTACCAGGATGCAAGCTGTAATTTGGGAATGACTTTTGGGGAGAAGAGCAGGGGTGTAGTCTCAGAAATTCTCCTCATCATTCAAAATGACTGGCATTGCTTTTTAAGGGTCAAATGCCAAGTGACTTTTCTAGTTTTACCTGGGAATGATTTGTACTGATCTTGAACAGAGTTGGAATTACTTTTTTGAACTATGTCTGCTGTAAGTTCTTAGCCAGCATGGAGATTCTGGGATTTGTTGGCCAAGAAAGGAAATTTTTCAGGCTCTGACCCTGGGACATGTTTGATGCAAACATGTGCTGAGCATTGAACTGCAGGTCTTTCTCCACGACAGTTGAAAAATGGCTGATTGAGATCAGGGAGAGATTTCTCCACCTTCTGGTCTGAATTGACATCTCCCGACTAGCAATGGATGGATCAGTTTCCCATCTGTACCCATTTCATCCATTCAGATGTGCTCGTTCTTAAGTCCATTTCATTCCCTTTCTACTTTAGCCTGTGTTTTTAAAAAACTGTATAGAATTTACATTATTTCTGTTAAGTACCATATCTAAAATGTGTATAGTTGCAAGCAATTCACCTTAAAATGAACACTACAATTCTCCAAATACCTATTTTATGTATGTTAACCTAAAATATGTCTTTTATTTACATTTTGATTCAAGACTAGAATTTTGGGGATAGGTACCTGCATTTCGGTCCATTGATTAATTGGGGAAGTATGAATCAAATTAAAAATGCCAAATCAATGAAATTGTGCAGCATCCTTAGTAACCCACATCAAAATCCTGCCCTTTTAACACAGGCCTGGAAAACAAGAGAATCCTCAAGCTGGATGTAATCCAACATTCATGTTTGTTGTGGAAGATGACAGATTGAGTTGTTAAAGGCGAAGTGTTCTGGGAGATGTAAGAAAAAAGTAGCTTTTCTGCTCAAGGGTGGCAGCTCTCATGTCAGTGGGTTGTCTGAATTGTAAAGGAGCTGTCCAGTGTGTTGAACCCTTTCTGGCAAAGGCTTCAGCAATTTTAAAGTTCAGAGACTAGTCCTCAGAGTGGATTAACTGCCCCAATTACATGGGAGTCACCAAAACTCTGCTTATACATCTTCCAGAGAAGAAATATGTGAAGTTCAGTGAGGTCATATCATAGTATTATTTTTTTAAATAATTCATTTGTTCTGTCACATTAATAACCAACAACAATTTAGATTCATACACATGTAAGTAATCCATGACCCATGACTGCTCTAATCATCTAGATAGCTCCTATTGTTTTAGAAGAAGAGTGGGAAATAATCAGAGATATCCTTTACTTGCAGCAGTTACAAGAAAATCTCTGAAAGATTGGAGCAAGGAAAAAGTCCTTGATAGAGTGAAAATAACCAAACACTTTAGATGTCTCCCAGCCTAGCTCATTTGAACTCCACGGATAATATAACTGAAAATTATTTGAAGGCAATGTACTTATAAAGCAAAATTCAAGTGCTGCAAAAGTCTATCACAACCACTTGAATTCAGTAGTGTGAAAAATTCTGTTCTAAAGTGCTGATAAGAAATGTTCTTTCAGATCTGACAAGAAGGGCAGCTGGCACAAAGTAGAGTATTATTATTCAGGTTTGCAGGGATTTTTTCCTGCTCTTTTCCCTCCAGGTTTTCTATTTTTCTTCTTCTGGAATGTGACTTCCAGAGCTAATAACTATGCTGAGTTCTCATGTGGCTGAGTTTACCATCTCCATTTTAGTGGGGTTGTTCTTTGATGCAATATGGTGGATACATTTATGTACAATCCCAACTACATTTAAATGTTTGGTTTCTTCAGTGATTTAAATGTACAGCTTTCACTTCTGTCCTTGGGGACTTTTAAAAGTGGATTTCTCAGTAAGAACTTGAAAATGATTTCTTCAGATAATTAGATGGTTCTGAGAAGATGCAGGATGAATTTGCATTACTTCTGAATGTCTGCCCATTGGGGAATAAGAGCATAAGTACCAGCAGATCTTGATTTAGGAACAGAAGCTTGGGTCCCATTCTGTAAAATGGATAAAAGCAGGGATGCTTACCATATTTTGAAATTGTTAGAATGGTGTAATACCCGATGGTCTAAATGTAATGGTTTGTCCTGTCAAGAGTGAGTCCACTGAATCCATAGAAACGTCGTAAGTTATCCCTTCTGTCAATTCCACTGATTCAGTAATTCTCCCCTAGTTGGGACTAGTCTAGAACTATGAATCATATTTGGGAGAAGATTGGGATAGAAATAAAATAAGTCAGTACACTATTACTACTTGACGAGGGATAAATAAATCTAGACTTTAACATTTCCCGTCTGACCCATTGTCTTCCACACAGTCTTAGATCCCAGCATCTCTTTTTCTAGAAATTGAATACAAATTCTAGAGATATTTTGCTTAGTTCTTCACCAAGCCCCCCTCCTCAGCCAACACTATGCTCAATAAAACATAAACAAAGGAAACAAGAAATGAATGGGCTGTTAGATCAAAACAGAGCTCTTTTAAAGCACTCAGTGGAAAGTACCTTGGAAAAGAGACAGGGCAAGATCAAAGTCCAAATGCAAGTGAAGGACAAACTGCAGGAAAATTAGAAACAAAACTCAAAGGTGTATGTGTGTATATATTCTCAAAGCTAAGTAAAAATGAAGCTGAAGGAGACTTTTGAAAACACATTCCCACCTTGGGTTTTCTATTGCATTAGCCACAGGCTTTCAAAATGGCCCTATTAGCACCCAGCAGGTCACAGATCAGATGAGTTTGTTGTCAGGGGTTTTGAAGAGACTAACGGAGGCTAACCCAAGTGATCATTATTGACCTAGGCCTTCCAAGCAGGTTCACACATTTGACACAGCTGTAATCACTACTCAGTGTCTATTTTCTGGCACAGGTTAGATGAGCAGTTACTTACTCTCTCAGCTACACTGGCAAATGGTACAAAGATTCAGTGGAACAATGAACCATGATATAAGTGGTAATTAACCTTTGTGATGGAATGCTCACTCTTATTGTAAGAACAGTGGGTCCCCCATATTTCAGAAAGTCTTCTTGCAAATATTCCAGTCTCCAAACTCTTATTTCATGCCCAGTACATAAATATGCAAATGCCAAGGGAGTCTTCTCAATAGAAATGTGTTTGCTCTTCTGTTGAGCCATGCCAAATTGCCTCATATTTCTGTTTTGCATATTTCTGTGCTTTTTCAACAAAGGAGGCATTCATTCAGGGAAAATCTTTCCTTAAATGTGCTGTCTGACTTTAATGAACATACAACTGATCCTTTAGATAACCAGTCTGCAAGGTAATATAGTCCTCTCTCCACATTTGTGGGTCCCACCTTTGTAAATTATTAATTATTGATTATTCACAAGAGATGTGCTTGCCTCTGCCACCCTAATTTCCCTCTTCTCATTTCCTTGCTCCCCCCTGGCTTGTGAGGCTTGTATTTAAAATGGATGTTTTTTTTTTCCTTTTGGGTGAACAAATCCCCCCAACTGCTGAAGGTTTGTCCGCTGCCACTTGGCAGCATATTCTGCTGTGTAATGGCTGCTGATTGGTCAGGTGAGCTCTTTCCTCTTCCCCTCCTTTCTCAAGATGGCTACTGGAAGTAGCTAGAACACCAGAAATCTGCTCTTCTCTGTCTGAGGGGAAAGTAATGTTAAGCCCTTTACCTTATCTCTCCATACAATACCAGGGCCAGAGACAAAGGAATGGGAGGGGAGAGCTTCAGAAGGGAATAGGAGGGGGATTGTGGGGGAATTCTTCACAGTTTTTCCACTTTCACAAGGGTTCTGTGCCCTGAACCCTCACAAATGTGGAGGGGACACTGTATTCTGTATCATACAAACATCCTCAAAGAAGATATCTGATCACATGGGTAGTCCAGTTGACTGTGTACCATTAATGTCTGGGTACTCCCATTCATTGAACACTGTTGTTGTGTGCCTTCAAGTAGTTTCCGACTTATGGTGACCCTAAAGTAAACCTATCACAGGGTTTTCTGGAACTGAGAGTGTGTGATGTGCCCAAGATCACCCAAAGTTAGAAACAAATCAATATAGCTAGTTTATATTTTGTGCAGTTTACAGTGCTAGTTTACACGTTTATTCAAAAGTAACTCCCATTGAGTTCACTGTTACTTTCTCCCAGCAGTTTTTTTTCAGTCTGAGGGATGTTTAATGCAAACTCTTTGTTTTCAGTATATATTCTCTGGCTTCAGTAAACAGCTTTTTCTTTCTTGCATGTTTTGTTTTAAAAAATGCATCACACAATAAATAAGTGAAATTAAACTAGTTCAAAGTCAAGTAATTCTAGTATATATTCATTCAAATGCAGAAGAGGATTAAAATCAAAGACAGAAAAAAACTGTTTTAGATATCATTTAAGAATCTAGGCTAAGGATTTTTAAATAAAATCATTTATTAAATCAGCTGAATGTTGAAATACCTGGAGTCATGAAGGACAAATATGTTTATTTCACTTATTATAACATTTGTATTTTGCCCCAAGCACAAGTTTGTTTTTGCCTTTTTCTGCATCTATTTGCAAATATTAAAAGCCTGACTGAAAACTTGTACACATTTTTGTATGAAGCTTCCCCTAAAATGTACCTTTTTGCAAGCATTTCCACCTTGTACTTCCTTTTAATATGTTTCTTAATGTATGCATTTTAAATGCATAATTCTCCAATATATACTTTTCTGGATGCATTTTTGATTGCCCAACAGCAAAAGTTGTAGACTTGTGAAAACCAACATTTCAGTGTGCTCCAGCTTGCTTACTCATTTGGAAAATGTGATTGGTTGATATTAAAATATGATTAGAAGTCTGCCCACCCAAATGAAATTTTCCTTCTCAAATTTCTAGCATTGTAGAGGGACACTGAAAATCATTCACACCTGGAACTCTAATATTTGTTCCACTCATGTTCCCTTGGTAACTCTGCCCAACCCTTTTCTATGGATGCCTAAGTTATAGTTCTTAAATGTCAACTAAAGTTTTGTTATTGGAATGCTAGAACTTTGAGGACTGGGGGGTAATTTCATTGGGGGAGGCAGATTTCTTATTTGGGTGGGGAGTGCTGTGCTTATTTTGACCCCCTATAAGCTGACTTGAAGACACACACGCGTGCGCGCACGTGCGCTCACACACACACACACACACACACACACAGAGCTACAGTCCTGTGAACCAAACAATTTTCACCCAACCCCTATGTGGGATGGTAGATCTACTGAGTGTGACAAAGAATCAGACAGGTCACAGAATAAATGAAAGGTTAAGTGATGCTGAGCAACGAAGTAAATGCACAGAAATCTATGAGACAGATTGGTAATTTAAAGCCCATTGATTGTGTTGTGTTTACTCTAGCTATGACAAAGCTTTGATCCATTCCTTGGGATCCTAAGAAGTATCTGAGACATGTGAAGTGAGAGTTTTAGCTCTTTCTGACTCCCAAGCACACAACCTGACACAATTTTACACTGTTGGGTTGAGATTCAAGGAACACAAGCTACTGTCCTGATGAATGGTCTGGATAGAAACATCTGATGCTGTTGTATTGCTGAACTGAAGCAAGTGCAAAAAAAGAGCTTGGGGGAAAATCTTTTTTTTTTTTGGACTGCAACTCCCAGAACCTCCCAGCCAGTGGCCATGCTTGCTGGAGGACTCTGGGAGTCATAATCCCCCAAGTAATGTTTCTATAGCTCAGATGAAATCTAATAAGGAACCTGAATATGTGACCGATTGGGTGATTGTCCAGATGTCAGACTGTCATTTTCCTTAGGAAAAGGCATTCTTCAAAGGCAACAGTCAATGATAGAGTAAGGTGATTAGGTGAACATTCCCCTGCCCCCAAAAATGACCTCTGTTTCTGTGCATGTGTGACTTATTCTAGCAGTGGTGTAACAGAAAAATTAATGAATGAATGAATCACAAAGCACAATAGACAGCAACCGAAAAGTCTTCAAGCGTGAGTCTATTTTTGGCCCTTCAACTTCAGTGTATGATTAACAGTCTGGTCTCATACATTTTGAAGTTAGTCAGATAATGCATAAAATGTTCATGATAACCGATATGTTTGGGGAAGTGAACGAGGAATAAGAGAAAGCAAACTAAAATTTTCCCCTTTCAGAAAGGGGCCCCTAGCCAGTGAGCGGTCTAGAGCAATCGCACCAATTGAACCATCGATAATCCAGCCCTGGCAGCACTTGCAACACTTTCTGGAAACTTTGAAACACATCGCTATGTATGTCTTTCAGTGACTGGTGTTTTCCTACAGTTCAAACAGATGGCAATCACATTAGCAATGAGATTCTGGCACTGGCCTGTCGCTGTTAACGCTGCAGGGCTGGGAAGAACCACAGGGAGCGCTACTTTGGACCGGCCCCTTCTTTGTGGCAGCTCAAAACCTAAGGCAGCAGCTCCAACAGCTTGCTTGCATCACTGCCAAGTATTACACTATGGTCTGTGTGATATTTTGTGTGACTCTGTGTGAGAACATCTTGTGCAAACTGTGTAATCAGGGAATGGGCATATTTGCAAATAACATGCAGATATAATTATAAATTCCAGTTTAACAAAATGTGGCAGAGGGCATTGATTGGGCTTGATGACAAAGTGCTGTTGATCTTCACTAGATGGAGCAGACACATACATGATCACTCATGCGATGCAATACTGGCCATCATCCTATGAAGGCAATCTTGCAACGTTCCAAGAGTAAGAAGAGATAATGAAAAACATGTATTTTGAACTGACAGGAAAAAAGGAAGACTGATGTCACGTGCATATTGATGATCTAAATTTATTCTTTAAAAAAGCCCAGCATATACAAACTGATTGGTATTCCTCAGGACTACATTAAAAAAGAAACACAAATACACAGATTAACTTAAAATCTTTTACAAAAGGACAACACATAAATAAAAATACTATATGTATAAATTATTATAGTAAAATATACTAGTTTAGTATTACCATTAGTTAAACCAACAGCAGAAGTTTCTGGAGTTGCAAGAACTCTCTCTTCGTTAGCTGGATTGATAAGTAATAAAAGTAAGATAGTCTCATTTTTAATTAATATTATTATTTATACATTTTGACAGATGGTCAGAAATTAGGGAGGGCCTAGAGAATGTGTTGTAACCGGTTTCAAAGACATCTGATGCAATCTGGCTGAAAAATTGCCATGTCTTTTTATTATTATTTTTTTATGTACGAGGTGGGTGGAGTGCCCTTACATTAATGAAAAGAAATCCAGATCTGCTTCAGAGATGCTGGTGTCAAAGGGTTCTACTTTAAAATTCAAAACAATTAAAACACACAGATCAATTTTAAAAACCAAGAGCCATGAAGAACACTCTTTTTTAAAGCTGCCCACTGGAAGCTTAAAAGAAATTAAGCCAGCCTAGCTTCCCTTGCCAATGAGTTCCACCAGTTGGGGTGCTGTTACAAGGAAAACCCTGTCATGCGAGCTCACCAAACCTAAACTTGCAAGTTGTTGGAAAATGCAGCTGCTGAAGACCTCAAATTTCAGGCCAGCTCTTTTGGAAGAGGGAAGTCTTTCAGATATTCTGGCTGAAAGCTGTTTGGGGCTTTGTATATCAAAACCAGCTTCTTGAATTGACCTCAGAAGCACATTGGAAGCCAGTGTGGTTCTTGTAAGACTGAATAGTCTCTGACCAAATAGTTAAATAGTTTCTGAAATGCACCCTCAACATGAATCTGCCTGCTGCATTTTGAACTAGTTGCAGTTTGCAGCTTCCAAAGACTTTTCAAGGGCAGACTCGGCTAGAATACAGTAGTCTTATCAGGAGATCACTAAGGCAGAAAGTCTCCCCTGTCCAGAGATAGACATCAGCTGAAGCTAGGCACACGTACGCAATGATGTACTAAACCATACAAAAAAGAAAAAGAAAAAGGGACAATCACAGCCGACGGGGGTGGTGGTGAGGGGAGCAGCAAGAGTGGCCATGGCGGAGGCAGTGTTGATTCATGAACTCACACTCCTCTGAATCAGAATGGAACATACGCAGTAGCTGTGTGGAAGGAAATGAGGGAAAATCCGTCTTGTTTCAAGCCCAGAAAATCTGGTAAGAAACGGCACGAACTAATTCACCAGACTCATGTGGAAAGGGCCTCAGTCGATTCACCCCCCCTCCAGTCTTTCGGTGCATCCAGACTTGCGAAATTCCTTTGAGGAAGAATGAATATTAGGGATGGACGAATCCAGAATTTTCCGAATCTGGATCCGAATCCCTGGAAGGTTCTGTGAATTCATGAATCTCGAAACTTTTGAATCCTTTTTTAAAAAAGGGCTTACAAAGCAACTTTTTTTTTAAAAAAATGAAACTTTTTAAAAACGTATTTTAAACAGATATTTTTTTAAAAACCTATTTTTTGGTTGGTGGATTTGAAAGATTTGGTTTGCCTATTTTTGCACAGGGATTCGGGTTTGCAAATCTTGAATCCTTGCTGAGGATTCGGTTGGCTCATCTCTAATGAATATAATAGCATGCTGAATCCCTCCATTTAATTGAACAGTGGTAGCATGGATTCCAGAGCTTCATCTTGCTACTGCTGTGTTCAGGATGGCTTTTTGGGCTTTTCTCTACCTTTTTGTCATTTTAGGATTCTCTATTTGGTCTGTTTTGATATGAATAAGGTAATGCACTGTCCCACTCTCCATCATCCTGTGGTGTCTCTTCCGAAGGCCAACTCAATTATTTGGGTATCTGTGTCACAGTTTTCTGTCAATAAACAGCTTCAGAAAAAATTAAAACATCCAAGGAAGGGAGATCTGGGGAATATAGGATGGAGAACAAGAATCACTCCCTTTCTTTGATAAAAGACTTTCCCTGGGGATGTTTCCAACAAGACATTTATGTCACATAGGCATATGCTGAGCTCAAATAAATAAACAAGCAACCAACCGAGCATGCATGCATGCATTCTAGGTACAGTCAATTTAAAATTTCTACTGAGAAAAACCAAATTCTGCAACAAATATGTGTTATACCCATTGAATATACTTGGTTATATTTTCCCTCCTGATTTTGTATTGATTTTTCTGCATTGCCAATTCTCATTTTCCTATTCACAGAGAGGAACAGAGAAGTCAACGTCATCAAAAATTTGAGAAATCACTTATAACTACTTAAAAATTTATTCAGCCACTACTCTGGCTTCTGAGATGGCAGAAGGCAGTACCTAGGTCCTACAGGCATCTCTCACTTATTTGCTGGGTGAGGGACCAGTGCACTATCGAAAAGTGGAATTGGTTGAAAAGTGTAACACAATCCTTTTTTAGATTACAAATGCATTTTGATTGCCAAAAAAAATGTGAATAATGCATGATATATCATTTGTGAATGTGTCCCAAGACCAAATAATACACCATATATATGCAGAACAGTAAAATGAACAAAAATTTACCTTTAAATACCTTGATTCTTGCGTATGTAGATAAATGATGGTGATTTATTGAAGAAAGCTGGAAGGAAATAGTTGAGCCCCATCACTGGAAACTTAAAAAAACCCTCATTCTTTTTACAGAAAAGGGGCTTGGATCGAGATCTTACAGGGATTGATGCTGCTCTTGATGCAAATGGCTCTGAATCTGAAAGATTAGGGGAGACTGGCAATGGTTGTGGAGTTGACATTATTTAAATAGGAAAACAATGATGTTGACTGCATTGATGTCTCTAGCCTTTCTCTAAGAAGTTAGTTTGTAGGATTCTATTTACGCTTGATTTTCTTTCACAATTGGGACTGATCCTTTCCCAAAATGCAATTGCATCTTCAATTTTGGCCATTCCTTTTTCTAATTCTTTAGTTGTCAGTACCCTGGGCTGACCCATATCATTAGGCAGGGATTTCAGTTCTTTGAACAGCCTTCTCTGTTCTTCAAGTAACAGGAGATTGTCATCAGCTAGGGCCTCATCATACAATCTACAGTTGAAGCTGGACTTCTAAGTTTAATTCCTTTTCTATGTCAAGAACATTTCAACTGATTTCCTCCACTTCAAAGTCAGCCATGAGTGTGGGGATGAGTTTCTTCTGAACACATTTCAAAGTTATTTCTTTAGTTTCCTCACATGTATCTGTAATTCTGTTAAAGCTGTCCAAAATAGAGAAGCCTTCCCCCAAAGCCTTTAATTTATTTTGCTTTGCTCCCTCAGAAAGATCATTGTCTAATGGAGCTGTAACCTTTGCAAAAATCCTCCTTAGATAATAAGATTTGAACGCTGAAATCAGCCCTTCATCCAGTGGCTGCACCAATGACATTGGCCATTTCCGCACTAGACTGTTATAACGCTATGATTCCACTTTCAACATCCTATGGAATCCTGGTGGTTGCAGTTTGGGGGGGCAGCTGGCCCCTCCCTAAACTGCAACCCCCAGGATTCCATAGGACGTTGAAAGTGGAATCATAGCGCTATAACAGTCTAGTGCAGAAATGGCCATTGTGTTTGCAGACATGAAAGCAAATTGAGTTTGATGATCAACCATGAGATAATGAAACCAGACACAGAACCTTGGGTTTAAGGCCACTTTATTTGATGTAAAGAACCTGTTTTCCTACCCCAATAGGTACCCTACCCGACAGTATCATTTGGTTTGCCATGCAGGTCCAGTTATGTATTCCATGAAAGACTTGATCAGAGCTCTAGAGTGACCTGAAGCATTGTCAACAAGAAGTAGAATCTTAAAGGTAATTTTCTGTTCCCTGCAATAAGTCTCAGCTGTGGACTTGAAATAACCAAGTTGCAAATAAATCAGCAGTCATCCAGGCTTTTGCATTACTCTTGTATTAAACTGGAAGGCTAGACTGTAAATAGTTTTAAGGGCCCTAGGATTTCCTGAATGGTATAAAGGCACAGGCTTTAGTTTGTAGTCACCCTAGCAAGAGCATTAGCCTATCTTTTGCTTTTGTGTGTTTTTTTAATTTTTATAAAGACAAGGAGTTTATACACAATACATATAATTTACCTTGTTTCATATTATACATCATTCTTACATTAGCCTATCTTTTGCAGGTTTGAATCCAAGCATAGATTTCTCTTCTTTTGCAATAAAAGTTCTAGTTGACATTTTACTCCAATATCAGACCATTACATCTACACTGAAAATCTGTTGCATTGTATAGCCACCACCTTCTATAGTTTTTTCAAGCTCTGCAAAATACATTTCTGCAGCTACGGTATCGGTGCTAGCTGCTTCTCCTTGCACTTTTATATTATGCCAATTGGACGTTGTCTTGAATCTATTAAACCAGCTTTGCTAGCCTCAGATGTTTCTTCTGCAGATGTTTCTCCTATTTCAGTCTTCCTTATCTTATAAAGACTTAGGGCTTTGGCTGTGCTTAGAAGAATTTTGTGCCTGGTTTGGCCTTGAATCCACACATTCAAACTTTCTCCATATCAGCAATTAGGTTGCCCTGCTTTCTAATATCTTTAGTATACACTGGTGTAGTATTTTTAATTTAGCCTAGCACTTTGGCTTTCTTCTTAACAATTGCACTAGATGTTGAGCAAGGTATGCCTAATTTGCATCCTATATCCCTCATGGACGTGCCTTTCTCACTAAATCTGATTAGGTCTAGCTTTTCTTGCAAATTGAGAAGGGTCCTTTTAGCTTTCTCACTACACTTAGGTGCCATTGTGAATGCTGTACAGTATTATAAGCACAAATAATTATGTTATATAATATAATGTACTGCACACACACACACACACACGCACACACAATATAATTATTATTATTTTTGTTATTGTTGTTAGCTGTCATTAAATATATATATTACATTATACTGTCTACTATAAGCACAGTGATACTACAAAAGATTGTGTGCACTGCCCACAATCTAAGACACAATATGATTAACTGAATGCAGACTGGACAAACAAACAAAGATGGAGCAGAGTCAACTCAGAGAGAGAGAGAAAAGGTGCTGAGTCAACTGAGAGAGAGTGCACCCACACATTCTCAAGAGCCATCTTTGGAAATTCCTTCAAGTTCCCTATAGGAAGAAGGTAAGAGGAGAAGGAATGATGGAAGAGCTGACCACACATCAAAAGCATGACATATGGCTATAATTTGGATTGAAAAGAGGCAGCTACTGGAGAACACCCAAAAAAGCAGAGGAAAAGGAGGAAATGTCCAAGTGCTTAGTGGATGGTATTTAATTTTCTATTTTAGAGCAAGCACAATGCATTTTGGCCTATCTGTTTCAATGGTCTTCTTCAGAGGTTAGATAAAAACAAATAGAAATAGAAATGCCAATTAAAAATAAAAACAACAACACATAATTACACCATAATGGCTATGTAAAGCATCACAATATATTTCAATTTTGTATATTGCTTGAAGCATAGACATACCAATATACAACAGAAATTTCTGGCGCTGAAAATGCCATTCCATTTTCTGGGCTGAGAATGAACTAGCTAACCAGGCTCAAAGTTTTTTTGTTTTTTGTTTTAGTTTAAATTTTAGTAGATGTTTAGAAAAAAAGGGGAGAGAAAAGAAGAGGGAGTGAGATAACTTTTAAGGAAATATCATGCAACTAGGCAAGAATAAGTTCAGAGTGAAGGTATAAAAGTGGAAGGAGATCAAGTTCTTCATTTAGTTCTCCAGGAACCAATGATTTTGATTTTATAATCCACTCTGCTTTTTTTT
Organism: Ctenosaura bakeri; assembly: GCA_948474755.1. Lineage (NCBI taxonomy): Eukaryota > Metazoa > Chordata > Lepidosauria > Squamata > Iguanidae > Ctenosaura > Ctenosaura bakeri. Next base: position 248,455 of record CAOLHI010001023.1, read on the forward strand.
TAAAGAGTCTTCTCATTATTATAATTTATTTTTTCTGTAATCCAAAATTCAAGGTCAGTTGCTGGGTGATGGAGTTCCAAGAAGTGACTTACCAAGCATCTCTTCTTTGTTTCTTATATTTGGAAGGTGTTCTTCATGTTTTTTGTGAGGTCTTTCCTGCGTATATCTTTAGACACTTGCATTGTACAGCACAGATGACAAAACTGCTATTTGTGCTATTTTGCTTTACTATTTATAGCAAAGTGTGCCAAGGTGTACCTCTGTTTGTTAGTGTGGTGTGTAAATTCAATCATTTGGAAGGTAAATGTGCAAGAGATGGAGTGGCTACAGGGTCATGTCCTGTGGATCTGCTTGCATCTATCAGAGTATTCATGGGTGTTTGTTTTTGTTCCCTGATATTGTTATTCACTAAACTATCTCTAGTGTCTTTGGTTCTTTTAAATGAAATCTGGGGCTTTTCCTGGCAACCTGATATGTTTTGAATTAAGTCCTGGTTGTTTTTTTTTTTAAATGAGATCCTGGAAACTGTTGGTGATATGATTGAAGGTAAGATTTAAGTTGAGACAACTGGAATGAGGTCTATCTTTTTTTCCCCTTTTAATGGTCAGAACATGACTTCTGAGATGCCATATGTAAACTCTGAACTAATATATCAGGTAGATATCCTCTGTCAGTTAATTGATTGGTCAATTTCAGTCTAAGGAACTGCCCATAGGAGAGATGATCCAAAAATCTGGCCTAGAATAGCAGACTTTTTTTAAAAAAAATGCAGGCAAAGGCAACTCCCCTTCTTGGCCATATGAAAAGCCTGATGAAGAAACCAGTGGCCTTTGCTGCATGAGACCTCTCCAGACCTACAACAGAAACAACACCTGATACTAAGGCTCTTTCCGCATGGTATTTTCCATGCAAAAGGGTGCCTGGAGCATCGCACGATTGTGAAGAGCGATCTGCACGACACACTCACAATCGTGTGACGCTCCAGGGTAGGGTAGGTGCTGATCGCGCTGCAGAAGGAAGAGGTGGGGCTCTCGCGTGAGCAGGCAACTCGTGCAGAGCCGAAGGACCCTGGATGCAAGAGCCTCTTGCCAGAGGCTGCTCATGTGATCCCCGCACCCCAGCACTGGAAGAAGGTAAGATGCAGAAAGGGCCTACAAGTAGGCCTGTGACTCTACCCATCATCACTTTTCTTCTCCTATATAATTTCTTAACATCTTTTGCCTGATGAAGTAGCCAGTGACATTTCAAAAGCTTGCATGATGTCTTTTCTGTATTTTGGTTGCCCAATTTCTCTTTTTTTTTTCTTCCAATTTCTCTTTCTCTTTTTTGGATTGTTGTATCCTTGAATATGCTTTCAAGAAGTGACTTGTTTCTTGAATAGCTGAAGAGCACCTTGTTTTGTTGAAAGGAAATTAGTTGTCTTATTCTTCATTGGTTAGCTGAGTGGTGGGCACTATTGAATGTATTGAATATGGACACTGTTGAATGTATTGGTTTTGTTGCAAGCAGTCAATGGGGGAAGACATACTATAAACACAGAGTCTGTCTGGCAACTCAAACAAAGGCTGGAAAAGCTCCTTGCTTGATATAGATCAGCAATGAGCAATAACTGGGGACCTGGGGGCACAGGGTTTGTGTGGAGCACATGTCTGGTTTTTAAGGAGAACCGTATTTGTGGAAGCATCTGTGGGTTCACTAGTGGATTTAGCAGGGGCCTTAGCAGTCTAGATGGCTACTTGAGGCCTACGGGTCATGTGTTTCCCACTTCAGGGCTAAACGGTACTGAGTTGGATGGAACTCTGGTCTGAATCCATCGAAAGCAGCTGTGTATGTTCCTCAAGTTGTGAATGCAACTCAGAAATGTTGCATTTATTGCAATGTAATGTATTCACGTCTCTTGCCTATGTCCAGTCTCAATAAAAATCCTAATGTCTTCTTGGTTTTCCTCTTTGCAGATATAGTTGCCTAAACTAAACCCTGGAATGTTAGTCTTAGCAGAGCTGAAAATTTAAGCTCAAGGGAATTCAGCTTTAAAGGCAACGTAGGCAACTTTAAGCACTTTAAGGGCTAGATAAGTAATGAGTATGAAGATTAATGACTAGTATTGCTACTCTCATACTGCTTTGAAACTTTTGTGAATGTTATTCTGGTCTTTGTGGATCCAAGATCGCATGACTTTTTTTAGTCTTTCTGCTGATATAGAGGCAAATATTTTGTAATTGATGTTCAAGAGTGAGATGAGTCTATAATGCTTCGGTTCAAGTATGTCTTTACTTTCCTTCGGTATTAATGTTATATTTGCTTGACCCCATGATGAACGTATCTTTATAGATGTTGTATCATTAATTAATTTTTGTAGTGGGGGGGTGTCAATTGTTCATGAAAGAAACTGTTCATGAAATTGTTTATGAAAGGGGAGGTAAAGAAATTTGAAGAAGATCTAAATGAGTTCAAAAATAAGTATTAAACACATGACAGAGAACTATCTTTTGAGTTGGTTGATAAAGTATAAGATAAAGACAATTTTGCTATATGATCCATAATTGAATGTTTAGTTGACTGAGGGTGTTTTTGCTGGATTCTGTTGCAGTAAACTTGCTTAATTGGTGTAGTCGTTTAATTGTTAAAACTAAAAATGAGAATGATTATAATTTTCAGAATGCATATTTTGTAGCTTTCTACTACTGACTCCTTTTTCCAATTTCCTTTTGTAACAATTGTAGGTGATTATACTCTTGTTCTATATATAGATGTAAATGTAAGTTACCTCTTTTATTTTTTTCCTTTTCATTATATATATACACACACACACACTAGTGTATTTACCCAGCATTATCCGAGATTTTATTTTCTCATAGGTAACACTTGTTAGAAATACCTTAGGAATTACCTTACCTTACCTTAGGAGTTAGATGAGGTTGAAATGCACAGCTTTGAGATCTTGTGTCTCTAATTCCCCAAACTGTGTTGTTCAGTACCTGTTACCTTTTGCCCATATTTCCCAATCCAGTCTGTATTCAGAACTGTTGACATACAGAGGTTGGGTTTGCGAGGCGACTTAATGCTAGCTCTCATCTCCAAAGCAACCAGCCTATTCAGAGCTCTCTGGTAAGAATTCTAAAGGCCCCTCCCTGGACTGCCAACCCCAGGATTCCATAGAATCTTCACAACCAGCCAATCATATGAGGTCTTCTTGCCTCACCCAGACAATCATATGAGGTCTTCACCTGCCTGACACAGACAAGCAGACAAACTCACAAACTTTGACTTTTTTTATGGTAGATATCTATATCGAGATAGCTAGATAGCTAGATAGATGAAACTTTTGTGAAATCCAGTTGGTGAGGGCATCCCTATCAGAACCATGGTGTAGGTGGAGTTTTTTTTAAAAAAAATAAAACCAGCTGTTTCTGTACCATTACCACCATGAACCCCGCTCCCAGCTGCTGTTTGTCCTATTTAGAAACTCATAGAAACACAGGTACAGCTATTTTTTCCATAATGGGGTAAACTGCAGCTTTGATGGGGCATTTTTTTGTGGGAGAAATGGAATACAATGAAAGGGTTATTGCCCCCTTCCTGACATACCCAGAATGGTTCAGAGAGGGATCATCTTCTTCCTTAGCTGCTGTTTGAAAAAGATTAGGGACAGCAGAGATAGCTTCACCCTTTTCCTCTCAGTTTCAAGTGGGAGAGAACTTGGCATGTGAAACAACTGCTTCAATTTAGTTGGAATGGGCTGTAAAAATTACACCAGTGCACACTGGAGATAGAGAACCAGTGTGATGTAGGGTTTGAACATTGGACTACAACCCTGTAGACCATGTTCAATTCCCCACTCAGCCATGGAATCCCACTGTGTGACCTTGGGTGAGCCACACACTCTCACCCACAGAAAACCCTGTGATAGGTTCTCCTTAGGGTTGCCATCAGCCAGAAATCTCACACAACAACAACAACATTGGAGATAACAAACATTTACTTGAATTAAATGGCAGTGCTGTAGCCATCCAAAAGTATTGATCTTGGCCCCCAAATGATGAAACAAATCAAAAAGGTTATTGTTTTCAGATCCAGCAATATTTATCACAAATTATTACTGCTATGATTAATATTACTGCTGGTTGCCTTGTCCACCAGTGTTATGACCTTTTTACATCTTGTTAAAGGATTTCATCTGGTGATGATGTCATTAGAGTGCCTTGCATGTATTGGAATTTCCTGGGGCTTAACAAATAAGGCTGTGATCTGCGGCAGAGATATTTGTAAGTACATTCTACCAAAATCAATGGGACTTAGTTCAGTGCAAATATATGAAGGTTTGGGGTGTAGTAGGTTATACTTGCTAGACTCCAGTAGCAAGCTGTGCTAGATGAGACAGTGAAAAATCTCCAAGGGCCTGCAGTCAATATCAACAAAAGAAAACTCTTCCTTGATGAACTAATAATAGTCAGTTAAATGTTGGCTGTTGTCCCAGATGACATAGACTTGCACGATCAGATAACCTCATGTGACATAATTAGAGATGGATGACTGTCAGTTCAGTTTTCTCTCAGTCTCTCACTCTTCCAATCTTATGTTTATTTCATCCTCTTTCTGCATCAGTTTGTGATTTATTTATTTTTTTTAAAAGACAGGCTATATAGAAATTTGAATGTGCATTTCTCCCAGTATACACAATTTTGAATTCAAAGTGCATTTCTGCTATTATTGCAACCCAGTACAATACATTCGGATATGCACTTTGTGTATGTGTATTTGTGTCTCATGAGGGATTGGGAATATTTGGTCTTCTCCATGCTTTTTCCTACAACTCCCATCAGCCCAACCAATTAGAGAGAATAGTAAGGATTGTATAACAAAACATCTAAAAGGACAAAGTTCACCATTCCTGCCCTAAAGTATTCATTTTTGTATCCATTTTTGATTGAAGATTTGCACCACAAAATTCAGAGAAGCACAAATAGCAAAAGTTATTTTTTTCTGATTTGTGTATTACTTTGACAATCACTAGACATATTTCCCCATTTGTGCCACTGCTGATTAATCAGTGGAATCAGTAGTGTATGCTATATCTGGAAGGCACAAATATATTGCAGCTGCACCAGAGCTTGGAATGCAGCTGCTAAAAGGTACTAGTTACTTTACTCATTGCTGTGATCACTCAAGAAATTGTTACTTCTGTTACTGCAGTTCAGAAAGATAACTCATTTTTTTTATTATTTCTAAAAGGTTTGAATATACACTTGTACATATATACACAAAGTTTGAAAAATGGATTCTGAAAGAAATGTAAAATATGGCAGATAAGTCAATGTAATAAGTAATTGTAATGTAAGATGAAGTTTAGAATAGTGATGCTGCATCTTTACTTTGTATAAATAACTGAATATAACTTAATACCAATAAAAAATGTAAAAAAAAGAAAGAAAGGTAACTCATTGAGTTACTCACAGGTAACAATTCATCATTTCTATTACTGTTTTGGTACTGGATAATAAAGAAAAATGCTCTTTGGTTCCCTAGTCATTGTTGTAGTGTGTCTTCAAGTCATTTCTGACTTATGGCAAATGTATCATAGGGTTTCCTTGGCACACTTTGTTCAGAGGAGGTTTGTCCTTGCCTTCCTCTGATGCTGAGAGTATGACTTGCCACCCAGTGGGTTTTCATGGCCAAGTGGTAATTTGAACCCTGATCTGCCAGTATACTAGCCCAACACTCAATCTTCAGGTGGCCAGTTCAGATAGGGCATATTTTAGAAATTTAGAAAAATGAGAAAGACATTACAGAGTAAAGCTTTCCCAGCTGCAGCATGAGGCAGACACCCATTTGATCCTTTCTCCTTTTCTTCCGCCCCTTCTTTCCTCACCCTCTCTCCCTCCCATCCCTCCCATTGCTCTGATTGAACTAGCACATCCACAAGTAATGATGGATAGATAGATGTGCTGTTCCCGTCATACTGAAAATAGTGAATTACAGTAATTGCCATTATAGAAAAAAGTAACTTAGTTCTAATTCATTACTCTCAAAAGTAACTAGTTAATAAAGGTAGCGGTTAGCGAAATGAGTTACTTCTTTCTTCTGGTGTATGAGAAAATATATGGACAGATCACTACTGACCAGTGATGCAATAAAAATTCTGCACATGTTCATGGGATCACCATGATTGTTTTCATTACTTCAAGGCGAATCCTGGTGTAGCATTTAACTCTGAGTCAAGTCACACATATCAAGAAAGGCCTCCTTCTTCTGCAAAGTATTGATATGGGAAATTCAGAGGGAGGGCACAGAAAAAGATCACTTCCGAGCCTTTTCCAACTGGGGTGTTTCCTGTTCCCCCACTTAAGAATTCCAGACAGTTGCCTCATTAGGATAAATATGTCAATTATGATGGCCAGTATTCTCTATCAGCTACTTAGTTAATATACCTAACACTTATCTAGATTAACTCATCTGTAACCTGTCCTGTGTTCATGAACACTACTTAGCTTTGATTGTGAAACTATTGCCATAATCATAACTCCCCCCACAACCTGCTTTACATCAGCTGCATGAGGAGAAGGAGGTCCATTCTGCTGGTGACTGGATCATGGATGAATTATGTTTCTATCAGGTTTGGATGGGCTAGGCCAGGAGAAGTTACTTAATTAAATAATTAAATATACTTAACTAGTATAGTTAATTAGAATGCTAGCCATGATTATTAATATATTTTAATGTTACATTTTAGTTACTTTGAATGGATTTGTATCCTGCAGTAAATAACTATAATACAGTCAGCCTTCCACATTTGTGGGTTTCACCTTTGTAGATTTGATTATTCACTGATTATTTGCTGTCACCTCTACTGCCTCCCTATGCCATTTTTAATTGGGACTGCACGCTTTGTGAGACTGAGAAACTGTGAATGAGTCCCTACTAAAAATGTTGTAGGGCAGCAGTGGAAGTTGTAGTAAGCCCCAGCCAGCTACTCCTGCCTTGTGAAGGAACCCTGATGCCTCAAAGGAATCCATGGTGGGTTGAATATGGTCATTATACTTTTTCGTGTGTGCTAAATATGATTTGGGAGGGCCTAGAGTTATGCACAATTTTTCACTTTCAGGGAGTCCTGTGCCCCTAACCTTAGCAAACATGGAGAAATGACTGTAAATAGGTAATTGTACAGTGAAGAGCTTCCTATGGAAATTGGACACAATCCTGCTTTCCAGTCTTACCATTTATTTTCTCTAATTCCTGGCTTAAAAAATGTCATCAGCCACTCAGTTTATTGGTGTGTTCAGTAGACTGTTGATGCTTAGTAGGTGAGGGGTGGTAGATCTCAATAATACCTGAATGTAATAGGATGTAATGTACCCTAGAAAGGAAAGCCCAACCTAATTAACACTCTTTAAGGAAACGAAAAGCTTGTTTGGATAAATGAAAGACAGGAGGACAACAACACAGCATGCTTCATCATACAATGCCCAGTGGGTTCCCTGAGTATCCCATTTCAATAGAGTAATCTTCCTCTTTTAAAATGAAATCAATCTTGACATTTCCAGAGGCACCAAATGCAATTTGAGCATCCACATCTCAATTTTGCATCATCAACACAGTAAATCTAAATGTGGTCCTTTGATACCAAAGCAACCAGGAATGTTTTGAACCCCTTGAAGTTGGCAGGCTGATTCTGCCAGTCACCTGGGGCATACATTTGTGCTTATGGGGAGGAAAAAAAATCCATTGCCTGGTGAAAAAGGATGAAATCAACCTCTTTTTCTTTAGAGAACCTTTCCAATCAGTCTCCCATTCAACGCACACCACAGTTGCTTGTATTACTCAAGTTCATAAAGGAGCATTCTTTCTTTGCTCAGCAGATAAAGTGTTATCTTTCCCCTCCCTCTGTGCTTTATCCACCAGTTGGACAAATTGTAGCCCTTAATAAGGCCTTTTAATGTTTCAAAAGAAGTTCTGGGGGCTGGAGGCTTTGTAGTGAAATGCCCTTGATGGGTATATGTTAACAACACACAACGGAAGTAAAGGGTGAAGCTCAGCAAAGGGAATTTGAATGATCTGCACCCTGAGGTAAAATAAAAACCATCTCTATTGTTTTAGCTAAGTTCAGTGTGGATGGACTATACCACATTATTCACACTGTACATGAGGACATCTGGGTACAGATTGTGATGACTAAACATTTTGATTTCTATCTTCCAAACTAATTTTTAGTACCTGAATTTTTTAGTACCTTTTTGGCTTATGTGCCAAAAGATCTTGTAGCACTTCAGGGATTATTGGCTCTACATCTACACATGTCTACCTGGATGTAAAACTCACTGAAAAGAATAGGACCTACTTTTGAATAGATAGGCAAAGAATTGCATTATAAGGCTACACTTTATATACAGTTAAGATAGAAAAGGAGCTCTCCAAGGTGCTGAACCTCTTTAAGACTGGAGCTCTTTTAAAGCCTGAATGAATCCTAAAGCGGATTCACTATGCCACTGATATAGGAGACAATAGCTGTCACTAAGGATATACCTTGGAAAGCCAGCATGATGTGGTTGTTTGAGTGTTGGACCATGACCCCAGAGGCCAAGGTTTGATTTCCCCCTTGGCATGGAAATCCATTAGGTAATTATAGGCATGTCACACAGTCCCCAGAAAACCCATAATTTTGCCTTAGGGTCATAGTAAGCTGGAAACAACTTGAAGGCATACAACAACACACCTGCAACAGCAAAATTAACCTAGGCTTGTGGTGTTGTCATATTGTTGTTGTTAACTGTCACCCGTTGGGTTTCCATATGGCTTCTACTACTTGTTTTATCTAACTTGCTGAGTGCCTTCCTAACTGGGAGTGTCATTTTCTGGCTTTATCTCTTGTTTCATTTTGGATTGTCTCATCATAGGGTTTTCATGGTAATTCAAAAGTGGTTTAACTGGCACCTTCTTCTATGAAGTATTAGCAAATATTAGCTACGGTGCCACTGCTGTTATCTCTGAGACATTCTCTGCCAATGGCCTGCGTGCATATACCCCAGATCTGATATGGTTTAATTGGTGAAATAAGATTTAATTGGCAAAATGTAGTAATTGGCAGTAATATAAAATGGGTCTGATGTGACTGTAAGGCCAAACTGGGCAGAGGAAAACCATTGGATGTACACATGTGCTGCAAAGTAGGTCAGAGATCCCCTCTAGGTATAGCCAAGGTCATTGTCAGGCTAATCACCACATAACTCCAGGGACAATAGGTTTAAACTAAAGCTGTAATGTCTCTGCCACCATACAATACCGACAGGAAGTTCCCACCAAACCACTGATTGTTTCAGCCCTTTTCCCTAGCACCTGGACATTCCCCTTCATTGTTCCTTTACCTGTTCACCATTACAGAGCTATTACAGAGCCATTAACTCTTTGTCACCCAACACTAACTTTTTGGCACCTAAAACTAAGACCATTTACTCTGTCTGGACTCCTCTGTCCGTGTTACAACCTCTGTTGTTTGCTTGGCCAGGGAGCCATTCACACCTTTTCCCTCCAGGCACATTATGGATATAAAACTCCTCTGTTTTAGGCAGTCAGATGCAGTATCTCAGTTGCTGAATGCCACATTCTCACTGTGATTTCTAAACACATATTCTACTTAGGCCTGGGTCTAAGCCACATTGCTGCTTTCTTCACTGGATCAGTAATTATCGCTCATTCCCTAAAAGTCCTCTATCAGCAGCTTTCTTCTCTTTATCCTTTAGTTACCGCTTCTGCAAGTGTGTGAGTGTTTGGATTTTTATGTGCATGACTGAACTCTTTAATAAAACACATTTTAGCTTAATTGGAATCTCTGGCTGGTTCTTTCTTGCAAGGACCCCATAAACATTGGTGGAAGATCTCCCCTTCTCACAGGCATCCTAATTGAGGCAATTAATTCCCCATTGTCACATGGAGGTACAGTCAGCCCTCCACATTTGCAGGTTTCACTTTTGCAGATTTGATTACTCACAGATTATTTGCTGTCAGCTAGGCTGCTGCTCTATGCCATTTTTAATAGGGTCTGCAAGCCTCGTGAGTCTGAAAAATTACAAATGAGGCTTGTAAGTCCCTAGTAAAAATGGTGTGGGCCAGCAGTGGAGGTGGCAGTAAGCATCACCAGCAACCCACTTCTGCCTTGTGAAGGAGCCTTGATGCCTCAAAGGAATCCATGATGGGTTGAATATGGTGATCATATTTTTGTGTGTATTAAATATGGTTTGAGAGGGTCTGGAGTTATTCATGCTTTTTCCACTTTCACAGGGGTCTTGTGCCCCTAACCCTAGTGAATGTGGAAGGATGACTGTATTGGCATTGTGAGCAAAAGCTTGCCTGATATGGAAGACCCAATCAGCAGCAGTGCTACCATCACCATAACCTCTTGTGCACAAAAGCGTGGAATCCCACCAGCAAAGAAGATAATGACATGGTGAGTAGTTACATCATAAGATATGGTCAGTTAGCATCCATTTCATTAGCTGTATCAAACATTCTCTTTTAGTGGGAGAGAAGAAAACAAGAAAACACTTGTAAGCACAGGTATAGAGGGGAACACATGTCAATAGTGGGATCAAAATGTGATGAAATGCAAAAATACAGTCTTTGACAATTCAGTTAAATGATCATTGAAAACATCAGTTAGGTGATAAAACTGTCATCCTCATGTTGCCCTATAGATTAATATCTTCTTTCTTAGATGTGTATCCAGTGACAGCTGGTATTAGCATTTGTCAGAATGTGCCCCAAATATATTGGTAACTACTCAAGCCTTAATTTCTTTGGATTTGCTGATAATAACTGTCTGTCCTTCATTGATGATTTTCTGTGATGACCTGAGATGTATTTCATATAAACTCAGTGTTCATAATCTGTTCTTTTGTTGATTTTGCTATCTTGGATCCTGGGATCTCTGGCAGGGGGATGGGAAGGATTATTCACGTGCAAAACTCAGTATTATTCAATAAGGACACAGATGTGGGGGGCAATAGCTGTCAAGAGTGACAAACACACTTTATTAAATAAAGTAATATAAATGCAGTACAACAACTACCACTCCCAAAACTTGCTACACACCTTTTAGTAAAAAGGACTTTGATGTGGAGACAGTTTTCCAGGGATTGAGACAAGGGTCTTTCCCAACCCTATCTAGAGATACCAGGGACAGAAAATGAGATCCTCTATGTGCAAAGCAGATATCGATTGTCTAGAAATTCTGGTAAAGTTTTTGGCACTGTTGGTTCTAGCCTCAGCACTGAGTTTGCAGTACAGATGGTAACTGAGTTTATCTTCCCTGTTCTTCCCCCATCACAATGTAGTTTACCATATTTGCTATCTCTATCATTGCAATCTAGTGCCCATACAGAAAGTTAGGTTTGCTTTGGGTTTAGTCAGTGAATGAATATAATCTTGAGATTTCAGTTTCCCTAAGTGAAATGAAATTGCAATATGATGGTGAAGATGATGACGGTGATGTGGTGGTGGTGGTGGTGGTGATGATGATGATGTTGATGGCGATGGGTACACTTGGCTCATTTCACTATCTAATTGTATCAGTAGTGTAAGCATCCTTGAACTTTTCAAGAGGAGGAGATGTACCCACAACCATTGTATTAAAAAAAATGCTGAAAAAGTATCTGGCAGTTCTAGAGCAGTTTGTAGTGGGTTTCAAAAACCACCTGCGATTCTATAGTGGTTAAGATGAAGGCTTTCAAAAGCTTGTTGATTATTAGTGATTTTTTTTCTCCACTTCATGTTTGTTATTGTTACCACTAGTATTTCACCTTTCTATAAGTGAAGAAGACAACTCTGGGCCCTTTCATACAACACAATTGTAGCACTGTGATTCACTTTAACTGCCATGGATGAAGCTTATAGAATCCTGGAGTTTGTGTTTTGATGAGGCATTGCAGCTTTCTGTCTGATAATTCTAAATACCCATCCCTGAACAGCAAATCCTAGGATTCCATAGTGTGTTGCCATGGCAGTTGTGTAGAATCATAGTACTATAAATGCGCAGTGTCAGAGACCTTTCTGTATCAGTCATCACAACTGAGGGTTATGAAAAGACAGTGATGTATTTAAGTCTTTTACTCCAAGTATCAAGTCAAGTCTCAAATCTACACCTTCAAGTCTCAATTCCTTGAAGATAACTTTCAAGTCAAGTCTCAAGTCACATCTCAAGTCTGGAAGCCAACTTTATACCCCAACCTATATTCCAGAATTTCTGGATAGAGTCAAATAAAGTCAGTTTTAACAATTTCAGCAGAGTCGGCCCTCCACCTTTGTGATTTTGCCATCTGCAGCTTTGGAAGTGGGGAATAGGATCCTTCTTACTCTCCATTACTGAAGTTTCAAAGGATTTAGAAGGAAGGATCCTTCCTCCTTAAGCCTGTTGCCTAACATATTTGCTGTTCCCCTCTGAGAAATGCACCCTGCACTCTGGGGGCAAGTCTTGTCTTTTGCTCTTAGGAAAAGTTTAAAAGGTTCCTCAATATGCAGCAAGGACGGGTTGCTGAGCAGATCTCAAGCCTGCCTCAAGCCCATTGCCTAATGTGTTTGCTGTTCCCCTCTGAGAAATGTGACCACACTTTGGGCTTGAGACAGCTTGTCATGTGACGAATGGGCAAAAGGAGATGGAAATGTTGTTCAAAGTTGTAAGGCTTCTGGATGAATGTGTTATGTTACTGAACCAAAGGCAGCAAGTCAGTCACTAAGAATATACAAGTCTCAAGTTGATGTCAGTGCATCATTTATTGTCAAACTGAGTCTGAATTGAGTCACTGAAGTGACTTAAGTCTGATTTCAGTCCGAGTCAGTTGACTCGAGTCTGCATCACTGTGAAAAGACAGCCTTTAGTTGGACATTATAACTGTGTAGTGTCAAAAGGCCATAAAAAGCCTGGCTCTCCTTTTCTTACACATTGAGGCAGCTTCTTCCTGGCGATATCAACATCTTAGAAAAAAAAAATCCACACACTGCTCTGTCTTTGCTGCTGAGCTGTCCATGCTCCAATGCTGAAATGTAAGTGTCTCACCTCTGTGTGTGCCTGGTCTGTTCACGCTGGAGGTTTTTAAACGGAGGTTAAGTGGTCACCCCTCAGGGCTGATTCAGTAGTGGAGTCCTGCACTGGGAGGGGTTGGATGAGATTACTCTCTGGATTCTTTCCAACTTTATGATTCAATAGCCTTTTCTTTTCCCAGCAAGATTTTTTTTTAGCCCATAGTTTTAGCCTATAGTTTCCAGTGGCAGACAATTTATCCTTTAAAAAAGAGCCATTTTGTGTCACTCTAGGAGAAGACAGAAGGGGGTGGGAACTAGGAGCAGAGCTTATAGTTAATAGTTTGAAGAACAACATAACGGGTGCTCAGAGATCAAGAAGACCATTTTTAATGCTCTCCTCCAGCCCCACCTCCATTTCTCAATGATCAAGCTGAAATGGCAGTCTGTTCAATTGTATAGGTTCTCTGGAGGGGTAAAGAGACATTACAGATGACACATCATCCTCACACTATGATATTAAAAGAGTTCTAAAATAGCACATTGCTTCTCAAAGATGTTTGTAAATGTCAGAGGTAACATATTGATTTATAAACGCAGCTGGTCTTTCCACAGTGCCTGTTAGATGTCTTTAGCTCCAACTAATGGTATTGATTCACACAGAGGATGATATAACAAATGTCTTCATCTCCTCAAAAATATTCCTGATCCCAAAGTTTTTTCTCTTAAAGGAAGATACTTGATAAGATTGCTTTCTACAAAATACTTTTCAATTTTTCAATAATTCTGTGAAAGGCTAAGGTTCTGATCCACATCACATTTAAACTACTGCAATTACAGATGACTTAGCAGCCAGTAGGACAAGGTTTAAATACAATTGATAGATTTTTAAAAAATTTTGGGCTGCAAATTGCATGGTCCCCGTTTATTTTGATGGATGGCTTCTCTAAACATTAAGTTATGGCCAATGCATTTTGTAAGGTGTCGAACCGGCGACAGGGAGCACAGGCTTTTCTGTGTTGGCACCTATAGTGTAGAACCCCTAAAAATTACAACTGATCCGTCCTGATGCTGAAACTTCTGTAATAAAAGTAGTTTTCTCTTATAGTGGGTAATTTTAGTGGGTTTGGTAATTAACATGCTGCATTGGCTTTTATGTTTTCTGGTATCAACCAGTTTTGCCACTTCTTTATACGTATATAGCATGATACTGGATTTTATATTTAAATTGGTATTGCCTGCTTTCCTTCCTTCCTTCCTTCCTTCCTTCCTTCCTTCCTTCCTTCCTTCCTTCCTTCCTCTTTTCAGATGAGGTTTATCGTATATAGTTTGTTGTTGCATGAGCTCCATGGAGCCACGTTTGTTAAAACAGAGGTTTAAGCATAAATGAAAATAATATAAAACTACCTATTGTAACATGTATGAACTGCACAATAATAGAAACCCAAAGTGAGTACAGGGACTTTGTAAAGCAACCTGTCTTCTTTCATTTGCTTCAGAGAAAGGCTCTATGGTTCTTTTGACTGTGTTGTTTATGCAGTGCTCAAGAGTGCCTCTTCACAAAGCCTCTGCTTTGGAGGTACTCTTTCGAGGCACAACAGCAGGCAAAAGTGAACTATTTTTGCAGAATCAATGTGTGCATCTTTATCAAGCACTGCCATGCCTTCAACAGAGTAAGAAACAAAGTCTAGTAGTATAAATGCACATGGACTTCTGTATGTTCGTTTTGTCCCTTTGGGTCATGGTCACATCTCTTGTCACAGAATTGTGGCTAGCCTTCAGAGTTATGATGGAGACTAGAACCTGGCAAGGCACAAACACCAAAATTAGGACCAGAGCTTCCTTCTTCAATTTGGTATCTTTCACATGTGTTGGAACACAGTTCCAGTCATTTCCAGACACTGTGGCTACACTGACAGATAATGATGGAAATTGTAGCCAAATAACTCTGGAGGCCATCATTTTGAAAAAGGCTAGATTAGAGAATAAAGCAGGGACATCAATGAATGATACTACTGGAAATATCACATTATGAAATTGTCCTTGGACTATCTCATTACACATTGGGGGTGGGCAGAGGCATATCTAGGGTGGGTGCCCTGGGTGCCAATGCCAGGGGTGCAAACAAGCCACCCCCCATCCTCTCACCTGGGCCTGGCCTGCACCCGCTGCCCCCCGTGTCATTTCTGGCCCAGTGTGGAGGTGGTGGGAGAAGCAGCACCTACGGACACAAATTCCACACTTGCCTTAGGTGCTGTTGAACCAAATCCGTCACTGGTGGGAGTGGGGAGAGGAAGAGAGTCCATGTTGGAATGCTTCCTCACCTGAAAATATGTTGGGCAGTGAAAATATTTGTCAGGCTAAGAATCCTGTCCTATCTTTTCCACTGTCTACTAGTTTTCTGTGGTCAGACAGATATGTTTTGTGTGAGCACCAAATCAGCACTAACTCTCAATATTAAAATAAGCACATAGAGTTTCTGGAGGGCAGCTAAAACTATATTATTTCACATGAGCTTCAGTCCTTAAAAACAGGGGTTACTATTCTGTCTGTTTTAATTGTGTGTGGTTTTAAAGTTACTTTTAAAGAATCTATTTTAATAGGATTTTAAATAATATTTGTATTGGTTTAACTGTTTATAGTTAACCTTTCCAATAATAGCAGCCATCTTGTTGTTAGTTCCAAATACAGTAGACATCAGTCAACAGTTGAATGGTGAGTCAACACTTAGGAAAATTCTATGCATTGAATGGTCTACTCTAGTCACAACTAACAACAGAATTTGGTCAAATGATGCTTGTTATACATCACCTCAGGATGCTCTGTCAGACTTGGAGACAATAAACAGTAAAAAAATAAATAATAATAAACAAATACTGTAAGCAAATATATAAATGTAAACCAGAAAATTTATTTTTTTATATTTTATTTTTTTATTATTATAAAGAAAAAGGAACAATACATAACAAAATAAAACAAAAACACCACGTTTATAGCATAAATGTGAAAAAGAGAAAAATTACAACATAAATAGTTTACATTACTATTTCTCTCTATATCATTTATCATCATATACTTGTTCAACATATTATATAACATATTGATTATATGTTTTTATTTCATGTATGTAAATCTCATTCTTCTTGTACTCATTATTGCTATAGTAATTTCATTCTTAAATCTATTCTTTTCAACTATATTTAGTCTATTGCTAACTTAACCTATTGCTAATACTATATATGATCCTGTTATTAACCATAAACTGGAAAATTTATTCTGAGAACTGACTATACAAAGAAAAATTAGCCAAGTACCATATAGACATGCTAACAGTGAATTGCACATTGTTTATAGACTAGTAAGAAAACAGAACATACAATATTGTCACATGCGTTAGTGTTGGATTTGTCTTGAGGGAACTGCCTCCAAGTTGACACTAATCTATAACATTCCTTGGTTGACCTTATGATGTCTACTTCCTCTTAGCCAAACTAATTTCTCCTTCAGAAAACTACTTAACTATCTCATCAGCATCCTATATAGGAAAAAAAAGAAAAAGAAAAAGAAATCTCAGATCTAGAACTATACATACAGAACCACTCAACAAAAAACAAGACAGAATTTTTCCAGAAAAAAAACAACACATATGAGGTGGAGTTTGCTTCTCAAAAGAAAAAGAAAGAAAGGAAATTGTCTTTTTCACTGCAAGCCTCAACAGCCGATAACAGAAGTGCTACCAACTTGGACAATAATATTGCAAACATTTCCAGCCTATAGAGGAATCTGTCTCACTGATCATGACCCTCACTTACATGCCTCCAGTTTCCATGAAGAACATATCATCAAAACATTTGTTTACAGCCAAGACCTCCAATACAACCACATCTACTCAAATCCATGAGATAGAAAGCCTTTTTGCACCTTATCCTTTCCCGCAGCTGGGGTGCGGGGCTCGCGCGAGAAGCCTGGGGAGGAAGGCTCTTGCGTCCCTGCTGCTTTGGCTCCGCAGCTGCTTCCTGGTCATGCAATCGCCCGACCTCTTCCTTTTGCAGTGCAGCCTGGGACCTTTCCCAGCCTGTACTGCACAGGAAGCCCAATTGACCCAGCTCCCGAGGTTCCACATGCCAGGTAAGTGCGCGCAGGGCCCTAGAGTGATGCACGACCATGCAACACTTTCGGCTTTAAGCCAAAAATGAAAAAATGCATGTGCCTTCTGCATCAGGCCTTTGAGCGTTGCGCAAGTGTGAGTGCATCAATGTGGACTGCTCCTCACATTTATGCGATGCTCAAGGGGTCCTTTCGCATCAGAAATACCGTGCGAAAAGGGCCAGAGACACAGAACTCTTGGGTTTACAGCAGGCCTTTCTCAAACTATAATACCCATCTTAGGAGGTAAGGAAACAAATTGACAAGGCAAAACTAATATCTAGGAACCATTTACTACAAGATAGACTAAAACCGCAAAATGACAGAACACTCCAGTGGTCAACCTACCAGTACCCAGCAGAGACCACTCAAATGCATAATCAGTGAGCTAAATCTACTCTGGAGAATAACACAACCCTCTACCAAGTTCTTTATTTATATATATATATATATATAATAATATATATATATTATTAAGTTACCCATACTAATAGCAAAAAAGTACCATCAAATAATATTGATTAAATACAGATATATAGTCTAAACAATAACTGAACAAAAAAAAGATCCAAGTTTACAGTTGTACATACATATATTGATTTAGAAAACATAAAAGATTGCTAAGAACAGAATATATAGAAGAAATAAAGAGTTGAATTCAAGATAGTTATGGTTCCATATGTAGTTTAGTAAAATAATTAAACTATCCCAAATTAGAAATGAAAGAAGAAGAAAAGAAAGAGGATATACACTTCCTCATACAAAAAGGTCACAGGATTTTTTAGAATATTGTATCATATCTGCCTTCCTTAGTTAGAAAAGAGAATGATGTAGCTATAAAGATTAAGTATGCTATTAATATAAAGAGTTATTCTATTTCCAAAATAGCAATACTTATAGAAGTTAATCTTAGTTTCCCATTCCTTTTTACATCCCTAAATCATTACCCACAGTACAAATTTTAGTGTACGGATCATGTTCTCTTCTCTACTTCTTAAGATTATTTGACATTGCTGTAGCTAGTTTTAAATTTGAAAAGGGAGAGATCTTAATATTGTAATTCTATGTAAATATTTCTATTTATAATCTTGTAATCTGTATTGTAATTCCATGCAAATTCTTTTACTTATAATTTCAATATATGAATATATATATATATATATGCATACACATACACATATACACAAGTGTATACACACACACACATATATAATACACACTGCATACATATACATACATACACACATATACACTTTCAACTATGTATCCCCATCCAATTAATCGTTCTGGGAGTGGGAACAGTAATTATAAGTTGATTAATTTAATTCCAGTCCTTCCCAATTAAGGCTATACAATTTGGATATTCAGTTGTCAAATCCAGTTATGGTAGTATTTCCAATTTTGGCTTGGAGATAATGTTTAATTGGTTCCCAATCTTTACAGAGCTTATTATTCTTTTTCCCATCCAACATATAAGTTAATTTATCCATTTCAGCTATATGAATTAGTTTACCAATCCATTCTTGTTCGGTGAGAATGCAACTGGCCCACCAATACTTTGCAAAGACTATTCTGGCCACAGTAACCATATGCAAGAATAGTCTTCTGATCTTGTTCTATTGCTTGTTGTCAATTTTCAAAAGGCCTAATAAGAATACTTCTGGATTTAAATTGATTTTCGTCTGTAACATCTTTTGAATTTTAGATCTTATCATACACCAAAATCTTTTAGCACAGTTGCATTCCCACCACGTGTGATAGAAAGTATCTACTGTCTTCCCACATTTCCAACACTGATTGTTAGACCCTTTATACATCTTGGCAATTCTATCTGGTAAGAGGTATCACCTGTACATCATTTTTAGTCAGTTCTCCTGAAGATCGTATGACCTTGTATATTTTTGGTTATATGACCATAATTTCCACCAGTTTTCCAAAGAGGTATTATGGGTCAAATCTTGCACCCATTTTACCATGCATTCTTTCACTGTTTCTTCCACTATATTGAGATTTAGAAGGAATTTATAGAGACTAGACAACTGATGCTTATCTCCTCTACATAGAAGTCTTTCAAAATCTGAAGTTTGTGTATCCACACCTTTAGAGTTCATGTCTGCCTTAAATTTTGTTGCTATTTGAAGATAAGGGAACCACTGTATGTTATATCCTTCTTTGAGTCATTGCTGCCTGTCTTTTAACTGACATACTTTTCCTTGTCGTGTCAAAAGCTCTTGATAAGTTACCCAAATATCTTGACTTCGCAGTGCTTTAATGGAAAGCACTTCTAATGGGGAGAACCAAGCTGGTATTTTGTTGCATATCAGCGGTTGGTATTTTCCCCATACCTTATATAAGGCTTTATGTATCACATGATTTGTGAAAGATTTCTGACCTTTGGCCTTGTTACAACATAGAAAGGCATGCCATCCAAAATGTAGGTCATGCCCCTCTAGTAATAACAGTTTAGGGTTATTTAACAAAATCCATGGTTTTAACCAAACAAGACAGGCCTCATCATAATACAAATTTAGATCTGGGATGCCAAATCCCCCCCTATTTCTATTATCAGTCATGGGTTTAAAGCTTATTCTTGGTTTCTTCCCTTGCCATATAAAATTAGTTAGGTGTCTTTTACATTGTATAAACCAAGATTTGTTTATCATGACAGGGATTGTTTGGAACAGATACAGGATCTTTGGCAGCACACTCATTTTAATAACTGAGATTCTACCTAATAGGGAAAGATTTGATGATTGCCATATCTCTAATTTTTTTTGAATTGTTTTCCATGTTTTCACATAGTTGTTTTGAAACAAACAGTTGTTATTAGCTGACATGTCAATAACTAAATATTTAACCTTGTTAGTACAAGTTAGTACTGATTTCTTTTCAAGAGCTTCTTTTTCTTTTCCAGAGATATTCTTAGTCAAGATCTGTGTTTTAAGTTTGTTAATTTTAAACCTTGTGACTTGTCCAAATTTGTTAAGTGTTCCAAGGAGGGAGTCTATCTTAGAACTTGATCTTCCAAGAAAATCACAACATCATTGGCAAATGCCTTAATTTTGTACTCTTCTTTGCCTATTTTGACTCTTTGCAAATGTTTCCTATCTCTAATATTTCTCAATAAGACTTCCAGTACAAGAATAAATAGCAGTGGTGATAATAGACATCCTTGCCTCATTCCTTTCTTGATCATAAACCTTTCAGACATTGCACTGTTTACAATAAGTTGGGTGTATTGTTCTTTATAAATGGCTTTGATCCAAGTTTGAAATTCTGGACAAAATTTCATGTAATTGAGCACTTTGAATAGAAAATGCCAGTTGATATGTTCAAAGGCCTTCTCAGCATCGAGAAAGACCAAGGCTGCTTTCTTTTCAATATGTAGCTCATAATATTCTATAATGTTCATGACAGCCCTTAAGTTATCACGAATCTACCTTCCTGGCAGGAAGCTATTTTGATCTGTGTGAATATAAGATGGTAGAATTTTTTTAAGTCGGTGTGCTAGAATCAAAGCAAATATTTTGTAATCCTCATTAAGTAAGGAAATAGGTCTATACCCTTTGCATGTAAGATATTTCCCTTCTTTTTTGAGGATCAAAACAATACTGGCTTCTTTCCAGCTCTCAGGAATTTTTCCACCCTGTATAATTTCATTCAGCATTTTCTGCATTGGCTTCATTAATTGAATTTTGAAACATTTGTAATAGTTTTCTGTAAGGCCATCAGGACCCAGGGCCTTCCTCAACTTCAATCTATCAATGACATCATTTAATTCCATTAACGTTATTGGTTTATTTAGCAATAATCTATGTTCTGTCGAGATTTCAGGAATTATTTGAGATTTTAGATAGTTATTTATATCCTCGGATTTGAAGTCTGCATGTGTTCAATATAGGCTAGCAAAATATTTGTGTAATGCCTTTTGAATCACCTTCCTATCAGCAATTCTTTTTTCCTCCTTCTTGGATTTCCATAATTAAGCTTCTTTCCTTCTTCTTACGCAATCTATAAGCTAACCATTGGCCAGGTTTATTAGCATGTTCAAAGTGGTTTCATTTTAAACATTAGAGTTTCTTGCCTATTTCTTCGGTCGCCATCATAGAGAGTTGTTTTCACAATAAGTTTATATTTGAGGTGATCTCTTTATTGTTGGGGTCTTTCTTCAGCTCTAATTCCAAATATTTAATTTTCCCCAGTAGATCTTTCATCTTTACTCTTTGTTTTCTCCTCTATTCTGAGTTTTTTGGTATAAAAAGTCCCCTCATTACTGCCTTTGCCATGTCCCAAGCAATTTGATTATCCACTTCTTTGTCCCAATTAGTTTTAAAAAATTCTTCCATCTCTTTTTCTACAGAATATAGTCACTTCCGTTGTAATAGTAAGTCATTCAAACGCCATCTTCTTTGTCTTGGATATGATTCGATTGTCATAGTTACTGGACTATGATCCAAAAAAGTCCTTAGGGATATTTCAATATTACTCAATTTAACAATAAAAGTTTTTGAGATCCATATCATATCAATCCTCAACCATGACTGGTGACGGTTTGAATAGTAAGTAAAATCTTTAGTGTCCCCTTCTTTATATCTCCAGACATCAATGATTTGTAACGCTTCTATTAAATGGAAGAATTCTTATGGTAATCTCCCTTGTGCTTGTTTTTTTAAAACTTTTTTTCATGTTTGCAGAGCTTCTATCCAGATTGGGATCTACTATACCATTGAAATCTCCTAAAATACAATGACATATACAGTAATGTTCTCTTCACAAGGGGCGTAGATTCCAATCAAGAGTAATGGTCTCCCATCAATATATAGTTCTGCTCTGACAAATCTACCCTTGTTAGCTTCCAGTATCAATTTAGGGGATAATGAGGATTCTATATATAGGGTGACTCCTCTTCTTTTCATCAAGGTTGAGGAGGTATATATTTCTCCAAGGTGAGCATTTGTCAGGTATTTTACATTTTTCTTTTTAATGTGTGTTTCATGAAGACAACAAACATCTGGGTTAATTTTCTTGAGATAATGAAAGATTTTTTTTCTGTTTAACAATTGAATTCAGACCATTAACATTCCAAGTTATAATTTTAAGCTTCATTGTCACTTATCTTTAGTCAAGATCTGTTCTTCAAAGTCAAGGTCAATAAGGTTTGTTTTTAGACGTTCAATGTCTTCTAAGTTTGCTGTCCATTTTAATTGAGATTCAAAGTCCGGTCTTCTTTCCATTGACAATTTTTCCTCTTACTTTGATACTGAGTCCATATGCTTTTCATCCTGGAGAGAAGTGACTAGTGGGGTTCCACAAGGTTCTGTCCTGGGCCCAGTGCTGTTCAATATTTTTATCAATGACTTAGATGAAGGAATAGAGGGCATGCTCATCAAATTTGCAGATGACACCAAATTGGGAGGGGTTGCTAATATGCCAGAGGACAGGATCAAAATTCAAAATGACCTGGATAGATTGGAGAGCTGGGCCAGGGCGAACAAAATGAAATTCAACAGAGAGAAATGTAAGGTCCTACACTTAGGCAGAAATAATGGAATACAGAAATATAGGATGGGGGACACGTGGCTGGATAGCAGTACGTGTGAAAGGGATCTAGGAGTCTTCATAGACCACAAGCTGAACATGAGTCAGCAGTGTGATGCGGCAGCCAAGAAAGCCAATGCAATTCTCGGCTGCATCAACAGGAGTATGGTGTCTAGATCGAGGGAGGTACTGGTACCACTCTACTCTGCTTTGGTTAGACCCCATCTTGAATACTGTGTCCAGTTCTGGGCACCCCAATTCAAGAAGGATATTGACAAGCTGGAGCAAGTCCAGAGGAGGGTGACCAAAATGGTGAGAGGCCTGGAAAACATGCCCTATGAGGATAGACTGAGAGAGCTGGGTATGTTTAGTCTGCAGAAAAGGAGGTTAAGAGGGGACATGATAGCCATGTTTAAATATTTGAAGGGATGCCACGTAGAGGAAGGAGGGGGCTTGTTTTCTGCTGCTCCAGAAACCAGGACAAGGAGCAATGGATTCAAGCTGCAGGAAAGGAGATTCCACCTGAACCTCAGGAAGAACTTCCTGACAGTCAGGGCTGTCCGGCAGTGGAATCTGCTGCCTCGGAGAGTAGTGGAGTCTCCTACCTTGGAGGTTTTTAAGCAGAGGCTTGATGGCCATCTGTCGGGAGTGCTTTGAGGGTGTTCCTGCATGACAGGGAGTTGGACTGGATGGCCCGTGTGGTCTCTTCCAACTCTACATTTCTATGATTCTATGATTCTATGATTCTTAGGGGTGATTTTGCCTTATCTAGGTCAAAGTCTTGGGCTTTTTCAATAGTTTAATCTATACCTCTGATCATTAAAGGTAAAAATAAACCCCTCAAGACAGTCCCATCTAAAGACTTTCTGATTAGCTTTTAACTTAGATATGAGAAAGTCATAGTCTTTCCTTTTTCGTGAAATTCTAACTGGAATTTCTCATAGTAGAATCAGCTATTTACCAAAATCTTTAATTGGGGTTTTATTATGCTCCTCCAAAATCTTGTCTCAGATAGATTTCCTGCTAAATTGTACTACCACGTCCCTAGGTAATCCTTGTTTCCTGGCGACTGCACAGTTAACTCTATAAGTTGTATCTATTTCACTATTAATATCTTCTCCTGCTGCTTCTAGGAACTCAGCCAGTAATTTTGCTATCCTTTTCCTGAGTTCCTCATTGGATTTTTCCTCCAGGCCCCGAATTCTAATCCATGACTCCATTTGTTTTTGCTCAAGTAATGCGAGTTGACCAAATTGTTTGTCCATATTGGTTGCAGAAGTATCAATTCTCTGTTTTATAGTAGAACATTCTTTTTTATTAATTTCTGTATCTTTTCTATTTTGGACTATATCTTGTTTAACTTGACCAAGGGTTTCTGTATGTCCAGCATTTGTGTTTTCAGTATTCCTAAATCTTTCCTTATTTTAAGCATGTGAAGTCTCATTTCCTCCATAATTTTTTTTGATACTCTACAGGCTCATCAATTGAGTATGGTGTCTAGATCAAGGGAGGTACTGGTACCACTCTACTCTGCTTTGGTTAGACCCCATCTTGAATACTGTGTCCAGTTCTGGGCACCCCAATTCAAGAAGGATATTGACAAGCTGGGGCAAGTCCAGAGGAGGGCGACCAAAATGGTGAGAGGCCTGAAAGCCATGCCCTATGAGGATAGACTTAGAGAGCTGGGTATGTTTAGTCTGCAGAAGAGAAGGTTAAGAGGGGACATGATAGCCATGTTTAAATATTTGAAGGGATGCCATGTAGAGGAAGCAGAGGGCTTGTTTTCTGCTGCTCCAGAGACCAGGAAAAGGAGCAATGGATTCAAGCTGAAGGAAAGGAGATTCCACCTGAACCTCAGGAAGAACTTCCTGACAGTCAGGGCTGTCCGGCAGTGGAATCTGCTGCCTTGGAGTGTAGTGGAGGCTCCTTCCTTGGAGGTTTTTAAGCAGAGGCTTGATGGCCATCTGTCGGGAGTGCTTTGAGGGTGTTCCTGCATGGCAGGGGGTTGGACTGGATGGCCCCTGTGGTCTCTTCCAACTCTACATTTCTATGATTCTATGAATCTCTTCTTCCTTGTGGGTCAGTAACTCTAACCTTGCCTGACCTCATTTTTGACATCTTATACTTATTAGTCCAGTACCACTACAGAAATTAGGGTCTTTCCAATTGTTTAATTGTTGTTTGTTATATATGCTGAGTTTGACTAAGTTAATGCTTAGTATATAGTGTTAGGGTTATGAGTTTACCAATTTCTAGAATTATGAATTGTTTATATTACATTACAATAATTTACCCAAGGTTATATTTCTTACTAGCGTACACAGATTTTTATGTCTGCACAGAATTAATACCCCTAACTTCCTTAAATCATCTTCAACCTCTGATTATTACTGATTGGTAATCTGTTTTTGTATTTATATTTTATAATTATTAAAAAAAGATAGTCACTTATTAATTAAAAATTAATTAATAGGCAGTTAATGATCATTAGTCAATTAAATCAATTAAATCTATGACAATATAAATAATAATCTGTTAGATGTGTATTATATTATACCATTATACTACAATCACCACTTAGGTTGAATTATCTGAATTGTCAATTCATTTATTTTTTATTCAATATAATCAAATCAATTTGCTTTATTTCTATATAGCAATAACCCTTTATATTGTGCATATAGAATAAATCAAAGCTAAGTCAGATATCAAGTTGAAAATCAGCATACACCAAATCATGTGTCAAGTTTAAAGACAGTTCCTAAATTCCTAAATCAAATCAATGTTTAATCAATATTACATCAGTATTGCATCAGTAAAGTGGGTGATTCTCCAGAAAAATGTCCATATATTCCATAAATACCAAGACCAAAATAGTTTCTATGTTAGATTCAGTATCCCTCCACTCTTCTTTTTCCCCCTTTCCTTTTTCCTTTCCTCCATTCTTCTCCTGTTGCTTTCTCTTCTTTTCACTTCTTTTCTCCTCTATGCTCCTCTTATTATTTCGCTTAAGTTCTTAAACAACAACTAATATTATATTCTCTTTTCCTTCTTATGTTCTTTCTTCAGTAACTTTGGAGTGTATCATCAAACAGTTCATGGGGTAGAGATGCAGTATATATACAAATTCAAGTTGGCAGACATCTCCATTCCTTCCTTTCTTCTTTATTTCTCAGATATAACCAATGTTCTTATTAACACATACATGTAATACAACAGTTCAATGAGTTTTAGTAATTTTACAGTCTGTCTGTAATATCGAACAGTCAAAGGGAAATAGAGATTGGATTTCCCCAAAACTGCTCAGCTCTGTAGCTTCCTTTCTCAAAAATGCACAAGTCCAGAAAGGGAAAAGTATATTCTAATGCTCACCCATCACAAAATGTCAAGTGAGAATTCCTCTAGCATGTATCAAATCACTGAAGCTTTAGCGTTTTGGTGTTGTAACACTTTAGAAGCTTTGCATTTGGTGTTTGGAATTTGACGTTCCCCTTTAAGTCAGTAAGTTTGGGAAGCGAAAAGAAGAAAGAGATCGGCAGCTGACAGCTGAAAAACAAATGTGAAATTTCTACAATAAGTGGCAAGAGTAAAAAATAAATTTCTAATTGTTTAGTTGCTTGGGATTTCTTGCTGCTTCCAGTTCACCTTCCAATTCATCTACAGCAAAAAAAAAAAAAAAAGTTTATTATCTCTTTCTTACGCCCTTTTCACAGCTTACCTTTTAATGCTGCTGGTGTGTGGGACTTGCGTGAGAAGGCTGGGTGGGAAGGCTCTCGCAAGCCTCCTGTTTCAGCTCTGCAGCTCCTTCCTGCTTGCACGAGAGCCCCACCCGTGCCCCGCCCCTTCCTTCCGCAGTGCAGCCTGGGAGTTGGAGGCTGCACTGAGGAGAGGACACGTGACTGGCCTGGCTCCAGAGGCTCTGCTCAGCAGGTAAGTGCGGCCCAGGCCCATGAGCCTTGTGCAAGCACAGGTTGTTTTTGGCTAAAAGACGAAAATAAGAAAATGCGTATTTGCTGTGCGTGCAGGCCTTGAGCGTGGCAGAAATGGGAGTGTGTCATGCAGACCACTCCTCACATTTATGCAACGCGCAAGGGGCCCTTTCACTTGCAAACTGCCATGCGAAAAGGACCTTAGAAGAGATGAGGCATGTCCCATAAGACTTCACAATTTCCTACCGCAGGTTGGTCCTTAGAAGGGAGGTCTCACTGTCCTCTTTATAGGTCTTCCAATTTGGTATAATAAGAATAGTATTGTTATATTTACCTAAAGAAATCTTGGAAAAGATTCAGCAGCTGGGATGATGGGAGAGGGGAATTCCCTCCCCCTCCCTTCTACTGTGGGTGAGCTGTCAATGGTGACAGCAGCCTCTGTCTGCTTCTTCTATTTTGACCTTCCGTGGTTGGCGGAGAGAAGTCAGTCTAGGCTTTGTCGCCTATCCACCTCTAGCCAGACCCCCCTCTTCTGGGATATCAGACAAACTGGTTTCAGAACTGAAGTTCCACCAGTAGCCCGCAACAGCGGTGGTCTTCAGAACGATGCCCTGAAGATCATGGTTTCCGGCTCTCGTGATCGAACAAGAAGCAGCATCCAACCCTCTTCCAAGGTCTGAGAGGCAGACCTTTATTGGCTACAAACAGCTCTGTAGACAGCCTCCTAATCTTAAACAACTACTCCCTTATGAAAGGATATGTAACATGAATGGTAATACAGGGACAAGACCCTAACTCTTAACTCCATCCAAATGCTAATTTTGTTCCCACATCTACTCTGGGAGCACTATTACAGAGGCCAAAAACATCGTTCACAACATCAGAGGCTGCCCTGTCAGCAATGTTCCTCTAAACTCTACATTGGACAAACAAGACAGTCTCTGTGCAAGAGCATTAATGGACAGTCTGACATTAGAAATAGTAATAAATAAAATACAGTTGCAGAACATTTCAACCTTCCTGGACACACATTAAATGATTTACATGTTGAGATCCTTGAGCAAGGAAATTACAAAGGTAGACTAGAACAAGGAATTGCTGAACTGAATTAGATTCACAAATCCCAATCCATTAGCAGAGGTATGAACAAGGACAGTTTCTTCATAGCATGCTACTGCACATAATAACAAAAAAATATTTTCAGAGAGAATTTTGAACTCTGGAAAAATGACTTTTGGTAAGCAGATTTATTGTTCCCACACATCAAGTCTAACTGGCCACTGTAAAGATTTAAATGACTTTCTGTGAGGGTTTGGTTCCGAGATCCTTCATGGATACCAAAATTTGTGGATTGTCAAGTCCCATCATGTACAATGGTGTAGTAAAATGGGATGTCTTATGTAAAATGGCAAAATCAAAGTTTCTGGGGGGATATTTTTTCCATTTTTTCAAGCTGTGGTTGGTTGAATCTGTGGATATAGAATCTGTGGATATGGTGGTCTGACTGTATCACAGTAGCCCTTTGAAAATTTAGGGCAAGGACCATGATTTGCATCTTTATCGATCCTATGATATTCCATCCCACTCCCACAACTGTGCAAATATGTTTTATACTTGAGCATTTAGTATTACTCTGTACTGTCTCCAGTGAAGTGGGTTTATAACTATTGAAAGCTCACATGAACATAAAATCAGTTGGTCTTAAAGGTGCTGCCATATTTATTTTTATTTTATTTTATTTTTCATATTTATTTTCTATAACTTTTCTATAACTCATTTCTCCCTTTCTCTCCCTTTCCTTCTTTCTTTTTATGCAACTTTACAGAGTTATAGAATGCCTCTAAGCCACCCTTAGCTAAATGAATAAAGGTTTTTATATAGATATAACTAATGAATGGTTTGCTATCAAATTATTTAGCATGTCACTGCTGTATGATATCAACTATCAAGATACTGACCAAAAGCAAATGCAAAACAGTAGACTGCACACAGGTTTAGACAGAGCAAGCTGAATGGAATCACTGAGATAATAACTACCATAAGCCAAATTCCTTTCAATAGTCTTCTATGAGCATGACCACAACTGGATCCAAGTCAGACTACTGGAGATATGTTGGTAGGTAGCTTATATAGCTGGCAATTATTGCCTACAGGTAGGAAAAACTATATATTCAATATGTGTGTCGGTGTGTGTGTGTGTGTGTGTTGCAACCCATACGTATTTGCCTGGAAGTAAACTTACCTGAACCCAGTGCAATTTAATTCAGACCATATGTGCTTATGATTGTGTGGTTAGAATGTACAGTGGAGAATAGGGAGGAACAATTATTGAAACCAGGGATCTTCACTGCTACAGTGAATTTTGTATCTTGCACTACAGTTTAAGAGAGCCAACATATTATAGTGGTTTGAGCTTTGGACTACAACTCTGGAGACTAGGGTTCAGTTCCCTGCTTGGCCATGGAAACCCACTAAGTGGCCTTGGGTGCATCACGTACTCTCAGCCCCAGAATACCCTGTGATAAATTGTTGTTGTTGTTGTTGTTGTTGTTGTTGTTGTTGTTGTTGTGTGCCTTCCACTCATTTTTGAGTTATGGCAACCCTAAGGCAAACCTATCGTGGGGTTTCCTGAGGCTGAGAGAACATGATGTGCTCAAGGTCACCCAGGGGTTTTCCACGGTCAAGTGCAGAATTGAACTTGGGTCTCCAGGGTCATAGTTTTTAGGGCCAACATAAGTTGGAAATGACTTGAAGGCACAAAACAACAACAACAATAACAACTACAATTTAAATATGGAGTGGATACCCAACCAGCCATCTACATACACTGGGATTTTTTTTTCTAAAAAATGCACTGTGTAAATTCCATGACACAGGTGATATCATGCATTGCAAATGAACAACAAATTTAGTGGAATGAAAATGAATTGTACATTTTCCCCAGCCAGATTCTTTATGAGTATGATTGGTTTAATTGCTATCATTATTATATACTTTCCTTTGCCTTAACAATTTTCTCCTTCAAAATCCAGTATTCTGAAGTTTTCCTATTCTCTGAGGTCTTCTGTTCACTCTCACATTTCAATTTTCTTCTGTCACTCAAAGTTCTAATTCAGCATATTGTTTTCATAATGCCTATGTCAAGACACAGGTGTATAACGCTCTAGCATTCACGTTAACTCCCACCCCTTCCTCATCTTTTGTCTTAGAGTGATTTTTTTTTTTTTTTTGCTTTAGTTTTCATTGTTCTACTGATGAATCTTCTCCCCATGGTATATTTCTTTGATCGTGAAAACCTGAATCATTTCAATCTATAGGTTTATCTCTTTTCTTAGATTCTTGGGTTTCAGGGAAAGAAATGGAACATCCTAAAAGAGGTATCTTAGTTTTAAAAATGGAATGAATATAGAGTTGGTTTTTTTTTAAAAAAAGAGGAAATAAACTAAATTCAAGAAATATTTGAGTGCTATCTGGAAGAGCCACACCGGGTGCTCAAGTTATGAACAACTTTAGTAAGAAAAATAGACATGAGGTGTTTTTGAAGTGGGAGGGGCATTAAGGTTGCAGTTCCAATAATATTGGAGCAAGGTCTCTTAGACCAAATAGGGTTTGCTTTTCAGTAGGCGTTGCTACAGTTGGGCTGTGAGGATCTTTAAACTCAATTTTGCAAGATGAATTGAGCCAGTATTATAACAAACTGTTCTACTCATTGATATGAAAAATAAAACCTAAGACAGAAAAAGTAGCCATTCTATATATGAACTTTCAACAACAGGACTATATATTTTTAAGATGATATCCACCAGAATAATAATATACATTAAAAAAATACAAAGATGCCAAATTCATCTTGTATGTTCCAGGTATTAAAACCTTATTTATAGGGCTGGATATAAAAGTAATTACCTTTATAAGCTCTGTACTTTAGGGATGATTACTTGTTCAGAACACCAGCCTTGGAGATTATAACTTTGCAGGTTGCCTACACTCTTGGAGTTCCTCTTCAGCTGTTCATCTAAGTCATCTGGACAGATGATGCATCCACAGATACAGCCAGTCAAGGCTATGATTTGCCAAAGATGCTATTCTGCATTCTCAAGGGAAATTAAGATATTTTTTTCCTGATTCTAAATCTGAAAAAAATACTTTATGGATAGTTTAACCTTTAAGGCTTTGCTAAGAGAAGAAGATAAAATGGCAATGTCCATGGCACCTGAAAAGCCTCATTAACCCTTGCACTATCTTCTGTTACAAGTGGCTCCTTCCCAGGGTGGATTTACAAATTACCTGGTGACAAAACAGCTGGCATTGAGCATGAACTCGATGCAGCTACAGCCAGTCTCAGCTTCTCAGTTAGGCCCTTTCTGCACAAGGGAGATACATCACTGGAGCGTTGTTGCATCACAAATACATCTACACGTCAAACTGGTTTGACATCGTTCTGCCATAGCTGGTTCCACATGTGTTCAGCTCTTAGCGCAGTTCACGTTGTTGTGAAACTGGTGTAATATAAAAACGGAAAAACTCCGATGCAAACCAACCACAACAGTGCCGCTGCGTTTTTTTCCTACATGCAGAAGTATTACTTTGAGTCACACCACAGAGGTGGGTGTTAAATTGACCAATCAGCAGTGGCAGAGTAGAGGAGAGAGGAGAATAGGTGTTCCAGAAGAATTCACAATGCAGAAGCTACAAATGATTTTCTCCACTTTACTTCAACAGAAACTGGAGGGCATGCAGATAGGAATTGGGTAAATCGGAGTGAAAAACACCTCTTATAAAACACTTCTGCTCTAGTGCGGAAATGGCCTTAGTGTGGCTGTCTTACACATATTTACACAAACTTATCAGTCACACTGACTTGGCTTTAGGTGTCTCTCTCAAACATCTTGGTGCTGTGTTCAGATTTAATCATGTTTAAATTAGACCCAGTACAAATGATAGGACTTAAATTAGTCATGATTTGCTTGTCCAGGCATAGATGAACTGGATCTAACCCAGGGGTAGAAATCATGTAACCTTCTACATGCAGTTAGACTGCAAGTTCCAGAAGCCCTACCAAAATTAGTTAAATAGCGAGGAGTGCTGACAAGGGTTATCCAACAACATCTGGAGGGCAAGCTAATTCCCACTCCTGCTCTACTTTCTTCTGTATACACTTCCAAATGCAGTGTTTGAAAAGCTAGTGTAATCCAACTCCATGTTTTGCCCTTCATAGCTCTATAATCTGCTGGAAGGGTAGGACCATCTTTGAAGTCCCCATTAGAAAAGGAAAGATGCTGTGCATTGCAACATTGGTATTGTAATACAACCACCATAAGGGGAAGAGCCAAGTGGGAGTAATTACCTCTAGCTCCCATCGTTCTGGCTTCTTCCTTGATGGTGACCTACCCTCCTGTCTTTTGAGTCTGTGCAGGCTTCAGGGGGTTGCTTCTGGGACCAGGCAGGAATTGTTCACCCAGTCACCTGATTGGCAAAGTTAGAAAAAGGTGGATGGGATCCCCCCCCACTTTGCCCTGGTGGCTTACTGGTCACGTGAGAAGTTTGGCCAGGCTATTGCTGTTGACCAGGAAGTACAGGAAAAGATAAAGGATTAGGTATCAGTTGCATCTGCTGGGCAACTTTTGTCAAAGGCTGATCTCTTGAAGGGCATCTAAGATTGTTTGAGACCAGATGTTGAGAAAGGAATTGGGATCAGCTCTGCACATGTTTCTCTTTAACCATAGTTTGAGACTTTTAGAAACAAAGGACACCTGTGATTTGCTACTACAGCAGGCCCTCCACATTTGCTTGAGTTAGGGCCACAGGACCCCTGCAGAAGTGAAAAAAATGCAAATATCAAAATGCGTATATCTGTGGGAAGGAGGCCGAGGTATGGTG
Organism: Ctenosaura bakeri; assembly: GCA_948474755.1. Taxonomy (NCBI): domain Eukaryota; kingdom Metazoa; phylum Chordata; class Lepidosauria; order Squamata; family Iguanidae; genus Ctenosaura; species Ctenosaura bakeri. The sequence continues at coordinate 280,953 of CAOLHI010001023.1, forward strand.
GGGACAGTGGACACCCAGAGTCCAAACCGGATCAGGGAAAGGGGGTGGGTCTGCATGATGGCCCTGTACTTTCTCTTTTGCCCATTTCCTTCCTTGGGTGTGGGAGGACATCAGGAGCATGTTTGTAATGCTGAGAAATCGGGCTGGGATCTGTCCTTAGCTGGCCAGGCACCAGCTGGTGGAGGAGGAGGACCAGAGGAAGGGCTGCATTGCCTTATTGGAGCTACTGAGATGGAACATTCCCCTGGAAAAGAAACATTTGAGGTGGAGTGGGTACAGGAGTTGGAGAAACTCACAAATGATCAAATCTTTGAAAATGAAACCCACAAATGTGGAAAGCCAACTGTAACTAGAAGAGGAAACATGTATTCTCCTCCTTTCCCAGGTCTCTGGAAGGGGACTAAGGAGGAAGCCCATTTGGTTGGAGCTTTCCACTTTTTATCTCCATAATGGCACTGTTACTTAGTGTTATCTGCTTGAAATAGTAAAACTTAAAAGAAAAACCCACAGGCTTAAAAAGAAGTGTTTTTATTGCATAATAGTTCTTAAATTTTCCTTCATTCTTCCTATCTGACATATCACCAGGCATCTGGTTCACACTCCAAAGAATGGTGGCATGAACTACAGTTCTACCCTCCTGAGCCATCTGAGGATTGTGTTTCATAATACTCTGGTGGAAGCAGAGATGAGCTTTACATTGCTATTGCTGGCTTTTGGAATGTTAGGACGTGGGACTGGGAGAGGGCCTTAAGCTGGACTTGGAAGCATGCTGGCCTTGTTGATGGTATAGTTATAATTTTTGAATTGTTGAATAGCCACAACCACCACCCTTCCCTCAAAAGAATATAAATTGCAGGCAGTTGTATTGATCTGAATCAATAAACAAGTTCTAGAGTTTACTAGCAGGAGTAGTTATTTATTATAGTTGATGGAACGTAATTATCTGTGCAAGACCAAGGCCCTTTTCACATGACATTTGCCATGGGAAAGGGCCCCTGGAACATCACATGACTGTGAGGAGCAGTCCACACGACGCACTCACAGTCATGCGACGATCCAGGGCATGGCAGGCGCCAATTGCACACTACATCACTCCGGGACCCCACGCACACTTGCCGTGCATGTGGAGCTCCGGAGCTGCAGTGCTTGCACTCCCTGCCCAAGTGCAGCCTGGGAAAATCCTAGGCTGCATTGCAGAAGGAAGAGGAGGGGCTCTTGTGTGAGCAGGCAGCAGCAGCGGAGCTGAAGGAACTGGGACACTAGAGCCTCTAAGTAGAGGCTGATCACACCATCCCTGCACACCAGCTCTGCAAAAAGGTGAGTTGTGGAAAGGGCCCAAGACTTGCATTACAACAGGGATTGCTCACATGAATATATTGTTGTGAAAATTGCTTTCTCTTCATTCTGGTTTGGACTAAAACCCAAGGCAGATTCACTATACTATACAGATTCACTATACTATGGCCATATTTAGATTCATGGATCAGTAATTGCAGTCATATGGGGCAGGGGTAGATATGAAGGGAGGAGACAATTATAGCATCATAGAAGAGGGAAGCATAACAGGGTGTTTGTTGCTCTAAACTGCCACCCACCCTGCACAGGTCAAAGATAGACTTTAGATAGTTTAGATAGTTTAGTTTAGATAGTTTAGATAGACTTGGTTACAGTCCCTCTCAGTTTAAAGTATTCTTGTTGAATGCCAAGTCAGTAAATGTTAAAATAAGTTAAATTCAGGGTTTTATTCTATATTACAAAGACCTGACTGTATGAGGCTAGGAGAGGGGGTAATCTTTCTCAGCTCTGCCTGCTAGATTTTTGCGTGCAACGACAAGTGAGACCTGGGGGTGGGGACATTTTCAGAGTTGCAGTGGTTTGTCATAATTCCATTCCTCTGGATAGGTGCAGTGTGTCCCTGTTCGTTCTGTTGGACCTCTCAGTGGCTTCCAATACCATCGACCATGGGACTGTGCTGTGCCTTAGTTGAAATGCTCCATTGGCTGCCAGTTTGTTTCTAGGCACAATTCAAAATGCTAGTTATATGATTCAAGTCCAGGTTATTTGGCAGATCTCCAAATAACAGCAGCCTGTGCCATGAGATCATTAGGAGAGGCCCTGCTCTGAGGGCCTTTCTGCACTACACTATTATAGTGCTCTTATTCCACTTTCAAGAGCCTACGGAATCCTAGGGTTTGCAGTTTAAGGAGGGGCATTTAGAATTCTCAGCCAGAACTCTTTGGCCTCAGTAAACTACAAACCCCAGAACCCCACAGGGTGTTGAAAGTACAATAATAGCACTATAATAGTGTAAGCCCTTTATTTATCTCCATATCATGAAACGATTGGGCTGCTGAGAAAAAATTGATTTTTTTTTGCTTCCAAAGATCTAACCAGCTTGTGACTCAGAGGATTGCCCTCTTTGCTCTTAAGACGTCCATTTTGGAGGGAAAATGTTGACTAATGAAGAGATGTCACAGTTGTAAAATCTCACGGGGTTTGAATGGCTTCATAAGCATTCCATGTTGTCATTTTTAATGTGTTTTGATCCACATGCTTATTGTTTGCTTTTAATATGTTTTAAAATGATTGTACTTGATGTAGTATGTTGTGGTTTTCAATAAAATCTGGTGATGTTTTAGAATGAAAGGGTATCACATCAAATTAACTCGGTTTGAGTCTTATTTTAAAATTCATTCTGAAATGAATTTCCCTATAGCAGAGAGACATGCACATATTACACGTGTGAATATGATAAAAATTGTGAAAGGGGCAGTAGGTTAGTAGTGCAGGGACGGGGGAGAGGTTCTCCTTGGGCAGCAATGTTTTTGGGGTATCCTGGCCTGTAGCCATGCCTCCGTATGCCCTGGCCATGCCCCCATGCACCCTGGACACACCCCATGCACAGTGGCCACACCCCTCACTCTGTAGCCCCCCACACTCCAAGTTCTGCTACTGCAATAGGTCCACATGTTTGGTGCCATGGTCAGAGTTTCACATCTCCTGCCCTCTAACATCAACACATTTGGTATTACTCCTGCAGTGACATCCACCCTCTAGACATAGGGCCTTTCTGCACTACACCGTTACAGTGCTTTGATTCTGCTTTCAACATCCTGTAGAATTCTGGGATTTGTAGTTTACTGATGCCAAAGAGCTCTCTTTCGACACTGCAAAACCCAGGATTCCATAGGATGTTGAAAGTGGAATAGTAGCACTATAATGGTGTAGTGCAGAAAGGCCCATACAGAAGCTATAATCCTCTTGAGGAAATACCTTAGGATAATTCCTGATTTTGCGAGCATATGTAGGGAGGGGGCATTAAGGAAGGAAGGAGGGAGAGAGGGACATTACCTTGTTCCTCCTTTTAAAGTGTGTCTCAGCCCAGGTACACAACAGCAGCTGGTTAACTCTCAGCTGCAGCTGTGCCCTACCTGCTGTTTTGTGTCTGGCTGCCTGTCATGTGTTGCATGAAGAAGGAGCAGCCTAGGTTTGGAATTAGAGGCTGCTCCTTCTTCCTGCAATGCATCACAAGCATCAGGAATCTACCTGGGCACACTGCCAAAGCCAATCAGTGACTGGAATGATAAAACTGTACCCATGAGACAGCAGACTGCTGCTAGGGAGAAAATGGGGAAAAGCAGCAGCTTCTGCCTCTCTGCCTGGGTGATGGTGTAAGTAAGCTGGTGAAGACAATTGGCTGCCAACCCATTTCCTGTCTGAATTCAAAGTACTTGTGATGAGATTCAAAACTCTACATGACTTGGGCCTTCATACCTGAAGGATCACTTCTTCCTATATAGACCTGCCTGAGGATTGAGATCTGTGAAAGGGTCCATCCTCTGCATCCCACCAGTGAGGTGTCTTCCTAGCTAAGGCACCCTGATTATGGAATGCTCTCCTTTTGGTGGCCTGATGAGCACCAGTGCCAGTTTCATTTAGGTGCCAAGTAAAATATGTCTGTTTATAAAAGCATCGTGGATCTAAATGATTATTCCAAAACTTTATCACATGTTTTTAAAATGTCTTTAACCTGATTTTAACTTGTCATTTTGCTTACTATGTTTTTAGCCTATTTAAAATATTTTTACAATTTTAAAGTGTTTTTAAGACCTAATTATCTTATCTGATCTTGGACGCTAAGCAGGTCAGTCTTGGTTAGTACTTGGGTAGAAAACCACCAACAAACACCAGGTTCTGTAGGCTATATTTTAGAGGAAAGAACTGGCAAAACCACCTCTGAATAGTGCCTGCCTATGAAAACCCTATGAAATTTGTGGGACTGCTGTAAGTGAACTTGAAGGTACACACACATGCACACACAGAAGCCATTTCCACACTAGACTATTATAATGCTATTGTTCCACTTTCAACAACCTATGGAATCCTGGAGTTTGCAAACTCCTGCAACCCCCAGAATTCCATAGGATGTTGAAAGTTGAATAATAGCACTATAATAGTCTAGTGTGGAAATGGCCTGAGTTGCTCTTTGAATGCTAGAAAGCTATTGCCTAGATCATGGTGCAAATTGAGCAATGAGACAAATATGCCATTAAAAAAAAAAAAGGATTCTGGGAATTTATGCACTGTGGAGAGAGGCACACTCTCAAAGATCAGCAAATATGTGTGGGCTCCTAACAAGTTTAGTTCACTCTCAAAGTTCTGAATTTCAACCAAATTTGCATCTCCCCACAGTTTTAGGAATAATTTGCCTCTGTGATGATATTCAGAGGATAATGATAATATGTAATCTACTTATTATGTTATGTGATCAAACATATTCCAGAGAGGAAATATTGTTTATTCCCACTGGGAAAAAGGCAGAATGTTTATGATATATTAGGACTGTAATGGACATTCATTTTTGCAAAATACTGATTTCCCTTCCTCCTAAATATATGAGCTATGATAGCTCAAAGGCTGCTTGGAGAGGTAGATAATTAACTAACCTGCTGCCTAGAGAAATAGCTAGGATATTTTATTATTTTTTTAAAAGGAAGTCTTACACAAATGGTTGGAGTTATTATGCAAAATTAGCTTCGGTTAGGCTTTAATTTATCTAATTTAATTTAATTATTGGGAAAAGTAAATCTTTGGCAGAGTACAAAGAAAAGGAAGATGTGACAGAGAAGACAGGGGCAGGAAAGGTGCTGGCATGCAAACTGCAGCAATTAAATACTGATGGATTTATAGCTGCCTTTCACAAAGCAAGAAAGGAAGTTCAACACCCCCTCCCCTCCAGCATCCATAATGACTTATATTTTAGAAAGTTCTGTATCAATCAGAATTAAAGGCTTAAACCTTTCAAGGTGAAATGTTACTTAACTGAATTAAGCTCAGTTGCCAAATAAGTATCTTCTGTTTTAGAGTACCTTGTACTCAGCTGACAGACAGGAGTTTGTATGCAGGAGAAATGCTTTCTAATTTGCAACTCTCCATTTTTAGAGGTCTGTTTTTAAACTAATTTGGGGAGGGGGGCAATAACTTCTAGTATGCACTATCTAGTATGGCATTGGCCATGTTGGTTGTGAAATTCTGGGAGGTGCAGTCCAAAAAATTAGCTTTTCCCAGTGGTGCTCTTACAGAACTCTGACAGATAAATCTACTAGATGAAGCATTGCATGTTAGCTAGGCCCAGCAGAAGTAGAACTCTGCTGGATCAGACCAAAGACCCTTCCAGTCTAGTATCGCTTTTTCCACAGTGACCAATCAGATATGACTGGGAAGTCCACAAGCAGGACATGAGTATGTGTTTTTCTATTGTTATTCCCCAGCGACTGCTAATGACAGGCATGCTGCCCCCAAAACTTAAAGGTAGATGTGACCAGAGCTTGGAAGTAGCCAGCTACAAATAATGAGTTACATGTAATTTTTGTGATTATTAAGACATTTGTTGTTATGTGCGTTCAAGTCAACTCTAATTTATGGTGACTCTACCATAGGGTTTTTTTGGCAAGATTTAGAAGAGGTTTGCCACTGCCTTCCTTTGAGGCTGAGAGTGTGTGTGGTTTGCTCATGGGTGAGTGGAGATTTGAATCCTCATCTCCCAGAATCTCAGCTCAGCAATTAAACTACTATACCAACCTGGCTTTCTTAATGTAGAGTCTTTCTGCACTATGCTGTTACAGTGCTATTATTCCACTTTCAACATCCTTTGGGATTCTGGGGTTTGTAGTTTACCGAGGCCAAAAAACTTTCTGGCTGAGAATTCTAAATGCCTCTCCCTAAACTGCAAATCCAAGGATTCTATAGGATGTTGAAAGTGGAATCATAGCACTATAACAGTGTAGGGTGGAAAGGCCCTAAGTTATGTCATTAAGGAAGGTAACTCTCATTACCTCATACTGTAACTTAGGGCAACTTATCCAGACTGATGGAAAAAACCCTGATTTTGTTCCATTTTTTCTGATTTTATATTGGGTTAAAATAAAGAAAGCTATGGAGCTGGTCTAAAAAGCCTCTGATTGTACTGGGAGCTGACAAAAAACATTCCAGGATAAACAAAACATGTGTGGATATCCAAAATAGCATTGTAAAGAACAAGAACAAAATCTGGGATTTTCAAGTCTTTTCAATCAGTCTGGATGTGCCCTTAGACAAAGCTTCACCCTTTTTTTTTTGTGATATATTACAAGTATTATGATAGTTATGTATAGATGGCCTTACTATTTAAAAGCATTGTAATACAGGCCAGTGACTTGTTGCATTCTAACATTTTAAAATCTAAAGCTAAGTTATTTTTAAATAGTCAGAAGATATTCGTTTTGATTAAAAATATTGAAAGTGCTTGGGTACCTAAGCAGTTTTGGGGGTTTGGAATGGTAATATAACTAATTCCTTTTATAAGTAGGTTTCCAAGCTATACCTACAATCATTATGATTAGGTTGCTCAGTTGGGCTTGAAAGCAAATCCAGAACAACTGTTGGAAGACGGCCATGAAACAGTCACCAAATTAATTTTTGCAGGTCAGTCAGCTATTGCAGGCATAGGAGCAGGAGTGGTAAAAAGAAAAGAAAAAAGATGGTCCTATTTTTATGCTACCAACAGAACATGGAACTCATGGACCTCCTAGTGTTTGGAACTACAACTCCACTGTCCCTTACGGTTGTCCATGTCAGATGGCTGTTATGGGAAATGTAGGCCAAAATATCTGGACAAGCCAGACTTTTCCACCTTTGCTATATATTCCTCCACCCCAGGCCTAGTTTTGGTAGTCAAGACTTGTTTAAACTGTGACTCACTGAAGAGAACTGTAGCCTGTTACTTGTGTATAGGAGCCTTCTGGAAACTCAATAAGTGCCATCTCCACCTCTCATCATCCCCATCTTATATCCCAGACAGACAAATTGAATATCACATCTGTCATCATGATGGTGCCGCTGCTGCTGATATCATCTATTGTCAGTTCCAATTAAAGTAGATCCACTGAATCAAATAAATTTGGTTATGTATTGACAAACCATCCAACATTTGAATCAGTGTGTATATTCTAATTGGGACGAACCAATATGATTCCTGATTATGTCAAACTAAGCTTGAGATATTCCTTGCTCAGTCACTGGGGCCCTTTTCACATGGCATTTGCCATGCAAAAGGGCCCCTTGAGCATTGTGCAAATGTGAGGAACGGTCCATGTGACTCACATTCACGCGACACTCCAGGGGCTGGAAGTCGCCACTTGCGCACTTTTTCATTTTCGGCTCTAAGCTGAAAATAGTGCACAATCGCGCATTGCTCCGGGGCCCCACGCACACTTACCTGGCGTGCGGAGCTCTGGAGCCACGCTGGTTGCGCTTCCTGCCCCAGCGCAGCCTGGGAAAATGCCAGGCTGCACTGCAGAAGGAAGAGGTGGGGCTCTCGTGCGACCAGGAAGGAGCTGCAGAGCTGAAGCAATGGGGATGTGAAAGCCTCTCGCTGGAGGCTGGTTGCGCGATCCCCGCACCCCAGCGCTGAGAAAAGGTAAGTTGTGGGAAGGGCCTGGTCTTTTCTGCTGTCTCTTGGATAATTGTAATCTTGGAAAAGATCTCTTTGTATAAAGTGTTAACAGTCTATTTTAAGTTGTTGTGGGTTTTTTTTACTTCTATTTAATCCTGTCATGGAAAATGACAGAATGTGCTGTGTTCAGTTACATAAGATCACAGAGTGTCATATAACATAACACCACATAAGTTGACATGGCTTGCTTTGAAGTGACATGTGCATCATTTTGGAACGGAAGCTTGAGGAAATGGTACAAGAGGACAGGAATCTGTGAGCTGACAATCAGTAAAGAGGGTGCCACGCTGATCAGATTTAATGTGGATGACTTAGGTTAGTGGAGCCCTTAAACATCTATCACAGTTCTAATTGCCTATGTTGCAATGGGCATGCTAATCACATTGTAAATTTCTGCCAATTCAACACATGTTTTGTCTGGGAATCTAAAGTGGGATTGAATGGTTATATTTACAAGAATAACATCACAGAGCCTCTCTTCTTTCCTTTTACTTTGTGACATTTATTGACCACCCTTCAACAAAGGTACCAGAGCAGCTTTTGAAAAGTATAAATAAATACATAGATACATACATACAAAAAGACGACTCCATATAATAGAATCACAGCAGGGTGAATTTGTGAGATGCTCCCCCAGTCCCAGACCCAGAAGTAATCACTGTGAAAACAACTGGAGATATAAACTGAGAAGCTTAGGCAAATCAAATAATATTTTTTTCCAGTTGCAAAGAACACAATAGTGTGAAAAACACCAGAGAAAGCACCTTGATGTGGGGTTTCAAACGGTATGGTACTACAACCCCAAAGGCCATGGCAGCTGTTATTACCTGAAGGGAGAGGAGACTGGATGAGGGCTTTAGAAGTATCATGAGAGATGCCCAAGCTCTTGTTGGAATAGACAGTTCTGAAATATCTTGTGTAAAGTATTTCTGTGATTTGAAAACAAGTGAGAATGGATTTGGGAAAATTAGGGTTGTTTTTTTTTCCTGGAATACTTCAGATATGCTGGCTGATGGTTTCTGCATGGTTACAGTTCAAAACAGTATCCTTTCCAAGCTCTGGGTTAGAAGACAGTGTTTATCAAAAAGTGTGCATCACATCAGAATTAAACATTATCACATGTTCTGCTGAAAGATATTATGTGTCTTCCTTTGGTGGATCCCTTGCCACAAGGGCGGTGAGTTTTATGGCCATGCTTTCCACAACTGCTCTGGATTGTATTAGAGCTCCACCAGGACCAAACCTTTGTTTGGGAATAGGGTCCTGCACCTTATTGGTTTCCATGAAGCAGCTTTTGGAGAAGTGGGTGTGAATTCATCCACCCTTGTTGCAATATAGATGCATTGGTTGGATCACCCATGCTCTCCTTCCATTCTTTGCTAACATCTAATAATGAAAATTTTGGACATTACTTTATCATCTTGGCATATATTTGTCTCCTTTGCAGCAAATGCTGTAGAACAGGGAGAGAATAAGATGATGACATGCCACACTTTTGGTAGACATAAATACCCTAAAGATACTGGATCCCATCTGACCTTGGAAGCTAAGCAGGGTCACCCTGAATAATACTTGGATGAGAGACCGTCAATGAATGCCAGGTGCTGTAGGCTATATTTCAGAGGAAGGAGCTGAGAAAACCACCGCTGAGTATTCCTTGCCTAAGAAAACTCTATGAAATTTATGGGGTCTCCATAAGTTGGCAGGCAACTTGAAAGCACATCCACACACCAGAGAGTGAATGGAGGCAGAAGCACATGAGTGCTGCTTCCCACAGTAGCCATACATGTACTGAAATATCTCATTGAACTTACCTGTGGTTTCATATATGACAGTTACAGGCACTCAAACTTTCACATGCTTCATATTTGATAGTTCTGTTGCCATAATGCCTGAAATCCTGTAACACAGCCTTCCTGGCCAATCCTTCAAGAAATTTGTTCTTTTTCTTGGCCAAGGGAATGCATTATTTATATAACAGTCCTGTAGGAATCAGACAGGGAGAATCTGAAATAGGGGAACAGACAAATCCAAAGCTCTGTGCCACGAGGGTAGAAAGTGGGTGAAGCTGGAAGGTGGCAAAACTGCAAATAAAATAAATTCCCATTTACCAGGGAAATGTCTTTGGATCCAGGTGTTCAAAAATTTGCTTGGATCACCACTATAATGGTCTTCTGGCATCAGAGCACCAAGAGCAGAACAGCAAATCAATAGCAGTCTGCATTCCAGCAGGTGAACTTCCAGTGTGGACCACCTTCTCTGTTGAGGTAAGTGCAGTGCAATTTCAATTGTAACAAAATCTCAAAGAAAATGAATTAACTGAATCCAATAAAAGAGGAGATGAGGGCATTCTTTCTAACAGCCTGCTTTATAAATGTAAGAAGTGGAATGGATAGATCTGACAGCTGTTGTGTGTTAACACAGGTCACATTTATACTGTGGGCTGAGAGAGATCTTTGTAAATGATATAGGAGAGTGCTTTGGGAATGTAAGAAGTAGAAGATGCAGATGTAACAGCTGTTATGTGTTGTGCAGTTCAATCGAATGCTATAAGCTAGAAGTGATCTTTGGATATCACCACATACCAGCCAGAGGTAGAGGGCATTTTTCACCCCAATGTTCCATCTGGCAGGATGTACGAGTGGTGCTTTCGGAGTAACTGGAAGTGACACAATAACACTTCCAAGGTTCCTTTTCAGTCCCAAATTGTCTTTTTTCACCCTGAGTTTGTATTTACACATGTGGGAGGAGTCAAACTGTTTGATTTTTGCTGCAGTTTGGAGAATTTCCAGCCATTCTGCAGCAATATTTCACCCAGTTTTTAAAAACTGAGGGGGATAGGGGGTTTAGGGGTATCCTGGGGGAGTTTTGAGGGACAGCAAAAATGGGGTTGTGGTCTATATTCCTGAGTTCTCCACCTCTGATGTTCTTCATGGTATCTAGTGATTTATTTCTTAATAAATTAAAGAAATCTTGGGATACCATCTTTAAAATACTTGCTAGTAAATCTCACTAAATGTAAAGTAACATAGATTTGAATAAAATCTGGCTTGGATTGAGTCTGGTAAATTAAACAAATATGTTTGAATAGATTAATAGGATCTGAAGAAATGTGACTAAAACAATAGTAACAAATTCTTTCTTTGAAATAGGCAATCTCTTAGAGGAGGAGCTCACTCCAAAGTGAGACACAGGAAATGTCAAATCCTTTAAGTGTATTTAGATGTAAACCCTACTGGGTTCCATGGAGTTTATTCACAGATCTGTAGGACTTTATCCCAAGGTAAGTAATTTCCATACATACTAAGTATGCACTAAATATGATAGGTAGAAACAAAAGAAAAACTATTTTGCTTGTGTTTTTTTACATGTTTAATAAACCAGCCTCCCCCTCACCTCTGTGTATTGACAGTGAAATCCTATACCTGCCTATGCAGCCCTACTGAGTTTATTCTCTCTCCCTTTCTCTTTTTATCTAGTGCAATTCTATACCTGCTTGTTCTGCCTTACTGAGTTCAGTGGGCACTGACTTCCAGGTAATTAGGTATAGTGCTGCAATGTTATACATATTTACTCAGAAGCAAGTCCCACTGAATTCAGTGAAGCATGCTCCCAAATAAATCATCATCATCATCATCATCATCATCATCAATCCCACTTATTCCCAAAATTACGACTCAAAGCGGCTCACAATTAAAACAAAAATGCAACCAGAAAAATGAATAATTAAAATAGAAGGAAATTATTTACAATATTAAAACACTAACATCAGTAGATAATAAAACTGCAATTAAGAGAGAAAAAGCTCTTAAAACTATTAAAACAACACAGCACCCCCTAACCCAGGGATTTCCAAATGGTGTGCCACAACAGGTTAGTGTGTCACCTGAAGTGTGTGGGTATGTCACCTACAATCTTGGAAATGTATGTTATTATTTATTAATCATGTATTTTAAAAAATACATGGAAGGTTTTCATGAAATATATTGTGTCTCCATACATTTTGTAATTACAATTTTTGCATGTGTCTATATCTCTTATAAGGGGTTGGTTTAACCTCCAGTTTGCTAGTAAAGCTGAATTACTGAGTTATGAAACGATGCATGTCTAAAAAAGTATGTCACCAACGTAAAAAGTTTGGAAAGCTCTGCCCTAACCCATTATTTTAAAACTTTCTGTTTTAAAAGTCTGTCTGAATAAGCAGGCTTTAGCCTGCCAGATGGAAAGACAGCAAGAAATGGTCATTCTAAATTCCCTGGGAAGGGCATTCCAAAATCTATGGGTTGCCACTGAGAAGGTTCTCTTCCCATGTCGCCACCTACCAAACTTGCAGTGGTGGTGGGACTGAAAGAAGGGCCTCTTCTAATGATCTCAGAGTCCAGGTCAGCTTGTACAGGGAGATAAGAGCTTTGTACAGCTTTGTATCCTGAGTGGTTTAATATAGCCCAGTCTTCCCCTACCTGGTAGCATCCTCATGTTTTGGACTTAAACTCTCATCAGGTCAAGTCTGCATGGCCAGTGACCGGGGATGACGTGTGTTCTAGTTCAAAACATTTGGACGATACCAAATTAATAGAATGTGAGTGAGCTGACCCAAGGCATATTTATGCAGAACTAAGGCCCTTTTCACATAGCATTTGCCATGCGAAAGGGCCCCTGGAGTGTCACGCAAATGTGAGGAGCGGTCCACACAATGCGTGATCCCTGCACCCCAGCTCTGAGAAAAGGTGCATCGCGGAAAGGACCTAAGCCCCATTATGCTCAATTGAGACTCACTTTCAGGAAAATGGAAAGACAGCTTAAATGTTGCAGACTTGTCCTTTCTTCTGGTTTGTTCTGTTCCTTTGAATTAATATTCCTCCTTGGTTCTGTGTATTCTAGCAGGCCAATGCAACTCCTTCTTTTTCTGCCTTAGTCTTGCTTTTGGATCCTATGCATTGATTCTTGTGAAAACTGGGATTCATTTTCTCATTGAATCAACACTGACCTGATAACCTCTCTTTAATCTTTCTTAATCTCTCTCAATATTTACTTTTCCATTCAATAAATCCTGAAACCTCAAGTGAGCTTTAATATTGTCTTCATATTTGGTACCTGTGCACCTTCCCCTCTCTTTCAGGGAAGTTTGCTCAGAGATTTTTATTTTTATATTAAGTGGAAGTTACAGGAGATGCACCTAATATTAGGGCTGGAGAAATATTTTCTTGTTCCTCTGTGACAACTGATAGAGCCTGATGATGGTACCTAAGTGAGTTTTTAAAGAAATGTATCCTACAAGATTATTAATGAATATGCATACATGTTTTTGTTTCTTAAAAAAAATGAGCATAAAGATTACTTTCTCCCTGTTTCTGAGTTACAGATGAATAAATGAAACATTGAAAAGAAAAGTCATCTTTCAAAAATACGCAGAAAAACATTTTAGTCAATGGGAAAAGGTATCAAAAACTGAATTCATTAAAAGGTGAGTGAATTAGGAAAAGTAGGGCTCAAGAGACACACACATTTCTATATTGCAAGGACAACAAAGAAGAGACAACAAAACCAGAACCTGGGGCCTTTTCATACTACCCAGTTATAGCAACTTGAGTCCACTGTAATCGCCATGGCTGTATCATATGCAGTCTTTGGGTTTGTAGTTTGGTGAGGAACTAGAGCTGTCTGGATGAGAATTCTAATTGCCTTTCACCCTAAACTGCGAATCCCAGGATTCCATAGAATGTTGCCATGACAATTAAAAGCAGAATCATGCTGCTATAATTCAGTATGAAGACTGGGAGAAATTACAGGACTGACTCAGTTGAAGGTAGCAAAATCAAGACTGAAGGGTTTTCACTTGCCTAATCATGGCAAATTCAGGAACAACGCATGAAAATGTGTTTAAAAAATGGTTGGAAAATGTGTTTCTTGAGAAACTCCAAAGAAAAGCATCTTGGACTGATGAGAACCATCACAGTACGGGCCTTATTATATACAAATTTGCACATGGTTGTTTTGTGCGGAAAAATAAGATTTTTGCACAAAACAATCACACTTGAATTTGTGCAGAATGAGTGAGAATAGTTTCTGAAAAAAATTTTAGCAGCAAGAAAAACATTGATGAAAATTTGTTGCTGCTACCTTTAAGAAGATAATTAGTGAAGAATTACATTCCTATGCCAAATGCAGGCAACATGTACAGACAAGGGCCAGTTTGATTCACACATTTAGGTAGTCATGTTTTCCCCACTCTCCATGTAATTGTATGTAGATTTGTATATGAGCTACAGTGCGTGCAGAATATCCCAGGTTCAATATCTGGCATTCACAGGGATCCAGTAGAAGAAGTAAAGCTCAGAAAAGTGATTTTTAGGACCACTGCTCCCCAAATCACCGGGTCAGCACAAGTCAGCTAGAGGATTATGTGACCTGTAGTCTACAAAAGAAAAGTGTCTGAGCTCCAGTAAAGATCTGCTAAAAGATCTGGAGAGCTGATACAAAGCAGAGGAGGGCACAGTAGGCAGGGTCCCATTCATACTGCACAGTTACAGTGGTATGATTCTAGTTTAACTGTCATTATATGGAGGGCATCCCAACAGTTGTTGTTGTTGATAATAATAATATTTTTATATTTATTTACATTTCTCTTTCACATCCCTACCAATTGTGCTTGCAATGATGAAAGAAAGTGAGAGAGCCTCTCCCTGACGATCTGAGAGCCTGGGCCAACTCATATGGGTAGATATCGTCTTCCAAGTAGCCTGGACCTGAGCCATATAGGACTTTTAAGGTAGTATCCAGCATTTTGAATTGTGCCTGGAAACAAACTGGCAGCCAGTGGAGTTATTTCAACATGGGTCTCTATAACCTGTCCCAGTTAACAGTTCACCTGCAGTCCTTTGGACCAGCTGAATTTTTACTCTTCAAAGGCAACTCCAAGTACAGTGCATTACAGTAGTCCAAACAAGATGTAATTAAGGAATGTATCACTGTGGCCAGGTCTGGCTTCTAAAGGAATAGGCACAGTTGGTGCACAGGCTTTGAATCCGAAAAGCACTTCTGGCCACTGCAGCAACCTGAGTCTCCAAGTTTAAAGCTGAGTCCAGAAATATATCTAAACTATGAAATTGTGTCTTCTGGGAGAATGTAACTCCCTCTGACACAGGCCAAATCCCTATTCCCTGATCCACCTTCGAACTGATCAAGAGTATCTCTATCTTGTCTAGATTTAAATTTGTTTGTCTTCATCCAGTTCATTACTGATGACAGACGCTGGTTAAAGACCAGAACAGCCTCCTTGGATTGGGGTGGAAAGGAGTATTAGAGTTGGCTGTCATGATAATGGCATCAAATCCCTGACCTCTGGATAGCCTCTCCCAGTGTTTTTATTTATATATTGAATAGCATCAGGGATAAGACAGAGCTAATGGCCAGGGGGCTGATCAGGAATGCTGCAGCATCACCTTGTGGGTTTGTCTCTCCAGGAAGGAAGAGAAATTCTTTAAAATAATGCCTCCAAGTCCCATCTCAGTGAGGTGGCCCAGAAGGATACCACGGTTGGTGGTACTGAAATCCACTGAGAGGTCCAAAAGAACCAACAAAGGAATACTCCCCCTGTCCAGTTCCCTATATATGTCATATACCAAGGCAACCAAAGCTGTCTTTGTACCATTGCCAGATCTGAAGCCAAACTGAAATGGATCTAGATAATCAGTTTCACCCAGAAACCCCTGGAGCTGGAGGCTGCTGCATGTTCCAATACCTTCCCAAAAAATGGCAAAATAGATACCGGCCAATAATCAGCCATTAAAGAGGGATTTGAGGACAGCTTTTTCAACAAAGACCTCACAACTGTCTCCTTTAGGCAAGCTAGAATGCTATCTTTTCATAAAGAGGCACTGGCCCTTCATCCACTCAGTTAGTTCTCTTCTGGCCTGTTTGATAAGCCAGGAAGGGCGAGGGTCTAGCTCATGTATGGTGGCTCTTACTTCCCTGAGGATCTTGTTCATATTCACAGGCTGCACAAATTGAAAAGTAGCCAATAACACTGGACAAACGGGACCAAGGTTACATCCAATGGAACAGCATCCAAGTTAGAGTGGATCTGACTGACTTTATCTGCAAAGTGCCATGCGAATTCTTCACAGTGAGTTGTCAAGTGATCTGCATTTTCTACTTCAGGACTAGTGTGTAATACAATCTCTGACCACCCAAAACAGCTTTGCTGTATGGCTCTGTGTAATGGTGGCACCAAAAAGTAATTCCTTTGCTGCTGGCACTGTCATGGATTAGGCTTTCAAACAAGCTGTAGCCCATTTTTGGTCAGTCTTGCTCTGAGTCTTCAGCCAACATTGCTCTAGTCTCTGACTCATTGATTTAATCACTACCAGCAACCTGGCAAACTGAGGGCAGGGATGATTTGCTCCCAGAATCACCTGACAAGATGACAGGAAAATCCTAAGGAGCTATACAAGGAATCCATCTGGATCCATGAGCCTCCTGGGGTGGGCCCTCCTAATCAGTTCACTACCCCTGCAGAAGTTCCAAGTCCCAGTGAGTCTACCGATGACAATAGAACTGCAGACCTCCTCCACACCAAGATCACCATCATTCTACTCCCAGCACTGAAAACAAACACCAGAATGTCCCCAGCAGCATGAGTAGGGCCAGATACCACTTGGGACAGACACATGGTTGTCATGGAGGTGATGAAATCCTGAGCCACTCCCAACAGAAAAGTCTAAGCAGGATGTTGAAGCCCCATTCCTAGTACTACTAGCTGCAGAGACTCCAATACCAACTCTGAGACCAACCTGGATAGCTCAGGAATGGAGACTGCCGATCAGCAGTGTGGGTGGTAAGCCAACAGAATCTCTGTTCTTTCCCATTTTTAGATATACATACTCAAAACCTGCACATTGTGGAAGAGGACATCTGATCATGAGAATGGAGTTATGATAGACCACTGCAACTCCACCTCCTCATCCCCCAGATCTCACCTGCTGCTCCACAAGAAAATCTGATGGGCAGATCTGAGAGAGATTAATCCCTCCCCACCCCCCTGTCTCATGTAGCCAGGTTGGCATGCTCATCCAGAATCAAATCCTGAATGGCACTGTTACCGCAGTTTCTAGGCCGGACTTGAGGGATATTAGATATCACGTTGATATCAATAATTTGGCCTTCTTTACCTATTCCTCTTCACGTGCTGAGAGGTCCCCAGAAAAGTTTGCATACAGCCGCAGCCGCTAATTGCTGTAATATTCCACACAAATACAGGCAGGGCAGAAATAGCCATCCCGCCACTTCAGGACACCTCAAGGCAAGTACCGCATTATGTATGCACACTACTTACAAAGGACTCTCTGCCCCGAGCAGGCAGCTTGACTAGCCGAATACTCATCTGTCAAGCACTCTGCGTTTGCATACTGGCTACTCTATTGACAATTCGGACTTAACTCAATCATGCTAAATTCTGACCTTTCGGAGGCTTTGTCTCCAGCCTGAAACTCATTCCCCCCCCCAAGTATGGGCTATCCTGTGGCCACATTTTCCCCTATAAAACCCCCTGACTTTGAGAGCTTCCTCGGATCGATCCCGACTTCCATCCTGCCTTGCTGCTGCTTTGCTTGGCAAGCCTTCCCCTCAGTCCCATGTACTGAGAACTCCATACCTCCGAACTTCTGTTGCAGACTACCCGGGCTTCAGAACAGGTGTAGTATTACCCAAACCAACAACTCCTCTAAAAATCCCTCTATCCCACTCCAACCTTTATTTCTCTAGTTATCTGAGTGAGTGTGCTGCATACACTGTTTGATTGTATTTTAATAAAGATCACAATCATTATTTCAATTCTGTTTGCTCCTTGACTTGGCCTGACCCCATAGACATTGGGTGAAAGATCTCGCTCTGTTGCCCTGCCTCTCGTATTGCTAGCTTGTGCTCTTTGCTAATTTCCCCAACTTATATAATTGAGAGTGCATTTAGGTGTCCCTCCCGGGACCCCCAGAAAACAGGGTAACAGCACTGAATGTTTTTCCATTCACCGACCTGACATTCAACAGCAGCATTTTCAACCCAGGGGGATTGTCACCAAAGTTATCCATGTTATTTGCCCTGTGAGACAGCCCACCTCTTCTATGACACTGTAATTGTCTCCTTGCTCTTTATCTCCCTTTGCCTTGAATGACTCCAATGGCTGCTCCTTGAATCTTTGCACTCCCTCACTCTTTGGAAAAAAACTACCTTCCTTCATTAGGCAGACAAAGCAGCTGTTACTGTACCTTACCACCCCTCCTATGAGATATGTGATTTTCATAAATTTAATTTATTAATGACCAGAGAACACAACTGGAGTCATGCTGACTGGAAACATGTTTGGGGTCATGAAAGTTCAGATAGGATTATGTGGTAAACCCCAATGCTGATGGGTTTATGCTAATTCCTTCACCACTTCATGCTCTTTGGCATTTTTGAATACAATGAAAGACAAATTGCCCAGATTGAGAGATGGTCTCTGATTGTTCACCAATCTTACCATACAGAGATCTTGTCTATATATCCTACCTGACTGAACATTAAGAGATTGTAATGAATCCCATCAGTGTTTTGTCATTCCAGTGTTAAGCAGTCACCCCATTCTGGAATTCTTTGTCAGTCCTTTAGGAAAGCCATTACAGCTTTTATACCCTTTTCACACTTTTGGGGTGTGAAATAGGGTATAAAAACCCAAGCTGCAACACCAGCCAATTGTAGTACATAGTACATGGTGCCCCAGACTGCTGTTCATCTGTGCTACCCTCAGACACTGTCTGAGCCTGTCCTCTGCGACCTCCTTTTTCAAGACTGGTAACTGTCATCCTTTCTGCCCCTAATCTCTCTTTATCCAAACTTTCTTGCCTCACTTTCCAATAGCCTTGTATGGTTCTTAAGAGTGTCTGATTTCTTGTATGTTTGTCAATTCAAATAAAATATGTTGTTTAACTTTGACTGGAGTCCTCTCTATGGTTAGTACTAGTTTATAAAGGTGAAAAGATTCTGACATTACCCTCTATTTGCAGGTCTCCTTTAGGCTGCAATTGCCCAAATTCTAAGGAGACACTAGCATTGTGGGTGGACCCCAATGTCCCCCACCTCTTAGGGCAACATAACTATTAAAAACAGTCAATACATATACAGACAGGTGGAATGTAAAACCTTTTTCTCTGTCAGGTGAAAGGGCAGGCCCTTGCCCTTGTGTACTCTGAAAGTGGATCTCTCAAAGAGGTGACACTACTGGTGGTGAACCTGCTCCTGCAGGAATCCTGCTTTTTGTTCCAGACAAACAAAGCAGCTGTGCTGGAAGGTGAGCAGTATTTGCTGGATCAGGGCCTCAGTCTCACAAAGAGCAGAATCCCCCTAATGAAGCAGATGTCCAAACCCAAGCCAGCATCAACAAACAGCCATTTCTTCCTTCCTACAGCCTCCAGAGGTCTTTGTGGTCCTCTCTCTCTTTCTGCTCCTGCAATCCTGAGGTTTGTAGTTTGGGGAGGCACTAGAGTTCCTGCCTGAGAATTCTATTACCCCTCACTAATACCAGGATGTTGCCATGGCAGTTAAAGTGGAATCATGGTGCTATAACTGAAGAATGTGAAAGGGCCCTATTGGTTTTTGTTTGATTATTAGATGAATTTCCTGGCTTTCTCCAGAGATGGAGTTCAAAATGGCTACACCACTAAAGCTCTCTAGAAGAGAATTCTAAAGGCCTCACTAAATAGAATTCCTAGAATTCTATAGGATACAGCCATGGAAATTAAAGTGGCTTCGAATGGCTATGTACCCTAGAACACAATATCTTTCTAAAACAAATTTCCTTGTGTATATTTGGAAAAAAGTGACTGAAAAAAGTAGACCATGGGCCTTTCTGTGCCACACTGTTATTGTGCTATTATTGCACTTCCAACATCCTATGGAATCCTGGAGTTTGCAGTGTAGGGAGGGGCATTTAGAATTCTCAGCCAGAGAGCTCTTTGGGCCTCAGGAAACTACAAACCCCAGAATTCCACAGGAAATTAAAAGTGGAACAACAGCACTATGGCCCTTTCTGCACTGCATTTGCCATACGAAAGGGCACCGAGAGCGTCTCGTGATTGTGAGGAGCAATCTGCATAATGCACTCACAATCGTGCAACGCTCCAGGGTCCGGCAGGCGCCAATCACACACCTTTTCATTTTTGACTGGAAGTCGAAAATGGTGCACGATCGTACATTGCTCCTGGGGCCTGCACGCGCTTACCTGGCATGCGGAGCCTCCAGAGCCATGGCAGTTGCGCTTCCTGCCACAGCACAGCCTGGGAAACTCCCAGGCTGCGCTGCGGAAGGAAGAGGCGGGGCTCTCGCATGAGCAGGCAGCTTGTATGGAGCTGAAGGATCCCAGACGCAAGAGCCTCTCGCCAGATGCTGCTTGCGCAATCCCCACACCCTAGCGCCGGAAAAAGGTAAGGTGTGGAAAGGGCCTATAATAAGGTAGTACAGAAAAGCCCTAAGATGTAATCCTTTCCCACAGCATCCTAAATTTGTATAGGGGAATCTTTTTTTTCCAAAAGGGATGGGGAATTGTTCAGGAAGTCTCATGCTTGCAATTTTAAATGATATAAGTCAGCCTGCAGTGGCCACTCAAGGCTCCCAGATCCATTCCAGGTTTTAGTCTGAATTTTAAGGAGCTAACCAAGGTGCTGATCCCCCAAAGATAGGTTCACCTGTTAGGATAGTGCCTTTAAAATTCACATTAAAACCTTTGGTGAGTTCACCATCCCATTGATATAAGCCAGCAGCTACTGTTACACCCCACAACACTTATAGCACATAGGAATTTTGATTTCCATTCTGGAAAGTGCAAAGCTAACTTTGCCATTAGAGAGAACGAAGCGGTCCCCTCAGATGCCTCACTTTTTGTGACCTAGAAGGGCAGCAAGTTGGTAGTTATTTTTTTTCTTCTTTTTTCTGTTTTACAGCCAGGGAGAGGGAGATGTATGAGTGGAATTTTCTACCTCTGGTGACAAAATAACATGACTTGGGGAGGGTTTTATATTTTTGTCATGTGCTACTCTGCTTCAGGCAAAAACATCTATAAGGCCTGTCTTGGACTGGTTGGAAGTGGTTAGCGCCTCTCTTGTAAACAAGGAAATGCTTTAGCTTTAAATTGGTGAAAGGATCACATAAGCAGATATGGTTTCGAGAGAAATGCTGGTTCAAAAGAGATGCATGAAACCACAATGTTTATAACCTTTAATGAGGTATAACCTTGTTTTTGCCATGAGGAATAATCAGGAAGATAATTTCCGTTTAGGAAGGCCAGGGCAATATAGTAACCTATACTGTTTTCCTGTTTAGGAGTGCACAATGTGGCAGTTGTAGTACTGACAGTGTTGTCTTTGGAGATGACATTGCAACAGTCTTGAATCCACTTGTATGGTTCTGGTTTCCACGAAAAATTTATGGTACTGGTTTTGACCTACAAAGCCTGAAATGGGTTGGGGCCATGGTATCTGAAGGACTAGCTCTTCCTACATGGATCTGCCCATCATTCTCAATAATAATCGTAAGTCTTGTGTGTCCCACCACCTAGTAAAGCTAGGCTGGTAAGCATTTGAAACAGGTCCTTTATAGTAGCAGCACCAGAGCTATTCTTGTTTTTTTCCCCTTGTTTTACATCAAAGGGGTAGTAGAGACAGTTTCACTGGGCTTTTAATTCCATATAATGTTCAATGTTGCTCTTTAGTTTTAATTTCCATGGTATATCCATTTTTGTTCCTTTATTTCTTGTTGATTATGATGCATTTTGTGATGTTCTTACTATATCTCCCTTTCCGCAACATACCTGTTCTTGGTGCTGGAGCACAGGGATCGCATGAGTAGCCTCTTGCGAGAGGCTGTCATTTCCCTGCTGCATCAGCGCTGCAGCTACTTGCTGGTTGTGTGAGTGCCCCGCCCCTTCCTACTGCAGCGCAGCCTGGGAGTTGAAGGCTAGCGCTGAGGCAGGAAGCGCAACCAGTACGGCTCAGGAGGCTGCGCACGGCGGGTAAATGCGCTCCATGCCCCTGAGTGTTGCACGACCATGCAGCATTTTCAGCTTGAAGCCGAAAATAAGAAAAATCTGTTAGCGGTTCACGTCACGCTCTTGAGCATCGCGTAAATGTGAGTGCGTCATGCAGACCGCTCCTCACATGTGTGCAACACTCAAGGGGCCCTTTCGCTTAAGAAACACCGTGTGAAAAAGGCCTATGTCATCCTGGGCACTTGTTACTTAGAGGATATCATTTATAAATTTGTCAGATGAGTATACAGAGCCTAGGAACAAGTTACTAGTTCTCAGATGTGGTTCCATATCTGTAAAATGAAAACACTGACAATTAGTTTTGTGGGGACATTGTTTGGATGAATAAAAATTATAAAGCTATTTTGACTATAAAGATGCTATGCAAAAACTTCACTCTGGAACCTTTAATCAGTGTGGCACCAAGTTCCCTTAAGGCCCAGAAAGCATTTTATAATAATAGCAGTGTACTCTGTTCTGTCAGACTGTATTGAAGTTCTCCAATGAATATTAAAACCATACTGCAGTGCACAGTCAAATGTTACAGATACAATTTGGCAGCTGGCATTCAATATCTTATATTAAGAGCCAAAGCCAGAGTACCATGCCCATAGTCAGAGGAAGAGACACCCTGTCCCTTGCTTTAGTTTCCCTGAAATGTCATGTCTTATTAAAAACATTCCCAGTAGGATTATTGGATGAAAATTTATGCATATCTCAAAGGAAAACACATTCAGAAACTCTCCAGGCTGGAAGAACAAATCATTAGCCTGATAATATATTGTTTAGAGGAGTCAATTAGGCTTTGGAGAGTTGGAAGGGTGGGGAGAAAAAGGGCAACGTTTCCACAAAGTTTGGCCCTTAATGTCATCTGCCAAAAGCAAATAAAAGAGCAATGAGGAAGCAGGGCTGGGTGAGAGTTAGTGTCTACCTGCGTAAGAGCTTGGGATTGATTGACTCAACCCTCCCATGCGAGTCTATCAGTGTCATTACATTTGTTACAGGATGAATGGTGTAATTGTTTTGGGGGAGATATCAGCATGTTCAATCAAAAAACTAATATGTGCATTATTGCTTTGCTGGTTTTTAAACCCTTTTCTCATTATAGGCATCGATCTTCCTTAAAAGCTCTTCTCCAAATGTTTGGTTCCATGACATGAACAGATCTTTCAGTCTTTAGGTGTTTTTTTTTTTATTCTCCCCCCTTCATCTTCTTCCTTCTCCTCCCCCCTCTGATGCTGCCAGAGGGAAGATATCTTCATTCAGGTTAATTGTAAAATGCTAAAATCTGCCTCGCTGCATGAGGCAAGCATTTTGAAAACAGACTGTTAAGAGATGCAATTCAAAGTTTCTCATCTTCTCCATGGGCTGGAACGGTTATGGCTCCTTTTTGTCTCTTAATATGGCAAAAGGGAAAACACAACAAATGTTCTCTGAAAAAGGAGAGGTATTTTTAATTTCTTTAAGACAAAGTTGTGGATTTGGGAGAGATGCTTTTACTTTGAGGGTGATTCTTTAAAACTGATTTATGTATATGTATGAAATGGCATAAGATGACAATCATTCAATTTTATAGGATGACAACCATTACTTGTATAACTATGTTCCATCTTGGGTGGAACATTATGATGAAATTGGTTCTCTTTCACACAGTGATATGGAAGACCCCTCTCTGTGGTGTGATAGCACATGACTGATAAGTGTGCATTCCCAGAAGGAAAAAGATGATCTGTCCCACACACTGGAAGGGCTCTGTGGTTCAGGAGGTTACTCTGCCACTCTCCTTTATCATAGAGAGTGGCTCTGGTAGCTGCTAAATTTCAGCTATGGGTGAAAAATTAGGTTATTTCATCACTAGACTGTTATAGTTCTATTATTCCACTTTCAACATCCTATGGAACCCTGGGGTTTGAGGCTCCTCCCTAAACTGCAAATCCCATAATTCCACAGGATTTTGAAAGTGGAATAATAGCATTATAACAGTCTAGTGCAGAAATGGCCTTAGGTGCTGTCCCTGTATTTTAGAAGTGCTGTGGCTCCCGATGGACAAGTCCAATGCAATCATCTTATTCCAGGAAGTAGTCCACTCCCAAGTTAGACTTTCACAATAAACACTCATCTGTTTAAAGTGTGTTAATGCTATACAAAATGGCTTGCAAAGAGCAGGACTGAGTTGTCCTCCATGTCCTTTCAATTTCACTCAATCAACAATGTGATTTGGTTTTTATGTGTTAAAATTGCCATAGCACTCCTTTTTTTTTCCTCCCCAGATTATATCTCAGAGATCTGTTTCCATCTGAAACAAGACCGCATCCTGACACTGGTCTTAATTTGTATTGACAAGTTCACTTGTTACTGTTGTATATCCTTAAGAAGTTCCCTTGTTAAAAGCAGAGAGGTTAACCACTGAACCCAGATTGTCTCCAGTGAATCAAACTCAATTTTCTTGAGCTTATTGAAAGCAATCTGCTCTGCTCCAGAGGAGCTAATTAGAGTGAAGCATACAGCATGTTAGTCCAGGCAGTGCCATTTATTGTATTCTCAATTACATTATGCATTTCCTTCCTGCAGTTTTGTGAAATGATTTTGCTTTGTCTTCTTTCTTCTTGTTGGATACAAATGGACACCTTGTAAACAGAAGCAGGGTGGGTCACTGCAATCTCTGCTTGACTGGAAAGGGAAGAAAAAGAAGAGAATAAAAGAGGCCTGCAAACTTATCTGCTTCCTACCTCAAGGAAAGGTGCCATAGCTTGGGAGGGACACACACACTTTACACGCAGAAGGTCCTAGGTTCAATACTCCGCTCCACAGCATATTCAAGCAAAGAAAGTCTCAAGCAGCAGTACCAGTCAGTCTCTCTGCTTGACTTCCCTGACAGCCAGTCAGGGAAACATTGGACTCGGTGGGCCAAAAATCCAAAGTAGCTTCACAGAGGCAGGGAACTTTTTTTTTAAACTACCAGGTCCCTCTAAAATGATGCATTAGGCTTGAAGATGCTTAAGAGCACTAACAGCAGCAACAACCACAACCACAACTGGAAGTGGCTCAAAGTTGAGGATGAGTGGGCAGACCTGCACCCTATTCTAACACTTGTACAAAACAACTGAAGTTTTTTTTAAAATATTTTTTAAAAATATTTTGGTCAGAGCTATCAGAGAGCCCAGAGGTTGGACCAGGGGCTGTCAAAAGGGCAACCTGCAGCCCATTGACTGCCTGCCCTAGCCACAATCTGCAGTTTCTGCCCATGATTTCTAGATTTGGAAAATCAGAAAATAAGGCTCCTCCATCTTTAGAATAACAGCTGTTTGTTTATTTTGAAGACTTGTCCTCTTAATTTCCTCTTATCTTGGTTAAATATCTGCAGTTCAAGCCATGATCTGAAACTGATCTCACTCCTTCATTAATGATGTTCTGGAAGCTGGTGAACACATTCACTTTTAGACCAGTACCTATTAGATAAAAGTTTTTTGGTTTTTATTTTTTTTAAGATTTAATATTTATTAATTTTTAATAGAATGTACAAACAAACCAATCCATAACCACAGAAAAAGAAAGAAAGAGAAAAAGGATCAGGGGGGAAAAAAAGAGACAAACCACCCACAAACAATGTACACGTGTAACTGGAATTTAAACTAGGCTAAACTAAATTGAACTAAAGCTAAATCTTAATAATGCAACCCAATACTAAAAGACTCGTGTCGTACACTAAACACATCTACACTAATTTACAAAAAGAACTCTGACTTTCCATATCAACTCTCATGAAATAGATTAATATCCCATATCTTATTCTGCCATTACAGTTCTAAGTATATCCAACTTACTAGAATTACTAGAATTACTGATAATCATAACCACAAATTATTACATAATTAGATTTATTATGTCATTAGATTTCCAGTCTATCATCCATCTATCTATCTATCTATCTATCTATCTATCTATCTATCTATCTATCTTTTAAAATCTACATCAATTTTGCAATTTGGGCAAGATCTGTGACTTTGACAACCATTCTTCTGTCATTGATACATCAGTCTACTTCTAAGTTTGGGCAAACAGCATTCTTGAAGCTGTTATGTATTAAAGAAGTAGTTTCCTAGCCAGTTCTATATCAATAATTCCTAATAGAAACCTTTTCTGTGATATTGCAAAATCTACCTTTAATTTTTTTCTGAATTAACATATAAATCTTCGATCAATATCTCTTCATCTTCTTGCAAGTGCACCACATATGAAAAAACAGATCCTTCCTTTTCCTGACAGCCCCAACATTGATTAACCATTTTTGACAAGCTTTCTGGAGTTAAGTATGATCTATACATCATCCTTTACATATTTTCTTTTAAATTATGCCGCAAAGTAAATTTTATATCTTTAGTTCACATTTTTCCTGATACCCCCATTTGCAAATTATGCCCAAAATTTAGGGTCCACCTTATCATAAACTCTTTTACAGGATCATCTACTGTCTCTGATTTCAAAACACATTTGTACACTTTTTTGATTACGTGATCATCATTTTTACACAACTCTAAATAGAAATCATTTTCTTCAGCCGTTTTAACTAAATCCATGATATCTTGCTTAAATCTTTCTTTAAACCATAAATAAGCAAACCAACTAAGGTCCATGCCCTCTTTGGAAGGCATCCCTCTTGATTTAAGGTCCTTGCTTTCTTTTCCACATACAAAGATCATTAAAGTGTAACCATTTTCAATTTTTGACCCATTCTTTCTTAACAGAAGTTTCCTGGGGTAAAGTAACTAATGATATCTTAGGGAAAAAAATTGCTTATATTTGGTCCAAACTCACAGAAGAGCTTTTCTGATACAATAATTTTTAAAAACATCATTTTCCTTGTTTTAATCTGTCTCTGTTTCATTTTTTTACAAAAATATTTAGACTGCTGTTGCTGCTTTTGCATTTTACTGTTTTTTAGCTTTTGTTTGTGTTACATTTATGTTTTCTGTTGTTAGAGTCTTTGTACTTCCAGGAGGAAAGATAGGAAAGGAGGAAGGTTTTGAAATCAACCAGTCAATAAAATAGGACTTGGTTTCCAAACCCCTTGAAA
Organism: Ctenosaura bakeri; assembly: GCA_948474755.1. Lineage (NCBI taxonomy): Eukaryota > Metazoa > Chordata > Lepidosauria > Squamata > Iguanidae > Ctenosaura > Ctenosaura bakeri. The sequence goes on from CAOLHI010001023.1 coordinate 308,073, forward strand.
ATCATGATTGCCTTCCATTGGATATAGTCGTATCAGCTAAAATGCATTTAGATCATTTATGAGTCACCTTAAGCATAAAATCCCAAGGTGCAGTTAGTTAGACCTTGTGTGAGAAAAATGGAGTCCTCACTTCAGATGTCTTGGATTGCATTTCCATCTGCCCTAGCCATGATAGCCAATGGTGAAAATTCTTGGGAGCTATAGTCAAACAACATCTGGAGGCTGCCTCCTCTGACTATAGAATAATAGTGAACAACAACAACAAAACCATTAAAACCAGTGGTTCAACATATTGAAAAATGCCTGTTTACACTAACAAACGTTTTGTCTGATATGGATAGAACAGCAACATAAACACTAAGTTCACTCAAAACTTCTTTTTGGAGATCATTTCAAATTCCTCAGGATACTGTAAGAGAGGATACTCAGGAGTGATTGTGTCAACTGTCATCCTTATATCCCATAAATTGATTGGAAATTTGACAGAAGGCCAACTGGAAACTCCCCAAGGCCTCTCAGGAATCATCTGTCTATCTGCCTGTGAGGATGGATCTTAAAGAACTATGCATCTCTGTCATTGCCTACCCCCCCCCAAAACCTATGGCCATTTCCTCACTACACTGTTATAGTGCTATTATTCCACTTTCAACATCCTGTGGAATTCTGGGGTTTATAGTTTACCGAGGCCAAAGAGCTCTCTGACTGAGAATTCTAGATGCCCCTCCCTAAGCTGCAAACCCCAGGATTCCATAGGACGTTGAAAGTGGAATAATAGCACTACAACAGTGTAGTGTGGAAATGGCATCTATCTCTGTATCTTTATTCTACTCAATGACTTAAGAATCAAATGGACTAGTAAGGCTGCAGTCCTATAGGATAAGGATAAGAATCTTCCGGAGGGCTGGGGATTGCGCTTTTGTGCCATAGAACCTGGATGTGTTGCCTGCCAGCATCTCCTGTGTTCCTGTAACACCCTGCATTTTATTTTTTAAAACCTAAAAAGGGCTCACAAACCCTCTGATTTATTTTGTTCTCAAGGCAGTTTGGCCACATTTTGGGCCTCTCAGGCTATTTAAGGCCTAAACTAGTCCAGAGAGGAACCAAAATGTGGCAAAATTGTATGGGAGTGAGAATTCGGGAGGAAAAAAAAAATCAGAAAAAAATTTCAGGATGGTACAGCCTTCCAAGGTCCACTGAACCCCTAATCCCTGACAGTTGCCTACTAGTCACTTAAATGAATTATCTTAGTTTGAAGTATCACACAGAAGCTGCTCCTAGATGAAAAGAAAAGAAAAAGAAGAACAGATATAGTAAGACACAGTGCTACAGTTCTGCTCCTGAATTGTCACATTACTTTTTCTTTGTATTATTGATAGGATGGAGAATTCACCAGCCCAAGAAATGTTAATTGGTGATGTGGCTGTTGACATTTGTTTTAATTGGGTACTGAGAAAAATGTTAGCATTTTTCTTAATTGTTCTCCATTTTAACATCATGTTTCACATTCATTAACTTTTAGTTTAAAAAAAAAGCAAGAAAAACCAGAAATGTGTATGATAAACTACATTTACCCTATGTGCGTGTAAAATATACAGGAGGAAAATAGAAACAGCAACTTGATCCAGGCTTTTTTCACACTAGATGGATGAACGTGAGAACTTGAGGATAATTAATCACTGCAAAGTTTCCAAATTTATCTTTGTTAAAAACACACCTGTGCTTTGTGTAACTTTATGCTGATTCTGAATAAAAATGTGCAGTGTCTTCATTTACCATCAATATTCCTCTGCTCTTATCATTGGGAAGAGGGATAGAGAATGCACACAAACTCAGAAACGCTGACATAACTGCTGTGTGCAATTGTTAAGAAGTCTCTGCAGAAGATCCAACAGCCACATCACATTTTTCCCCAATAATGCAATCCAAGCAGAAGCAGTGCTGAAATTATTGGTGAAAAGGGAAAACCAGAAGGGTAAGAGACTGCACATTATTAGAAGATACCAAAGTAGAACGTGATTCTGAGTAAGCACCTATAGATCATCATCCTGTCAGTTGCATAAGCAAGTATATTCCCATCTTACACATGTGTATGTCTCCCCCCCCCCGCATTATTGGGGATGTTAGTATTCTTTTCTGGCCTCCACAACAACCAAAGTCTCTCCAGGATGCACAGTCCGCTGTGATCATCCTTCTGAATGGCCATTCTGTGGTCACTGGAAAGCATGAGGGTTGGAGAAGCATCTGATTATGTCCTCATCAACTGAGATCTCTGGAGAACCCTAGTGGATTTCAACAGAAGATGCCATTGGTCTGCATTGGTCTGTATTTGGTTACAGGGCATAGCCAGTTATGGAATGGCCATTCAGGAGGGCTATAGCAGAAAGAGCATGAGTCCTGGGTGTGGTGAGTGGGAGTTGCAGTGGGGTTCTGACTGTGGAATTCTTAAGTCATGTCATACAATGTAGGATCTCAGATATGGTACTGAAATATAAAGAGCTCTGATCCAGATAATATACATTTGAGTATAAAGTGCCCTTGGAAATGTACTCTTCAACAGTTAAATGTGTAATCTTTAGCAGCTGCTGAATGGTGTGATGTGTGTAAGTAAAAATTTGCTCCTAGGTATAACTAAAGCTTGGAAATTGTTACCAGTCATGATTTTACCCTAATATATTACTTTTTTGAGTAACAGGCTAATTTGGAAAAGTTACTTTTTGGACTAAACCCCCAGAAATACCCCTCCCACTATTGCCATGGCTCACTGCAAGCATTTGGGGATTTGTACTCCAAAGAAGGAACTTTTCCATAGTTGAGTATTGATGGCAAAACTTTCCTTCTGCAAGCAGTATAATGACTGCTAACTTTGTGACTTTTTGGTGTAATAAGATTTGCAGGGAATAAAATACTTTGAGACACATAATGAGGGGGACTTTAAAAAAAAGAGGCCATTTTTTTACCTTTCTGGTCTGTGTGTGTGGGTACACACATGCACATGTACATGCATGTATATGGAATGAAGAAGTGGTAAAAAGTAATAGGCAACAACATAGGTCATCTCCACACTACACTGTTATAATGCTATTATTCCACTTTCAACATCCTAGTGTAGTGCGGAAATGGAAACATTACAAGTTACCAATTTTTAATTTTTGTAGAGCTACTAGTAGCAAGTTACATTTTGAGTATACGTGATTAGTTATATAGCTAATTCCTTTTTTGAAAGATGTAACTTCCCAAGCTCTTAGTGTGACTGCAAATTGGATGAATAACATGCCCTTGGGTCTACTGTGTGGGTGACTGCCAATCTATTTGACAGACAGGCTTCCTAGTTTTCTCTTACAGTGTGTTTTAATAACTCAGATGACATACACTCTCTCTCCTATGCAAACACACATGCATGCGTGCACGCACGCACACAGACGGGTGGATGCCAGAATAAGAAAACTAGGCAGAGATTTTGTGGTTTGGCTTTTTTTTCCCTTTTAAATTTACAACTGCTTTTCTAAAAAGTAGCTACAGGCAAAGGCAGATATAAATATCAAAGCAATTATATATATTGCCCTTACAGAACACAAACGCCTGAAACAGGTCATATCGTAAGGGGTGTTTCAAGAGTCTTTCTTAGTACATACACTTAAGAAATGTGAAAGGTACAATTTTTCCACTGTGTCTACAGTGAGGGATTTGTGAAATCCTGCAGAGAATCAAGAAAGATCTGCATTACAAATTATAATGTGCTCTTTCCCACAGGCCCTGCACTCCTCAGCTGTCTCCATTGTATGTGTTTTTCTAGAAAGGCCTATATTACATTTTCAATTGGTCATAAGCCAGGAGTCAGGAGCAACACATTTTTTTCATTCTCTGCAATACGGGGAGGTTGTCAAAATACAAAAATCAGAATGTTAAAGGGGGATTTGTGGGTTTTGAATGGTGCTACCCTCCTGATACCATGTCTTTCTCTGAAACTGAGCTAAAATAATGGCAATTTTACATAGGATGCAGTAAGGGGAGATAACAAGATCTGTGACCAAATTTTGGGATGCAAGTTGATAACATAAAAAGACTATCTTGCAAAGGCAGCTTGAGGTACTGCAAAAGCCAGTGGTATACCAATACATTCTGAAGTTCAGGTACACACTGTAACAATCCCAAAGAGCAATGCAAAACATAGGTAGGCGTGTTGATTTCTCTCACTGTGCCTCCCCACATACAGCTGAATATATACCATAATGCCCAACATATTAGACTGAAGCCATGTCCGCATGCGGCGAGGGAATCGCTCCCTGCCACTACTCACCGGATCTTCTGACGGTCCGGTCTGGTCTGGGGTGAGGTAGAGCAGTGCGTGGTCATAGATCCACACTGCTCCAGAGTCCAAAATGGTGGCTTCTGGTTGGTCGTGGGTCTCGACAAACCTCTGAAGCTCCCCAGCCTAAAGCCCGCCCTCCACAGATTGCAGGCTCGCATTGGTGCAAGCCTGCGAATCTGCACTGGAGAGCAGGCACGCAATGGCATGTACCGGCATTTTGAAAGATTGGAAAAATCAGGTCTTTCAGAAACACCCTGGAGGAACACTTGGGGTCATTCCAGCGCAGACTGAGGTGCGGATCTACGGTAAGTAGTCTGGACCCAGTCCGCTCCAAGGTGCAGACGTCCTCTGTGGAGGATGCACTGCACCGTTTTACTTACCCGGTGCAGAAATGGCCTGAGATAGCAAAGGGAAGTTGTTGGGCAGTCAGTGCCTGTCACTAGTATGGGAATTAGAGTAGCCGTGGAAGAGACAAAGGAAGAAGATTTGAGTCTGGCACGAAGGCCTGGGAAACATCTGCAGGGAGATAAGAAAGCTTCAGCCTGGGAAGAATGCTGGGAGGGCCTGGAGCCTATACAACTTTGTTCTCTCTTGATCTTTCAGCCTGAGCACTGAAGTTAGCTGAGTGTACTGCAGTTCCAATAAATCATGCTTTACTGAGAAGCCTTGTGACTGTGATTCCTTCAATCCTGACAGAAGTCTAGTGGGTCGCATTTCTGATTTGAGTTGGAAAGGCCGAGCACTGTATGGCAAAGAGAAAGAGAAGCACATGGAATGTCCTTAAACAAAAGCCCAGCTCAGGATTTTTTTGGGAGTGCACTCACCAGAGAAAAACACTTCATCTCACAGTCAACAAGCCAGGCTAGCCATTTTCTAGGAACAGTTATTTTATAAAGCCAATGCCTCTTAAGGGCCTAGTCAGGAACAAGTCACTCTAAAATGCTTACTGGATTTGATGACTTAGGAACTGTCCACAACCTACGTGCTCCTGGCGGCATCCTGTGGGGATCTCAGTAGAGGTTCTCCTGTCTCTTGCTTCTGCAGTGCAGCTGAGTACTGTCCCAGGCTATGCTGGGGCAGAAGCACAGCTATTGTGCTTCCTGACCCTCTGCAGCTCAGGTAAGTGTAGGCAGGTGGCAGGAGGACAGCACGATTGCCGATCATTGACAGGAAGAACCCATCAATGATTTGAAGCATAAATGGACTGCTGAGGGACAGGAAGAGGATGAGACCCAGATGAAGTTATGCAGAACCATTGTGCAGGTCCAGTCCTTCTTCCATCCTCAATGCAGGGTGATGACGTCCTGTGGAAAGGGCCTTAGTCTAGCCCCTTTCAAAGTTTCTTATCTTGGTCCATCTGTCTGTCTGTCTGTTGTTTTCTCTTTCTCTTCTCTCCCATGCATGCACGCACGCACACACACACACACACACACAATCCCAATGTCCCTTGTTTTCCTCTTTTGTCTTACCAGAGTTTAACAATATCAAGAATGTCTTTCCTCCTCATGAAGTCTGTTATAGAAATCACAGGTATTTTTTGGTTTTGCTCCTTTTACCTGACTTTTTTTTACTACACATTTTCATTAATGAATTCTGATTATGTTGTAATTTATACTCTATAGAACATGATGGGAGATGAGATATCATCTATGTCATTTCTGGCTATCATCCAGGTTTTTTCCTCCTACATAACCACATTATCTCCCTGTAGGTATTTTTCGAACACACACATTTGGGAAGAAATATTGTTTGAACAGCTTGGCTATGCCAGCTGGGACAATGGAACTTTTAGTCCAATACATCTGAGGACAAATGGGACCTCTCTTATAAGTATTAGCCAACACTTAAATACTGATCAAAAGGTTCCTTTTGGAAAAGGAATCGAGATGGCTTCCTTTCAGTTTTATAACAATGACATTGCTTTGGCGTAGAGCTATTTCTTATTGAGATTGGAAGGTATATATATATATGTGTGTGTGTGTATAAAGATATATAAACTTGGTGCCTCTTCTCCCTCCCTCACAGTACTACGAGAGGCTGAACAATCAAATGGGATACTTATTCAGTGTAAATGTATTCAACTGTGAGCAGCGATGGCTCATATGGATGTCACTTTCAGTTTGTAAAAAAATTATTCTACTTTTGAAATTCAGAACATCTCCCCCCCTCAAAAAAAAAAACCAAAATAAAATTTGGTTTATAAACTATAATAGGCCAGAATCTCATATCAGCTTATACTTTGTTATAGTAAACTAGGTAGTTAACTAGGTAATTTCTCCTGGCCTGACCTCCTCCCCCAAAGAAAAAAAGCTGACAAAAACATCATTCACCATTCAACCATGGTCTGGTTGTTGGCAGAATGACCTTTTTTCCCCTCATGCAGCTGATGCCCAGTAAAGTAGGTTGGGGGAAGTGTTATGGCCATGGCAATGGTGTCAAAATTGTGACTAAGGAGTGACTGTGAATATGAAACAGTTACCTATCCATAACTGTTCTGTATTCCTGACTGCTACTTAGTTATGATTTTGACAGTATTCCCCATCTATTTTACCAGGCAGCAGCAGCATGGGGAAAAGGAGCGCTATTCTTCTGATGATCAGAGCATGCCCAAATGATGTTTCTTACAGGTGTGGAAGGATCAGGCAAAGGGAAGGTAATTAATTACATAGTTAAGTATAAGCTGATACAGGATTCCAGCCCACAATTTATAAATGTATGTTATCACTAACATTATTATTGATTGCACAATGATGTTGTATTTTTAGGCTTGTCTAAAGAAAGTCTACTCTGATTAAATATGGCTTCAACCCATCACACCAACAATATTCACTACTGATATCCCTATGTATGCCTGCCTGAGAATTGAGGCCTGTTGATGAATCAGGAAGAGTGAGACACTGAGTGAGGACACAAGAGAGGGACTTCTCAACTCCCCCTAGTAGCCAAATGCCAATTGCTGCAGGTGATGGTTTCATCAAGGTGGAAAATTAAAAGATAGTTTTTTGTTAAAGCCTTTGTAGCCTAAAGACTGCATCCAAATCCATGCATGTGTATGGTTTTAGACTGTTTTAACTTGTTGAATGATTAAATTTGCTTTGCATCTGGTTAAATTATTATCTCCTGGTGAAAACTGTTTTAAAAATTAAATGTGTGTATATTGTCCTCAGTGGCAGAGTTTGGCGTGTGTGGAGGGGGCCAAGAGAGGGTGGGGCTACAGTGTGAGGGTGTGTGGCCAGGGCACATGAGGGTGTGGCCAGGGCATGGACAGGGTGTGCGGGGATGTGGCTACGGGCCAGGATGCCCCGGAAACATTGCCACCTGGGGCAGATCACTGCCCTCACCCCCATGTTCCTATGCAACTGTTTGTCCTGAGATCCTATGATAAAGGACAGAATAGAAATATTTTAATGAATAAATTCGATGAAATAAATGTTGGCAGATGCGCCATTGTGATTGTGTGCCAAGCTGTTAGCTCTAAAAAGAAGGAAGCAAAAGTTTGTGGCAGCATGATGAGACTCGGCGATTCATTAGTATAAGAGTTTCTCAGTTGCCCAAGAGGTGACATAGCAGAATAGAAGATTAACGGTCTAACTCAATACAAAGCAGCTCCATTCCTTCAAAATGAGGAGTCACAATATATTCCAAGATGAATGACAGTGCCAGAGCTTGGGAAAGTTACTTTTCAGACTACACTTCCCTAAACACCCCAGCCAACTTGGCTACCAGTCTTCCCTGCTGCTCTAGACTTCCATTATGGTCTTATCAACACATGAACATTCTGAGTTACTTTTGTCATCCCTTTAGTTAACCTTTTTGTATTTGATAGAAAGGCTTATTGGCAGTTCTAACAGCAATGGTTTCTTTTCCGTAGGCTTTTCAAACCAAAAGTGCCATCAAGCATACAGCAGACCTCATTAAAGTGTTGCCTTTTGACATGGTGACTATGACTTAAAGTGCTGTCTGAAGCTTAGTGGGTTTAATCTGCAGGGGTGTGCTTTATCCTCCATACTTAGGACCTAATCTTGTTTCATGTTTGTCCTGTGATGCCTATTCATTTTCTGGTTTCAAAGAAATCAAAGATAGCTCTTGCTAATACTAAGTCAGTGAATCAAAAGAGAAAGATGAGCAACTTCTATGCTTCGTTCCCTTTCCAAAGGTATCAATACAAGCTAAACTGCTTGCATTTGCTTATGACCCTACTGCTTTCTACTCTTACTGGAGGCACTGGATGATATATCTCTATACCCACCCCCTCAATTTTTTCTAATATGTATAGGGGAAAGCAAGCACACATCTTGTCTGCTGAGGTGGTGGGACTAAATCAGGACTGGGAATCATGCAGTTTTTCAGATATTGTTGAACTGCATTCCTGCAGCATCTGTAGGGGTACATGATTAGATGGCCATGAGGATGGGCAAATCAGCTTCAGGATGGTAAGTGAAATGTATGAAGAGATGTGAAATTCTGTCTGATAGAGCTGTATGCTCCCCCAGTCTATGTTTCATGCTCTGTGTAAGATCTTGGCCTCTGAGTGCATCCACGCTACAAAACTTTAGCAGTTTGGTACCACCTTAACTGCCATGACTTCACCCTGGGATCTGGACTTTGGTGAAATACTTAGTTTTCTCTGCTACAAAGCTGTACTGCATTCTCCTGACCTATATCATTAAAGAGCTGTAGAAGGAATTCTACCCCCCTTCACTATGCTGCAGATCCCACGACAATGTAGGGCAGAGACGTGATAGTTAAAGTAGAATAATAATAATAATAATAATAATAATAATAATAATAATAATAATAATATTATTATTATTATTATTATTATTTCTATCCGCCTCTCCCCATGGATTGAGGCAGCGAACAACAATAATACATTAATTACATTAAAAAACATTTAAAAACATACCCAATCCTCCCCACCCACCAACCCAACTAAAACCAACCCCCTAAAACACACAACAATTAACAATTAACAACAATCAACTGACTATTAAAAGAACAGGAAGACAGTTGGTGGGAGGCAGTGGAAGTACTAGTCTGGGAAGGCCTGTTGGAAGAGAGCAGTCTTGACTGCTTTTTTAAAGCAGTCAAGACTGGTAATATGCCAGGTCTCTTCCGGCAGGCCATTCCATAACTTGGGAGCGATGAAGAGAAGGTCCTCTGGGTAACCACAGCCAACCTAGTTCTGACTAGCTGCAGTAAATTCCTCCCAGAGGACCTTAGTGTGCAGGGTGGATTATATGAGAGAAGGCGATCCTGCAGGTAGGCTGGCCCCAAGCCATAAAGGGCTTTAAAGGTAAGAACCAACACCTTGCACTGTGCCCAGAAACTAATAGGCAGCCAATGTAAAGACTTCAGAATTGGTGTTATGTGGTCAGTTTTAGGTCTACCAGTGACCAACCTGGTTGCCATATTCTGAACTAATTGAAGTTTCCGAACTAAGCACATGGGTAGCCCTATGTACAGCACATTGCAGAAGTCAAGCCGTGAAGTTACCAGCGCATGCACCACTGTTTTTAGGTGTTCCAGGTCCAGGAAGGGGAGCAACTGGCGTATCAGCCGGAGCTGATAGCAGACACTCCTGGCCGTCGCATTAATTTGAGCTGTCATCTGAAGCGGCGAGTCCAGGAGCACCCCCTAAGCTGCGGACACAGTCTTTCAGGGGAAGTGTGACCCTGTCTAGAACTGGTTGACAAACCTCCATACCTGGGCTAGGTATGTATCAGGCTGATGTAACTGTGCAGTGTAGATTAAAGATGAAAATGGTCACTTTCTTTCATTCTTACATAGAAGAACAAATAACTTCAAAAAAATTTTCTCTTCTGGATAAAGAATTATAAGAATTTTGTATATTTCCATTGATTTTTTTTTTTACCCTTTGAGCCTTTTTTTTTTGCCAAAATTGTTTGTGTGTGTGTATATATATATATATATATATATATACATACATACATATACACATACATACACATACACACACACATGCGCGCACACAACCTGTGCAAAAATGTTTTTGCACAGATGGCAAGTCTTTTACTCAAGACACAGTTTTCTGTGCAAAAATGATGCATTATTTCCCCCTACAAACCAAGTCTTTCTGTGCAAATGAGTTTTTCACACAAGTCCCAAAATGTGGGGGAAAACATCTTGTGAGAGTTGACCTTTCTCATGAAGATGACACCCTTTCTTATCAAAGATGAATAAATTCACGAGGATTCTTTCATTCCTAAGAAACATTCTGAGTTTATAGCTGTTCTTACACCTTGTTTATGTCAGGATGGGAATGGAAGGTTTCCTATTATTAAACTTAAAGAGAGTGGGGGCAGGAAACAGCAATTTAGTTTGGTCAATATCCCCTAAAATCCTTTCTATAGGTTACTGCCATTTCATGGACTAAAAATATTAGCTGTAAAAGGCTTGCGTCATTCTCATTCCTCTCATTTGAAATCAAGACAAATTAAGCCAGTGCTGATCAGACACTGGACTGAAAGGAGAAACATCTTTGCAGCTATTGGCGCTTTTCGCATTAAGGTTTCTCGCGCGAGCGGGGGAGGTTGGCTCCCGCAAGAAGCCTTCTCCAGGAGGCTGCCACTTCCCCGCTCGTTCCTTCCGCAGGCGAAGGAACGAGCGGGGAAGCGGCAGCCTCCCGGAGGCGGCGGTGGGTCGCGTGTCCGCCCCCCGCGAAGCAGGAGGCTCGCTCATCCGCCCCCCCACGCGTGCGAGAAAGGAGGCTGTTGCGTCCCCCCGCGTGCACAAGAAAGGAGGCTGTCACGTCCGCCCCCCCCACGTGCACCAAGCAGGAGGCTGTCGCGTCTGTTGCGCTAGCACCCCGCCCCTTCCTTCCGCAGGGGCGGAGGGAAGGAAACGCAACCCGGCCGCCTCCCCGACGCTCCGCACAGGAGGTAAGTGCGCGCAGGCGCTAGGAGCGTTGCGCGAGAGCGGGTGATTTTCGCATCGAGGCGAAAATAAAAAAAACGCGATCGTGTCGCTTCAGCCCCGTGAGCCCAGCGGAAGTGGGAGTGCGTCGTGCAGAGCGACGCTCCCACTCCCGCGAGGCTCACGGGGCTGTCGCACGACAGAAAGCCCATGCGAAAAGGGCCATTGTTTTCTGTTCTGTTAGGCATGCTTCTTCTGCAAGCATATGTAAAAATATGCGGCTGGGATCCTGGATTGGGAGAATATTATAAAGTTCTACACAGGCTGAATTATGACATGCCTCCCCCCAATATGGCCATTTACTTTTTTTTAAGCTGCTCCCCCCATGGCCATTTACTGGACAGTGGGGGGCAGTAAAGCAGCATCTCACTGTTCCTATAGATGGGTGCCTGGTGTCCTCAAGAGGTCCTGGGGGATGGTAACATTGCTGTGCATCCAGCTATAGAAACGTGGATGGACACCACTTTGCTGCTGCCCACTGTCCTCTCCATCAGCCAGTAAATGGCCGGGCTTGAGGCACAACACTTCAGGAACTTAAAAGGTGGGTTTGAGGAGAGAGTTTTGTTATTACACAGTCTGTAAAGAATTCTGTCCTCCACAATAACCAAAAAGTTACACAGGTATAAGTTGGTCTTACAACTTTCTAAGTCATTAATAGGATGTGAGCCTATAATTGAATTATAGCACTTAAGAGGAAAGCAGTGTTGTAACACCTTAATGGAAAGAAATATATCAGATCAGTGATATGTACTGGGTAAAAAAAGAACTATAAGCCAAAGGATATTTGCCTGCGATGACCATCATGATGTTAGAATTGTTCAGATCTTAAATATCCCTAAATAGCTTGCTCAGTTTAGCAAGGTTGAGAATTAAGGTATGTATTTGGGTAACCTGATTTTCCCAGCATAAAGCTGGGAGGTTTGTATGATACCTTCAGCATGGTGGAAAGATGCAATAGATGTGCCCAAACTGACCATGTCAGGTTGAGGATTTGAGATATCTCTTCTTCAATAGTATTAGTGATAGAACTATAGCTGCCACCCCAGCATCTCATGAGTTCACTTCAGGTAAAGAGGGAGCAAAACCAGACATACCATTCAACAGGGTTAGTAAGTTGCTTCTGACGGCAAATTCTGGGAGGCAGGAACAAGATGTTGGATGAGTGAGCTGTGTACCAAGTACCACTTGGTATGCTTTGCCTAGTTTGCTGCCTCCAGGTATGGTGGGGGAGGTTGTCTCAGTCTATATGGAAGGAAGTGTCAACTTTCAATTGAATCAATTTTTGTTCATAGCGTAGATAGGGTATCATTTTTCTTCACTTCATGTAGCAAAATTCCTTGGGCTTTTCTTGAGAAGTAGTCTGTGACCTGCTGACAGATCTGAATGTGGCAACTTATTACAGAGGATCAATGTTAGCATTATGAGCAAAGAAAATCAAAGCAAGCCTTGTAGTGAGAATTTGGTGTTTTGGGTCCCCATTGTATTGTTTGCCTTTTCCATTGGTTTTTTTTTTAAATCAAGGCCTTTAGTTTGTAAAAGAGAACATATGTGCCTGTCCATACATATTCATATATTTCAGAATTTCTCACAGGCTCTGTCACATAGGTGAGGTTGCCCAATATAATACAGTGACCGAAAGGCAACAGAAACACTACTGTCTTTTGCAAGTGCCAAACTACAAGACGCTCTTGCCTTTTGATGTCTGATGGTTTGTTACCCTGTATGTTGGGGGTCCCGGGAGGGGCGCTCAAATTACCAAATAAAAACACAAGATGGGGGAAATTAGACTCGAGCACTCTCTCAAGCTAACGAGAGGCAGAGTAACTTTAGCTGGGATCTTTTACCCTATGTCTACAGCGTCAGGTCAGAGAGCGGTTAGACAAGTTCTAAAGCAACAAATAATATTTTATTGAGAACAAACAACACAAAAGACATGACATACACTAACTAACTGAGAAATAGAAATGGAGAGCTTCGGGGGAATGGGTAATACGACACCTGTTCACGTAGTCCCAGAGAGAAGAGGAGGTTGAGGGGAAGAAAGCTCAGCGCGGTTCGCTGAGGGGAAAACTTCGCTGGACAGAGCTTCAGCAAGGCTGGATGGAAGTCCAGGGTGATCTGAGGAAGGCTCGGAATCGGGGACTTTTTATAGGGTGGATTTTACCTATAGGCCATGCCATGCTCGGTGAGAACAAAGGAAATTTAGAGCGGGACAAAGGTGTTGGAAAAGGTCGGGTTTTACATGACGAGCTTAGTGCTGGATGACAACAGTATGGCCAGTATGCAAATGGCCCAACTTAAAAGAATGGCTCGGCACTCGGCCGGGCGTCTTTGTGTAAAGTTGCGCTGAGCAAGGTGGTTTGCAAGAAGGAGTGGTCCCTAAAGCATCGGAGAGGCATTAAGTTGCCTGCCTAAATGGGATTTGGAATGTACAACCATTAACGGCCACGCCTATTACGTGCTTGTCTGGTGGTCCTTGCAAACACGTGGAGTAGGGTGGCAGAGAAAGGTCAAATAGAGGCCAAATAAGTTTGATATCAAGAGATATCTAGTGCTCTCACCAGACATATCATAACCGTGGTAACAGGCTCACCCTTTAATCACTTCCAAATTAAGAACAAGTTCCATTAATTTGACATGGGGTCTGTTCTTTTGTCAGTTCTTCTTACCTATGGAGGCTTGCTTGGAACCATTTACATGTGTGCATGGTCCCAAGTCTTGGCCCTTTCCACAACACACCTTTTTTGGCGCTGGGGTGCGGGGATCATGTGAGCAGCCTCGAGCAAGAGGCTCTTGTGTCCCTGCTGCTTCAGCTCTGCACAAGCTGCCTGCTCCTGAGCAGGCAGTGCAAGAGCCCTGCTTCTTCCTTCCACAGCACAGCCTAGGAGTTTCCCAGGCTGCGCTGGGGCAGGAAGCACAACCGGAGGCTCCGCACACACAGCAAGTGCGCATAGGGCCAGGGAGCCATGTGCGATCGTGCACCATTTTTGGCTGAAAGCCAAAAATGGAAAAGTGTGCAAGCGGCGCTTGCCTTATCCTGGAGTGTCGTGCGATTGTGAATGCATTGTGCAGATCGCTCCTCACAATCGCGTGACACTCCAGGCATCCTTTCGCATGGCAAATGCCGTGTGAAAAGGGCCTCTTGTTTATGAGAAGAGTGGATCCCCTGGTTGAATTAATATAGCTTGTCTGTATAGTAATCATTTAAATAGTGGGCTTCCATCAGTTTTCTTGCCTATGGAGACTTGCTTGGGACCATTCATATGTCACTTGCAAAACAAGCTCGGGGAGGGGGGAAGGCACCAAGCCAGTTGAGACACTTTACAAGCAGTGTGTGTGTGCAGTCGGTCCCAAGTGAGCCTCCATAAGTCCTTGGTTCTCTACAGTAGATCAGTTCTGCTTTTCAACCATTTCTACTTTCTGACAGTGCTCTAGCCCCTAACCTGTCAGATAAGCAGCTTAAACCTGTATGTAGTATCAAGCTGATAAGCATTATCCTTAAGCTTCCAAAACCATCTGAGCAACCAAATGAACCGAGAGATAGTCTTAGGGGGACATGACTTACAGACTAATTCCAGGCTACCTCAACAGGAGTATATTGTCTGGATCAAGGGAAGTAATACTGTAGCACTATTTAAATCTGCTTTGGTCAGATTCTACCTGGAGTATTGTGTCCAGTTCAGGGCACCACAATTGGAAAAAGATATTGACAAGCTGGAACATGTTCAGATGAAGATGGTAAAAAGTCTAGAAACCAAGCTGTTTGAGGAACAGTTTAGGGAGCTGGGTATGTTCAGATTGGAGAAGATTGTGAGGGGATATGATGGCCATATTGAAATACTTGAAGGGATTTCACATAGAGGATGGAATGAGCTTTGTTCTACTGCTCCAGAGACTCAAACATGAACCAATGGGCTCAAATTGCAAGAAAAGAAAGTCTACCTAAATGATAGGTAAGAGCTGTTTGACATTGGAATAAACTACCTTGAAGGGTAGGGGATTTAAACAGTGATTGGATGGCCAACATTTGAGAATGATTCAGCTGTATATTCCTGCTTGTCAGGGAGTTGGACTAGGTGGCCTTTATGGTTCCTTCCATCTCTATGACTTAAAGTTTGTATGATACAACAGCTGTTGAAGCTGAATAGATTTAAGAATAGTCAGGGCCTTCTAAAGACTCTGAAATAGAGTTGGCTTAACTTTGCATTACAGAAAGCCAGTATGGTGTAGTTGTTTGAGCATTGAACTATGACTCTGGAGACTTTGGGTATCACATACTCTCAGCCCCAGGAAAAAAAACTCTGATAGGTTCACCTTACAGTTTCCATAAACTGGAAACAACTTGAAGGCTCATGACAACAACAATTTTGCTTTGAAAAGTCAACAAGAACAATGACAAACAAATGAAGTTCCAAAGTGTTGGTGACACTGCTGAAAAGGCTCTGGTTTGGGTAACATATTGTTGTTTGAGACTGGAGTGGGCAAAGAGCAGCCCTCCAGATGTCGAGGATTTGGTTGGCCCATCCCTACATATTACTATTCTTTGGGAAGTTATAAAACATTACAAAAATGCAATGGTTTAAAAAAATTGTTCTTTTGGGCAGTCTGTGAAAAAATATTTAGTATACACTTTACGTTTAATGGATAATAGCTTATGAAACTAAATACAAAATCAGAGGAGGTGCAACGTGTCAATAATGGAATGCAGGTGGCTCTCCAGACGTTGTTGGAGGGCATCTTCCATCCTTTCTCATCACTGGCTATGTTTCCTAGGGCTACTGGAAGATGGAGTCCAACAACATCTGAAAGGCCACATCCTCCCCACTCCTGCCACATATGGTACTCACTTCTGTCTAAGTACCTAGCTCACTTGGAAATCCTTAATGGGTCTGGTCCAAAAGCTTACAAAGTACCTGCTTCCACACAATAGATTTAAGATCCTACTCAGGGGAACAATGTTGCAAGCTCTCATCATTTAAAGTGGACAAAGTGTGGTTTCCAGATGTTATTGGACTGCAAGTATTTTTTACAATTGGTTATACTGATAGGAATTGATCAGAACTTCAATCCATATTTTTCTGCCTGTGTAGAAAGGGCCTTCATGTCATTTTCAATCTGGGGAGATCCTGAGACAAAGCTATGACAATTGTCCTGGCCAGATTTCTTCAGAGGGAGGTTTGCCTTTGCCTAGGCTTTTGCTAAGGCTGAGAAAGTGTGTCTTGCCCAAGATTATTCTTGCCTCTTTTTGTTTTGTTTTGTAATACTCAACCCAGAAGATGGCATCATCTCAAGCATCCTCCAACATCTGGAGCTACTTCCAAATTACATGTAATTATTAATAAGAAGGATATGGGTATGTTTTCCTGAAAGTGAAAACTATTATTTAATTTATTTTTTATTAAACAAAGATGTCAAATTCTGCTTCAAAACACTTTTCAGTAGAAGTGCTTTCTTTCCTTGCTTTTTAAACCCTTTAAAAAAAAAAGTATTCGAAAGATTTGAGATTTGTGAGATTCGTGGATTCGCAGAACCTTCCAGGGATTCAGATCCAGATTCGGATTCAGAAAATTCTGGATTTGTTCCATCCCTAATAATGTGTTTGTAGGAATATAACTATATGTTACTAGAATAACTAGTTACTCTTATTATTATCTTATTATTATCTGAAAATTTTAATTTGCACTTATTTTGGAGCCTGGAAAAATTGCTTTTTGATTAGAATTCTCTAAACCATCAGATAGCATGTTCACTCCAAAAAAGTAACT
This sequence comes from Ctenosaura bakeri, assembly GCA_948474755.1. Classification (NCBI taxonomy): domain Eukaryota; kingdom Metazoa; phylum Chordata; class Lepidosauria; order Squamata; family Iguanidae; genus Ctenosaura; species Ctenosaura bakeri. The sequence goes on from CAOLHI010001023.1 coordinate 325,083, forward strand.
TTTCCAAGCTCTAAGGCCTCACACCCTGGTTTTCATCTGTGAAATGCTGGAAGTTATGTGTCTCTTTTTCTCTTTGGGAGAACAATGTTGAATATATAACACATCCTATTTTAGGCACTCAAATCTAGTCTGTTGCCCCAGATGTGGTAGACAATGCTGTTCTATTTCCCATACTGAAATAAGTTCCAACTGCTAGTCTAGTTGGTTTGTACATACTATGAGATGGAAACTGTTGAAAGTTTGGGAGTGACATTGGCCCCCACAGGAAAACTTGGGGGGCACAACCAGAGGTGGGGCTTGGAGCATGTGGAGGAGGAATGGGAGGGGGCAGGGCTACAGCATGAGAGGTGTGGCCACTGTGTGTGGGGGCATGTCTATGGTGCATGGGGGCATGGCCAGGGCACATGAGGGCATGGCTACAGGCCTCAAAAACATTGCCGCCCGGGGCGAACTGCCTTCTGCCCCCCATCCCTACATGATTGGGCACACCCTTGACACAATGCCCTGCAAAAAAAAAATCAAAAAGATGCTTTTGTCTTCTAGTGCCCCTCTAAACCCCTCTAGGAGGCATGGGGATGTATTTTTTTTCTATGTTTGTGTTCTCCTCTGGACTGATTTAGGCCAAGGAGTAGCTTTTTTATAACAGGAAGTGATACAGAAGTCACTTCTGGTTCACTTCTTTGTTTCTGTTTTTTTAAAGTCCTCTCCTGGGCTTCAAATGGCCTGCCCCCAATTGGTGATATTACTGCTACACCCCTTAGAGGGCATTTGGGAACAATTTTTGACATCAGATGGCCCTGAGAGGCATAAAAAATTATCCCGGGGGCTGAATGTACAAATGAGCAGCACTTTGTCCACCCTGATGAACATGAAATGCGGCATCCAAATGTCAGGGGCTGTTCCTGCCTGCCTATATTTCCAGGGAAGGCTGCTTGCCTGAAATACTTATGGAAATAACCAGTGGAGCAGAGGAGAAGGTTAACACCATCTTACATTTTAAAAAGTTAAGTTTAAGTTGAAAAGTGTTTAAGTTAAGGTCAGTTAAAATTGCCACTGGGAATACCTTTCTATATACCAGTGTAATATGAGCATGCATTCTAAAGTGCCTACCTCGGTTCATCTTAGAAATCATGATGGGACATTGGGATGTAGGAAGTATAGATTAAATCCAAGCCATTAAGAGTTTTATAGGTCAAGGCTAGCATTGTGGATTGTGCCCAGAAGGCCACAGAAAATGCTAGCAAATACTCGAGTCCAAAGCTAGAATGTGCCTCAAATGATCCATTTGCATTTACATTAGCTCAATTTTAAAGAATAAAAGATTCAGACTCCCCAGCAAGAGGAATAAGGAATGAACAAGGGGTTCAGCATTACTAAAACGGTGAAGTAGCATGAAGGCCAAAGATTAGGCTGGTTCTATGGAAAGCAAGGAAACCCAAATGAATGTATAGAGGATGGAATCTAAACACATTCATAATAGAGATGCACATACTCAAGTATTTCATCCTGACATGCAGGAATGAATGTTTACAATTATATCCTGACACACAGGAATGATCAACCTCCTGCGGAGTCAAAAAATGAGCATTTTTTTCAGCAGCGTTTTCCACATATGTGAGTGTTCTGAAGTATAGTAGATTAATTATTACATGTACAACAATACTTCCCAAAAATTTTTCAGTTGCATACCCCCTTGGCAGCTCATTCCCATTAACTGTACACACACACCCCCCGTCCCCAGTCCTTCCTTTGAGGGGAAAAAAGGCCCCATCAGACAGTTTCTGTGAGCTCTGAGGAGATGTCCCCACATCCACAGAAGGAAAAGCAAAGTGTCAGGCCAGCCACCCTGCCCAGGCCTCTGAGTCCTGTTATGTCCCATTACCCATCTAGATACTCTCTGCAGTCTCAAGGTCCAGTTTGCTCCCAGACAAAGGCACAGGGAGGAGCGACTAGTACTTAGTGTCCTTCCTAGGATGCATTTGGGATGGAACTGGGTGTCTCCACTGGACATAGTCTCTCCTTACAGAGAGGGACACAGGGAAAAGGGACAGTAGAGTGTGTGTGTGTGCAAGGATTGAGAAGCCATCTCTTGTGGGCAGGGCTAGGGTCATGGCAACTTGGATAGAATGCTATGCACGCATTTTTTAAATTTTATTTTTTTAAAAGTTTGTCGGCCAATGGTAACTGAAGTTTGGCTTGTGTGTCACCTTTCTCTTTATCTCCATGATTTACCTTTCATCCCTTAAGGATCTGGGACAGGAATGCCAATGACATGGAAATCAACTGCAACAAGATGTGATGTCCTCTAGCAATGACTTGTACTTTCTTTCTTTCTTTCTTTCTTTCTTTCTTTCTTTCTTTCTTTCTTTCTTTTTTCTTTCTTTCTTTCTTTCTCTTCCTTCCTTCCATCCGTCCTTCCTTTATTTTAGCATACATCTAAATCTCCTCACATATACCCCAGGTTGGGAATCAGTGGTATAGAAAAACACACTTTCCTTTCTGGTGCAAAACCTGTTTTCGATGTAGCAAAATGCTTCCTGTACAGGAATCAGGGTTTCCTTTGCAGAAAACAGATTTTGGGGCAAAAAAGTTCCACTCATTTTTCTAAGCAGAATCATTCTTCCACAAAACTTTGGGATGTCCACATACTGTCAGGAAATCCATTTTTAGACCTAGGGACAAATAATAATGAATATTTTTCAATCCCTAACTTATGAACATGAAGAAGACTGAACACAACTGTAAAAGTAAAATGGTAGGTTCTGGTGTTCCTCGGGCAGATATTTGGAAGCTGTTAATAAACCCACTGAATTTATCATGATACTCTGTAGGAAAGAACAGAAATCCATGGTGCTCTTTTTGTTTTGTAAGCTATTTATGGATGACATTCTGAACTAATTGGAGTTTCTGAGCTCAATTTTCTTACATATTGTTTCATTTTTCATTGTTTAAGGAAATGAATGAGAGAGAAATTTCCATAGCAATAGAATGATTTTAGCTTACAGAGCTAAATCACTACCTCCTATTAGCCAATTGTCGATCTTCTTAATTGCTAACCTTTCGCCTAATAATGCTAATTAGACTGACTGTCACTAGGATTTTGAGTTTAGTCATGCACTTTTCTCCATTTAGATGTGTGGCATGCTTGAAGGTACTTCCAAGCTCTTGTCGTCCCTGAACAGAGGATGAATTATGACAAACATAAAGTGATACACTCTCCTCAGAGTATTGCCACTTTCATTCTTCTCACGCTAGGAAACCAAACATCTTTCATAATATATTTGGAGCACTGCAGTAGAATGTAACAACCGGTATGTGAATATACTACAGAATTGGAGGTGCTTATAATTTGGTGATATGTCCTCACTGGAGATTTATGTATATGGTCAATGTTGTTTGTTAATCCCAACTTTCCTGACATTGAGTTGCACTTTGAAGCCAAAAGGAAAAGGAGGAAGAAGAAGAGCATTGCCATGTTTGCTGCAGCTGATTTCTTTGGCCCTTTTCGCACGCAGTTTCTTTTGCGAGAGGGCTCCTTGAGCGTTGCGTAAATGGGAGCAGCGGTCCGTACGACACACTCCCATTTATGTGTTGCTCACGAGCCTAAAGTAGGCTGTGCACGGATTTTTTTATTTTCGACTCTAAGCTGAAAATACTGCGCGATCGCGCAATGCTCCCGGGTTCCTTGCTCACTTACCTGCCCTGCAGTGCGTCGGGCGAGCTGGGTTGGTCACGCTTCCTCCCCCAGCGCAGCCTACAGCTCCCAGGCTGCACTGCGGAAGGAAGGGGCAGGGCGTTCACGCAACAGTCGTGCGACCGGCAACCCAGCCGCTGGAGAACGGAGGAGCGATGCGAGTGCCGTGTGCAAGAGGCTGCTTGCGCAAATGGCACCTCCGCGAGCAGGTAACGTGCGGAAAGGGTCTTTCTTTTCATATCTTTTTCTCATCCAGCATCTTTTCCTTGAACACAAAGTTTACAGCATGCCTTATACTAAAATGTCAACAATTAATACGCCAACATTTCACTGAAAAGAGTTTTTGCTCAGAAAATGTTGGAGAAACGGTTTTGTATCTCTGAACTGTTGAGAAATATTTCAGTGAAGAATTTTGGGTACAACTGTGGAACCAATCTACTATATTTCTGTTTTAAATATTTTTTAAGAAGGCAATACATTTAACCCTTATTCTACCCAGTCTCCTTTTCTTCCCTGTTAGCTTCCTTAATCCATCAATATGAATTAATATTCAGTATTTAGGGAGCTGGCATTTCCAGGAAAGAACCTTTGAAAATTTGCTTTTTGGGGCCTGTGCCCATAATCTCAATGCCACTCCTCATAAGAGGATACTGTTTTATTTTTATTTATTTATTTTTTTAATAAATTCAGATACAGAGATGCTTGTGAAAGTTAGTCTTTGTAAATGATGATATGAACTGAACTGTATTTTTTGCAGTAATGTGCAGATTGGTACATGTGGGAGAGAAATGTTTTTAACCACCAAATTTCACACTTTACAAATGTGAAGGCATGTCAGCATACATTTGAAAATGTGTATTTTAAAAGAAAAAGTAAATTCGGAAGAGTGTATTTTGAGAAAGAAGTAAAACTGGGAATTTAGAAATGCATTTTTTTAAAATCGCAGATTGCTATGGAAATTGGACGGAGCAGTGATGTAAATGTACACTGACATGGATTGGAGGAGTGCCCAAGAACTGGGAGTGATGGGGTCAAGCTGACTGCTCCACTGGGTGTATTATGTGATTATGATTGGGTATCTTTTTTTTTTATAATTTTATTAAAGTTTCAACAAATAAAACAATTATTTCTGCAATGTTTACATGCAATGTTATTTCTTCTTCCTTTCCTTTCTGGATTACAATTATTAATATTTCCTCTATTTATTATACCACATATCGCAATAAAACGTTAGTAATCAATAATTCGTTAGTTCCTGCTATATTTCTCTACTTTACTTGTTACATGATATTTCAATGATTATTACCCTGTATAGCAGCTGATATGAATTATGTATTGCCTTCCGTCTACACCCAACCCAAATCTGTAACAATCTTCCACTCTTTATTAATGTCTTCATCTGATTTCCCTTTTAGTCTTTGTGTAAGAATGTCCGCATTTCTATTTTCCATAAAGGTTGTCCACTACTGTTCAATAGTAGGTATAGTTTCATTTTTCCAAAGTTATGCGTACTCAATGCAGGCCATCGTCACCATATATAATATTATTCTCCAATATTTCTTGACTGACGTTCCATCTAATATATATGTCATGTTTAACAAGTAAAATTCAGGTATCATTTTGATTGGATATCTTATGTCATTACTTTTCATGTTATGTGTTTATTAACATACAGACTGTGTAACCGTATCATTATGAGATCATCATTATGAGATCACTGTAACCCAATGGTTCAAAACATTGGTCCTCCAGGTGTTTTGGACTTCAACTCCCAGAACTCCACCCAACTTGCCTAATAGTCAAGAATTCTGGGAGCTAAACTCCAAAACACCTGGAAGACCAAAGTTTGGGAACAGCTGATTTAACCTGTAACCTTCCATGTATATGTGGTGCTGATAGCAAAAATCTCTAATTGGCCAATTTTCATTGGCATGGTCCCTGACTAGTGTGTTTTTGTCAACTGTATTTGATTAGTATTCTTTCATTAGCAGAGACTCTGACTGGTGCCTTTTGGTAGTGTTTTCAAGGGCAATGTGAATGCATTTGGTGTCATTTTGAAATTTTCCATGCTGGATGTTGACTCCACTCTTTTTGGGTTGAGTGGGTATGGGATATGGTAGACCAGTTGTTCTTACCCTGGGGCCCAGGGACTCTGGGGAAGTCTGCAGAGTCCTCACAGGGGGCTGCTAGACACCAACAGCAGTGGCAGCAACAGAGTTGCAGCAGATGGGTGTGTGGGTGTCTATGTATGTGTGCAGGCATTGAAACTGCTCTCTCATTTGAAAATAAAAGAGTAGTTTGAGCAGGTGTACACATCTGCCACTGTGTTCCTTTTGTCAGGAATGTGGCAGCAGGGTATGTGGGTGCCAAGGCACACAGCGGCAGGTATATGTGTATGCCCAAACTGTTCCCTTGTTTGTAAACAAGGGAACACTTTGGATGCCTGCATCCCCCCTGCTGCCACGTCCCTGATGAAAGGGGCATAGTACCAGATGCGTGTGCATACCCAAACTGCTCCCTCATAAATTAGGGTGAGGGAGCAGTTTGGGCATTGCACACTCCATCTTGTCACACACACCTCCTGCTGCTACATCCCTGATGAAAGAGACATGATAGCAGGTGAATGTGTGCACCCAAACTGCTTCCTTCTTTGCACACACACACACACACACTCTGCCACATTTCTGATGAAAGGGACACAGAAACAGGTTTGTGTGTGCACCCAAACTATGACTCTGGAGACCATACTAAGACTCTGGATTTGAATCCTCACTCAGCCATAGAAACCATAATCACTAAAAGTCAACATGGATTTCTCAAAAATAAATCATGTCAGACTAATCTTATCTCTTTTTACGATAGAGTTACAAGCTTGAAAGATGAAAGGAATGTTGTGGAGTGGCACATCTTGATTTCAGTAAGGCCTTTGACAAAGTTCCCCATGACATTCTTGCAAAGAAGCTAGTAAAATACGGCCTGGCCAGGGCTACTGTTAGGTGGAATTGTAATTGGTTGACCAACTGAATCCAAAGGGTGCCCATCAATGATTGCTTTTCATCCTGGAGAGAAGTGACTAGTGGAGTGCCACAGGGTTCTCTCCTGAGCCCAGTGCTATTCAACATCTTCATCAATGACTTCGATGAAGAGGTAGAGGGCATGCTGATCAAATTTGCAGACAACACCAAATTGGCAGAGGTTGCAATATGCCAGAGTACAAGATCAAAATTCAAAGCAACCTTGACAGATTGGAGAGCTGGGCCAAAGCTAATAAAAAGGAATTTCAACAAAGAGAAATGTAAGATCCTGCACTTAGGCAGAACAAATGAAATGCACAAATATAGGATGGGGGAGACGTGGCTGGATAACAGCATGTGTGAAAGGGATCAAGGAGTCTTGGTAGATCACAAGCTGAACATGAGTCAGCAGTATGATGCAGCAGCCAAGAAAGTCAACGTGATTCTTGGTTGCATCAATAGGAAGATGGTGTCTAGATCAAAGGAGGTAATGGTACCACTCTATTCTGCATTGATTAGACCTCATTTGAAGATGTGTCCAGTTCTGAGCACCTCAATTCAGGAAGGATATCGACAAGCTGGAGTGTGTCCAGAGGAGGGCGACCAAAATAGTGAAGGAAGCCATGCCTTATGAGGAGCGGCTTAGGGAGCTGAGTATGTTTAGTCTGCAGAAGAGAAGGTTAAGAGGGGACATGATAACCATGTTCAAATATTTGAAGGGATGTCATGTTGAGGAGGAGCAGGCTTGCTTTCCACTGCTCCAGAGACTAGGACAAGGAGCAATGGAATCAAGCTGCAAGAAAGGAGATTCCACCTGAACCTCAGGAAGAACTTCTTGATGGTCAGAGCTGCCCGGCAGTGGAATATGCTGCCTCAGAGTGGTGGAATCTCCTTCTTTGGAGGTTTTTAAGCAGAGGCTGTTGGGAGTGCTCTGATGTGTGTTCCTGCATAGCAGGGGATTCAACTGGATGGCCCCTGGGGTCTCTTCCAACTCTATGATTCTATGATTCTATAACCCACTGGGTGACCTCAGGCAAGTCACATTCTCCCAGCCTTAGAGAAAGGCAAAGGCAACAATTTTTTCCAAGAAACCCCCCATGATAGGTTTGCCTTAGGGTCTCCATAAGTCAGTTTTCAAAAGGAAGAGCCATGATGAGTAGAAAGAACTTCTGACTTATGGCAATCTTATCACAGAAGTTTTTTTTTTTTGCAAGATTTGTCCAGAGGGGGTTTGCCTTTGTCTTCTTCTGTGGCTGAAAGAATGTGACTTGCCCAAGGTCACCCGGTGTTTGAGCAGGGATTTGAATCCTAGTTTCCAGAAGCCTAGTTTCCTAGTTTCCTTAAATCTTGAGTTAAGTCTTGGGGTCCCTGGAAACAAATTATTATTAGAGGGGGGTCCCCAGTAAAGAAAGGTTTAAGAACCACTGTGGTAGACTTTCTATAGGCATAGCGCAAGTGGACCTCCTTTGCTCAGTGTAATTCATGTACAGCAGGGTTGGGCACCTTGGCATCCTCAAGATGTTTTGATTCTCATAGACCCCAGCCATCATATTCAAAGATCAGGGGCTCCAGGAATTTTAGTGCAAAACTTCTGAAGGTCACCAGGTTGTCTATCCTTGGTGTTAATTCTTCCATCAAACCAAAGAAGATGACTTTTATATAAATATTATTAAAATTGTTCTTAGACCAAGGCTGAAATTATGCCTTTCACAATCATTATAGTTTATCAGCACAAAGGGAAGAGACAGGTGAAGTTTTCTCCAGACTGAATACAACAGAAAATGGAGGAATTTTACAGACTGTATCATGCAAATAAAAACTAAGATGCCAATTCAGTTATCATCTACCAATCAACACATTCCTCTTGCCATATGGAGAGATTGTAATGTATTATCTTCACACTCTAATGTAAATAAAGACTAACTTTGATGGATCCAGAGTCAAATGAATGTGAACACGGTATCCTTTGTCTTTATAAACCAGCTTTTCAAAACATCACACTCCTTCCTCAAATCATCATGTAACCTAAACACCAGCTGTGACCTTATTATCTGTATTGGTTGCATTATCTTGGAGCAAAGTTTGTCTGTTAACAAGCCCCAAACGAACTGAACAGGAAAGCAAAGAGAAGGCTGGGGGAGAAAGACGGAAAAATATACTAACCCTTAAGCCAGTTTTGCACATACTACAGCCAAATTTAAATTAGCATTTAACATTTGAATGTAGACGAGCTAGTACTGTCGGCTGCAAGGGAACATCTGTTAAACAATCAGAGTTAGACTTAATGGGGAACTCAAAGCAATTATCGAAAGGTTACAAACTAATTACTTTATTATTAAACTAGCCTTTCTATGGTTAATAACAGCAACTGCTTCTCATTTGTTAGACTCTTTCTTTAGTGTGTATCTCTCTTTCTCTCCCTAGTTATCTTGGAGGTTGGGTCTGCACAAACCACCTTGGATTTCCTTTTGTTATGTTGGCCTAGAATAATTTAACAATCCTGATGAAGAATCTGGTGATGCAGCTTGAGATGGATCTCAGGGCCAATGTCCAGAGACACTGAGCAAAGGGGGCTTTAGATTGGCCAGTGACGTCATGGCAAGGAAGAGGGCCTGTGGCAAACAAGATTAGCATAGGCCAATGTGAGTAAGCCAATGCTCACCACTGCAATTTTTCTTAACCCCCCTCCACTTTTTAATGAACATTTTATAGCTGGTAACTTGCCAGCCAGGTTATGGGACAGCCATAGTTACACATATTTCTACTTTTAAAATGCACTTTGCTTTTTCAGAATAAAGCTGTGTTTTTCCTCCAAGTGTGTGTGTGTGCGCGCGCGCATGTGTGTGTCTGTATAGAACGTGTGTGTATACTTGTATAGGTATCAGGGCAGTGATAGCAAACTCAGATTTACCCCATTTCTGCACTATGACAGTCCATTGCTTAATTTCATTGCAGCTGTGGCAGGGAAAGGAGCATGCCAGGATCGCTCTCCTCCGCACCTCATCAGGTCACTGCAGAAGGCATTGTGCCGGCCTTGCCTGTTTTCTTAATGGCTCCCAACAAATACCGCACATGCGCAACACATGAGGACAAGATGGTGGTGGGAGCATGATGACATCGTGCAGAAGCGTGACCCACAGAGTGCTTGCATCGTGTCCCAACATCAGGCCAGCCACACTGTGTGGAAAGGGCCTTAGTCCTGTAGTCATAATGACACAACAATTTAACTAGGTTTAAAATGAGAAACTGCACATGCTCAGAGTAATGCTGGAGAGTTTGGTTTTTGCCATGATAATCAGAGATATAGAAGCAGTTGCAAAGCACAGAATGAGAGTGGGAGGAAAGAGAAATGTTAGCTTTGTGCTTCAAAACTGAGACAATAGAACATAGTAATCTAAATGCCTCCAACACTTTGCTGTCATTGCTATGTGCTTCTGAATCAATTCTGACTTATGGTAACCTTATCACATGGGTTTCTTGGCAAGATTTATTCAAAGGAGGGTTGCTATTGCCCGTCTTTTAACCTGAGAGAGTATAATTTGTCCAATGGGGTATGACACTGGGTTTCCATGGCTAAGTGAAGATTCAAGCCCTGGTCTTCCAGAGTCCTAGTGCAACACTAAAACAGCTACACCACACTGGTTCTGGTAACAGCGCCCAACACTATAAAATCATTAGGTCTAAGGTCTCATATTATCTATCCCAAAAATATCAAGCAATTGCAAAGTACCTGAGAATTTACTTTGGTCACATATTCAGGCTATGGAAGCTATACAGTGTCAATATGTTTTTAATTGATGAGTGGGAGTTGTAGTCCACATGCATCTAGCTTCGACATGACAACTGCTCTTCAACAATTAAGGTTAGAAAGAACTAAAAAAGGCACAGAAGAATGATGCCCAGAATCCCACATTGTATTCATAACAATGCAAACATGGCCCTTTCCGAACCTTACCTTCTTCCGGTGCTGGGGCGTGGGGATCGCGCAAGCAGCCTCTGGTGAGAGACTTTCACATCTGGGGTCCTTTGGCTCTGCACGAGCTGTCTGCTCACGTGAGAGCCCCGCCTCTTCCTTCTGCAGTGCAGCCTAGGAATTTCCCAGGCTGCACTGGGGCAGGAAGCACGACTGGTGCGGCTCCAGTGGCTCCACACACCAGGTAAGTGTGCACAGGGCCTGGGAGCAATGTGCGATCGTGCACCATTATCAGCTTCCAGCCAAAAATGAAAAGGTGTGTGATTGGTGCCTGCTGGCCCCTGGAGCATCGCACGATTGTGAGTGCGTCATGCAGATCGCTCCTCACAATCGCACGATGCTCCAGGTGCCCTTTTGCATGGAAAATGCCATGCAAAAAGGGCCATAGTTACAAATGAGCCAAGACATCAACTTCTGGAATGCACCTCAAACTTGAGGGAGCTATTCTGTGTTACTGAGATATGTAGCATGGTTGAGTGATTGATACAGCAAGCCCTCAGAATGATATGGCAAAAGCTCTCCCACCAATGAGCTGCAGTGTGATAACTAGATCAGCAAATAGATTTAGACTGGTGGGACTGCTGGTGCTAGATTGGCAGAAAGAAGTGCACCCCATATTCTAGGACTGAAGAACTGGGTAGACTTGTTTCATTGGTTGGAGAGCTTTACTTTGCATGCTAAGACCTAATTTGCAGAGAGAGTGTGAGGGAGATAGTGATGAAGCTGAGTCTGAAGAACACAAGCTTTCAATATGAGCTCCTAGACCTTCTGTCATTGTGTGATATTCACAGAGTATGTACAGTTATTTTTAGCAGAATAAGGATCATGTTTAATTTACAGTCAACCCTCGAAACTTGTGGGTTTGACTTTCATGGATTTGATTATTTGCAAGCTTCTTCAATCCTTCTCCCCTCACTTCAGGTGCCTCTTTTCCAGGGGAACCTTCCCTCTCAGCAGCTCTGATCAGACCATAGAGACCTTTAAAAGCCCACCTCTGGTTCTCCTCTTTCTCCGCCAGTAGCTGCCAAGCCAGCTAAAGGCAGCTCACAGCCCAATTTCTCAGCACCATAAACCATCTCCTGATGCCTCTCCCCACACCTGAGGAAGGAGATGGGCAAGAGAGAGGAGGTATAGGGCCACCATACTGACCCTCTCTTCCCACTCCTTTCCCTGACTTGGGCCATTTCTGTATGAGTCTGTTATAGCGTGATGATTCCACTTTCAACCTCCTATGGAATCCTGGGGTTTGCAGTTTCGGGAGGGGTCAGTCAGCCCCTCCCCAAACTGCAAACCCCAGGTCCATAGGAGGTTGAAAGTGGAATCATGTCGAGGTGCCCTTCCCACAGGCACACAAACACACACATTTGGATATTTGTGATTTTCCTACTTTTGCAGGGCTCCTGCACCCCTAACTCTAATGAATGTGGAGGGCTGAGTGTACTTTTTAATGTGTTACTGGACCACCCTTGCCTCCTTAAAGGTCTTGATGTTCTAGTAGGAGAATTTTTAAAAAAATGACAACAGAGGCTCTCCTATTCCTTGGTCCAATCTTCATCTAAGATATTCCATACCAATGACTCTTTCTAATTCTAATGGCTCTTTCTTACCAATTGCTGATTCTATTCTATTAGCATCTACTCTCTGCACCATCTCTCCCCCTCCTCCCCACATATCCTGGTTTTTTTTCCCCTGGATCTGCTTCAGTCACCCACAGAGAGGAGACAGCCCATTCATATTTCACTGGGGCATAGCAAATTGACATTAACACCAAGGCCTATGTAACCTTCGAATCACCACGCAAATCTCACACAAGCTGTCAAATCCTTGGCCTCATGAATGTAATTCCTGTTGCCTACTCTGATTCTGTGTGAAGCTCTGGTGCCCTCCGAGTGATAAATAAAAATTCTCTATTACCAAAACAACCACTGCACCTTGTATGCTGAATACATTCATTTGAAAACAGGAGACAATATGATAGTTCTGTTCCCGCAAGGGGTCTGTTTTCCCCATTTTGAACATAGCTGTATTTTGATCCTTGCCCACAGGGCATCCAAAGATTGGCACCTGTCCAGCTGCCTCCTGGATCAGAGGCTTGTGTGAGAGAAAGAAAACCTGGGAACTGAGGATGGTTACTAATTCTCCTCTCTCTGCTTCAGAGAAAGGAGCTTGCCTCTCCAGCATGTACAGATGAAGGCTGCCTTCCTCAGGCTGCATATTTGCAATGTACACATCAAGCTCAGTGTGATAATAGACTTTTTTTTTGCCTTACTGTATCTCTTCAGTATGTTGTTCCAGCACTTCTCCAATTATTGCTGTATATTCATTTTGATTAGACAGGAGGCTGCTCTGCTGGTCTTGATTTCCTGCCAGTACAATCAAGCGGAAACCATGAGTATGAAAAGAAATGTCACTTTCAGAATCTCAATGACGACCCTCTTATGTGCCTACTCATCCCTGTTTGGGTATGTATCTCTCGTAAAATGCTGGCCTTATTTTGTCTTTCAGGGAGACGGTGGCAGTGGTTATTAATGAACCCTTCATGAGAACTAGATTTGGGCAGGGGTGAATTTTTTTTTTCTTTTTCATTTTCCAGGATATAGAATAATAAACTCTTGGAAGGGATTGCAAGAATCATCTAGTCGAATCCATGCTGGAATACACAGCTAAAACTGTATTTAAAAACTTCCAGAAAAGGAGACTCTATCTCACTCCAAGGCAGTTTGTTCCACTGTTGAACAGTTCTTACAGTCAAGAAGTGTTTAGGTGGAATTTGTTTCTTGTAATTTGAATCTACTGGCTTGTATTCTAATATCTGGAGCAGCAGAAAACAAGCTTGCTCCATTTTCTATATGACATCCCTTCATTTATTTCAATATAGCCATTATCGTTGTTTTTGTTATTGTGTTCCTTTAAGTCATTTCAGATTTATGGTGACCCTAACGCAAATCTATCACTGGGGTTTCTGGGGCTGAGAGTGTGTGATGCTCCCAAGATTACCCAGTGGATTTCCATGGCTGAGTGGGGAACTGCACTGTCATTCCCATATCAGCTTTCAATATTCTTATGTCCAAGCTAAACACTCCCAGCTCCCTATGCTGTCTTCATGAGACTTGGTTTCCAAATCTTTTACCATCTTGATCACTCCCTGAAAATATTCCAGCTTATCAGTATCTTCCTTTTTTGTGAATATTTACTTTGCACAAAGCACCCACATTTTCCCTATAGACAACCATGTACTTTCTATAAAAGGTACAGTTTTTTGTGCAAGATGTTTTTGGTCCTAACCTGATTTTGTGCAAGTGTGAAAGTGAATTTTGTACAAAAATGTCTCCAAGATGTGAAGCTGTGTGAAAATGCCCCAAATCTCTTATAATCATGCTCAGGAGGCAAGAATGAATAATTTAAAAAGCTTTCTCCCTTCTGAGCGTGATTATAAGAGATTTTGGGCAGTTTCCTTTGACTACTGGATAGAATAGTCAAGCTAGAATTCTTGCATGCAAGAATGAAAGAGACAGATTTAAACAACTAGACTAAAATAAAGTCCTTCAGGAGTTGGATCACCTTCCAGGTCTTGGGAAATGAACAGTGCAATCAAAACTGTGTGTACTCCAAAGTAAGCCCTGTTGAATTCAGTGGGTTTGAGTCCCATGTAAATGAGGCTATGAGTGCAGTCTTCATTTCTGAGAGGTGCCAAATGCATTTTGACTCTAATATATTGAAAATACACCCCCACACATGGATGTACAATGCTATCATATTGATTATTGATAATTTCAGAGCTTGAAATGCTACTTTTCAAAAATAATAAGTTACAGTTGTAATTTCAATGCCTTTAAGAGAGGTTACCATTATACTTCCCTTTTTTAAAAATAGCACATTGGTTTTAGTTTATTTTTAATTGATTTGCTTACTAATAGTTACTTTAGACAAACCCTCATTGGACTGTCAATCAGATCAGCTGCAGGGGGAAAAAAACATTGAGAGATTAAGTCCCTAAGAATACCAGCAACAAAGGGTTCATTTCACAAAACTTGAGGATACTTGAGTTTTTCACTTTCATTATGATTATTTTTTAAAAAAAAACAAATAATGTTAATACTGCAACATCTTCTTTCTGGGACCAAAAGCTGTTGTAAAGATATAGGGCACCAAACCAGCTGAGACTAGGAAAGCTAAACAGGGCTTATGTTCTCAAACTTCACACCCTGCAAAATGCCACCAAGCATTCTTTTTGCAAACTTACCTTTCATATCACAGAAGAAGAAGAATGATAGTACTTGTAAGAAATGATACTTTTATTTCTCCTATTTTATTCTGTGCACCTCTTAAGAACATTTCCAGTATCTCTTCTCTTATTAAACTAATGTCGAGAGTCACAGGGTCTTACCTTACTAATAAAAAGGAATCTTCCCTTCTCTAGGACAGATAAAGATAAAGTTCAAGGGAAAAGTGTGTACATCACAAAGAATCAGGACATTGCAAAGAATTAGGACATTGCAAAGAATTAGGGCAGAAGCCATGGAACCTTAACATGGTCCAAACAAGGGATTCTGAATAAATTGGTTTCTTATCAGTTTCAGTCTCATACATGTTCAATCAGTTCTTTTTGTCTCATTCCCATAGGGCTCTATAAACATTATTTAAGATAAACAATAAGAACCCTGCTGACACAGTGGTTAAATGTCAGTACTGCAGCCACAACATTGTGAGTTCAATTCTGGAGAGCTCCAGGTTGACTCAGCCTTCCATCCTTCCGTACCTCAGTAAAATGAGTACCTAGCTTGTTGGGGGCAATTAGCTAAATTTATGTAAACTGCTCAGGGAGTGTTTCACACTGATAAGTGGTACAGAAATGTAACTGCTATTGCTATAAGAGCCATATGAAAACTGATAGTTGCTGGAGGTATTCTTTTCTCAAATGCACATTTTTGTAGGCATTACCCCTTGAAATATGTATTTTTGTCTAAATTTCCTCCCAAAATGTATGTTTTTGCACTTTTTCTGTAGTAAGAACTGCAGAATTGGAAGGTGGGCCATTTGAAGAGCATCTGTATTCTGATTCATGGATAAGTCTGGGAGTCATAATTAGATCAGACAGCTGAAAAATGTGAGCATTCTTAGCCCAAACTACTACTGTTTAACATATACTTGGTTTGGAAGCTTGGACCAGTATTTATTTTCCATTGCTTTCATGAGGCTCTGGAAATACATAAGGCAATTGGTGATATGTTCATAAGGTTCACTTACAGAGGCCATTTCCACAGTACACTGTTATAGTGCTATTATTCCACTTTCAACATTCTGAAGTTTGTAGTTTGTAGCTCTCTGGCTATGAATTCTAAAGGCCCCTCCCTAAACTACAAAGCCCAGGATTCCATAGGATGTGGAATAATAGTGTACTGCGGAAATGGCCGGAGACAGTAATCAATCTCACTGTTTTTCTTCTAATTCTCTCTAATAATGTGTTTTGATGATATATGGTTCACTGAGAACAAGAATTAGTTCTTTACTTTTTGGTGAACTTTATGAGCCAATTGCTTGTTCCAGCCAGAGCAAGTCCACTGAATCATTTACATAGATGTTGATTTATCAGGCAGCAGATGATTTGGAGGATCTGCTTTAGTTGGGACTGGCATTGGATGTAGGCCTGAATTGCAAATTCCTTATTGAAAGTGAATCAAAACAAATAAAAAACTACCTGGAAAATCCGCAGCACAGTGTAACAGAATGCACCCTTCAAAAAACATATCAAAACCAGATGCAAACATTTCTATTTGTTTCTGGTTTTGAGATTTTTTTTTGGGGGGGTACTTATTTTGGTCATATCAGTTAAAAAGAGTTGTCTCATATGTAAAAACCTCTCTCTTGCCTAAATTAATAATCTCAGATGATAACGGTAGATATATTGGAAATAAAATTACAATGGAAGGAAGGATTTTGCTTTTCTTTGGGGTTTATATTCCTAATAAAGAAAATTTGGACTTCTTTAAAGATTTAAAGAAAATTAAGATTAACGTCTATGGGGAAAGATACTGTCTATTAGGTATTTGGAATGGAGTAGTAGATCCAAATGTGGATAGATGTGCCTGACGAAAGAAAAAGAAAGGGCAAGAGGCATTGCCAAAAGAATTTTTTTTTCAACCAAAGAATTGTAGCTAACAGACACCTGGAGATATAAATAACTCAACACAAAAGACTTCACTTTTTTCATATCATCACCAGGACTGACATGATTTGGATTTCAAATTAGCTTTTTAATAAACCGGAGAAAGTGAATATATTAGCTAAATCCTTCTCAAACCATTACCTTGTACTTATCTCCTTTAAATTATGGACTGTACAAAGAAACTGGAAACTGAATGATGCATTATTGAGACAAGAGGAGATATCTTCTATTTGTAAACTTGAATTGGGAGAGTTTTTTTTAAATGAATATGGATAGGAGGCCTGTTGATACAAAAAAAAAATAGAGTGGAAAAGGAAGCAGCAAGCTAAGATGAATAACTTAATTATTCAAATTAAATAATTAGAAACAAATTTGAAGGAACATGCCCAAAACAAGGAAATTCTTCAGGATTTAAGATTACTAAAAAAATTAACTCCCTACAGTTACAATTGTAGAAATAGAAAAGAAGATATGATACTTAAAACAACATAATTTTGAACGTGCCAACAAACTTGGCTGATGACTTGCCTACAAGCTACATAAGGAAAAGAAGAAGAGATTGATTTTGGAATTAAAAGATGAAGAATTACCAATGAAAAAGAAATTAAGAAATTATTCCACAATTACTTTTCAAACCTATACCAAGCCCTATCAATTAACAAAGATGAATTTGAGATTTATCTTGAATCTCAGCAACTTCCTGAAGTTCATCTGGATCAACAAGAATTGTTGAACAGACCAATCTTCATTATGGAAATAAGTGAAGTGAATGATAAGTTAAAACCAGAGAAGACTCCAGGATCAGAGGGCTTCACAGCAAATTATTATAAATGTTTTAAAGAACAACTCTTAAAACCAACTCAAAAAATTATGAATACAGCATTACAAAATTGAACAACTCCTGATAGTTGGAAAGAAGCAAATATTGTACTAATTCCTAAGGAAGATGTAGGCAATTTGTCACTCAAAAACTATAGACCTATCTCCCTCTTAACAGAAGATGATAAAATTTTTATATCAATTCTAGCTGATCAACTAAAAAAAAAAAAAAACCTCTACAAGATTGAAGTGGTTTTTTACTTGGAAAGCAAATGCATGATAATATGAGAAAAATACTGGACTATCATGAAATACACAATGAAAAGAAAGGAGCTTTGGCATCTTCTTGGCATCTAAGAAGACCTTTTACAATGTTAATTGGAGTTTTTTAATCAAAGCATTAGAACATATGAAATTTCAAAATTTTCAAAATTTTCAAAAGTGGATTAAAGCTATATATAAAGAAAAAAAAAGTGTCCAATTAATATTTAATGGAGAATTATCTGAAAAATAAACACAACATGGCTGTCCATTATCCCCATTGCTATTCATTTTGGCTTTGGTAGTTCTGCTGAGAGCAGTAAGGCCATTTCCGCACTACATTGTTATAGTGCTATTATTCCATTTTAAACCTGCTGTGGAACTCTGGGTTTTGTAGTTTACTGAGCTGAAAGAGCTCTTTGGCTGAGAGATGACCCTCACTAAACTGCAAATCCCAGGATTCCATAGGAAGTTGAAATTGAAATTATAGCACTATATAGTGTAGTGTGGAAATGGCTTAAGAAAGGAAGATCAGCTCTTAGGTATCAATCTTGATAAGGATGAAAATAAATTTAAAGCATACATGGATGATATTGTTATCTTTTTGGGAGATCCAGTAACTAGGATTGATCTCCTAAATGACCTACTTAAGAAATTTGGACATATTGCCAACTTCCAAACTAATAAAAAAAAAATGTTAATCAAAAATGTTTAAAAGGAAAGTGTTATTGTCATTGTTTAGTGTTAATTTTTGTTGTTTGTATATGTTGCTTTTGTTTTATGTTCATGTTTTATGTATAATAAAAATATATTTTAATTAAAAAAAAACCAGAAACAAGTCCCCTCCAAACAGGTAGGGAAGATGAAAATGAGAAAGAATACAGATACTGCTTGGACATGGAAAGATATAAACAATGTGAAGCAGACTGCTGTTGGAAAATTTAGGCTGGATTCTTTGTGGTTTATGTTATGGGGGTTACTTCAGTGTAATTAGTTTTAGGGGCATGGAACAGAGAGGTCTCCTTGCTCAGTGAAGAACTATTACTTTTCACTAGATAGGACTGGGATTTTGCTTGCTGGAATAATAGAAAATTAAGGAGGATACATCTCCCAAAGCAAACTTCCCTGACATCTCCAGCCATTATGGTCAGTTAGGAAAAGACAGAAATCACTGATGAGATTTCAAGGGAGCAAAGAAGTCCAAGAAGAACATTTTAACACCATGAAAAATTCAGAATAGCAGTTGCAGAGGGCCAGAAATGAGTTTGGGTAATTGAGGCTGGTGGTGGGGAAAACGAATCTTCATAATTGGGAATTAAAAGAAAGGTCATTCTGCATTTTTTTTTTTAAAAAAAGCAGGCACTCATACACAATTTTAATTTTCACATGCAAATTTCCTTAACATGCTCAGTTGGTATGCAATTTCTTCTAATACATGCAGTTTTATATAGAACTTTACCTAGTCTACACATCACTGCACCACAACATTTGAAGAAGTGTATAGTCTGACAGATAATTGTGCTGTAATCTGCATATTAGTCTGAGAAGTGTGAATTAAGTTGTTTTGGCTAAAAATGCAGACTTGAGAAATGTTTCTGCTTTCCCTAAGGGGAAAGGAAGAGAAGTCTTTCTGAAACACAGCTTTCCTTATCCTGTCATTGATCATCATGAAAGGTAGCTCTGTATGCCACCTTTTGCTCTCTCCATTGAAGATTCATACACATGGCTATCTAATTGAGGGACTACAGTATATATCAGAAATAATTCCAGACTCAACTGTAGAGAGAAAAGGAGAACTAGAAAAAGATTTGGGATTTTTGCACTTTTGGCAGCTTCCCTCTGTGTGGAAGATGGAATTTTGTCATGTTTAATTTTTCTCCCTCTAAAGGCCAACTTTCAAATGTCAAACTCCATTTTAATGGAGAAATTAAAGGTACAAAAGCCCAATCTTCCTTTGCATCTCACCACTCTGTTTATCTATATTGGTTCCAAAAATTGTGTGACTCCTATGGGGTCTGTCATTGCATCCAGATATTTCACCATTTCCTATGCACCAGTGCCTGGCAACGTGATCTGTTTTCACTTCAGCAGCATAAATATTAAGACACAGACTCTTAAGCCAGCCTTTTAAATGACAAGCGGGTGCAGAAGCAAACACATTAGCATGTATAGAATGTTTTCAAGCTCAGTCAGAGAGATTCCTCAGAGAAAATGGCCCTAAAATGAATGTGACAGGGGTGCTCTTTGGGACATGACATGGACTGAGTTAATTTAAAAGATATTGATGATGACATTGTTACCATGATTCAGTTGATGAAGCAGAACTCTGTTTCCCCCTCGTATTTTTTCATTCCAGAAGTAAAGCAATGAACAGCTTATCCCCAAGTTGACAGGACTATGAAATATTAAAATCTTTGTTAGTCTGCTCCTGTCCTCATCTCACCCAGCCAGCTGGTCCAGAATTATTGCAGGAAGATCTACTTCTGCCTCTGTCTTCGTTTCCTTTTTCATACATGCCAAGACTGCTTTGGTATGTGTGTGTGTGTACCTGTGTATATGTGTTTAAAAAAACCTATGGGACTTGATATGTATTCTCATTTAACAAAGGATTTAATACACTGTGCAAGATATTGACATGACTGAATTAAGGATAACAGTGCTTTTGGAAATCCAATGACCTCTTGTAGTGCACTTTGGACAATCTATGTTATCCTCATTGCTGGAATTACTTTGGTTCCATAGTGTAGTATCTACATCAGATACCTATGCACACTTGTCTCCTATGGAGAAAGCAAAAGTTGACGTACTTTCCATGGTGATCAGTGATAGGAAGGGGAAAAAAAACAAAACAGTTTTGCTTGGTTTTCCTTGGGAAAAGGTGAAAATATTTGGTCTGCATTTTAACAAATCAAGAAAAGTACCGAATTAAAGAAAACAATGCTTTCAGGAGGTTGAATTTCTGATTGCCTATGAACATCTGACACATGTCAGATCTGTCAACATCTGATACATATTTCTGATAATGTGTGCATTTTTTTTTTTGGAAAGTTAAGTCTGTGGATAAAACTATTCAATGTATCTTTAGTGATAAAACTTCAATGATAATTAAGGGTAACAAAGACTTCAAGATATTTAGGAGGTTTTGCTGCCATGCATCATATTTTCTCTTGGAATGATGTAGGACAACTGAACTTCATGAGACATTATTCATGAGACCCATCACAATGGTTCATATGATATGCAAATGATGAGGCAGCTGCATATTTTGTTTGGGAGGGTACATGACAGGAGCAGAGAGTTCCAGAAAATGAGTTCTGAAGAGGGTGATTGATTGTGTGTATGTGTTTGCAAGGTGTGTGGCATGTGTACAATCAGTATCACCAGTATCCATCAGCTATGACAAAGAGATCTTCTGGTACAGAGTCAATAGTCAATAGAGCTGGATGCCAGTAGATATGTGAGAGAAACCAATATGAAGTTTAGCACCAATAGGGGCCCTGGGATAGGAAAAATGGCAGCATAATTTCTGAGCATGTGTTGCAACCACTAGGAACTACAGCACACCCTCTACTCCAGGATACAGAGAGGGTGTGCTCCGTCCATCATAAGACAAAGCCAGGCTAGGCTGGATGCATAGGGGATCTATCCAAGTAGTCCCATCAAAAGAGGTGATGGACCATATGGTCACCTGATCCTGGAATTGCACCAGTGTACACAGTGCAACAGTCCAATGAGTCAGTGGGACAACTCATTCAAGAAGAAGGACTTACTCTTTCAAGAGGTCTCTTTCAAGGCCAATTGAGAAGACAGGAATCATTCACAGTAAATTCCATACCATCACATTCACTGATTGCATCTACCAGTACCTTGTGACTCTTTTCAACAGTTTCACAAATATATCCAAACATGCCTACAGGATTGTGTCACTCAGGTTCCCACTTGAATTGTGGGTAAATCCTACTTCTAATAGTCCTTGATCCTTGAAATATGGTACAAATTATTGTTATTTTGTTTTAGATCTGGTTATTAATCCCAGCTAGAGCAGACCCACTGAGTCAGATAAACATATATAAGTGTTAACTTGATGAGTTCTCAGTGTTTTAAATGGTCTGCTCTAGCTGGGAATAAAAATTGGATTTAGGCTCAATATTTGTAGAAAACAGGTTTTTTTTGTAAAATCTGCTCATATTATCCCATTTTTTAAAAATAAAATGATTAGAATTCATTATTGGACTTACATCTATGTAAGTAGATTTATATTGTGGGAAATAGAATTGAGTAGTTTCACAATGTCCATATTCAGCAAGGGGCTGCCATTGTGTTACTAGGGGAGCCAACAAAGTGAGTGCTGTGCATTGGGACCAATGTATCTTGAGTACCAAGGTACTCCAATGCTCATCTGAACAATGTCTATAGAAGAGCATTACTGGAGACCAATGTCCATCAGGACACTCATGCTCTGATTCTTCTGTGTTGCTGAGTATGCATAAAGTTCTAGAATGTGGCATTGAATTGTGCCCATTGGCTATTTAGATTGCTCTTATAATCAAACTTAATTTGCTTAAGTGCTTAACTGCTATTCATATCTTCAAATTTAAAATTCATGTTTAAAATAGTTGATTCATACATGTAGGATGCCCTCTTTCAGACATGCAGGATGTTCCTCATATGATAGTTATAGTATGGATTTACTTTTCCCTTTGCTTCTCCAATTCAACAAAGGAATACTCTGAAGATATTGCCAGAACCGATCTCCCTATAGTGTGTACATTGATCTTCTAACTTAAGTCTTTGATTTATTAATAATGAGGCCCATTTGGTTAGAAGAGTTCACAAAGCTATTTGTCTCTTTCGACACATCTTTAAATGATTTATTGATATGGCCAATCTCTTCTGGGAAGATTTAAGTCTCAAATTCACACTCTAAATACACTTGGTATGTTTCAATACCAGTGGTAGTATAAGGTCTATCCCACTAAAAATAACTACCTTGCACAGTATTGATCTGTAGGTAAATTAGGACAAATTGATGGAATTGTCTCCTGGTGCTGATTGTCTAATTGTACTTTATTTGATGCATGTACATAGACTATTGTCCTCTTTTTCAGAATATTTATAAAAGTATCTGATATAAAAGGTCCTATTTTTACCTTTTAATTTTGGCCCAGGAATGCTTTTAAACAGTGGAGAAATCAAAAGTCAAAAATGAAGGGAAAAGTCTGTAAATAACTAATGAAGGAAGTTCCTCAGTGAAGGCTGATTTGTTATGGAAATGAAAACAAGACAGAATACAAGCTTTTTGTCCACCACTCCTGTGGTCCTCATGACTCTCTGTGAGGCAGTCAGCCTTCTACCTTCAACAAAGGCTGCTCATCTCTGTTAGAACTTCAGAGAACACATGAGGCAAGCATTACATTTCAGCTTCTTTTGTGCTTTCTGGTCCCTCAAAGCCAACAGGGAGCAGTTTAGTATTCTTACCTTCCTGAAAATGAGCAAGAGAACAGGGAACTATCTGCACACAATCACTCTACAGCCCAGGTCCCTAGATAACATCACCTATTAGTTTTCTGTAGTTGTTGAATAACTTCTAGAACTTTCAATTTCTGTATTCTTTGCCCATTCTTGGAGTAGGCAATACCAGATGAAGGAATGAATAGTTCAGCCTGGTGTAAGGCAGCTTCTTAAGATAGGGCATTGGCAATGTAGCCTCAGGGGACAAGGTTATTTTAAAAGGAACGTCATAACAAAGCGAAGGCCATGGCTATTTAATCAATTACATTTCACTTATCAGGAATGTAATGCCAGCACAGTAAGGCAGGGAGTGGTAGACCTGCACTTTTAGGAGAAGAATATCTCACACATTTTCCCTGCTTTGTATACTGACTTTGTAGGAAATAACTGCTTTATTTATCCAGTTACTGCAAGTATGGACAACTGTGTGAGGGCTAGGGAGCAATTTCCTACAGACCACTCCCCACAGTCAAGCCAAAATACTTCCATTGCCTGCTGCAGTCCTTCCTAAGATGATGACAGGACCTGAGTTTACATCACTTCCCCTTACTATAGTGAGAAGGAGGAAAATAGAAATATTTGGGAGTAGCGTGAGGTTCTGGAGAGTTTGTGTGATTGCAGTGGGTGGTATTTTCATATGCTTCTTTATGTTTTGGGGCTCTCTGGATGGTTGGGAAAGAAAAAATGGGGGGAGTTGGGGGGCTTTCAGGGAATGATGGACAACTTGGCCCACAAAAGTGAGCATCCAAGACTGCAGTTGTCTCACCCTTCCTTCACTGTATCTTATCTAATTCAATAACACTGTCTCAAGATGAAAGGAATGTTTAAATAAACAGCTGAATAAACAATCTTACTCCTGTCTCAGTAGGTCAGTTATTGGATTTTGTCTCAACATGATTTCCCTTTGGTTTTTCTTCTGGGAACAGTTGCCTCTCCCATTTCTAAAGCAGTTTCCTGGAGAATGAGAAGCACAATTAAAACTTTGTAGAAGCTTTGAGAAAGTGTGCAGACTCTGCACATGTGAAAGGAAACTGGGAATGGGCAAAACAGCTCTCTGTTTGCACAAATAGCATTTTTGTCCAAGGCAGACATGGACTTTCTGTGGGTGGACTGCAGAAAGTCCAGAGTCAGTGGCAATGGGTGTTCACTCTGCCAGTGAGCTGGTGAATCCATTCTGGGCTTTAGCTCAAACTTGTAAGAACTTATCATACAGTGCTGAACACATTCTTTGATATCAGTTGAGTCAGTGGGTATAACTACAGGGGTGAGTTAAATTACAGTTTTGCGCCTGGGTAAGAATTCTGCCTCTGAATGATTTTTTTCCCCTCAAGTTACCAAATTTCTAGCATTTTAATAACTTAAAACTTCAGTGGAACATTTAGGCATACAATTGAGGCATTCAAAGAAAAGGAGCAGGCAAAATGATGAAGGAAGCAGAAACACAACCAATATAAGAGTTCTTTGTTGGAACAATTTTCAGTGTCTCATGCTCTGCAATGCTAGAAATTTGAGGAATAAAGTAAATTTTAATTTTTTGGGGGAGGGTCAGAATTCCTATGGTGATGCTCACATTTTGTCTCCCTGTAGCTATATGCCTGAGTGGAGTGGTCAGTCTGCTCTGGGTTTTAATCTTGAACTTTAAAAAAAATTACCCCAAAGTTCTGAACTCAACAGCCACCCAAGATATTGAAACTAAGGCAGACTCGCTTCCCCATTGACATGGAAGTCACCAGTGACCACTGTCTAAAACTTACAAAAAAATGGCATTGAGATAAGACAGAGCCATTTCCACACTACCCTGTTGTAGTGCTATTATTCCACTTTCAACACCCTATGGAATTCTGGGGTTTGCAGTTTAGGGAGGGGCATTTAGAATTCTCAGCCAGAGAGCTCTTGGGCCTCAGTAAACTACAAACCCCAGAATTCCACCGGATGTTGAAAGTGGAATAATAGCACTATATTAGTGTAGTGCATAAATGGCCTGAATCTCCCAACCAAAGGCTCTGGAAAGCTGGCCTAGAGATCTAAAATTGTGTTTTAGGATTCCAAATTATGTCAAGGCAGGGCTTTCTCTGTAGCAGCACCATGCTTCTGGAACTCCTCCACATGGGAAGTGAAGCTGGCTCCATCCCTTCTGAGTTTCTGCACTGTTTTATTTAGCCTTTGGATCTTAAAATCAAGGGTGTCTGTTGTGTCTGTTTTCCAAACGTTAGAGCTATTTTTAAAGAGAAGTTTAATTGCTTTTTGTAGCTGGAGAGCTTTAATTGGTTCTTAATTATTTATTTAATGATTTGAAGTATTTTTATTCATTGTGCTTTTCTTCAGGAGCCCTGATGGGTCAAGAGGTGATAAATATATACTTTATACACGTGAATGGACCACTTTCTCCCCATCCAGCTGATGCCTAGTAAAGTAGGTAGTGGTGGTGGTGGAGTTACGATTGTGGCAATATTGTCAAAAATCATGACTAAGTAGTGATCATGAATACGAAACAGTGACAGATGGATAAATTTAAGTAATTCTCCTGTATTCATAATCACTGCTTAGTCACAACTGTGGCACTATTGCTACAATGCATGGGGAGAAGGAAGCTAATTCTGCCAGCAACTGGAGCATGGATCAATGACATTTCCACTAGGTTTTGGGGATGGGGGTCAGGTCAGGAGAGCTGATACAAAGTCCTCACTAATATATTGCATTTTATGCAAAAACAGAACAGAGAACAAACCAAGAAACCAACATGTTTTCTGTGCAAAACATTAGGCATTCTGTTGGAAAAAAAAGTTTTTCAGGGCAAATAAATGCTGTAAAAAAGTCCCAAAATGTAAAAAATTGTCCCAAATGTGCAAAAACTCTCACCATCTCACCCAGCAATGAGAAAGCTTTTACAACTTTTTATTCCTGCAGCTGCAGGAATGAAATAAGTCAAATTTTACAACCCTAGCTACTGGCTTTGCAAATACCTGGGCAGGACTGGAGTGTGCATATCATTGTGTCACTCTGTGCTTTTAAAGAGGCTTGCAAGAAAAGAAAAAGCAAGATAGCCCTGGGTTTGGCTATAAGACAGAGTAATGTGAAAGGGGGACATGGATGAAAATGTGTAGTCTGCCCTTCAAGGTTTCAATTACTCCATTTTATTACCCTTCTCCCCTTCCCATCCTGGCTGTTTTCCATCCCTTTCACAACAGTCGACTGTCTGTGACCAGTGAGCATGTTCAGTTCTGATTGGGCTGTTTTTTTGGGGGGGGGGTTGCCCTACTTGGTTGCCCCCAAAGATTTTTTTGTTCCTCTGCACAGGTTCCCTCTCTCCCTCCCTCCCCGACAAAAGACAACAAAAGTAGTGACCTACAATACAGAGCACAAAGAAACTATCACTTAATAGTGACAAGCTCAAAGGCTGGAAAAAAATTCAAGAAAAGCCTGTGTGGGGAAAAAATGAGGGTGGGAATGCTTGCAACTGTTTTTCCAAATAAAACGGCTAAAAGGGCTCCTTGTTCTTTGAGACCTAGTGACAATATCAATCTTCCCCTTCAAAGAGAGTGTAATAATATCTAAAACAAATAACTCACTTATTTCCTTGACCTGGCAACCAGTATTCAGGCTCAGTTTATTGTCCCTCATGTACCTTCACACTGTGCCCAGACACTAGTTTGGAACCTATATGGTCAATCCTGATTCAGATGTGTGGAAAACTGAGTGTCATATGCATATTGATGACATCTTCCTCCAGACCCCCCTAAAGATAATTTCCAACAGCTCTGTATAGATGTTAAAAAGCATGGTGAATAAAATGGTGGCCTGTAGCACTCTGTAGGACAAGTGCCAAAAGGGCTTCTTTCTGGAATTAATCCTTTCAGTGTGAATGGAACCTATGAAGTATTCTACCGCTGGCACCTATAGACCTGCCCAGGAGGCTACCATGACCAATCATTTCAAAAGCCATGGAAGAAGCAATCCAGAAGCAGCAACAATCACACCCCACTTCTATCTCTTTATAAATGTCTTTACCAAAGTGACCAATGCTGATACAATAACATAAATAATTGATATCTTCAAAGAATGTCCATTGTTATTTCAATAATTTTCTCAATAACTTTCTAAACAATGAGGAATTTGTAACCACTTAGTAGGTCTGTAAGGTCTAAAGCTAGGGTAGGTTTCTTTAGGAATGGTCATATAATGTCCCTTGGGCCTCTAGGATACCCAGAAGGGTTCATCAAGCTTGCTTTGCTCCTCATTAATCCCTAAACTATCAAGGATCAGCCCATGCTCCTCAGTCCAATCATCATGGCAGAATCATCAGCTTTATACACAAGGAAGTATCCCAAGAAACATCAAATTTCATAAGTCCCAGGGGCAGGATCATTCTAGGAAGTTCCTTGGCCTTAGCAAAAGGAAATTACTATGGAAAGTTCAAACTTCAGTAAGAAACTAGACTGATCATGTCAATAGTGCTACTTCAACCTTCTTATCAACAGACCATCCATCATTTCATCTGCAGCAAATATGAATTAGAGGGTATGCCATGCTATGTGTGCCAGGTCAATAAGAATTGAAAAAAAGATCCATTTTTTTTTTGTCATGGAGGCCACCAAGTCATGAGCTAGTGTTTCCCCAAGCCAACTGATACCTTCTTCAGGTGAAGCTCTTTTGGTTACACAGGCTGCTTTTACAGATAACCACTAGAAATAGATGTAATGAGTGCAGATTCCTCTGCAGGCAAACTTCTTAATAGTGAACTTGCAGATGTATTAGGAATAGTACTAACAAAGGTGGTAGCTTCCACAATACTTTGTACTATGAAATAAATCACATCACATTGTTTTAAAAGACCAGGAATATCTTGTATGGTGGAAAGAGAGAACAAAGACTTGACTTGAGTGGAACACAGATTCTTGCAAAAACTGAACGACAGATAAAGCTGTGGGTGCAATGGTGTCTGTGCTCAGTAACCTTCCTTTCCCTACAGATGTTACAAAAGATCTAAAGGTGCATTTAAACTTTTAGCTGTTAGGAAACCTTTTTGGTACACCAGTTAATTTCTTCCCCAAAGACTACCATGCTGCAAGTGCCTTGTTTACTGGATGCCTTCATACAACCCCAGAGAGGTTAATTAAATTTCATCCTGGTGTGAAGTCTAAAAATTCCATGATGCTAGAACAGCCTCATAAATTTATTTATTGTTTCAGTCCCAGGTGTTATAAATCATACTAATACTCCTTGTGTCTCAGTTGCATTATTATATTAGGAAGAATGTTAGGAACATTATTATGTAAGGAAGAATATTATTTTGTGCTTTGGAGGTAGCATTGTGCTTTGGAGGTAGCATTTGGAGGTAGCTTCACTACCTGTTTAGTGAAGATACATAACACAGTCATGACTCTCATCACTGCTGATCAAATTCAGATGTTTCTTCAGAAGTTTCTACTTGCTCCTGACATTGCGGTTTTGCTGGGATTTAATCTTGTCTGAGTTTTTACTTGATAATAGTCCATGCTGATCATTAATATTCCACTTATAGTAGTGATGGACTGTTGGTGTCTGAGTGCAGGGACTTATGAAATGGATAGTTTTCTGGTACGGGCCATAAGAGACACATGTTCAGATCAGTCTTAGCCACAAGTTCCACTCAAAGTGTCTTTATTTTATTTTACTTTATTTGGTGGGGTGGCGGTGGGGATAAGAACAATAAGATTTGATATAGTACTTTCTATTGCCTTCTTGCTTGGTCCTCTTTTCAGCTCCCTGAGCTGAGATCATAATATACTTGTACTGAAGGACAGTTGACCATGTCATGTATATTGATATCAACGTATATAGCAGGGGTGTTTCTTTGTTTGTTTTGTTCTCATAAATAAGAATGGAGACTTAAAGTTTTCTCCCTCTGGGTGAGATTATGAGAATTTCAGTGCATTTTGAGAGGAAAGATTTTTCACATTGAGGGACTGTGTTTAAAATTAATTTTGTAAAACAGCATTGCGTAGAAACCCGTGTCTTTGTGGGAATGCTTTTGCTCAAGCTTGGTTTTTTTCCTAGTCCTGAAATCCTGAAATGGTTTTCTTTCAGTGGAGATGCCTGAATGTGTCAAGATCAGAGTTCAGAATATTAGATATGACAACTAATTTGGTAATATTAACCATTCAAAATTGGTAAATTAATTAATTGATATAAACACTGGTAATTCGTTGAATTAATTAATTTATCATTAATTAACATAGTTTTAGAGAGGTTGATTTCCAGGACAGAACAGGGGTTTACAGAGAATATCATGGAGGATGGCACTGTTAATTCTAGTGATGCATTTCATCACTGACACCTTCAAAAGTGTCCATTTTCTTCTTTTAAACTTTCCTCTGTCCAACCTTGAATTCCGAAGCTATTGAGTTTGGAGAGGCAGTCCTAAATAATAAGCTCACATCTTACAACCTTTTCAGTTATGTTTTCTCACTGATCTGAATCTCTCCTCTTTTTCACCCCTCCCATCCTCACCACTTGCTCAGAATGATCATTTCCCCTTCAGCTTGTTTGATAGGGAGTAACATTAAAAGTTGATAAGGAGTAATGTTAAAGGAAAGGGGAAAATAAGCAGCCCTTTAGATGTTGTTGAATAGATGCAGCCAAAGCTGTAGTCCAAGTATTATCTTGAGGGCTACATGATTCTCACTCCTCTGTTAATGGGTAGTAAGGAAGGATTTGTTAATTTTAGTGAGATGAGACTAATCCACTGCAAATGTAATAGTAAGTGGGTGCAGAAATCTTAAATCAGAATTATTTGGAGCACTTCTAGGCATATATAGAACAGTTTTCTGCAAAACTGAATTGTTGTACCCTCTGTGCCCCCTTACTCCCTGCCAGGAAATGTGGTCTGCAAAGATAGTGGTATCTACTCCTGGGACTTCTGTGTAGACTGTGTGTGTGTGTGAAAGAAAGACATTTCTCCCAGGGTTGGGAGGATGTGAATTTAGCTACCTGTAATTTTTTGGTTTCAAGCAGTAAGCTTAGAAAACCCTGTTGCACAGATGGCTCTGGTATTGCTGAACTAGAGACAGGCAAGAAATTTGTTGGATTCACATTTAATGCAAAATTACCCAGTTTGGACACTTTGGATCTGAACTTATATCCAAATATAATTTGTGTTCTGAAATCCATACATTATAGGGTTTACGGTATGTTCTCAAATGCAAAACAAAAATGCATATGAAAACATGCAGAGAGTGCTCACCAACTTCCTTACATTTCAAAAACTGTAGGTTCAGAGCGTGTAAACATGCTAAGGGATGTATGAAATTGTAGGAGCCTGTTTTTGCAACCACTGCTGTGTTACCCTGTTGTCACCCAAACCATATTGTCAAAATTATCATGCCCCCTCTTGGCTTTTGTGTGTGTGTGTGTGTGTGTGTGTGTGTGCACACTCACTGTTATGTTAGCTAGGGGTTGCCACTTTGCCACTGTGTCACTACCAAATTACTACTCTGAACAGAAGCTCTCTGTTGCGAGAATTTCTCCTGAGAGTCTCCTGCATCTTAACAGCAGTTTTGGAGGTGCCAGCCATGAAGTCGGGGATACTGTGGCCTATGAAGGCTTGCAGAGTGGCTATTGTGCACCCCTATCCCATAGAAACTGCTCATCTTAACTTAACACATATAAAATATTTTTCACTGGAAAACAACCGCAAATGCACATGTTGAAAAATGAACACAAGAAGACATATGGAATAATGTCTGTGTGGAAAACAGTTTGTTATACAGCTCAGAGCTGGGATGGAACAAGCCCAACAGTGGGGAAAATGAGAATCTGGATGTGATAGTGCTTGACAGATTCACCCACCCTTGATATTTTCAGTGAAGCCTTCTATTTTTAGCCATATGTTTTCTCTGCACATCTCTCTGGTGTCTCTGCAGCCTCTCTGGCTGGAAAAGCTGGTCATATATTCTCCTTTATGCAGTGAAGCACAAGATTGTGTGCCTTGTTTCATTCCACAGATGGAAACTGATGGTACTGGGCTGCCAGTTGAATGGAGTACCATTCATTCCATTCAATGGAGGGCACCATACTGGAGGGCAGCAGGACAGTTTAGAGGACTGCGACAATTCATGTAAGACCCACAGCTCTCTTGTTGACTAACTGAGAAAGACACTCAGGTGCTTAGATAGAACAGGTGGGGTCTACCACAGCTATCACAGAGCATCTGCCACATGAGGTATTTTTTTTTCCCCTTCCATGTGCAGCATCTTTTGCAATGCCCACTGGAGAAGAACCTCATGTTCTAACACCCTTCAATACGCATTCCAGAGAGCACAAAAGATGGGGAGATGTTAGAGAATACCACAAAACATTATTAAGGTAAAGCTTTGACTAAGGTAATGCTTCAAGCAACAAGATGCAAACCCACCATCCCTACAAATTTCTTGTAGAAACACCCCACATTGTGGAGTGGGATGGGGTAAGGGTAAAGAGTTTTGGGAACTGGGTTGGTGAATTCAATACAGCATTAGACTAGTGGCTATGATGCTGCAATGAGGAGGTAACACCCTTTAACAGAATTGTACTCTTACAGTATCCTTGGCTAAAAATAGAAATCCGCATTGTGTGGGAAGCCCACTGATTTTTCATAACACTCTCTTTATGACCGAAGTTTAAGCCCATAATTTAGCAATCATGAAATATGTATTGAACTTGGATTCCCTCTTCCCTTTTAGCTCTTGGAAGCTTTTGATATAAAACTGTCCATGTAAAAAAAAGAAAGAAAATAGAATACCTCTGCAGGGAAATGGGCAGCTCATGTTTTGCAAAAATGCTGATGAACTAGTTCAACTGTAAATGACTCCAGGTGCCTCAGTGGTAAAAATTGTGTCTGGAAGATTATTATTATTTTTTAAGTGGGAGAAGGAAGCAATATTCTTCCTGCTTAATGAAGTCATCTTTATTACTAATTCTTTTTAATTAACTTTTGGCTCTTGCTACATTGGTTAATAAGACACCTTTCAGGATGGGAGGTGAAAAATGGAAACATTGGCACTCAGGGGGAATTAACCCAGCACTTTAAGCATGATACCATCCTATTACTGGACGGTAGCACCAGAATGCAATTGGTTTAACATTGGGTTGTTGATACTTTTTTAAAGAGAAGAATGGACTAGTTTTTACAACTGAGAGGAAATCAACAGCTGCATTTTAAAACATGTTCTTTTAAGAAAATAGGGTCTGCTCAACTTACTTGCATATATTGTTTGAAAGGAAGGTCAAGATCCTGCTGTCAGAGTTCATCCCTGCTTAGACCTGGAACATGGGGATCTCCTTGGCTAAGAAACAGGGTTGAGCACCCCTCGCTCTCCAGGAAACTCTAGGCCATTTCCACACTACACTGTTATAGTGCTATTACTCCACTTTCAACACCCTGTGGAATTCTGGGGTTTGTAGTTTCCTGAGGCCCAAGAGCTCTCTGGCTCAGAATCCTAAATGCCCCTCCCTAAACTTTAAACCCCAGGATTCCATAGGATGTTGAAAGTGGAATGATAACACTATAACAGTGCAGTGTGGAAATTGCCCAAGTCTCCTGGAGAGGGAGCAACAATCAGCAATCTCTAGCAACAACCTAGCCGATTAGCTTCCTGGCCAGTGCTCAGATTCTCTGTCACCTCATCAGCTCCATTCTCTCCAAAAACAAAAGAGACAGTGCCTCATGCTGAAGTGTCAGAGCCACTAGTGAAATGCCTTCCCATGACCTTTTTATTTAGGCAGGTCTTTGGTTCTTTATGCCATTTCCACGCTTCACTGTCCTAGTGCTATTATTCCACTTTCAACATCCTATGGAATCCTGGGCTTTGCAGTTTGGGGAGGGGCATTTAGAATTCTCAGCCAGAGAGCTCTTTGGCCTCAGTAAGCTACAGACCCCAGAATTCTACAGGGTGTTGAACGTGGAATAATAGCACTATAACAGTGTAGGGCAGAAATGGCCCTAGTAATGGGTTAAAAGGTTATTTTCAGTGTGGTGTGGTGTATTTCTTATTTTTTTATAAAAAATATGTTTTAAATTGTGTTTTATATTGTTATCTATGCACTTTTTAATAGAATTGTTTATTTTTAATTTTTTTCTAATACAATTTTTCTTATTTTTCTAGTTAGATGTACTTTGCTTTCAATTGTTAGCTGCCTTAGGTCTCATACTGGGAGAAAGAAAATAAATAGATAGATAGATTAATTTTTCTATTAAAAAATAAATAAATCCATAATAAATACCTTTGGGGCTCCCTGAGCATCTATGCCAACTGTCAGATGGCTATATTCCATGGCCTTGGGGCTGTGCCAAAGACAGACAGGAAGGAAGAAATACAAACTTTTATAGACTGGTCTCACTCTATGCAAGGCCTGATATGCTGATAACAGTTGTCTACCATTAGGAAATCACAAATGGCAGGCACCAGGCTAGCGATGGACAGAGTCCAGCCAATAGGCATGTAGCCCTGAACTCTATTTTTGTAGCCCTTAATGTTCCCACTAGCTCTCCAAGGCCCATGCCTCACTTTTTTAAAAAAAATATGGTGGAATTTGAGGGTAATTTCTGCTTAAAATTTTTGCAGAAAGCCCCCAAACATAAGAGAACATGCAAAAAACTACCACCCTTTTCATACAACCTGCAGAATACTCTGACTATTCCAAAATAAGGCCAAACCTTAATTTTTCTATGCAGTCTCAAAATGTTGCATAATTTCTGGTCACCATTTTGAGAGGGATTACAAGGGAAAATGGAGGTATCTGGACTTGTGTTGTTCTGTTGGCCCATCATTCCACCAGATGGTTCACCATTTACTGTCAGACCCTTGTTAGTTAAACCTTTGCAGCAACCTAGGCCTTCAGTATCTCCATAAACACATGTTCTTGCACATGCTGTGTTTTACTCACTTGGCTCCATTTTGGTTTCTTTGACATCAGACTGAAGAGCAGCAGATTCTTACAAAAAAGGGGAAAAACAAAAAGGTCAAGGAGACTGCAAGCATACAAAAAGCTCCTTACTGTGGAATGAAGATATGAAAGCAACCTCTGGGATGAACAAATGTGCAGAGTAACTAAAGGGAAAACTTTGGATGTTAGTAAGCCTACCAGCTGTTACGGAATAAAATTCTGCTTTCATGGAACTGCAGATTTTGGGACTAATTCCATTTTGGGTAGAATTTGACATCAAGCCTAGGGGACGGGTGGGAAATTCATATTCTGTGAAAATAGAAAGTCTTGGAAGCTGGCTAAATTATGTAAAATAAGCAAATATAATTTGTGACCTTAGGGCAGAGTTTGGATGTGTTTGTTTTGGCAGTGAATATACAAAATCCAACATATGTTCAAAAATGCTTAATGTTAACGTTTTGTTGATATGCATGATTCAGCGTCAGTTTATACCCCTCTTAAAATAAATGATGACTAGTGCATCAGTCTTTGATAATTTTTGAACAGATGTCATTGCAGATGTGTTAGTCAAGAAGCTAGCTTTAGAAGACAAGTCTGGTAGTTGAAGCCCAGGGCTTTCTCCAAGGCAATTAACAATTTATCATGGCTTGAACAGTCACCTTTTGAACAAAAGCATCCACAACCCTAAGCCAGTATGGCATGTGGCCATCCTGGGAAATTCTGGGGTCTGAAATCTCAAAAGTAAATATTTCAAGCTTTGCTCAAATTGTACTGTGTGTGTATGTGTAATTGTTCAACGTAACCACGATACACTGTTATTTCAGTCCTTCTTGTTAACCATTCCATTACATCAGACTTTTGTTCCCTTCTTTTTTATTCATGTTTGAGAAATCAAGAAAATGACTGAATAGGAAACCATCCAAGGGGAGTTTACTCTAAATGTATTGAATCATCCTCCTGTGCAAAGTTATCTGGTTGAACTCCTGCAATAAAACATACCTCTAGGGTATTCATATATTATAGTCAGCCCTCCATATATGCAGATTCTGTATCCATGGATTCAACTAATCACAACTTGAAAATATTAAAAATCCAAGAAGCAAACTTTGCCAGTTTATATTAGGGACACCATTTTACTATGCCATTGTACATAATGGGACCTGAACATCCACAAATTTTGATATCCACGGGGGGTCCTGGAACTAAATCCTAATGGATACCAAGGGCCCAGTGTATTTTAATATATTACATAATTGTTAGCCTTCAACACCATGCAGGTGAAGGAGCCTGCAATCCTATTTTTTTCCTAATTATTTTTATTTGAGAAAATAAAATGAGTAGATACCGAGAGGAAATGGGGTACAGGTCAATGGTTAGGCTGCTATTCAGCCACCACCTCCAGTTTTGTACACTCTGACACCTGTCTCCCTGGCTGGAGAACTGGAGAAGCCACATGAATCTCCTGAGACTTTAGCCAGTGTCCTGAGACTTGGCAAGCCTAACCCTGCTTGATGGTAGGACCAGGCCTAGAGAATAACAACAGTAACAGAAGCAGCAATCACAAAGCCACTACCCTTCCAACAACTATCTCATCAAAAAACAATGAAACACTTGATCTCTAAAAATATCATGGATGCTGAAAATCGTGTCCTTGAGGGAAGACTTTAGGAAATGTATCAATCATGCTGGCATAATATCATGTATATGCACATACAAATTTGGAGTGGACACAGTTAAGTGTGGGCTGAATTCTAAATAGGGGGAAAAAACACAGTGAAGAAATCATACAGTTGCATCTGCAGCACACTGGCTTACTGCATGGATCATTTCAGTATGTCAGTTTCATTGTGTAAGCTATCCATTATATGAGAAAAACAGCTTGTAGAAGGCACTGATCAGTTTTACTGGGAGACTGAATGGAAGGAGAAAGAGCGTGAGAGAGAGAATACTTGAGTAAAACTGCTAGCTATTAAGAAGCTACAGTATGTATAATTTGGCATCGGTTTTTGATGGTTCCTCTTTGAAAGCTCATTGAAATAACTTACATGTTGAGATGATGATAACATTCTCTGCCATTCAAGAAAGAATCATTCACTCAGAAACATTTTTGCAAACTGCCTCCCCTTTTCTTTCTTTGGACACTAGCAATTACCTTTCCATCAGTAATGAAAAGACATTGCTTACTGCACCACAAAATTGGGCATAACTGCTTTGTATGCATTATATTAAAACCAATTGCTAATTGTGATTTGTTAATCATTTAAATTGCAACGATTAGCAAAGAAATTCTTAAGGAACTAGCTTGATTGCAATTATATACCTTTTGTTAATTATATTATTATAGAAATTATTTAGTAAGCTCTTGCAATGTACTCAGTAAAAGGAGAGAAAGAACACAAACAAATATGGTAGAATCAAAGCAACCCAGGCCTGTTTTCTGACAAGAGATGTGATAATCTGTCAAGTTTCATTTTTTATTGTCTACCCTGAATCATATTGGTATTCTAACCCTCTTCTGGTTCCATATCAAATTATGAGATAGTTTCTTCTTCCCTTGTAGAAATGCATGGGTATTTTGGCATGTAAAATATGGCAGTTCCCAAAATTAAACAGCTTCTGTATGCATTTTTCCTTCTGTACGCATTTCCTCTATTAACAAGAGTATGTTTGTACACCTTTCCTAAACCATGCACATTTTAGCTGTACACATTTTTCAAAGGTATACATGATTTTTGGTGTTTTTTATGCACAT
Organism: Ctenosaura bakeri; assembly: GCA_948474755.1. Lineage (NCBI taxonomy): Eukaryota > Metazoa > Chordata > Lepidosauria > Squamata > Iguanidae > Ctenosaura > Ctenosaura bakeri. Next base: position 362,175 of record CAOLHI010001023.1, read on the forward strand.
TTTATTCTATGCAAAAGGTAAAGCTTTCCAAGGCCCTTTCTGTGTGATGCACTCGATCCGCTATGGGGACAAGAGAAGGACGGGGCCAGGACAACACTTATGCATGACGTTGTCCCAGACCTAATTGTGCTGCAAATCATTAATGGGTCTTCCCCATCAATGACTAGTGATAGCACAACCCTCCCACCACGTGCCTGCACTTACCTTCATTGTAGAGGTCCTGGAAAAGTAATGGCTTTATTGGTTCTTGTGGGTTTTTCAGGCTTTGAGACTGTGTTCTGGTTGTATTTTCTCCTGACGTTTCAACCAGATGTACAACCAGAACACAGTCTCAAAGCCCGAAAACCCCACAAGAACCAAAGGATTCTGGTCATTAAAGCCTTTGGCTCTACATCATAATGGCTTTATTCCTGTTACCCTGAAAATATGGGGGTCCCAGAGGGACACCTCAGTATGCTCCAAGTGATGGGGAAAATAAGCTCAATGGAGCACAAGCAACAGCAATGCGAGAGGCAGGATAACCTAGTGAGATCATTTACCTAATTTTTATGGGGTCAGGATCAGTCAGAAATCACACAAAAAGGTCCAATGAATGACTTTATTGAATAGTAATAGCTCACACTAACGCAAACATGCACACACGCATCCGAGGGCTAACAGAAAGAATGGAAATAAGATAGAGAGATTGTTGAGGGGTTCATAGTCTGGATGATACTGCACCTCTTCCTGAAGTCCTTGGTCCGGGAAGCAGTGATCGAACAGCAGCTCAGCAAAGGGACGCTGAGGAGATTGTGCAGCTATCAGGAGGGGGGGAATGGTCAGTTGGTAAGACCAGGAGGCATCATACTTCTTCTTCCCTCTCTGCCTTTCTCTTGCCTAACTAGCCCAAAAACAGGAACTATTTGTAGGAAAAATTTACTTTGAAGGCAAATCCTTTCCTGGGAAAAACAAACAGGGAGAGAAAAGAAAAACAACTCCACACCTGGCATTTTTCAGAAGATAACAAGGTGTCATCCCAGTAACAGGATCTTCCTCCACTTTGAGGCTGCGGTGTGAGTTTCTGGAGATCGACTTGATAAGGTTTTATTGTTTTCAGTGCCCAACTTTCTGGGAACACTTTTACTCCCTTCAAGTGGACTCCTTAAAGGTTGATGACCTTTTGTCCACCATGGGTTATCACAACATGAGGTCTCCTGTGGCTACTTGACTGGCTGTGATAACTGAAGCCCCTGTCAGAGCTGCTGATGATGTGGTCCCTGTTACTCAGGGTGGAGATGACGAGCAGCAGCTGTTGGTCCCTGTTGCTCTTGCTGGAGATGAGTCCTGCAGCTCAAGAGCTCCCCCTTGCTGCCATGGACCAAGCAGGCACGGACATCCCTCTGCCTGCCCCTTTAGAGCAACAGGGATCTGATTCTGAAGAGGCTCTGGAGCCTGGTTCAATAAGCCCCCAATCAAGGTGGAGACTCAAGAGGGCTGTGCAAAGGCAGGCTTTCTTGGCTAAGGGTAAGAAGCAGTGACTGGACACACCTGTGCCTGGGGCTATATAACTGTCTGCCTGGAAGCTTCCCTTTGCTTGTGGCAAATTTCTTACAAGCCCTCTTATTGCCTGTACCTTGCTCCCAGCACCCAATTCCTGATACCTTGGATTGATCTTTAGACTCTTGACCCTTGGCTTTGGAACTCTAACTATGGCTTTGCTTGGCACTCTTATAAATGAACTTCCTTGAGTAATTGCTTGCTTGTCTCCTCCTGGCTGGACTTTTCTGGCTCTCCCACTCTCTTCTCCAGGCTGGCTTGCCACCCAGGTCCCTGACCTTCACACTGGGGAGTTTACTGGTCTGACCTGGTGCGTTCTATTGTATGACTGTTATTTCCTATATGCACAGTCGGGTGTCCTCTCTGGTGGGTTAAATTAATTTTATATCAAAATTGTAGACCCCAGGACAGGGCTTACCAAAGCGGCAACATCCTGGATGTGCAGCCTGGAACAATGCTCTGCTGTGCTGCAGAAGGAAGGGGCGTGGTCATCACACTTCTTGTTCCTACGGGCAGCCAGCGCAGAGGGGAGCGCTCCATCACACTCCTTTCCTGGGAGAGCTGCTTCCGTCATTGTCACCAGATGCCACTCAGACAGAGGTAAACTGTGGAAAGGGCCCAAGATTAGATGCTCCTCATCCCGGTCTTGGAAAGTGTGAAATGGACACATTCACAGGGTAAGGCAAACCTAACACAACAAATTTCTTTTCCATCCCCATGCAGACTGCAACTCACATGGAGAAACTTGTCATGAATCCAGCTTAACTATCAATTTGAAATCCCAATACTTCTGCTATGAATCTGGAGCACTAGAATCTTGATGAACTACTGTTGAAATGGCTGCTAACAGGGATGTAATTCTTCACTAATTTTGTTCTCAAAGGAAATAAGGAATTTTAATCATTTTTATCCTGATCCAAGAAAGTCTTCAATAACTGGGCAGTTTTTGAAGACCAATCACAGTTTGGGACTTATTCTGTGAAAAATGCATTGTGTTCTTTTTAAAAGCATTTTGGGGGGGGGGTCAGAGGAAATATTTTCTATAGAGAAAATGCTATTTCTTGCAAAGAAAACACTGTTTTTCTGCACCACTCTCTGTGTGAATTTGGCACAGAAGAAGTCCCTAACTACAGCATTTTCTGCTCAGGAAAAAAAAAGCATTTTATGGTAGAAATAATAATAATACGCATAGAAATGCTGTTTCCTGTGCAGAAAAAAGAAAATTTTGTACAGAAATGGCAAATTGCAAAGATTCTTATCAATACCTCCTCATCAGGATTTTCCATCACTTTAGAAACACATGTTTATAAGCAATTTTACAAATATTTTTGAATGTTTTTTCTATCACTAGGCCTGCTGATTCTGCTTACTCACATTCAGGTTCATAGCATTCTTACAGGTATCAAGCTTAGGAAGCCTATATCCAGCAGTCAGTAGCTGCCAGTTTTCATGTCTCTCTAAAGTCTTTTCTGCATCTTACCGTCTTCCGGCGCTGGGGTGTGGGGATTGCGTGAGCAGCCTCTGGTGAGAGGCTCTCACATCTGGGGTCCTTTGGCTCCACATGAGCTGCCTGCTCATGCGAGAGCCCCACCTCTTTCTTCCCCAGCGCAGCCTGGGACCTTCTCAGGCTGCACTGGGGCAGGAAGCGCGACCGACGCAGCTCTGGAGGCGCTGCACATCAAGTAAGTGCATGCAGAGCCCGGGAGTAATGCGCAGATCGTGCATCATTTTCAATTTCTAGCTGAAAATGAAAAGATGCACAATTGGCACCTGCCCTACCCTGGAGTGTTGTGCAATTGTGAGTGCATCGTGTGGATCGCTCCTCACAATCGGGCAACACTCCAGGGCCCCTTTCGCATGGAAAATGCCATGCGAAAAGGGCCTAAGAGTCTAAGCATAACATTTATTCATATCACTTCCTGTTTATTGATCTTAGCCGCACTCTCTCTCTTTCTGCATAAGTTAGCCTGAGACTGAATTTCTGCAGTTAGTCTGAGTTTGTTTATCCTTCATTTTGTAATCTGCAGTCCTGCCCCTTTCTCTTCCATGTTTGAAAAGTGTGTGTTACAGAACCTCTTACCTTGAGATATTATCAGGCCTTTAGCATCTGTGAATAAATCCACTTATGTTTTTATAGAGAAGACTATTAGGCCATTTCCGCACTACAGTGTTAAAGTGCTGCTATTCCACTTTCAATGCCCTGTGGAATTCTGGGGTTTGTAGTTTACTGAGACCAAACAGCTCTTTGGCTGAGAATTTGAAGTGCCCTTCCCTAAACTACAAACCCCAGAATTCAATAGGAGGTTGATAGTGGAATAGCATCACTTTAACACTGTAGTGCGGAAATGGCCTAAGCCTGCTTTGTTACTCTAGACCTGTGTGTGTGAGGTAGTGGTGTGGGACTTGTTGTTGCTCCTCTTTCTGTTTGTGAATGCTAATTACTTTGCTTGTGAGATATAGTACTATCTCTCCCATTTCCCAACAAGTATTGACCACATGAAGGTGAGAGGGGCCGTTGATGAAGAAAATGTGCAGCTGTTTGCACAGAGGGAAAAGAAAATTTGTGAAGTGATCCCTACAGTCACTGGGTCAGAAGTAATCAAAACACCAACAAGTCCATGTGCCCATTTCAGAGAGGGCTGTGAAAACCAGTTGGTCTCATTTTTGTTGTACTTTTGAGAATCCTGCCATCTAAGTTTGCACTGGGTTGTAAGACTGTTTCTTCAAATATTCATGCATAGCTTGGCACTTGCTTTTCCTAAGGTACTCATTTTAAATGCATTTTTCTTATGCACTTTTACTCATTTTCCTATTGACTCTTAATTATTTGTGTGCTTTTTCCCAATTTACTTGCATATAATATGGGGGAAGAGAATCTGATGCTCACAGTTTCTTCTTGGTAACAAGCAAGTAATCAGATGCATGTACGCTTTTGTGAATCATCTCACAATCCATGAATTGGATAAATTAATTTTTAAAAATCTTAGTTAGTGATCATTTCAGGCCCTCTCCCTGGATCTCTGTCAGAGATAAAAAAAAAAAAAAAAAGGAGAGAAGGTCGTTCGCTGTCTGCAGAAAAGATTATTCAGACAAACCACAGTCTAGAGGAGAAGACAAACTACACCCCAAAATATAGTCATTTTACTCCCTGGAAAATTCCACCCGAAGCCTAAATGCAGTACTCGGTCCAGTTCAGGATGTCACTGCAAAGAAACATCTTACTTGGCTTGCCTCACATGCCTTCTACATAACCCTATGCCTGTAGCTTTGACCTTTGCTGCAACATCCTGGAACGAAGACATGAAACAACAGTATGCATGTAGCCCTAGGGACCTAACTTCATTAACATAAATAGGAGAAGCCTTTACTCCCTATCCCTCATGTCAGAAGTGCATTTAGCCTTCTCTCCCATGGTCTTCTGACAACATGAAAAGGTCTTTGTATTTAGGAAATGTTTCTAGCCTAGCAAATGGAACTGTTGGTCTTCTGCTGCTACGTTTATATTTTAACTGGCTGTTTCAGTCGTATCTTTTCTTACCTGTTTGTTTTATATACTATTCTAAATTTTATAAAGGGGTTGTGGGGAAATTTGGTCCATTCATATGTTTATAAGAGCTTACTCAATTTCACACTAATGGAACAATATGCAAAGCAACTTTCATTCGTTCTTTGAAATTTGTACTGTTCTAACTTTTACCATGGAGTTTACCAATCAAAACTCCATAACAAACTGGAGATGGATGACAGGTTGAGTATATTAATGAAAATAATGCTCAAAATCCATTATATTTGGGAAAATGCTTGCGAAAACAGTATGTTAAGTATTGTATACTCTTTTTGTGAATCTGGGTAGGAATATACATTTAGATGACAACATTATGGCCCTTTTCGCATGGCATTTTCTATGCAAAAGAGGGCCTGGAGTGCTGCGCAATTGTGAGGAGCAATCAGCACAACACACCCACAGATGCGTGATGCTCCAGGGGCCGGCAGGCACTGATCGCGCACCTTTTCATTTTCAGCTAGAAGCCAAAAATGGTGCATGATAGCGCATTGCTTCCGGGCCCTGCACACACTTACTTGGTGTGGAGAGCCTCCGGAGCCACGCCAGTGCGCTTCCTGCCCCAGCGCAGCCTGGGAAATTCCCAGGCTGTGCTGCAGAAGAAAGAGGCGGGGTTCTTGTGCGAGCAGGTAGTTCATGAGGAGCTGAAAGACCACAGACATGAGAGCTTCTTGCCGGAGGTTGCTTGCACGATCCCTGCACCCCAGCGCCGGAAGACGGTAAGGTGCATAAAAGGCCTAACAAAGGTCTGCTATGGACTTGTTGTTGCCAATGTGGTTTGAGAATTGGATTAAGACCCTGGGGACCAGGGATCAATTCCCTGGTCAGCCATGGAAACCCACTGAGTGATTTTGGGCACATCATACACTCTTAGCCCAGAAAACCCTGTGATAGGTTTGCTGTAGGGTTGCCATAGATCAGAAATGACATGACAGCACACAACAGCAATAAAGAACAACTTCTGTAGGACATGAACTTAGAAACATCACATTTAATGATGGTTACATGGTAAACCTGAAGGGAGAACAGAAGAGGGCCTGTTATTCATCTCCTCAAAAGACAGTAGAGAACAGACATGCTGCAAAAAAAAACTGCACATGCCGATAGATAGATGAGAGAGAGAGAGATGCAAAATTAGCTGAAATCCTGTTGGAGAGTTACAAATGTGTAAGCACCATAATTACAGTGCTACAAAGTGATTCCCTTCCCAATTCGCCTAGTATCCACTTGACTAGGCAGTAGTTGCTGCAATCAGTGAGGATCTATTTTCCTTTTCCATTGAGAAGCAACTGAATGACATTCCTATCCAGCCCTGTGGATAGTCTCTGGTGTGACAGGCAGAAGTAGGGCTCCTGTCACAATTTCCTCTCTCAGCAGAGATCATTTGTGTAGTTTGGGGAGGATGGAACAATCAGCTGTATGCCTCCCAATCATCAGGAGAACAAACCTCCATTGATCTCAGTGGCTACTGCCCAGTAAGTATGAAATAGGGGACTTTCATGGTCCCAATGCATCCCCTAAAATGGGGCCCATGTAGGGATCGTGAATACACAATAGTCATGAATGCGTAACTCTAGATCTTGTACACTTTGTTATTTTTTAATTTACTGATCAAGACCTTTGGCTAACACAAGAAACTCATTGATTGATTCAAATTATAATTTAAATAGAAATGCAATATGTTTTACCACAGTATTGAACACTATGACCAGATGACCTGGGTGTCTACTCCATCTGATGTCCAGGTGTTAATTGTTCCCGGGTATTCCTTATCTATAAACCGGTCCAAGTCTGAGGATGACTTCAAATAGAGGGCTGTTCTCTGTAAATTAAGACACAATTGGCCACCCTGTGATTATTTCTCCCATTCTCTGACATACATAGGCACATATCCTCCAGCTCTGAGTATCTGATTGGTCTTTGGACATACCTGTGTTTCACATAGACAGCTCATGCTAACTAAAAGAGGGCCTGAATAGGTCTATCTTACTCCAGTATGCCTTAGAATCAGGGAGATCAGCAACAGTCAGAAATAGCTCAACATGGCAAGCAGTGAGAGGATGTTTGGGCAAATTGCCATCATTTTGACATCTCACGGGATTTTTCACCAGGCTTGATCCCCTTAAGACTTCCTATTCACACTGCCTTTTTGTTTATTGAAGATAAGAAATCTAAATGCAACACAGTAACAAGACCACTCACTAACATCCCAAAAATGTAAGAATAAAGACGAGTGCACCATCCTATCACTGTTCAGTTTTGGATGACTTCAGCAGGGCATTCTGTTTTATTCATTTGTCTTACAAGCTCAATCTGGAAACATACAGAAAACAAATGCAATCATTTCAATAAAAGAGCCTCACGATTCCTGTATTTAGCTTCTGCAAATGAATGGTTTGTTCAATTCTGGACTAACTGTAACTTCTGGATGCTCTTCACGTGATGTTGCTAAAGTGTGTGTCATGCTACTGAGATTTGCATTTTCTGTGGTTGGGTGTAACTGGCATACCTATCATGGATTAGTGCACAACTTTGAAAATTTACTTTTTTTGAATATAGCTCTGTTACCAGGCTGTATGCCTACAATCTGTGATACAGTATGATTGGCTACAAATGCTGTTTAATTGGCATGAAACAAATACAGATCTTGCACTTATGACTGAAAGCTGAAAGGACTCTGATTGGAAGCTAGGACAAAGGACCTCAGCATGGCCAGGTCACAAGTTCAAAAAGCTCAGTTGGAGAGCTCAATGAGTTTTAGATGGTCCTGTAAAGTACCCAAGCGTAGGAAACAATAGTGAAGGAAACTGCTAGTAGGAGCAACCAAAAGGTTGACATCCTGTTGCCTTTTCCTATGGAAACTGTGCTTTTGTTCCCTTACCTTTCCAGTCATTAAGAGACTATTGTGACTTCCCTCACTGCCTTGTCATCTGCTGCAAAGACAATGAGAACCTTCCAGACCTCTTTGTTGACTCTGCCAAAGAACAATTAACATTCTATCCTCTGGGCAGAAAAAGAGTATTTTAATCCTGGCTTAGTGCATGGCTTTTTGCTAGTACTTTGTACACACCGTGCGAAGGCCCTCATATTCCAGTTTGTTGTACTGCTCTCAGATTCCCCTGTCTGAGACATCTTGCTTCAATTCTCTGCTGCTTCAGGAACAGTAACTGTCACCCAGTTTATCCCACACTCTTGCCATCCAACCTTTTTCTCCTTTTTCCTTGCTAGTCTTGGGTGGTTCATGAGACTATTTGATTGTTTGTGTGTGTTTGTGAATCCCCCACAATAAAAACATTCTATTTTAAAAAAGGTATCTTCTGAAATTTATTTCTGGTGTAATTCATAGAAAAAATATGCAGAATTACTGTCTTACAGGAAAAAAAAATTCAACAGTTCTTTCTACCAGGATATCACAAGCTCTTTCTGGCTTATAGTTTCAATGCTCTGAAAACAGACGTGGCTATAACAGTAACTGACGATAAAGCAACTCAAACAGATGTGTCAGGTCTATTATGAACTTTGATCGATTTTAAAAAATGGCACATACAGACAATAGCAAAAAGGAAATATTCTTTTCAACCTTCAGCTGGTGTCTCTGCATTAGTACCAGCATACACAAGTGAAAAGATCCTGGAAGTTACTCCCCACTTACAGGCCTCCTTTTTTGAGCTAATAATTCCTCACCTTTCCACAGAAGCATTGGCATTGCAGCTGGACCCCTGAGTCACTCACCTTTTGGGGTAACAGCTCCCACCATTTGCCAGCCAGCGTAGCCAAAGTTGTTACCCCAGACTCATTTTGCCCATTTTCTGAAAATATTGACTTGAGTAGTCAAACAGAAGGAGAGAGAGACAGAGAGAGACTTACTTCTCCAAGTGTTACATCTGAACCAGACCAATATGTTTTGAAAAATGGGCAAAATGAGGCAAGGGTGACAATCCTTCCCTTTTTAAAACTGATCACTTTGTATTATAGTTATTGATGTACTGAGCTTGGAAAAGGACTTGACATTTATTCACAGCACAATTATCTGTCAGAAGTGGCAAATTCACTTCATACTTTGTCTCTTTCCACAGTTTGGATATCTATTTCAATAATTTTTTCAGTACAGTACTTTCTGTTAATGTCAACTAACTAACCGTTAAGAATATATAAAATCACATTCTGCATTTTAGGCAGTGCACTTTTGCAGACTTGAAGGATTTTAATAAGATGACCTGATTTAGTAATGTAGCACCAACATCTATGCATATACATCCTATAGCATAAGGTAGAAGGATTCTTTGCTCCTTAGGTCTATCTGGTGGCACAGTGGTTAATGCTAGTACTGCAGCCACAAGGTTGTGGGTTCAATTCTGCCGGGCTCTAGGTTGACTCAGCCTTCCATCCTTCTGCGGATTGGTAAAATGAGTACCCAACTTGTTAGGGGCAATTAGCTAACACATTGTAAACTGATAAGAGAGCACTTAGCTGATAAATGATATAGAAATACACATGCCATGATTGGAGATAACATCAGGAGTTCCATTCCTGGAAGCACTGAATAAAAGCAGCCAACTGAGAGCATTTTGCTTCTCCAATTGAAGACAAAGGAGTCAAGTATGTTTTCCAGCTAAAGTGCTACGTGAAAATAATTCACCCAACACTTCAGCCATGTCATCCATCCACTTAAGATTGCAGGGAGACAGGGTAAGATCTGTTTCTTAATCATGTAATTGTTCCCCACCTCTGCTATATGGTTAATAAGCTTCACTAGTGTTGATCAGGTGGGAGGACTGTGTCCAGTTTGTGTCCATCCAAAATTTTCCAAAGGTAAGTGGTACTGTCAACAGTTGAGACCACGGGCCACATTTTGGGGGTATATCTACCCAGTGTTGCACATTTATACTGCTTTCTGTTATGATTAATGTTCAGGGAACTGGATCACATTGTTGCCCACATAGCAGTAATTTCTTTTTATGAAATTGTTTTTACAATCCCCCTGATTTTTAGTCTACCTAAGATATTCTGCTTAGCCTACTTAGCTGACTCAGATGTTGCACTACCCACTTGGTAGAAAAAATTAGATTTATATACATATTGTGGATGGTAAATATGTTTGTCCTAGCTTTTGACTCTAAATTGCTCCTAGAAGTGAAGACATTTTTTTGTTTTGTTTTAAAAGTATTCCAGATATCTTTGCACTGGTTTGGCATGTTGTTGCTGCTGCTACTGTTGTTGCTACTGTCATAACTTTGGAGCACAATCTTAACTAGCAAAGATGGCCAAAGGCCAGTTGAACCTACACTAGGCCAGGTGAGGTTATGTTGAATTCAAACACCTTCTGCCCTAGTGATGCTAGAAATTACTTAGGACTATCCTCACTCTGGTCTAACTTTGTGTGTAGACATTGTGGTGGTGTCCTGTGGCTCAATTAAGACACTAGAGCACATCATCAGCTTCTTATTAGCAACACTCTTGCAAGTCATGGGTTGTTAGGTAGTTAGGAAGTCTTGTTTGTTTGCAAGTATTGTTTGCACTGTTGAAGCTACATGGCTCCAACAGTACCTGTATGAGAAACCTATGGAAACCCCATGGAAGTTGATGGTAATAATAATAATAATAATAATAATAATAATAATAATAATAATAATAATAAAAATATCATGGTGTCCTACATACTCTCATAGAACGATATACATAAATCACTGCCTATGGTTCAGAGTTTGAATCATAATAGAAACAAAACCAATACTCCATACATTAAATAGACATGAGCAGCTTTGGTTTAGGTACCCTAATTAGTGTTCCCATATATTGAACTTTACAGACTACATTCCTCTGTTTGAAAGTCTTCTCTGTTCAAGACTAAGATCCAGATCAAAGATGAGAAAGGCCACAGAAATTGCCTATTGGCAATCTGCAGCTGGAGAGAAGACTGACCAGGTTAGCTAGTCAGTCTTTTCTATGTTGGTGAAATTGTACTCTTATTCAAGTTAAAGTAAATTCCAAATTTACACTTATATGTATGTATAAATGTATAAGTTAAATATGCATAAATAAGCATTTGCAAACAGGTATCTTCTTTTGTCTTTCTTTTTGGTGATGCACTTCTTCGTTTTTGGTGATATGTAAGTGATCATCTTATTCAAGAAAAGTATCTGTTGGGGAGGGGGGACTACAAAACAAAAGCCAGATATTCTGTTGAACCCTGCAATGCAAGGTTTGGCTCCAGAGTTGATAGAACCCTTGTCCAAGGCCATTTGTGGTAATTTCTTCTACTAGATTACTGGATGGCAGTGGAAATCAATTGGGATAACCTTCATTTCACACTTTACCAACAATGTCCTTGAGTACCCTAGGTAGAATCATTCCAGGACATGTTCAGGTATTTTAATTTGTATTTCACTACATCAGCCAACCAGCACGGGGAGACTCTAGCAGGACCTCGTGGTGCACTTTCATTTTATTAAAAGATGCTTCAGGTTAGCTATTGCTTAAGTCAGAGTTTTTACAGTTATGAATTAACAGAATGAAATGCACTGAATGCATTTCAGTCACATGGGTCTTCTTTGTTTCATTCTCTTTCACTGATATTTGTTGTTGTCCTTGTTATTTACCATCAAGTTGATCTTTACCTAGGGTGACCCTATGAATAAGAGAACTCCTACAGCTTCAGTCATTAACTGCCCTGCTCAGGTCTTGCAAACTGAGGCCATTTCCACACTGGGAATTTAAAATGGTGCAGAGCGACCTTCAACGGAGGTCTTCTGCACTGTAGAGTGGACTGGGGTGGACTTCTTTTTATATATACACACCTCAGTCCGGTTCTGCGCGACCAGAACTCTTTTTTGAGGTTTTTAAAAAGCACGGAGTGAGCGAAGCCGTGTAGCTCCGTTGCTTGGCTCCGGAGCAGATTTGCAGGCGTGCACAAGTGTGTGCCTGCAGATCTTCTGGGGGCGGGTTTTTGGCTGGCGAGCTTCTCCGGTTGGTGGAGAGCCTCCACCAACCGGAAGCCGCCATTTGGGACGCCGGAGGATTGTGGAGCAGTGAACTTGCGCTGCTCCTTGTGGCAACGAACTCAGCCGGCCAGAAAACAAAGCCAGTAAGCTCTATTTTCAGGCAATCCCCCCCCCACATGCAGAAAGGGCCTGAGAGTCAGTGAATCATGGCATCTCATGATGTGTTCAATGTTCAGCAGCCTCAGTTTAGTCATTTTTCCTTTTAGTGAGAGTTCAAGATAGATTTGCTCTAAGACCCATTTGTGTGTGTGTTAGGCAGTGCACAGTATCTTTAGGACTCTCTTCCAGAACATTTCAAGCTGATTTTCTTCCTGTCCAACTTTCACAACCATACCTAGAAAATGGAAATTCTGACTTTGGTATTACATCATATGTCAAGGATATACATGGCATGATATAGGTAATTACTGTGAATTCCACTTTGTCTGGCAACACAAACTTAATGCAGAATATTTAGTTTTACAGCCTGCCTGTGTGCTCACTATACAGTTAAACTTGAGGCAAAGAAATAGAACAGGCAGATATGTTTATGAAGAAGCAAGCACCAGCTTTCTCAGTAGAGGTTACAGCTGCAACTGAATTGTCACCTCCAACATACCAGCATTGTATGGTTGAGGAATTTACAACAGCCATAATGCCCTGCATGAGAACATTACTGCTAAAGAAAAGCTAGGTTTAAACACTACTTCTTTATAAAGCTTTATGATATGCTTTCTTTTATTAATTACATTATTTAGTTTTAATTTTATGTTATATGTGTTTACCCCTGCCGCCACCACTCCGCTAACCTCGTTTCTGTGCATAGAATTCTGGGTAAGATAAGCTCCTAATTAGCATGCCTCTTGTTTGTGAGGTTTACAAGTTTCAATTAAATAAGCTGTTTCCCTCCAAATATATTTCAAAACAAAAATTTCCCCATCATGTCAAAGGGCTGAAAGTGTCTTCCTCTTGAAAAGACTAATATTCTCTTTCTTGATTCTTTTCATTTCAGATTAAGAAGGTTTAGTTGGATTATGTTGATCCTGCAAAAAGAACTAGTAGAGAGGGCTTTCTATAGTATATTGTTGATAACAGAAGTTTACAAATCAGGCTTTCTCTTGTGACCTCAGTGACATTTTGTAAATGCATGGTGGTGAATTTTAAAGATATTATTGTTTAGATCCTAGCCATCACTGGGGATATTGTTCTCTGTTAATGTCTTTTCCCCCCAACCAGCTAAGCCTAGCGCCAATTTGGAGCTTGCTTTTCCATCAGATATTGATTCAAAAGTTCTCTTGTATATTTTTTTCCCCTTTATATTTAAGCTTAGTGGCCTCAATATGCTTTATATGTCTTTTTTTTCAGGAACAGCAGTGGTAGGTATAAGGTATACATCCTCAGAATAACAGGAGTGCCAAGAGAAAAGCTCAAAAGGAAACTCAGCTCTGTTAAGCATGCTGGGGTTTTGACTCCTAACCTCATCTGGCCCTCTTGCTTCTGATCTCCAAAATACAGTGTGAAATCTAATCAAACGAATCTTTCTTTCAACATCTCCAGCTGACCTAGAAATATTTTTTTTGGCTAACAATGATTGTGCACATCCCCTGGTTTTCCTGTGTTGGTGAGTGTATTGAAAGAAGAATGGCGAGGGCGGGAGGCAGATGAAGTAGTGAGGATTATGAAATTAGTAGCAGAAACAATCATTGTCAGTCATTGAAAATGTGTTGAGATTAATATATAAAAACTGATTTCAATCTATGACAATCTTTTTAGTTATATAGTCTCTGAGGGATGGCTGCAATTCTTTGCTAATTTAATTCTCAAAGGAAGCAACAAGTATTTTAGCAATTTTCTTCCTGCTGAGAGAAAATTTTTGAAAACTGTATAGTTTTTGAAGACTATTTGTAGTTTGGAACTTATTCTATGCAGAATTCAGTCATGATATTTTGTGCAGATATTTTGGTGCATAGAAAATGCTGTTTCCTGCACAGAAAATGCAGTAGTTTGGGACTTACATGCACAAAGTTCACAGTTTTTTGCATGGAAAGCCTGTGCAGAAAATTCTGTTTACCACGCAAAACTCAAGTGCATATTACACTCAGAATAAGTGCAAAACTGCAAAGATTCACCTGAGAAACACATTTTTGACCATTTTCCAAATACTTTTGAATATTCTTTCCAGCACTATTCTGAGACAGACATGAATAATTTTTAAAGAAATGAAAACTTGTTTTGTTTTGCTTAGCTCATATTGACAACAGATCACATCCAACAGAACTGTGCAGTGGAAATAAAATCTGGGCAGTTTTTTTCTTTATTGGTCATTTAAATCCCATATTCCCTCCCAAAACTGGGAGTCAACGTCGCTTGCTATTTAAAGTAAGAATAATACAGATAAAAGTATTTAAAAAAATGAATATTCAAATAGAATTGAGCTGTCCAGAATATTAGAATAATTTAAACATATACTTAAAAAGAAAAAAAAACAATTTAAAAACATAACAAGCTATTAAAACAGCCCAGTTTAAAACAACACTGTTTTAAAAATCCATTCTTTAAAGTTCTTCTGTTTTAAAAGGCTATCAGAATAAAAGGGCCTTTGCCAACTGACAGAAAGACAGCAAGGAGGGGAATGTTATTATTCTACAGAATTATACCACTTATTACAATGTTTCATCTGCCTATGGGTCCCAGGGATAGACTGTCCACAGACTCCCTGGCCACAATACATTCTCTCTCTTTGAATGATCGGTATGTCTTAGGCCATTTCTGCACGGGGTATTTGAAATGGTGCAGTCCGTCCTCCAGGGAGGATGTTTGCACCTGGGAGCGGACTGGGTCTGGACTACTTAATGTAGATCCGCACCTCAGCCCACTCCGGAACGACCCTAAATGGTTGTCCAGTGTGCTTTTGAAAGACTGGAAAAATCAGGTCTTTCAAAAGCATGGAGTGCGCCACTGTGAGCCTGCTCCCTTGTGCAGATTCACAGGCTTGCACCAATGCGAGCCTGAGGATCTGCCGGGAGCTGACTTTAGGCTAGTGAGCTTCAGCGGTTGGTCGAGACCCTCGACCAACCAGAAGCCACCATTTTCGACGCCAGAGCAGTACAGAGCGACGAGCACACCAGACCGGGGAGCCAGAAGATCCGATAATGTGGAAATGGCCTTAGGCTCTTTCCCCACAACCCTCCCACCCTGCCATGGGGATGGGAGATGGATGGAACTGCGATGATGGTTCTGCATGATGTCATCATGGTCCCATCCTTCTCCTGTTCCAGGCCGCACAATCACAGATTAAATCATTGGTGGGTTTTCCCAGTGCTTGTGCCACCATCCTGGTCATACCTGGCTTGCAGAAGCTGCAAAATGCAATGGCTGCTCTTCCTGCCCCAGCGCAGCCAGGAAAAGTATCTCTCTGTGCTACCATTGTGCTTCCTTCATCATGGAGCCAACTGGTGTGGAGGACAGCACTCCTGTCATGGCCCCCTTCTGGCAGAGCTGATGCTGGGATCTCCACCACATAGGGTGCAGAAAGGACCTTAGTGTGGAAGTGAAATGGGGGCTGCTACTGTTCTCTTCTGAGCAAAATTATCTAAGGAGAACAGTCTGCAATTGGATATAACCAATACTTCTCTCTTGTACCTTCTAAAGATAAACTAGATATGACACTGTTTATACTGTTAACAATTTTTTTTATTTTGTGCGAGGAGGTGTGTTTTGTAAAAAGTCAGCAGCAAATGCAGATCAGTACTCTAACTGCACTTAGTAAACCAGTCATACAAATGCTAGGTGTGTCAGGACATTCAGAATGTGAGTGTGGTGTGTCGAAGAAGGTTTTTCTGGTGGCCAGAAAGATGAGGTAACGTGCCCTTGGCAGTGCAGCTGCAAGGTTTGATATGGCTAACTTGCCTCACGGGGTCCTGCCTCAGGAGAGAGTATCCAGCATGAGAAGAATGTATGCTGTGGATGCATAGGATCACTCCATGTGTACGTGGGTCTGGTTAAGCCCTTAAAAAGACTTAGGTTTTGCTTTGTAAACTGCCTCAGGGCAAATTTGGAACTGCTTTTGGCCATACTCTTTGTCTCTCTTCCATGCTGCTTTTGTACTCGCTATTTGCTTCTAGGCATTCTGTCAGAAGCCCCAATGCTTATCTTGTGCTTTGTTTGAATAAACAGCATTTAGCCTTAACACAACAAGTCTGTGTGGCTAATTTTTCTAGTGTGGAGCAGCTGGCAGTGGTTTGGCACTGCTTCTTGATTTCTGCACTCTGCACATGCTCTGAGGTGCATATTTTGCACCCTGACAAGGTGATGGTGCTGCGTTTAGCTTTGGTTTTAGTAACATCCTCTGGAATGAGAATAAGCTGGTCACTTCTGGACCATTAAAAAAGGAAAATAGAACAGGACACCAACTGGTATATTAGTTGCATACTCTCATGCAAATCTCTAGAGGACAATTTAGAAATAACCTCTGCAATATTCTGTACCGTTATAGACTATTCTTGAGCAGACAAACTAAGAAACTATTTGCGTGATACATAAGAGGTGAGACTAGGATCCATGTGCAGAAAAGCCATCAGGAAAAAGCAAAGTATGGTGGTTTGCAGTTTAAGTCAGTGTCTCTGATATCAGAGTGGTGATGAATCCTGTTTGATTTTTACCCTGAACTTTAAAGGAGCTATCTAAACTGCAGAATCTATTTTGGAAGGGGGGTTCAGCACCTGGGTAGCTTCATTAAAGTTTGGAATAAACCCCAAAGCAGATCCAGCATCTTATTGATATGGAAACCATAACTTCTACTGGATTTCTTCATGACCTAAAGGCATCAGATCCTGCCTGATCTTGAAAGCTAGGCAGGATCAGCCCTAGTTAATACTTGGATGGGAGAACACCAACAACTGCCAATTGCTGTAGATTATATTTCAGAGGAAGGAACTGGAAAAAATATCTCCTTGCCTAAGAAAGCCCTGTGAAATTCATGGGATTTCCGTAAGTCAACAGGTGACTGGAAGGAACATCCACATCCACATCTGTCTATATTAAAAGTCTAAGGTCCAGCACAGCTCTTGTTGATATGGACTGTGCTCCCTTGAAAGCAATGGTGCTAAATTTATCATGGCTAATTTAATACATTTGTTTCATTGGGACTTGGCCATGGTTAACTTGAACTCAATTAGGACCGAAGTCTCTTATGGAGTTAGCACAATGCTTTTAGCTTTTTATAAAGCTGACAAAGACTTCCTTTTTTTGCTGTGTTCATTAGTGCATCATATAAAAATGGCAAATCTGTTGTCAAGATCTTCTATTCTTGTAACATGAGGTACCCTTCAATTTGTCTCAGCCCTTCTTTCCTTCCTTTCCCCTGTACTACCTAAGAATATTACAGCCTCCACAATGGGTATTTTTACTAGACGTGACATGTCTTTAACAATAGTATTCCAAAACTGGTGTAGTCTGTGACAAAATGACAATGACACTGTGATGACTCACAAGATTTTCTCTTGGAGTGGAGACAGATGTAATATAAAAAGAAGGCTCACTGTCCATTATTAAACTGCTTCATAAGTCTGCCTTCACAAAGGTAGGGTCAAATGATCAGCCTGTCAACAAAGTCCTTTCCCACTTGAACTCTTACTTCTTCTTGCTACTTCCTTCTCTTGCCTCTCTCTCTCTCCTCAGCCTTTGGGGGTCATGGAAAAAAAGCCTGAGGAATGTTTGGCATTGAGGTTCTTGCTGGTAGGATATTATGTTAGCAGTCCTTGTAGAAAATGGTGAAGCATGCAGTAACATTCAGGAGAGAGAGATGGAGAGAACTGGGTAATGAAAATAACATTTGGTTAATGGTCAAAATTCATGTATTGATGTTGTTCTTTGCCTAGTGTGTTTTGAAAGTTAGTTTGTAGTGTAGCTGAAGAATATACTCTGTGCCAATTTTTTATATTATGCCCAAACTGGTTACTTTAAGGTGTGTCAAATGCAAATACAATCCCTAAAACAAGAGTGGCAAACTATTCTGTTACCCTAAAACGTAGGTGCCACGAGGGCCACCTTGCAATGCCAATACCTTTGTGCAAGAGTGGGGAATTAATTAGCTCAAAATTCAGAGGCTTGTGAGAGAGAGGTGACTTAGTGAAATCTGACTACCAGCGTTTATGGGCTCATGCAGGAAAAGAACCAGCCAAAGAATAAAATTGTGAGCTAAAGATGTGTTTTATTGAGATAAATTCACTCACGCAAGCAATGGTTCTAACAATCATTTATTCACACAAGGCTAACTGAAGAAATTAGGATGGAGGACTTCGAGGGATTTGGGCAATACTTATCAGTCTGGAGAGAAGCAGAGGAAGCAGCAACATGGCTTAGGCAGAAACCTAAGGACAGTTCTCACTCAGGAATTAGACAGAGTGGTGTTTGGATCAGTGAGAGACTGCACTGAGCACCCTCAAATTAGAGGTATTTGTACCCAAAAAATGTCCCAAGGGTACGATTGTGACTTGCACTCCCACCTAAGTGGACAATGGGAGTTGCAACAC
The DNA here is from genome assembly GCA_948474755.1 of Ctenosaura bakeri. NCBI lineage: Eukaryota > Metazoa > Chordata > Lepidosauria > Squamata > Iguanidae > Ctenosaura > Ctenosaura bakeri. The sequence continues at coordinate 380,786 of CAOLHI010001023.1, forward strand.
AAACAATAAAGTCCAGACAGAGTTTATGGGTTTTGTGTTTGAGTGACAAGGAGATAATGGTTGTCGTAACAGCTGGAGTTTGTGGACAGGTGGGGAAACAGTAGGAAAAAGTCCAGGTGCTCAGGGGCCAGGGTTAAGTCAGTCACAATTTGGTGGGAAGCTTCCCTATTTCAACTCTGAAAGTCTACTTGTATTCAGAGCAGCCACACTATTGTCCTGAACTGCCTGGGTCTCCTGCCTAGAGGTAGGTGAGGCTGATCTTCCTTGCCATGTCATATTTACAGTCAGGAACTTCCCTCTTCCAGCTTGACCTTGTCGTCACCTCAAGGATCATTTATATCAGTGCTAATTAATATGGTGCCAATTGAATATTATTTGCCAATTAAACCATGTCAATCCTGGGAGGTGTGTGGGGGGCAATAATAATTTACTCTTCAACTGTTTGAACTACAACTCCCACAGTCCCTTACCTTACCTTAGCTGGGCCTTCTGGAAGCCAACATTCAAACTACCAGAGGGCCAAACTTTTTCCACCTAGAATGCAGGCAACAAACAGGTTGAATCATGTGACAGCCTAATACATGCTGAATCAAGATCCTTAGGGTTTCCAATATAATAAAACAGTTTCAGTGTTTTTGATTTCCTGCAGGACCTACAAAGCATTACAGAACTGTGCATCTCCTAGCTTAGAACCCTTTTTCAAAACTGCATTTTTACCATGTGGCTCAATGCCTGCAAGTAAGGGATAGAGAAAAGTCTCTCAAAATGATTCCCTTTGATTCATTCTCACATAAAAAAAAGAGAGAGGGCTGTTGGCTTTCTCTTACTGTTCCACACCCACCGTGACTTGCTAGCAAATAAACAGGTGCACCTGCATCTGTCAGCCCTCTATCATTTTTTTAAAAAATAAACCACATGAATTTCTCCCTGGACTGGCTGACATTCTGCATATTTTAGGCCATTGGCTATAAGCCTGCCTTTCCTTTCCCTTTTGTTGTAAAAATGACTCCATGGTGGATTTGAAAAAAATAGGTTTGCTTTGTTGCGGAAAGCTTGCCAGACTCCCTGTATTGATCTGGTGAGAGTAAACCAAAGAGTTTATGCCTTCTCTTCAAGTGGCTAATTCCTTCAAATCAAAACAGCACAGAATTCTGTAATAACAACAGAGCAGAAGAGGATGTTTTGTAATATAATAACTCTGTCTGTATGGTTGAAGGGGAACAAATGTTTTTTCCAACTCCCCACAGTCATAATGAAGAAAGGCAGGTTGAGGAGCTTGGGATAATTATTTAGCCATCATAAATATTTATGAAGTGGAGTGTGCAATGCAACAACTTAAAGTGGAGCTGACAATTGCAGCATTCTTCATCTCATTTCATACTAACTAAAAATACTTAATCTTTTTTCCTGAAGAAAAGAAAATCATTAATCCCAAAGATATCTTTGGTTAAGTGGAGGTGCTTCAAAGTATTGGGGGGGGGGGAGAAGAAGAAGGAGAAGGAGAAGAAGAGGCGGCAGAACTAAAACAAAATGTAAACCCACATGGCTTTTATAAGAAGAGGATGGTTACTAAGGTTCTTTTAAACTTTGGCTCCTCCTCACAATATCCTCCTCCAAACACTATATATTGAACATGTCTAGTAAGTTCCACACCTGTTAAAAGGCACAAATTTCTAATCCTGACATTGTCTGTGTATTGCAGAAAGCCAGATATCCACTCCAGAGTTAGGTTGGATTGACTGGACATGATAGGGATGCATTGAAACACTGGTTGGTGTCCTGTAAGTGGCAGACATGCATAAGTCAATTTTACACCTGCATGTGAGTTTTATCATTGATGAGGAGGATGATATTCACTTCCTCTGTGATGACCAAAGCCCCCCTGGACTTTCCACAGAGCCATTCCATTCACTGCCCTGCTCTCCAGTTCCTTGGAAATTCCTCTGTTGAAATGGGGAGGGGAAGATGCATGGTTTAAAATGTAGGTTTTGAGGGGCACTTTCAGTCAATACAATGATGCACCAACCATAAAGTGAATTATTGTAATTACAATGTCAGGAGTCAGATTTATGACATGGTAATTACTGAACCAGATGCAAACATCGTTTTATGTAGAAAACGGTACTTTTTATGCATACATTTTTGTGCAAATAATTTTTCATAAATGTTAAACATCATGGAAAAATTCCACAGAGTGGTACCTATCTGCCCAAAAAACCCTTGTGCTCAGTGGAGCAAAAACTTTTCGGTGAAAGTCTACAGCCTTGGTGGCATCGATGACTTTTTCTACCCCTCTGTTTCCCATGTTAGGCTGGAAGGTCTAATTGGAGGCTGCAGCCATGTTTAGCTGAATGCAATTATTGCCTTCCACATCATTGGGAAGCCTGACTATGGAATCAGAAATGGATGTAAACAACCTGAAGGCACACAATAACACAGTGATAGTCAAGAATATTAATCCTTGGAAGTCCGTGTATTCACAGGTGCCAGTTTAGAGATGTATCATTCCTCAACAGATGAGGTGGTATTTCTAAATGTGAATAAATAGCTGAGTTAATAAATTTAAGATGATAATGTTCTTCTGTGTGACAACTATAGCGTAGCCTGCCTGAGAGATGCAGAGATAAAGACTCTTATGAAAGTGTAATGTATCACTTTGTCTGCAGAAAACAGTGTTTTGCACAAAAGAATGTGTCTTTCTGTGCAAAATAATTTCCCCTCCCCATGCTTTAGAGCACTTTTTAAATACTGGGGAAACTTGGGCAAGATTCTCACTGGTCTATTATTTTTTTCCTAGGTGGTTTCCTGACAGTCAGGAAACTCATTTTTCAAACTGGGAATGAAAAAAAAACCCCACAAATATTACTGCCATTGTTAATTTAGGGCATCATGTTCCCCATGCTGCATTATAGTCCCAGTCTTCCACTATTTAGAGAGCCAGATTCATATAAGCTGCTCAGGGTGAAGGATGAGGCATCAAGAATCCAAACAAACAAAATAAGCATACAGGGCATGATGGCAACCTTTAAAATAGTCTTCCTGAATCTGGAACTTGTCAGATGTGTCACTTCATTCTCATGCAGTTTGACCCTTGTCCTGCTATGAATGAAGGATGCTATAGTCAAACACTCCCTGAGGGCACCATGCCGGGATAGGTTCTTATAAAAGAAATATGAAATCCTACAGGTAAGCAATTAGTGGGTAAGGACAAGACAGTACTTAATCTGCTCCAGAATATATTATTTCAGTTTCTTTTTAGTATTGGGTACAGAAATTATTAGCCACTGGACGAGGCTAAGGAATAATGCATACAATATCAGTTTGCAAATAGTATTTTCCCTTCCACTAGTAATACATGCAAAGAAGTCTCCATCTCCACGCATGTTATCTTTGCTTCAGATGGTGAAATATGGCCTGGAATTTTAGATGATCTGAAGACATACCGATGTTCATCCAAGCATCCTGATACTTCCTTCTTATTTCCCAGGGTCCTCCTTTCAGCTCCACTTCTGCTGATGCTCATCCATCTGAGTTTGCTACTAGACAAAAGGAGAAACACTATTTTAATATTCTGAGTGACCTGAGAAAGCATCAGTTTAAAGTTGCTGATGTCTGGGTACAAATGCATTCGGGACTGCTGTGGTATGAAAGGCATTTATTTTCAGCCAGCGACAGTAACTTAGGGAGGCAGGCTTGACACTGAAACGAAAAGTAGCTCTACTAAAGTTCAGTGCAAGGAAGGTGCATCCACAGAGTTGTTTTATGTTCTTGCTCCAAGTGCAACAGAGTTAAGAGCAGAGCAGATGACTGTGAGGAAATGTAAAGTGTAGCATATGAGGAGGAAAAGAGGAAGGGAGGGGGAGAAAGGAAGAAATATTTTCCCATTAGATAATGACAACCATACGCATACTGGTAGAAAATTGCGTTTGGAAGGTAATAATGGTGTGAATTCTATAATAGATAAATCAAAGGTAGTAACTGGGGAAATACAAAAGGCACCCAATCTCTTTCCTACTGGGAAAGTTGTCAGAGGTGCAAGAGATCAGTTTAGTCATGGGTTGTTGTGAGGAAATTGCTCTTGTTTGATGTTCCACAAGCAGTTCATGCAGTTTCCTAGGAAACATCCTTTCCCACTTAAAACCTAATTCTCTTGCATTGCTGGATCACATGAGTCACACTGCCTGACTTTTCCTTTACCTATTAAAATATCCTCAGCAGGTATCTGCAGAAATCCACTCAATCACATAGATTTATTAGCTCTGATAACCCAATTGTTATTAACTTTTAACCCTTTACCCCCCAATATTTTGAAGAGGTTTTTTTCTTTTTGTTTTTCAGGTGGTTGAGGAAAGGAGATAATCAGCAGACTAGTAAAGCAGATTATATATATATATATATATTCTCAAGGAAGAACAATGCATACCCATATGGTACAATGTTACCTTTTATGTTTTATGTGAATACAACTCCCTGCTTTCCTGTAAGTAATAGATGATGGCAAGTGAATCCCTTTCCTCTCTATTCCCTACAAATATGCAAAGTAATACACTTTCCATTTCCAGAAAAATATTTGCTTCAGAGGGCCAGAAAGAGAGAAAGTAGATTTTGAACATAGCAATCTCTGTCTCAGATGTGTTATTGATCAGCCCCTCTTGCCATTGCTACTACTTCTCTTTTCTGTCATGAGTTTGAGTCGTGTTTCTCCTTTTCATCAGGTCTTTCTCACCAATAAATGGTGTGTGTAAGTGTGTGCATGTTGATTCAGTTCACGAAGACTTGCAGTAACATGTGAAATAATCCAAGGCTTTTCTCATGTTTTTCCTTCTTTTTATCATTTCCAGAGGTATCTGGATACATAAGAAAGGGCCTTCTTAGTGGATTCTCTTAAGCTCTGGAATTGTAGCGAGGCTACAATTTCTCCCTCCTTACTGTCTTTCCACGAGCAAAGACTTTTCTATACCAACAGGTTTGGAGTAATGGAGTACTGTACTGGAGAAGTTCTTGAGTACATTGTACATGTCTTGGACTTTATCCAACACAGAGCTGTTCTTGAACCCAGTGTTCCTTGTGATGAGAAGAATACAGTTGTACTTTATGTATGTCTGCCGAAATTGCACTTCTTTTCATTTTACACTGACAATTTAACAAGAAAGTTTAACATAAACAATATTGGATTTAAACAAGGATTGCTCAGGCTGGGGTGGGGGTAAGTTTGGCAGTAACGGGAGAGCATGGGAAAAAAACCTGTTTCTGCATTGCAGTGGGCTGTTTCCTGCATTAAAAAGCTCGCCAAAGTAAACAGAAAAGGTTTCTTTTGAATGATTCCCACCATTTGTCACTGAAATTTAATAGCACATTCAAAAGAAAAAAGGCACATTGGGGCTAGCATTTCTATTCCTTTTCAAGAGCTTTTAGTGATTTGGTGGTGAAATTTAGCACTGCACCCTATCACAGAGTATTAGTAGTATTTTGGTTGTTTTTGGATTTGCTGGGCAAAAATATTTGCAAGAACAGTTACCTTGTGGGGGGGAATGTTAAAAGAAGCAGTATTTAGTGGTTTGTTTCTGTGTTTCTGATCAATTATCCTGTCCTGTTGTGCTTGATTTGGCTGGCATCATATTAGTGGCATAAGAAGACCTAAATTAACTTTAAGGCCACATATATCTACTTGTGATTGCAGGTGAAGTTGTCCCCTCCTCTCTCTGCACTGACCAAATCCTTCCTGGACTTACCATAGAGTCACAGAAGGACCTTCCTGGCCATTTGTGAATGGGGGGGGAGGTCACAGAAGCATCTGACTATGTTCCTGTAGCTTGAGGTGAAATGTTTATATCAGCTTCTGAGACCTCAGGAGGACATCAGCGAAGCAGGGTGCCTGATCTCGTCATGGGGATAAAGCCACATGCTTCTCTGAACTGCCCTCTCTTCCAGGCATAGATGGCTGGGGGTGGGAGGGCAACAGTAGGTCTGTGATGTAAAAAGATCAATGTAGCATAGTTCTGCATGCAGAAATACCACACTATGCCAAACCATGCAGGACTGCAGCCTTTGTGTGTACGTTATATCTCTTTATATGTTTACTACTTTCACAGAGGGAAAAGGCACTCATTTTCTAAAAGATAATTTTCATAAAATGCCAAGAACATACTCGAGAGAAAAAAGAACACTTTTTATCTCAGTCTCATACAAGAGATGAGATCTCACAACGGGGTTGGAGCATCCTTGGCAGGTTCTCTCACCCCGCTGGGATAGTCTATCTCAACTGAAATCTCAGTAATGGAAATGTTTTAGAAGTAGATATATAACTCTCACCTGAAATATTTGTCATAGCTGCTTGGGAGACATGTCATTAATTAATGTTGCACCTAATAGAGCAAAACTTTCTCGAAATCTTCAGAGGGCTACAATTCTTATTCTGTTTCCATCTAGTGACTGGAGAGAAATCAATAAGCTTGCCACCTTTTTAGTGCCTCTGCCTCTCCCAGGTGTGCAGATGTAAGACATTTTCCTAAACAGCTCTTACAAACACTTCCAGAAGATGCTGCTTCCAGAACTTGACACACCCAGCACTTTTCAAGAACAAAGCCAACCTTGACCTCGTTCTGCAGGTGTCAAGTACAAACGTTTCTTCCTTGCCTGTTAAGGATACAAAATCAGTTATATATCTTTTTTTTTAAAAAGTCTTCTAATTTTTAAAAATAACTACTCATTCTCTATTTGCTTGTGTTCCCATTCCTTGCTATATATTTCTGTGTTCCAACTGCCACATGGCTTATTTTGCTACATCTGGTGAGTAGGTGGTGTTAACATGCCAGTGCTCTCTGGAATATTTGGAACATGGGAATCAGATTTCACTTCTACTTTCTCCTGCTGTCTTGTTTCTCCCCACTTCTGTGTAAAAACCTTCATTATTGTCAGGGGCAGGCAGTGGGGTGGGGGGAAGTAAAGTTATACCCATTTCTAAATGTGGAGAATTTATACTGTGTCCCCAGAGATATTTTTTTTCCTTGAGGTTCTGATGAAGTTTCAAGCACAACAAACAGAAATGAACCATTCTGTTAGCCAAGTAAATAGTCCAAGCCCTATTATATCATGCCCGGCCAGTTTAGAGGTTTCCTACTGCTGTCCAATCACTGGTGCTGATGTTGATCCTATACTTCTGTGCCTCAAGAAGACTTTGAGGCGTAAATAGCAATGGTCTTTATTTGCTAGTAGGCATGGCTGAAAATTTCATTTCAGTTTGTTTTCAATAAGAATTTGTGATAATTCACAAACCTGTTCACATCTGGGTTGGAAAGAATTTGAGATTTTATAAACAATAACCACAACCACAAATATAGAAGAATCAAAAACTGAGAAATATTTCTAACCAGGCACATGACTTTAACTTTTAATCGCTATATATTCACCCATGTATCTAGTGCTGAATTAGTGTTTCCACCTCTTATTTTCTGTGACCCACCTTTTCTTTGTGCCAGTCTAGCCTGTGTCACTGGCTTTCACATGCCCAGCATAATCCACTGCAACTGAGGAGTGGTGTCAAAATCATGATGGCCATAGGCTGAAAAAAGGGCATGTCAACAGAACAGGCAAAAATAGTATATATGAGGCAATCTTAGGACTACCTGAGTGACATGGGTGCCATGCTGAGATGAACTACATCACTGGTGGTAGTGAAAGAAAATTGAATTTGTATGATCAGGTGTCTGTCAGTTTAGAAGGCAAAAGGAATCACTTCAAAATAAGATAACCCACACAATAATAATAAAGAGATGAATATAACTTGTTATTCTGTGTCTTCAAGTTGACATTTGCCTATGGCAACCTTGTTATGAGTGTTTCTTGGCTGGATTTCTTCAGAGGAGTTTTGTCACTGGCTGAGAAAGTATTACTTGCCCAAGGTCACTCAGCAAGTTTCTGCGGTTGAGTGGAGATTTGAACTCAGGTATCCGAGAGTCCTTGTCCCACAATCAAACCACTACAATGCACTGTCTCATTGTATATAAGCACATCACCTAAGATAAACAACAACAACATGTTTTTAAAAACCAAAGGCCTAGGAAGCCCTTGTTTCCATGATTTATGTAATGTTGAGGGCATTTCACCCTGTAGATATTGACAATGTTGGGGGCAATGAAGAGGAGAGTGATTGGCCTATTTATGTCTGTGAAACTTTAGAGGAGATATTAGGGTTGGTATCAGCTATCCTTCCCCCGTCCCGAAAATATGCTCAGCACTTTGAAAGAACCTTTAAAATTCTGACTACAATTTGAAGCGTATCCACCACCCTGATGACACAGAAGTCACCAGCTCTCATGGGGAGGGGGGAATGCCGTGAGATTAAATCTATCCACTTTCTGCATTGGACTGAATGCTTCCAAAAGGATCATTTCCTCTCTTTCCAGGTCTCCCTCTGGGATAACTAACAGAGCAAAAATGCCCTAAGACAGACATTGGCAGCCAGGCTAGAACCTGAACCTTTGAACATGGCATGTCAAATAGCATGTCAAAAGGGGCATTTCAGGAGACTGGGAAATGGAGGAGATTGGGAAATGCAGAAAAAAGACATCCCTGCTCCTGAGAAACTTCCTTCTTCACATGGGCCTAAAACAGCATCCCAAGGCTGGCTGAAGCCTTTTAGAGTAAGTGTGGGCAACTGTAGAAGACCTGTGGGTCTCACAAAAAGCCTTCAGAGACCCACTGTGGTCTTCAGGCTGCACAATTTTCACCCTGTGTTACACACTGGGAGACACACGACAACATTTTATTGCTGTTTCCCCTTTGTTTTCAACAATAAGTGTTTTAGGAGGGTATAATGGGTTGAAATCTGTGCCCTTTACTCTAGGAACTGATAAGTAGAGCTATGATGATTAATATTTTACCTCATCATTTACTCTATGTAAGCAGCAAGGTTAAGAATGCAGGTGACTTGGACCAACAGAATAATAAATATCAATACCTGTATCTGCTGAAGACAGGAATGTACTGTTTGACTCCAGGGACACCCTGCTTTTCCTTCCTGCTGCCATTCCTTGTAAAAGAGGATCTTCATCAGATCTAGTATGACAGTGCATATCTTTCCCTTGAGCCTGCTTCGAGCCTCCTTCAGGGCTTCGGTCATCTTAATACCCAAGAGAAATTCTAAGCCTGACAATGCTTTAACCAGATACAATGACTATGGAAATGAGCTAGGATGCAGCAGCATGTGCTCTGAGAATGGGTTTAAATTCTGTCATTATCACATTTTAGCATTACTTTGGGGCCATGCATTTTAATTACTCCCTAGAGACCAAGAGTTGCCTAGTGCCAACTTGTCTGCAGCTATTTATGAAATCAGATTGTTCCACCTATATTTTGATGACTGGAATGATTTGGATTGCAAACTTAGCAGATTAAAAATAAGTTTATCAAGTTTCCAAAGTCCATGGGAGCTAAGTTAGCTCAGCGCTGACCTTATCAGCATTGCAAGCAACTGGGTTCACAGTATGCACTACTTGACAATGGACGGTCTTTCTTAAATAGGTGTGACTCCATGCTTACACAGCCCAAAGCCACTATTTATCACAGCTTCTCAGTGTGTGGAACTGGCATGCATCCATTTGACATATGATATAAAATTCTCCAGGTGTTCTCCCAGGTGTTCACTAAAGGCATGGGGAAGACAACGGGACTGAGCATGTTGGGCTTGCCTCTTTCTTCATGAGGGGCTAGTTAAATGTGAAGGAAAGGTTAACATAATCAGGCAAACATAAGAGAATCCCTGCCACAGGAGATAAAAGGACTATCTACTAGTCCAGCATTCTGTTTGTGTAGTTTCCAGCCAGATGAAAAGCACAATACTACACTTTTCTTATGTTCCTCAGCAACAGATACTGAGACTTGATCACTGGAAGTACTACATAGTCACCATGACTAGGAGATATAATGCACCGAGAACTGTAGCAAGATAATAAACTTCAAAGCTGGGGTGGAGACCCCTCCATTGGCCAGATGTTATAATCCAGTCCCTGGCCACAGCACTGTCTGGACTTTCCTGCAGGGAAATCTGGATATGAGGAAGATGATACAAGTAACGTGCCAGCTAGCTTCACTGTGTATAGTCTTTCCCCAGCTGGGGAACCCAACGGGCATTGAAGCTGGATTTCTGATCAAGGCACTACTTGGAGAAGCACTTTTCCATCCCAGCATCTCCTTAGTCTAGTTGGATATCTTTTCTCTTTGGTGAGGATACACAAAAGGGAATCCATATTACTGTCTCCATTCAGTGGCCCACAGAAGGCCCCAGGGGGCAGGGAAGGGGATAGGATTAGAGTGTGGAACAGATGGTGAACTTTCTATACCTCAGGTAAATGCTCTTCTTGGCAAAACTCCCTGCAGCTATTGTTCTGACACTTGGAAGTCTTGGTCTCCTCAAGAAGGGCAACTGTTCCCATAAATTTCTGAAACTTTGGCCAAGACTTTTTTTTTTCTTTGGCATTTCTCTTTTTAAAAAATATGAATCAAAATGAATAGTCACATAACACAAACATCTCTGCATCTATTTAATCACTGGTAGGAAAAATTCCCTCACAGGGGACTATTGCAACTGTGAATTTCATGCAGTTCTGAAAAATTGCAGGGGGTGGGGGAGAGTTATTGTCATTTGCTGATTTCCAGTGATTGTCAATGGAAGGCATGAAGATCTGGATTTCTGTATTCAATTTTAGCTTAGGATTTGGATGTGAGTTAAAATTGACAGCCTCTGGTTATGGCACTAAATTGGGGTCAAACTGAATCTTGGGGTCACTCAAGGTGTAGGTATGGGGTGGGGGGAGAACTGATGCCCTTGCCTGAAATAAGAATTCTACCTGCCCTATAAAATTTACCTTTAGTCCTCAAATTTCCAGTACTACCAAGAGTAAAACATTGAATATTGTTCACACTTAGTAACTTTGCCTGCTTTTTTTCTTTGGATATCTAAACTGTATTACTAAATGTGGCACTGAGGTTTTAAGTTACAACAGGAACTGCAGGAAAATTTCATTTGTGGCCAAATTATTATTTGGGGTGGCAATGCCCTCTCCCCCCCCCCCCGGTATACTCCTGTGGTCAGCTCACAAATTTGTTTATTTCTATATAATAATTTTGCATTCAAGTTTTACCTTGAAAGGCAGAAGTATTTTGAAGTATTTTGATATACAGGTATACCTCACTTAACAAATTAAATGTGTTCCTAGGGATTGCTTCTTTAACAGAAAATTTGGTACCAGAGACAGTAATATCATGGAAAGAAATGGCAATTCAACATGTTTCAGAAGATGCTTCATCCAAAACTAACAACATGCACCTGTGAAATGAAACAACCAGGCCAGGTAATCTTGCATAAGTAGACAAAACCATTTTGAACCTTCCAGAGACAACTCAAAATTTTCTTCCAAAATGCATCCAAAGTTTTTTTTTAAAAAAATTTCATTAGCCCACTTTTCTTATGATTTCTAATTTGGTGGCCAAACTTACAAGATTTTTTTTTTTTTAGCATGCTGGGGGTAGCTGGTGTGACAGGTTGATCTTCTTTCCTCTTTTCTTCTTCTTTTTCTGTTCACACATGATCAGTAAGTGTTTCAACAGAGAGAAATGTAGGGTCCTGCACTTGGGCAGAAAAAATGAAAGTCACAAGTATAAGATGGGGGACTTGTGGCTGGATAGCAGTACGTGTGAAAAGGATCTAGGAGTCTTGGTAGATCATAAGCTGAACATGAGTCAGCAGTGTGACATGGCAGCCAAGAAAACCAACATGATTTTTGGTTGCATCAATAGGAGTATGGTGTCTAGATCGAGGGAGGTAATGGTACCACTCTTTGTTCTGCATTGGTTAGGCCTCATTTGGAATATTGTGTCCAGTTCTGGGCACCTCAATTCAGGAAGGATATCGACAAGCTGGAACATGCCCAGAGGAAGGCAACCAAAATGGTGAAGGGTCTGGAAGCCATGTCCTCTGAAGAATGGCTTAGGGAGCTGGGTATGTTTAGTCTGCAGAAGAGAAGGTTAAGAGGGGACGTGATAGCCATGTTTGAATATTTGAAGGGATGTCATGTTGATGAGGGAGCAGGCTTGTTCTCTACTGCTCCAGAGACTAGGACAAGGAGCAATGGATTCAAGCTGCAGGAAAGGAGATTCCACTTGAACCTCAGGAAGAACTTCCTGATGGTCAGAGCTGTCCAGCAGTGGAATATGCTGCCTCGGAGTGTGGTGGAGTCTCCTTCTTTGGAGATTTTTAAGCATAGCTATCTGTTGGGAATGCTTTGATGGGTGTTCCTGCATAGCAGGAAGTTGGACTCGATGGCCCCTGGGGTCTCTTCCAACTCTATGATTCTATGATTCTACGATTCTGCAGGCAGCAGCTGTTTAACTTGCCTGGTGAAGGCAGGCACACACCAGAACAGTCAGATCAGCTAGAGAAGAAGCTAATCTCTTCCCAGATCAAATGTTACTGTGTTGTTTACAACAGACACTTCTGGCAACCCAACACTGCCAGTGTTTCTCCAGCCCTCCTTCACATTCCTTCACCCTCCTCTCAATGTTCATGCTGATAAAAAAAACTTCTAGCTTGACAGAAGACAAGAAAGAGGAAAAGTGGGGCTGGGTAGATATAAAGAAAGGAGCTTCTTTGTCAGAGGCTTTGTTAAATTAGATATACTTGTATTAGCAAATTTTCTCAGAATAGTCTCATCACATGCTGCTCCTAAACGTGGATAAGTTTTGGAACTGCAGCTGTCAGAGAGAAGTGACGGTTTGTGAAAATGTTGATATAGCACTCACATTCTTCCTTGTCTTAATTATAAAAAAACAGTTTACAAGCCAGCATGTTCTGCATCTTGTATGCTTGAATTAGATTTCCCTGCACAAGTTTCACTTTGGGTTGGGTTTTATTTTTACAGGTAACATTCAATTACATTTAGGCAAGTATGTGCATTCATGGTATATCACACTAATCTTGGCATTCCTCACCTTGCAACCTTTGCAGGACCAGTACCTTGGAATTCAGAAATGGTTTCCTTGAAGCTAATCAGCCTTTAAATGTGATGCTTTCCTGCACTGCTACAAGAGCCCTGGGTTGAACTATTGATTGAAAACCAAATGTCATGATGTGGTATTATAAGATAGAACAATTAAACTCTTAAGCCAAAAAAGAAACAAAGAAAATCCACCATAGCTCAGTATGTTTTAAGCATTTTACATATAGTTAGAGCAGTTAGTTTTTCAAGGTAATTTATTATGGCATATTCATAAGGCCCCCAAAGTAGTTAATTAAATTTAACTTTTTTTTTAAAAAAGCAGCTTTGATTTTCTGTTTCACAAAAGTGTTTAACATAAATGTTTTATAGTTACTTTTTTAAAAAAAAAATCTGAATGTTGCAAGGCACTGGTCTGTCATCATCACTTCAACATCCACAGTAACGTATGGCGCACAATTGGGTAGAGAACAACCCAGAATATTGCCATTTGAAAACCCCCCTCCACTATTTAGTGACATCTCACTCCCAGAATTAGAAAAGTAACTAAAAAGTTAACAGTTATTCCACAAAAGGATAAAAAGTTATCACTTGTTAAGTTGCAATTGTAAAATAATGTAATTATACCTTTGTTTTTTTGGTTGAAGGAACTACGTACAGATAAAAAAAGTTTGTAATTAGTTGCTTTCAAATTCTGACTTCAGGGATAGATTTTCAGTATAACCACAACCAGGAAATAAGCATCAAGGTTTTTTCTGTACATGCCACCTCCTATCTGATTTCCATGGTCTCTATGGCACTCAAAGGAGAAACAAAAGCAATGCTATCTCATCAAGACACTTTTGATATCTCACCTCCAGTCAGTCAGTTACCTATTGTTACAGGCTGGAAGCTATTTTGATATATGTTTTGAAATATTTAAACCTAAGATTAAAGAAATAAATGGATCTGTGGACATTAAATTGCCAAATATCTGTGTGAGAAATACAGGCTAACTAGCAATTTCTCCTCATGCAGTCACCTAAGCCAAAACAAACAAGATAAAAAACATTGTCAAGTGTAATAGCAACAACAACAACAACAAAAATCTACTGTTTAAAAGTCAAAGTTTGTCTATGAGTTTGTGAGTTTGTCTGCTTGTCTGTGCCAGGCAGGCAAAGACCTCATATGATTGGCTGTGCCGGGTGAGAAGACCTCCTATGATTGGCTGCCTGTGAAGATTCTATGGAATCCTGGGGTTGGTAGTTCAGGGAAGGGCCTTTAGAATTCTCAGCCAGAGAGCTCAGGCTGGTTGCTATGGAGATGAGGCCAAGCAACAAGAAGGAGGGCAGTGTATTCCCTCAGGAAACCAAACTCTGTATGTTAATAACTCTGAATATAGATTGGATTGGAGAATATGGGCAAAAGTTACACATACTGGACAAGATAGATTGGGGAATTAGAGACACAGGATCTCAAGTCTTTGTATTTCAACTGTATCTAATTCCTAAGGTAAGGTAAGGTAATTCCTAAGGTATTTCTAATGTATTACCTATAAGAAAATAAAATCCTGGGCAATGCCAGGTAAATATGCTAGCAATACTATAAAATAAACAAACAGGCTGAATATAGAGGGAAGAAACCAAAAAAGTGTACTACATTGGTTTGCTATCTGCTTTGTTGTGTGCCTTAAAATCATTTTCGACTTATGGCAACCCTATGGAGAACCTATTCACGGAGATTTCTTGGCAGACTGCATTGGTACAATAGTGTTAATCAGGCTGATGGCAAGCATCTGATGGCTGACTCATATCTGATGCAATCATTTGTTGGCAGCCAGCTAGCACAGCTATGGTCAATGATTGTTCACTTAGTGGCCTCATATAGAGGGCCAGTATGAGTTCATTTCTGATTGGATGGGATAATCTTTGTTGACATTTACAGAGTTTGGTGAATCTGTCTCTGATTGGACAGATAGATGCTGGAGATACTATAAAAGCTACTTCCTGAGGCATGAAAGTCAGGCTGCTTACATAGCCTCTAATGTATGGGGTCTTTTTTATTGTTATATGTGGTGTATGGGATCTTTTTACTATATGTGATGGACTTGTGAAAAGGCAAAAAAATTCTGGAATCAAATATATTCTATGGTGTTTTAAAATTTGAAAGTTAACATTCAATTGAAGCTGGAACTATATTTGTTGGGATTAGTAGATGATAAGTTGGAGGAGAAATATGTCAAGATACGAAGATGTATAACCACCACAGCAAAGATTATCATATGCACAGAAGTGGAAGAATACAGTAATTCCAATGAAAGAGAACTGGCCAATAAAACTAATGGACCTAGCTGAAATTGATAACTTGATGGTGTTCATCAGAGAAAAATCATTGGGGATTTTTGCTTTTAAAGAATGAGAACCTTTAATAGGTTTGTGCAAGAAAAGGAGTACAATATGCTGACTGTAGGTTTTCACAACTAGTATATCTGAAAAAGTAGCAGTAGAAGCATCTGAATTGGTATCTACAATTAGAGAAATTATTTCATATAGTCAAACCAAATCTGCATTAGGAAAGCTGGAAACCAATTGTGTATTTCTTTTTTTTTAATTGTGCTCTTAATATTTATTTTTTCTTCTGCTTTTCTTTATTACTTGTTTTTTCTCTGTTTTGTCTGTATGTATTTTGAAAACACTCAATAAACTTTACTGGATAATACACAGCCTCTAATGTGGTCATTCCTTGCTGTCTAGGACAGCTACCCTTGAGATGTTGGTAAGAGAGAGGTAAGGCGAGAACCTCTGCTCTCAGTTTTAAGTAGGCTATAGTAAATAGATGACAGCCAGCTGGTATGGATAGGAGAGCCACTGTGGTGTAGTGGTTTGAGCATGATCCTGGAAACCAGGACTCAGTTCAGTGCTCATCCAGGAAAATCAACTTGGTGATCCTGAGTGAGTCACACATGCTCAGCCCCAGAAACCCCCATGATAGGTTTGCCTTAGGGTTGTCATAAGTCAGGAAGGACTTGAAGGAACACAACAACAGCTACAACAACAACGACTAGATACTTCTTATCTGGATAGATAAATGCCTGTTGTAATGAATATATAACAGAGGCTGCAATGGATTAGAATGTCTGAGGAAGAATATTATTTTTCATGAATGCCTATGTGTTTTGTTCACAAGAGACATTTTATAAGTGTTAGGTTAATAAACTGCTCCTTAGTGATGTTTACAAAGATGGGTATGAAATAATCTGATAAAGATGCATAAGATATGTAATGCCTTACATTAAATTTAAATTCACTATATAAGTTATATGTCTAGCCAATGAGAAGTCTATGTTGCTCCCTATGGATAGTATGTGTATTTACTACTTTGCTCATCTTAATAAAATAGTCTAAAACAACCATTTGATCTCCTAGCTGTTTTGGACTTTACCTGATTCTCATGCCCTGGGCTACCCTCAAACTCCTGTGTTTGAGCCATCTTACTTTGGTTCCCTCCTTCCGAAATGATAATTATCACCTGCTTCACCCCTGAATTCTCACTATCCAAACTTTCTATCCTTTACCTTTGCCAGCCTTTTGTGTTTTGTGAGTCTGCTTGACTACTTGTGTGTGCGTGAATTCCCCCAATAAAGACATTCTTTTGATTCTTCCCTGGTGTTCTACAGTTAGTACTGGCATACACAGGTGAAAAGGTTCCATGGTTACCCCTCCCTCTTGCAGGCCTCCCTTGAGCTTTAATTCCCCACCTTTCAAAAGAGATGCTACCACTGTGGGAATACTTCAAGGCCCTCTACCTTTTAGGGTAACAGATTGAAAGGCTGGAAACCCTTTGAGGTACAGTAGTTTTACACACTTGGATATTGATTTTAACAGTACAACCTGAAAGTAACTGTGTGGAATGGGGGAAACTGTCATTTTCACTTTGTCCTGCATTTGATCTGTTCAATCCTTAAGTTATATCCACCTTAGATAAAAAGAAATGTGTGGATTTTGAAAAAAAATTTTCAAAAACGAGCTGAAACACTCTTTCCACTGTGTACCAGACAAATTCAGTACTATTGCCAGCTTGGAGAAAACTATGTTCGCTTACAATATATCTTTTAAAAATGTGGTGCTGTCGTCATGAGGCAGTAATCTCAGTTCAGCATCATGGACTTCATTAAAAACATAGATGGAACTAGGATACCTCTAATCCTTTCCAGGACTCACTTTTAGTGGCTGCAGCCCCCCTCCACGGTCATTTTTAGTGCTTGGTAGAGATATCAAGGAAGCATCTGCTTATGTCTCTATAGCCAGATGCAGAGCAAAGACATAGTCTGATGGGACCTCTAGAGGCCTTCTGGAACTTCTGACAGATGAGGTCCTCTTTCTGAGTCTGGCTACAGGGCCATAGCCCTGTAGCCATAGCCTAATGCCTCACACTCTACACTAAATAGTTAAGGAGAGGAGGTTGCATCAGGTAAAACATGGATCTTGGGGGGTTTGGGTCATTGTGTAAGATCAATAGAAAATTCCAATGTCACAATGACCAAAACAGACTTACGAAGATTTTAGTCCAACTTACACCATTGAAAATCACTAAGCAGGGTTTCAAACCCAAATCTTAAGACCTAAATCATCCGATTCCTCTGGCTGGCTGGACCAATCTGTTACTTTTGCCTTTCCTCAAAATATTTTAGTATCTCATTTTTTTCTACCCAGATAAAATAAATAGAAAGATTAGAATAAAATAGAAATTAAATTTGTGAATGCTGGCAAATTTGTACAAAAAATAAATGAGAAAGAAATTCTCATGTATCCTGAGTGTGAGATTTCTTCTGTAATTAGGACTGTGGTAAAGAAATTATCTAACAATAGTGCTGGGGAATGGAGAGTTAATATTTTACAGATAGACCTTCTGCTGCCTACTATATCATATAAAAAGATGTACCCAGAGTTGTTAAGATGTCTTCTGCAGTTACTGTAGTTATATCACGAGTAAACAGCTGTTTCTCTTCCTAAGGCTGGGAAGCTAGAAAACATCACTAAAACTCTCTAAATCACATCAGGGATTTTGGATTGTCGAGACTTTTCAGGGATAATGCATCATTGGCCAATTAGATTTTGAAAGAATAATAGAAGTTGTTGGCTGTGTGGGCTTGTCTCTGTTTTCCTGCTGTGGCCTGCTCTAATTTGTCTTCTGCCTGAGGTGAAGTGGTCCACTTTGTTGATTCTGAACAATTCAAGTTAATCAGTTATCCATTCTTTGTACCGGTCATTCAAAACGAGGAAATGGGTGTTCTCAGGTGCTTTCATGTGTTATCCACAATAAAATTCTTCTAATCTAAAGGGTATACAGGGGACATGACTTTGAGATGGCAAATGAACAGTGTTGAACCTCACAACAATTCTCTGACATAGTTTAGACTGAGTGAGAAATCAGCTATAGAATTAGCTTCATAAGTGAGCAGCAGTTTGAAGTGGTTGCAGGACTAGCCCAAGCCATTTTGCTGCCTGGGATAAAAGACAAGATGGCCCTGCCCTATTCTAAGATTACTCAATTGGATATCATTACAGGTGATAGGTACCAGAAGGCAATTGCATAGCTTAGGACCCATGATCTTCCGTTATACTGAAATCTCTCCTCCAGTCTTTCAGATATTTTTGTCTTCAGTGAAAGAATGTTCTATTTTTCTTTCTTTCTCATTCTCAGAGTGCTTTAATACTCCCTTTGAACTTATTTTGGTGGCATTTTTTAGTTTATTTTAGCACTGAGAGATAGCCAAGCTTATGCCTGTATAATTATTTCTGTCTAGTATTCTACAGCATCCTTGCCTGTCTGCTGATCTTGGGAAGGGGTTATAACTCTCGTCTTCGATCGGCTTTTAGTTCAGTGGTGGCTAGTTGTTTCCATGTCAGTTCTAAGTTTGAGACCAAACTTTAAAGAAGTTGTAATGAGAAAACTTTTAATAAGTTCTGAACCCTAAGTTCAGTGTTTTGGATACCTCCTTTAAAGTCTGAACTAACACCTGGAGCAGATTTACCAATTCACTGACATGAGAACCACTAGCAATAAAGTACAGGTACACAGGAGTGCCACAAACTTTTGTTGTGATGGCAGCTGTTCAGTGAAAAAGGAACCTCTTTGTTGTCAAGAATCCAGTACCCCGCCCATCAGAATTTCATCTCAATTTTCTTTACCTTGGATTCTCCTATGCTCCACAAGAAAGCTATTTTTTTCCTATGAGATTCAATGAGAATAATTAAAAAATGTGGAAAATGTTCTGCCACAGCACTACCACACACGCAAATTTGCTTTTCCAGCTGGGTCAAGAAGAAGAGCTAGAGAGTGAGGATCACTCCACTCACAACACTTCCAGCCTCTGCAAGCTGAGATGGCTACCTCATTCTGCCTAATGGTAGAGCCAGCAGTGACATAACCAGTTTTGTAAAGTTTTTATGTTCAGTGTGAATTATCTTGGGCTCTGGTAAAAGATTAAACAGAAATGTGGCTGTCATAGTGCATAGTTAGTCATAGCTATAAGCAGGTTAATGACCCTTCTGCTGATATTTAGGATGACATTTATGGGTTGTTTATTATTTCACCATTATAAGAAGTATGTGTATGTGTGTTTGAAAAGCACAACTTGGCCTCTTCACTGTGATGAATATTGGGTGACTACAAAGGAGGGCAGGACTTGGATGTTTAACAGCAGCATAAAAAGGAGGGAATTTCAGCAGGTATAAACAACAAAGAGCCCTGTGACACATAAGAAACTAATTTATTCTAGCATGAGCTTCTGAGAACTAGTGGCTTATAGTCCATGAATGTTCATGCTATATTAAATCCATTAGTCTCTAATAGGTCACAGGACTCTTCTTTGTTTTTCCTGCAACAGACTAACGTGGATTTTCCAATAGAAATGGTTATCCTAGGCCCTTTCAGCACCCTACCTTTTTGCAGAGTCCTCCGGTGGGGATCGTGGCATCAGCTCTGCTGGGAGGGAGCACAATAGGAGCACTCCCCTCCACACCGGCTGGCTTGGTAGTGAAAGAAATGCAATGGCCACTCGTCCTCCTTCCACAGTACAGTGGGGTACCTTCCCAGGCTGCTCTGGGGCAGGAAGTGGAGCCATTGCACTTTCTAGGCTTCTGTAGGACAGGTGAGTCCACAATGGCAGAACAATCACTGATGACTGATGGGGAAAACCCTTAAATGGTTTAATCTGTGAGGATGGAAGAAAGACAGGACCAGGACAACATCATGTAGAAGTGTAATCACGGTCCTGTCCTTCTCCCATCCCCATGGTGGGTTGGGAGAGTGGTGTGGAAAGTGCCCTAGACTCACAATCTACATTTGATGATAGGCTTGTTGTTCCATAAGACAAATGTAGGAATCTTGGCTTTTATTCCTTATACTCCCTTTCCCCCATGAGCCATGATTAAGAGGAAAAATATTCAGATGGATAGTTTTAGATTATGAATAAAAGGATTATGGACAATTTTAATGAAAATATGGGCAAAAGAGTGAGATAAAGGAACTGAATTGGTTGTGATCTATCTATAGAGCAAGGCAGGGAATGCAGGCCTGTGCAGTGCGAGTGCCAGAAATTCCATCTTTGCCAAACAAATGTTCTGTAGGATTTCATTCAGTATTATTTACCCTAACCAAGGACTGCTCGGAGACCAGGGACCCTTCCAGAGTTCACAATTATACCATCATGACACACTTTAATTGCCATGGTCACATCCTATGAAATGAAACCTATGGAGTTTGTAGTTTGCTGAGGTACTGGAGCTCTCTGGCTGAGAATTTCAAACACTCTTCCTTGAAGTGAAAATCCCAGAATGGAACCACAGCAGATAAAGTCACTTTATAATTGTGCAGTGTGAGGAGTTCACCATTATTCTTGTATATGCAAAGCATGCTCTCTGTAAATGAGCTCTTTGGTAATTCATCCCAACATTTTTGTTTGAAAGATGCTCTTAACTGAGGGTGAACCTGCAGCATTCATGTGCACTGTGGTACAAATTTTAGTATATTGTGTTTTATGGAATTATGGTATATTGAAGCTACTCCTGGGAAATGAGTAACAGTGACTAAATCACAACTTGTTTCTGTGTTATATTTACTGTGAGTGGAAGAGGCAAAAATCCACTACCCATAGTATATAAAACATGTCTGTTAAGCTGGTCTATCTCATTGGTCTTTCCCCAGTTAAAAATGCTTCCTTGTTCCAAGTCAGAACAAAAACAATTCTTTGTTTTTGGGATCTCTGGGGTAACTAGAGGATGAATGTGAAAATCTACTAGAGTATTCTGGGAAAGAGAATGCTAGGACCTTGTTTTTACTTTTCCTCATTTCAACCACAATAGCATCTCCACAGAGACCCAGTGGAGAATTAATAATGGATTGCACTTTCAACAGCTTTGTTCACGGTAGGATAAAAATGGGGGGGGGAATCAAACATAAGAAAAAAATTAAAGCCTTCTGAGATGACAAGTGCGACCTGGCAGTCATTCAGCAGGAAAGCTACACTAGCTGATGCTGAAAGACAGCTCCAAAGTCACCAGAACACTTGTCAGCAAAGAGCCACCTGTCATATTAGTGAAACATATATTCAGTAGCAACTATCTCCACAATCTAGATTCTACAGAGACAACAGTCCTACGAGCAATCCAACATAGAAGGGTTAAACGCTAGTAATAACAGAATTGTCAATCAATTTCTTAACTAGAGCTTTTAGTGGGGGAAAAAGGTGCTCCCAAGAAAGTAGGATTCAAGAGATGCCCGTTGTACTTAGGGCAGTATATGATTTTGGGACTTTGTGCTGCTTTTGCCACCAACAGATGGCCACTTTGGACAGTTTAAAGGAATAGGAACAGAAGTAACATGACTAAATCAGCTTTGTGCTCATTCCATGTCATCTACAAGGAAGGAAAGATGTATATCAGAAATGGGACAATATGAATCTCCCTGTAAGGAATATGTGTATGTTTCCCAGTTACAGGAGATCTGGAAAAGAAGCTTGAGTCACAAGATGCTTTTGCTACCACTGTATCTTAAAACATCCAAATATCCTTAACATTGTTTCCTACAGTGCTCTGAAACATTATGGTGGGTTCTTGCTTACATTTCACAGTTCACATGGGAAGCTAGATGTTCTGGAATTTATATGCTTCCAGAATTCTTTTGCATATGAAAATTAATAATGCAACCCATAATGCTTTGATGAGTCATTTTGGGCATGCTTAGAGGACACATCAGAGAGGAAGCTGGACAAGTTTCCATTCGTTTGCTTGAATGAAAACAGAATGGGGCATTTGACACTCTTTCTCTCTCTGGTATGTGTGTGTCCATGACACCTATTGGCTAAATGATATAATTACACAGCACTAGAGATAGGACAGAAATGTACCTAATTTTGTACTTTTGATTCACCATAGACATAAGATTCAGTTATCCTTTAATACTTGCACTTCTCTGAATTCTGTAAGGAACTTCTTCAATTTAAAGACTATATTATGAAACAAAGCATACCAAACAGTTTGTGTTAGTGGAAATAATAATAAAAAAGTGCAGGAAAATTGCTTTCAAAACATATGTATTCTAAGCAACAGTACACATAAAAGGGCATGTATTAGAAACAATGTATCCAAAAAGTTTTCATGTAAATATTTAAAAGAATGTTCCTCAACATTTGTGCCAAAACCAAAAAGAAAAAAAATTCAAAACAGAAAAATTGAAACTGACATTTATCCCTCCCTAATTCACACATTCCTACTCCACTTTGATTCAGATGGGAAAAGCTGAGATGTAAATTTAGTTTTATGGCTGTCAAGGAAAATAGATCAGGGACAAAAAAGCAGCTGGGATCCATTTCTTCAGTCCCAGGATCCTTCAGAAGTAAAAGCAGCCTCCAGACTGGGAGAGCCCATGATTACCACTGCTGCTGTAGAAGATGAGCAGTATTAGAAGCACAGCTTTTCTACAGGGCTACCAAAAGCAGATTCAGGCACTAAAGGAAAACAAAATTGTGGGCCCCCAGCTTGAGTTGCCAGGCTTTTCAAACAGCAGCACAAGATGCCAGCTAAAGACTGGCCTTTACATTTTAGGAAAGCTCATATAAAACCCACCTCAAGCAAGGGTACCTCCTGAGAGCTCCAGGCAGTGGCAGAGCTTGGAGTGTGTGGAGGGGGTGCGGGGGGTGGGGAGATGGTGTGAGGGGCATGGCCACTATGTGTGGGGGCATGGCTGCAGTGTGTGGGGGCATGGCCAGGGCATGCAGTGGCATGGCCAGAGCGCACAGGGGCATGGCTATGGCCAGGACGCTCCAAAAACATTGCCACTGAAAGATCTGAAAGCAAGAAGAGTGAGCATCTATTTGCAACAGATGGGCAGCATTTTGTACATAATTTCAGGCCATTTTGCTCTGTACCAAATGCCTGTGGGTCAATTTGTTCTTCCTGTTCTCATCAGATCAAAAAAAGTACAGGATTTGAAGCTGTTCTGCCACAAAGACAATAACATATGCAACAAAGGTGGTTCTGGGCTTCATCCAGAACTGCCAGGTCCCAGTAAATTATACCAGCTTCTCCCTGCCTCTTGTCAGCACCTCTATTCCAAATTAACCTCTTTAGTTGTTTTGCACTTCAGAAAGCAGTTGCACTTCAGAAAACAATTTCTTGCTTGGTATACTTTTGAATCTACCCTTAGTGTGGTGTGCAAGAACTGCAAAAACACTAAAAGGACATAGAAGTGAGAAGAGTTGTCACAAGGCCACATGGCCTGGCCCTATCTCTTGCCATTTCTGCCCTAGACTGTTATAGCGCTATCATTCCACTTTCAACATCCTATGGAATCCTAGGGTTTGCAGTTTACAGAGGGGCTGGGCCTATAACAGTCTAGGGTGGAAATGGACTCTGTCATTTGCAATGAAGACAACTTCCTGCCCTCCAAGCATTCAGATAGTGTAGGAAAGAGCTCTGCACACACATATGGATATAAACATGCAGAGCTACCCCACCCAAGAGAGACTCTGGCCCAACCAGCGACTCTCATCATATGAAAGAATTCTGAATGCACACTCTGGTGTATGTGAGTAACCTGCTCAATGATGCTGATACTCGTGATATATCATATAATAGCTATAAATGAGGTATGGTTCTCCAAGTGCCTATATAGGAGAAGATATTAGTGGCCTTTCTTTATTTTTTACTTTGTCATGACAGGAATTTCAAACATTCTCACTCCCACCCCCAAAATCAAACTTTTTCTCAACTGTAAGGACTAGGAAAACATTCTTGAAAAAAAAGAGAAAAGAAAATTCTAAAAAAATCTGAGAGTCTTAAGACACTAACTTTAAAAAACAGCATTTTACTAGTGAATACTAGCATGCTGTAGTGGTCTGAGTGGTAAATTATGGCTCTGCAGACCAGGGTTTGATTCCCCACTGAGCCACGAAGACCCACTGGGTGACCTTGGGTGCATCACACACTCTCCACCCCAGAAAATTGCATGATAGGTTTACCTTAAGGTTCCTACAAGCTGGAAAATGATTACAAGGCACACAACAATACCACAATTGTATTCTGAGCCCATTTTCACACTATATAGTGTGATTATTCCACTTTCAACATCCTATGGAATCCTGGGGCTTGCAGTTTTGGGAGGGGAGTGCACCTTTCAGATTTGTTACTTGGTGGTTGTTGTAATTGGTTTGCTAATACCAGTATGTCCAAATATAGCGTTGTTGTCTATATATAATAAGGTTGAGTGTACTCAGGTAAGAAAAGAATCAATAACAAATTTGTTAATTGCAGCAAGATTAATAATAGCAAAAAAATGGAAAACAAATGAAAAATTTCAAATAGAGGAATGGTATAAAGAAGTGTGGAAAATTGCAATTAATGATAAATTAACATGTAGAATTAGATTTATGAAAGGTTTAACAAAAGGGAATGATTTTGAGGAAATTTGGAAAATATTTTTGGAAAAAGCTTTGATAAGAGATGGTAAAGCTACCCTATTACAAGAAGAATGGCAATTTTGGAAAGTGGATTAAATAAAAAGTTGGCTCTGGGGGGTGGGTATATATATATTTTGTTTTGTTTTGTTTTGTATTTTGTATTTTTTATTTTTATTTTATATTATGCGTGTGTGTTAAACTTGTGATCTATTGATGAAATTGGATATGTGATGTTTAATTTTTAAAAGGAAAAAAAAAGTTAAAAGTTAACTGGCTTTGAAGTAATAAGATTATAATTAATAATAGTAATAGGTTAAATGGAAGCCGAAAATATAGAATTAAGAATGAAACTATAATATTAAAAATGAATATAATGAAAATAAGAATTAAAGATAGGTAACAAAAATGTATAAGCTGTATGATATGGAATAAGCTGAATAAGGTTATGATTTCAAGTGTAAAAGAGAAAAAAAATAATGTAAGTTTATGTTGTTTAAAGGGAAAAAATTTTTTTTTCACTATTATGTATAACACATGGTGTTTAATTTTTTGCTTTTGTTTTTCAGTTATATAATCAATAAAAAATTAATAAAAAAAAGTAATTGGTTTGCATGTATGCAGAGTAGGTCATGGAAAGGCTAAATGCAGAAATAACAAGCAGCCGTTGACTGCCTCCAAAATGTCTGCTTCATTGAGCAAGTATATGCCAATAGATCAATGCAGCACAGGCAAGTTTTTGACTCCATGGAAAGCTTGGTTTGCCTGTGACAGTTACTCAGCTCTGGGGAATATACATCAAGGAACAAGTAATTGGAAATGAAATACCTAAAATTTAATTTCCAATTTTCCCTTTATATAATAATTTCATGTGATCAAAATACTGAGCTTCAACACACACATGCACGCATTGACACTGTTAATGAATTTGAGTATAATCAGCATTTCTTTTTCAAAAAAATACAATCATACACTTATGTTTTACCTCCAAAACCACTTGGTAAAATCTTATGTCTCAGAAAGCTTTTGTGTGAGTTTAGCTTCTTTTGGCAGCTAAGGCTTGAAATGGAAGCATATAGTGTTCTGTTAAAGGGGTGTGATTCTCAAAGGATATTAGTCAGAGTCCAAAAATATTGTTTTCATGTTTTCTTCATAGACAAGAATATTCTGGATAGTCTGCTGCTCCAGTAAGTAGCACAAGAAGAAGAAAGTATAGACACGGGCAACAGGACAGGTCATGGCTTGTTTTTGCCCTGAACTCCATTCACTTTTAGTGTTGTACATTGCCTTCAGCAACCTCTACTGGCAAGTCCTGAAATTAAAGCATTCATCATTTTACGCTCAAGCACAAAACCTTCTGAACACAACTGCAGAAAACAGAAACTAGGGTTTGAGAAAATGAAAAATACATGTTATTTCCCCCACCTTTAAAAAAAAAAAAACTTTTAAAAACTCCCTGAAATCTAGGAACAGAAGGTTTTGAAACTCATCTTCTACAGAACTGTTTTACCTATGAAAAGTATTATAAGCAGAAGATCAGTCAGTACATTTCAATAAAATGAATAAATAAACCTTGCTGGTTCATCTAATTGGTAACTTCCTGTTTAGAGTGCTGCAACATGCTGTATCTGGGGCTACCCTTGAGGCTGACACAGAGGGTGCAGCTAGTGTAATATGTGGCAACTAGAATAGTGAGAGTCAGCATAGTGTAGTGGTTTGAGCACTGTCTGGTGACCAGGGTTCAAATCTCTGCTCAGCCATGGAAAACCACTAGGTGACCTTGGGCAGGTCACACTCTGTCATCCTCAGAGCAAGGCAATGGAAAATCCCCTCTCAACAAACCCTGTGAAGAAAACCCCAGATAGGTTCTGCTTAGGGTCACCATAAGCCAGAAATAACTTGAAGGTACACACTAGCGACAAGACCACATAGAAGTGTACTGGCTTTAAAGAAAATGTACTGACTGCTGATATACTTTTGGTTTGAATTAGAGGTCTTGAAAATGACTTTTAAAGTCCTAAATAGCTTTGGACCTAGACACCTGAGGGAAAGTCTCTTTGTGTATATGCCTGATCAGTCATTAAAATTTGTTAGGCACTGCTTCATTCCTACCATTCAGAGCAATACCCTACATGGAAATGTGGTAGAGGGTTTTTGTGGTTCTTGATGCTGTCATTTCAAATCATATACAATATAGGGCAACCCTGGCCATTTCTGCACTACACTGTTGTAGTGCTATTATTCCACTTTCAACATTCTGTGGAATTCTGGGGTTTGTCGTTTACTGAGGCCAAAGATCTCTCTGACTGAGAATTCTAAATGGCCCTCCCTAAGCTGCAAACCCCAGGATTCTATAGGATATTGAAAGTGGAATAATAGCACTATAACAGTCTAATGCGGAAATGGTCCATGTCTCAGCTCTAACACTTCAACAGTGGAAGCTCCTTCCCTTGGAGATCTGTGTGTTCCAACACCATCTTTATTTCAGTGCCAAGTTAAATCTTACTTGAGCAGTTAGCATCTAGTTATTTCATATATGGGTTTCCAATATTTCACTTTTTGTTTTGTCTGAACTGTTTTAATGTCTTTTGAAAGTATTTGGTGTTTTTAAGTATTTGAATTTGTTTTGGACACTTCTAAAGTGATTTTATTCATTGCATTGACTGAAATTTATTGATCAGCAATAAATAAAATTTATCCAACAACAGAGTAAAAAAGAGCAGCAGATCAATTTTTAAAATTTGTTTACTATGCATTTATACCTTGCTTTTGAAGGCAGAACATATTTGCAAAATCACTTATGGTATCACTATGCTTATATACACACAACTAAGAAACATTGGGGGGGGGAATCCAGTCAAGCCAATCAAACAACATGGCAAGAGCAACAGTGGTTTAAAGCAGGAGTCCAGTCAAACATCCGCAAGAACACACAAATGGTTGTAAAAGGCCTCACAAAACACGAGGAACACTTCTCAAAACAGGAAAAGAGGGTTTGGTGATTCCATTGTATGCTCAAGTAAATAACAACTCTGGTACTTAAAGAAGTAACAAAAAGTTAGCTACTTTGGGAGGTGTCTTCAGGACCAAGAGTCCAGGTGGTAAAAAGAAGTAAATAATTTTAATTGCAACCGGTGCTAAAGCAAAAGGCTAGAGACACAGAGTTCTACAAATAAGGGCCCCATATTGATCGCTCTCCATCTTATTCTATTCTAGATGAGAGAGTGGAGAACACAGATAACAACTTTGTAGGAATCAGCAGATTCACATAGGAACAGGAAGGATTTAACTATTTGATTTATATCATGCGTTACTCTCAAAATGTGACTCAAAATGGTGGAAAGCATTTTTAAAACTGGCACTTTAATTAATTTAATAAGAGATAGGTAACCAGTGGCAAGCAGACCCAGCATGGCATAGTAGCTGGAGTTTTGGATTAGGACTCTTGGAGATCAGGGTTTGAATGCCCACATCGCCACAGAAACCCACCTTGGGCAAATCACACTTTGTTAGCCTTAGAGGAAGGCAATGGCAAACCTTCTGAACAAATGTTGCCAGGAAAATCCCATGATAAGTTCATGTTGTTGTTATTGTTGTGTGCCTTCAAGTCATTTTTGACTCATGGCAACACTAAGGCAAACTTAATACAGGCTTTTCTGGGGCTGAGAATATGTGATGCACCCAAGATCACCCAGTGGGTTTCCATGGCCAAGCAGGGAATCAAGCCCTGGTCTCCAGAGTCTAAGGCCAACACTTTAATCACTACACTATGCTGGTTTATCTTAGGGTCACCTTAAGTCTGAAATGACAATACACAACAATAACCAATAGTACCAATATTTTTGGATGGTAGGCTTATTAGCCATGAATGTTAACTGTGGCCATAGATCTCTCCAATATAGATGCTGAGGAGAGAAAAACAGAAAGCCAGCAGCCTTCCATCCTTGCTTGTGACTGCCAAGAAGCCTCTTTAGACCACTGTTGGAAACAGAATCCAGTCTGATCCAGAAAAGCAGGTATTTTGTTTTCAAACTACTGTTATCACAGCAGAAAAGAGAACACTTTCATTTTGAATAAATGGAAAACGCTATACAGGCTTTGGCTTTTAGAAATTGCTCACTTTTTCAGAAATTCTCCCTCATCTTAGGAAATCAGGGGCAAACTAAAGGAAAGTTTTATGCTTTCGCTACCAGTTGTTCCTTTTTTTCTTCTAGGACAACCACAGGGGAGCCTAACACTGAGTGGATGGATTTTAACCTTTCTTCTCCCCATTGCAGTCCCAATCTGGGCTAGATCTACAGTCTTCCCCAAAGTGATCCAGTTGGATCCCTATGAAGGGATGGGAGAGAGTAACAGGAAGGAGTGCTCACAGTGGCTGCTTCCAGGCTGTGGAATTCCCTTCCATGGAAAGTTGGGCTGGCCCTGTCTCTGCTCCTGTTTCCTTGGTAGGCAAAGGCCTTTTTATTTAAACAGACATTTAATAGTTAAACAGTTGTGAGAAGACTTATTTTATGAGGTGTGCTGTATTTTTGATCTTTATTCTTAGGGCCTTTCTACACTATGGTGTTCTAGTGCTATTATTCCACTTTCAACATCCTATGGAATCCTGGGGTTTGCAGTTTAGGGAGGGGCATTTAGAATTCTCAGCCAGAGAGCTCTTTGACCTCAGTGAACTACAGACCTCAGAATTCCACAGGATGTTGAAAGTGGAATAATAGCACTATAACAGTGTAGTGTGGAAAGGCCCTTAAGTATTTAAATGGTTTTAACTTTTAAAAATCAATGGCATTTTAGCATAACTTGGTTACTTCTGTTTTACATTCATTATTATCAGTTTTTTGGCTTAATCCTGTTTAAGCCTTGGGTTCCATGCAAGGTGTAAGGTGCAACATAAAATGGCCAGACGGACAGACAGATAAATGAAAACTGTAAGCATGGGTCTGTTGATTTCGATTACAACTTCAGTAGGTGATACAGGGTTATAGAAGTATTTTAATCATACATTTTATAAACTCATATTATGAGTTGTTGTGAGTTCCATATTGGGAGAAAGACAAAATAAAATAAAATAGACTGTAACCTACTGTCATGCAAAGCATGTCCCCTGGACCGAGTTCTCCCCACTTTAGAACAAGAGAAAGCAACACATAACAGCTGCTAGTTTCCTTTTTTAAAGTAAGAGCTCCCTGAACCCTCTATAACCATTTTTGGGTTTTGTTTGATCCAGCACTTGTGAAGAACTTTTGCCTCACCCCCTGCCAGGTGACAGGACCATGGGGAAAACAGGAAAATGTGGTTCATAGCCTCTTCCTGCCTCCTTCCACCATCCTTTTAGCTGAAGTCTTTTGTGTCTTTGCAGTATCTACAAAGAAACAAGAAAGCTAACAACACCTGTCAACAGCCATTAACAACGGCTCTTGGCAGTGCCTTTAAAACAGATGCCTTGCATGTGTGTGCGTGTGTGTGTTTAGTCTTTTACATAATGAACATATTTATCCAACCTGCATTTATACTGTATATGCCAGAAGTTGTTTTAAAAAAAATCACAGAAGAACCTGTGGTGTGCTGGAGAATTATATGCTAGGCCTTCTTCCCTGTGGAAACAGTGAACTGGAAAGAGGATAGATTTTGAGCAGTGTGCGATAATAACTGAGTGCTTGATTAGTGCTAACATTTTCTTCTATAGTAATCTTTGTGCCAAAAGGTATGCTATTAATACTTCATACTCAGATAGTCAAAGGCACAGGGAAACTGACTTGATTTTTTTCCCTCACCGGGAACTAGCTTGGTAGTGCTCATGATCAGAGACTGGAAAAGTTAATTTCCTGGACAACAACTCCCAGAATCCCCAAGGAATGACTGTGCAGTTAGTTGGGGGATTCTGAGTGTACTTATCAACACATACTTTTCCAAGCTCTGCTGATCATGTACAATACAGCGGTTTCATAGGTGACCTACCGACCTACCTACCTACCTACCTTCTTACTTACCTATCAATCTGGACAAGAAGCAGTTGCTAAGAGACAATTTTGTTCTTTTCATTCAACTTCCAGTGACCTCTTAACTGGGCACAGGAACTTTCAGTTGCTTCTGTGTTATGCAACTAATTCAGACTTGGAACTTTTACGTGGGAGAGTTCAGGTTGCACTCAGGGGAAAAAATAAATGGTGAGTTGCACAAGTTCTGTGATGTAATTTGAACATGATACAACATATCCAAGTGGCATGTTCAGACTAGAAGTATATAGTTGCTACATCAGCTGGCTTCAGAAAAGATCAGGCAGTTCTTGAAAAGGAAAAGTGGGTCCAAACTGAGCCATGATGTTCAGAATATGGTAGACAGGCTTCAGATTCCAAATGGTATCTTACAGGCCCTGAGGCCCTAAAAGGGACGTATAAAGCAATAAAAATGACCACTTTTGTGTGACCAAGGATGAGTGAGATAGAGTTGGCAAAGTAAAAATTAGAGAGGTCTCCTATACCTTTAATAGTTGTGTAGATGAACGAATTTCATTAGGTGCAGCCCCTACTGAAATTCCCTCATCTACAAAACCATTAAAGGTCCAGGAGTCCCCTCCAAGTTTTCACCATGGCAACCCCAAGTGAGAATATTTCATCAGTTTTTTTTAAAATAAAGGTTTATTAAAATTCTCAAATTTCTTCTTATTCAAGATGGAAAGAACTTGAGTTTTTTTTCTAAAGGAGAAGTAATTAAAAAGCTACCATTTCCAAGGGGTGTCTACCTGAAATTTAAAATTTCTCACTTTGTCCTCTCTCTCCAGTTTGGAGATGAAAGTTTGCAGCTATGAAAGTCGTACTTCTGGCAACTAGAGATTTCTCTTTTATATTTTTAAATAAGAATCTATCAAAAATTCCAATTGCTTTGTATCTTGAAAATACAAAACTAGATATGTACATTTTATAAAACTGATCATGACAGAAAACAGATTACTCCACCCAAGCTCAGGGGTTTGACATGTTAATTCTTAGAGTCTGGTTCTGAATTCCTGTGTATTCAGCAAAGCTAGCGCTGAACTGGGGTTTCCACTACTTTCTATTTTTAAACTTTAAAACTGGATATCACAGGCTTATGATATGGTCCTCTCTACATTGGGAATAGATGTACGTGGTACAAACAGGGGGGGAAATCATTTCAGTTTGTTTCTGAAGAAATTATCAAAATTCAAAAAATAAGTGTTTAAAAAGTTGTATGCAGGACAGAAAGACCTTGAGGTTTAAAAATTCAACTGGAGGACAAAAGCAAGAACTAACATATTTCACCATCTCTCCTAGGAATTAGGTTATATGAAGTTCAGGCATCATGAGGGGCATAGCCATTCAAGTTACATTACAGGTGAATCTGTTCTTGGCCATTTCCACACTAGACTGTTATAGTGCTATTATTCCACTTTCAACATCTTATGGAATCCTGGGGTTTGAGGCCCCTGCCTAAACTGAAAACCCCAGGATTCCATAGCATGTTGAAAGTGGAATAATACCAGTATAACAGTCTAATGCAGAAATGGTCTCAATTGCAAACAGCGTTGAGTTACACTTTGTTTGCTGCCGTGCAGTCAGAGAACAGCCAGTAGAAGGAGTAGGTCGTGTCTCTTTTTTTTTAAAATCATTTTATTAAAGTTTCATAACTAAAACAAACATTTGTTGTTGCTGTTTCACTTGAATTATTTCTTGGTTCTTCCAAACTGATCTAGATTTCATTTCAAATATCTCTTAACATAGTTATATCATTGTACTGCATTTTTCAAATATTTTACATGTTGGTACTTTGCATTTCATTTTCCATATTCCTGCTTCATGATATTTGCCATGATCATCACGATGAATTTTTCCACATATACCATGAATTATAGACTTCTATCAAAGGTCACCCAGCAATCACCTACAATTTGCCATTCTTTCTGAATTTCATCGTCTGATTTCCCTTTCAGTCTTTGAGAGACTATGTCAGCGTTTTTATTTTCAATAAAGGTTCCCTACCATTGTTCTATTGTAGGTATTTGCTGTGTTTTCCATACCTTAGCGTATTCAATACGTGCAGTTGTTATCATATACAGTAGTAGTCTCCAATGTTTCTTTGTATTCATACCGTCCACTAAATCTATCATATTTAACAAATACAATTCAGGTATCATAGAGAATTGCAGCTTCTATATTTCACAAATCCTGTTATGTATTTCAGTCCAGTATTTCTTAACCTTTGGACATGTCCACCACATGTGATCTATCGTACCCACCTCTTTTAAACATTTCCAACAAAGCCCAGTACCTGTATTATAAAACTTTTGTAATTTATCTGGTGTCGAATACCATCTATAAAACATCTTATAATAATTCTCTTTTAAGTTCTGGGCAGTAGGTCATGTCTCTTATGATCGTGCTTTAGAAGAACTCTATCATACTACATTGTTACAGAACTGTTATTCCACTTTAACTACCATGGCAACATTCTGTGGAATTCTCGAGTTTGTAGTTTAAAGAGGCCCAAAAGCTCTTTGGCTGAGAATTCTAAATGCCCCTCTTTAAATTGCAAATCCCAGGATTCCATTCAATGTTACTCAATATTGTTGACAATTAAAGTAGAGTAATAGTGCTGTAACAGTGTAGTGTGATATGGCTCTTAAGCTGTCTGATGTGAGGGACTGGTAAGGTTTTTTTTCTCCAGTGTGCCAGGAACCTATATTATGTATGTTAACTGCCATTGTTTCTTTCTTTCCTTTCTTTCAACTCTCCAGAGACTGGGACTGGTCCATGGGTGACCATTTTGAGTAGCACTGTCTTGTCCTGCATCCAGCACAACTGCCAAACCAGCACTATTACAAACTCAGCAAGCTGCCTTCAGATCCTTGGTTCATCCAGCTCAGTATTGTCTACACTGACTTGCTGCTGCTCTCCTGGGATTCAGACAGAGGAGCCTTTTCCAGCTATTACCTTGAAATGTCAGAAATTGAACCCAGGACCATCTGCATGTAAAGCGTTGCTCTGTCTCTGTGCAGCTACCCTTTCTTTGAAATGACTAATGAGAGGCTTTATTAGTTTTTCTGACAGTAAACACTGATGCAAAAATACTACCATTACAAAGGAATGCTTGATGTGGTCACAAATATCTGCATGAATTAAGCTGATCCTGAGCAATGATGCAGATTGGAATTAATTTTTTCCATCACATTTTGCCATCGCTAAATGTTCTTAGTTTTCAACAAAATCACCATCGTCACTACCACCACTACCTGAAATTATTTTAGATGTTTAGAAATATATACTTTGAAAGAAAATATTTTAAAAATGCTATCTATCTATCTATCTATCTATCTATCTATCTATCTATCTATCTATCTATCGATCGCAGATGAATGTGTAAGTGAAAGATAGCAGCTTACGGTGAATGTGGCAAAAATGACATGGGTTAGAAATGAGCTTTCATCCATGTCTATTCTTACATTTCATGTCATTCCATTAGAAAGGAAAGAGCTATGAGAGAAAAGGAATACGATCTGTTTTATTTCAAAGAATGTAATTAAAGGTCACAAATCAAAAGGCAGAAATGTCTGCAGGTGTCATATTCAATATTTTGCAGTCCTGAAGCCAATTTCATCTGATAGGCTTAGAATGACAAATAAGCCTGAATTGTTGAAGATTTCTGTAAAGAGGATAAATTGTTACAACACTGCCTTAAGCTGATAATCACTGGTATAGACTGCTTTTATCAAAGACAAATTGGTATCCATAGGCTGTTCAAGCTGCTGGAATCTGTAGATAGCTGCCTACTGCGATAAGCTAGTGAACAGCAAGTGGCCCAAGAGTTTCTGCTGCCTAAGGCAAGGTATAAGAGGGCATCTTTTCTATTACAGGTGCACTGGGTTGGCAGCTGAAACTTCCTCCACTGGCAATGCACTCAGGTCATTCAGCCATGGACCCTGGGGTGAGCGAGGTCCTTGAGGCCCCCCAAGATTAGGCTGGAGTGTCTCAACCCCCGGAAATGATCAGACATCTTGGACCTGCAAGACTCCTGTGTAATAAAGCCTCCTCAAGAATTATCAGTCAGAAGTGTACTTAATGATCTAATGCACAGGGACTCAAAAATATGTAGTATAGCAATAGTAGTGTAGCTCAGCCTTCCCGTGAATAATAAAGGCTGCATGCCATCTGTCCTATGCACACTTAGGCCCATTCCACATGTGGGGGGACGCCCGAAAACAGAGCTTACCAGCAGCCGGGTAAGTCTGTCACCACGCTGAGCAGAGCAGCGTGAGCTTGCTGCTTCACATTACTTCAGTGTCCCAAATGGCGACTTCCGGTTGGAGGCTCTCCACCAACTGGAGAAACTTGCCAGCCAAAAGCCCACTTCCAGCAGGTCCGCAGGCACACACTTGTGCGTGCCTGCAAATCCACATCGGAGCCGGGCGACGGAGCAGCACGGGGCTGCGAGCTCAGTGCTTTTTAAAACCTCGAAAAAGAGGCTTTTAAAAAATACGCAGCGCGGCTAGTTCCGGCCACTCCTGAGTGGATTCTGGTGTGGAACTACAAAAAATAGTCCACGCCAGTCCACTCTAGGGTGTAGAAGACCCTGTCGGAGGTCGCTCTGCACCATTTTAAATGCCCGGTGTGAAAATGGCCTTTGGCTATTTCTGCCCTACACTTTTATAGTGTTATTATTCTACTTTCAATATCCTGTGGAATTCTGAGATTTGTAGTTTACTGAGGCCAAAGAGCTCTCTGGCTGAGAATTCTAAATGCCTCTCCCTAAACTGCAAACTCCAGAATAACACATGATGTTGAAAGTAGAATAATAGAACTATAAAAGTGTAGTGTGGAAAGGCCCTTTACTTGGGAGTGATATGCACTAAACACATAGAGGGCACCTCTAAGTACACGTTGTGGTTGTAGGAGTCATGAATGATTGCATGATTGACTGGTTTATGGATTGGAGAAGTAACTTGCCCTCTTCCTAATTCTTGGTAGATAATTTTTATTTTGCATTTTTCCTTTGAAAGTATTATGTGTGTGAGCCTGTTTCTTCTCAGATATTTCTTTTGCTTATAAAGCAATGGAGGAATGGATGCAATTGGAGACTTTATAGGTACCTTTGCATTCATGTAATAGATTCTTAATATATTTTTCCCTTCGCTTGATACATTGTGTTTTTATTTCCTCCATTATGTAACATTTTATTAGTTATTATGCCATAACTTTCACCATAGTCTGACTGTTTCCTGCTCCAGCTGGTTGTTATTATTTTAGTGCAATACATTCTGCATTCTTGTTGTTTTGTGGGGAAAAAATATACTGTTAAGTAGGCAGATTTAATAAAGATTTGCCAATGTTGAACCCCACACCTTAAAAGCAGTTCCAAGTTTCTTGTCTTCAGCACACATGAAAAGAGATTTTTTGGGCAGTGGGGGCAAAAACAGGATATAAGACAGGTTGTCTCTTTCCTTAAGAGAGAAAAGGCCAGGGGAAAAAAAAGGAGAATTGATGCTGATCCTTCCTCCATACCTGCCAGTGGTAATTCCTTTGCTTTGCTTAATGGTATTGCTGGTCTTGTCCTCGGTTGTTATTTGACCCTCTTTTACGACATGACTTTCCCTCCTGGTTGGTCCTCTGGTTTTGACTTTCTCTTCAGTCTTGGCTCCTCATTCTTACTCCCTGGCTCTATTTGGACTGCTGCCCATGGCTTAAGCCTGGAAGAATTATTAACTGCAGGCTATAGCAGCAGCCATGAGGAGAGGGGAAATGCAGCCCATGAGGTAGGATGTTGGGCTTTTTTTTTTGGTCTGCAGTGATGAATCAAATGCTCATGGAAAACTGTACAGCCCTGCCAGCAGCACCTAGTCTGGTTGAAGACCAGAGACAATTCATTAGTGAAACTGAATGAGATAAAAGAGCTCTTGTGTAAACACTCTGAGGCTATACGTCAAAGGCTCCCAAATAAAAATTGTATTCATTGTCTGGTTTTTTCGTGTTGTAAATATAACCTCATTAATTACCAACATGAGAGATAATGAGGCTCAGCTTTATCAGGAAGCCACATTTTCTGTTCTGGAAGCTTAACTATGCTATCTAACAATATAGCAATGGGTGGAGAAAAGCTGAAGAATCCTCAGGATTTGTATTCTGAAGCAGACTCACCTGTCCTGCTTTGTTCGGCTTTATGTGCAGATTGGATGTGTCCCTTTTAGAAACTGTCCCTCCCTCATACAAAAGGCCTTGAGTGCTTAGCTTTGAATTCCTGTACATTCAGCAATGGCTGAGATCCTGCAGTGGGAGTTGTACATGTAACTATGGCCATTTCTGCACTGCACTGTTATAGTGTTTGTAGTTTATTGATGCCAAAGAGTTATTTGACTGAGAATTCTAAA
Source organism: Ctenosaura bakeri (assembly GCA_948474755.1). Taxonomy (NCBI): domain Eukaryota; kingdom Metazoa; phylum Chordata; class Lepidosauria; order Squamata; family Iguanidae; genus Ctenosaura; species Ctenosaura bakeri. Next base: position 418,089 of record CAOLHI010001023.1, read on the forward strand.
TGCCCTTCCCTAAACTGCAAATCCCAGATTCCATACAATGTTGAAATTGGAATAATAGCACTATAACAGTGTAGGATGGAAATAGCCGAAGTCTCTCAAGGTATTCCACCGAGTTCAGCTTGTAAGCAATACAGCCCACCCAGCACAGCCATTTCATCATTTCAGTGATGTCAGAGAGTGGGAGAATCAGTGCCGATGCATTCAGCTATTTCCCTGCATTTAAACACACTGCAACGGACCCCTGGGGGTCCTTGCGAAGTCCTTACAGATGATGCCCTTGGTCCACATTCAGTTGCAGGAAAATAGGCAGATGTATCCTCGCTTATCTCTCTGCTCTCCAACAACATGGAAATGGTTGTGGGCTGCACCACTTACAAAGTGGTTTGGGGGGATTTTGGTTATGGTATAATTGGAACAGAATTCTGACTTCTGCAGTGGTGAAAAAGGTTGCGATGGCATCCAACTTATGCTGTAATAATTCACGAACAGGCTGATAGTCCATGTTTTGGGGGCTAAGAGCTATCACCTCAGGTGTTTTTGTAGGGGAAGCTTCACATCTTTAAGGACTATTTTCATTGGTGCCTGGTGACTTCAATGTCAGTGAGCAGTGATTCTGCACCACATTTTAGCCTGATGTTAAAGGATCTGTCAAGGGTGCATGCCTCCAAAATAAGTTCAGCACCTTGGAAAACTCCTTTAAAGTTCAGACCAAGTAATGAACACACTGCCAACTGACATCAAAGCCACCAGCGGCTCCATGACAGGCAGGTGCAACATGTTCCTCTCCATGGTGGGACTAGTCCTACCTACCAACTTTAACCCGTGGAGATGGCTGTGAATTTTGTTTGCTTTGTTTCTGGTCTGACCTTATGCAAACTCTGCCTAAACAGGATGGGAACAGTTTGATTTTTCAAGACTTGAAGTATAGAAGAAAACAAAACTGATAGGTCTGTGTGGGCCCATGTGTCACCTCTCAGTGATCTGTGGTCAGTGAGAGACCAGAGTATGCATCCCTTCAGCTCTGCGGCCCTGCCATCTCCATAGTTGGCCATTTATGAACAATGTAACAATAGGTAGTTGTCAAAATGTGTTCATTTTATTTTGTAAGGCTTTAAAAAAAAAGAAAAAGAAAAGAGATGGGGCTGAGGAGCAGAGTAGATATGTGCTCGGTTGGCTTAGTCTGTGGGCCATGGCTTTGGATCATCTTCATCATGGGCTTCTGAGCAAAAGTATCAGCTTTAGATCTGTCTGCCACTTGTACTAACCCCGTCTCGTTATCTCTGGAACAGCTGCAGATTCTTGCCCTCATGACTCTGGACTGTAAGCATGAAAGAGTTTAGGCTACCTTTGGTATGCTTTTAAGAGATTAAATATATTCATTCACAGTCTAGAAAGCACATGGGGGAGGGGTGAAAGAGTCAAGAGTAAGGAGCTGGCTGCTGACGTGGCTGAGGGATTTGATGAGCAACCACCACCTGCTCCTGGGACCCTTCTCTGAAAGACATTTGAGCCCCTGAATTCCGAGACGACACTCACTGGCTTTGAACTAATCTTACAAGTCTGGCAGCATCTTCCAAAGGAATGTGACCTCGGGAATAGAGATATAACCCAAATAGCTTGGCAAGGCAGCCTAAGAGATATTTTACTGTTAGCAGAATATTGAATGAAGCAGGAAGCATAAAAATACTTCTTATACCGGATATGCTTATAAAATGTTAAACATAAATACCTTACAGCAAGGAAGTGTAAGATAACCAGAGCAAGACATGTAGCTCTTGAAGAGATGGTTGTGGCATGGTTATGGTGCTCAGAAAGTGGTTCAGAAGTAAGTATACTCTTCTAGTTCTGTTCTCAGGCCCATCTCCAGCTTTCTGAATACATTTGCCCTGTCAGGAACTCTAGGGCCATTTCCACACCATCCTGTTCTAATGCTATTATTCTACTTCCAACATCCTGGGGTTTGCAATTTAGGGAAGGGAATTTAGAATGCTCAGCCAGAGAGCTCTTTGGCCTCAATAAACTACAAACCCCAGAATTCCATGGGAAGTTGAAAGTGGAATAATAGCATTATAACTGTGTAGTGTAGAAATGGCCTAGGATTACAAGTTGGAAAGGACCTTTTAATTTTTTTAAAGAAAAGGTTAAACATATACACAACACCCAGCATTGAAACAGGAAACGACCTGAGTTTGAGGGTCATATGTTAAGAGGAATGTGTATTCTCTGTGACAAACAAGTTTTGCTTCCTATATTTACCTTTCAGTGACTGGCCACAAACAAAGCATGCTAAATACAAAGTACATAGGTGAAGAGAATCATATATTGTGACAAATAGATATCATTCATCACTTGAAAGAGCCCATCCTTTCCAAATGTGCTAGCAGTATCATATGGTTTGATGCTGAGAAACAGCCAAATGAAGGCTCCTCCAAACCAGCCAAGATCCTTGGGATTTGACAGGAGTTGTAACTGTACAATGGATCTTACATATCTTCAGGGGTTTGGTTCTAGGACCCCTCGCGAATGGCAAAAAATGTGAATGATCAAGCCTCTTAATATGAAATGGTGGTAACATGCATGCAGATGCTTCAGTGTGTCCACATCCACATTGTCACAGTTTTACATACAGGATGCAACACTGTTGTCACTGGAAATTGCAGATATGGAGGTCACAGATACAGAGAGTCCACTATACTTATCAGGTTTTTTTTTTTTTTAATTCATATGATGTTATTCTTGTCTCATTTTTTTTCTTTTGAAACTCCAACTGAAAAGTTGCAACTTTTTATTCCCACTGCAGTCTTTGTGTGTGTGTGTCTATGGCCATTACAGCACTAGACTGTTATAGTACTATTATTCCACTTTCAACAGCCTATGGAATCCTGGGGTTTGCAGGATTCCTCAGGCCCCTCCCTAAACTGCAAACCCCAGGATTCCATAGGCTGTTGAAAGTGGAATAAAAGCACTATAACAGTCCAGTGCGGAAATGGCCTATATGTCCCAGGAGTTTCTGATACAGGCTGGGAGAAATATAACACATTTGTATCCTCACTCCCAATTCCTTCTGTTACATTTTGAGGATGTTCCCTTGATGACATTTCTGTTAGAAAATGCTTTCCAGCCAAGCATTATCTTTAAGTCCTTTTTGTTGGGAGTGGCAACCTTTGCATGCCTAATTAACTGGCTAGTTTGTTTGCATGTCTATTGTAAGCATAGAGAAATAGCCTAGAGAGAACTTCCTGTTTGTTGGTTAACACCTCTTCCTCCAGCACGTACACATTCTTTGTTCTTTAGAAGGTTCTCTTGCCATTTACTCCTTCTTTTCGTCTTCGCCTTTTGACCTGAAAGCATGCTCTGAGATTTCCCAGCAGGAATCATTGGCAGCAAGCATGTGAGTGCTTAATTTTCTTCCTACCTTCTTCAAGAATTGAACCTGTATAGACTATGTACAAGATTTTGTGAGTAAACTCTTTTATATTTTTAACCAAACTGGTTTTGTGTTTATTTTGAGCTAGATTAAGTGTGTTTGGTGTGGTGTTACAGAAGTGGGACTGATGATCTGTTCAACTTCCGTTTTTGTGCAATTACTAAAATACTCTGCTGATTGAGAGTCTCATTACCAAAGTCTCTCAATATTCAAATATTTTTTCAATTTCCCCAACACTTTTACACATTTACTATTAGAGCAATGAAGCATTATACAGTACAGATTTCCTGCACGCCTCTACCATATACATGCTGCCTCTAGAACCTTCCTTATATGCTCAGTCACCCGTTATGGGGATATATCTAAGCAACCATAAGACCAGGGAACCTTCCAGGTGTGTTTGTAAGCCCATTAAAGACCTCTCTTTCTCCCCCTCCCTCTCTACTCCCTAAGGATGGTAAGTGAAGTCTCTTCTGAGCCTGTTCCTCTTGAAATTTTCTGTAGTTAGCCAGGGCTTAGTGCTTGAATGTTCCTTCAAATGCAATTAGTAAAGTTTTTAGGTATGAAACTTTCAAACTACCAGCCTTCCTTACTTTGCTAAAACTAGACCCCAGAGATTCAGCTCTTCCACTTGTGAACTTTGCTAAAGGAGACTGAGTCTTAATTGAATGAGTCTTCATCTTTCCCAGAAAGGGAGCAAACATTCCAGTAACCTACTTCTAATCCAATAATTTCAAATGAGGTTATGACTTTTCCCATGGAGGTTATCCATTGACCTATGTTCCCTCATCACATTTCTGGGTACAAGGCTGATAGTTTCTTTTAGAGTTGCTAAAAGTGATGTAGCCTTATATCACTTTAGTACTATGATCATTCCTTAAAAATTAAATGAATGGAAAATTAGAAATAGAAAATAGAAATAATGTGCAAGACTGAGAGCGTAGATACTGGGGAAGCAGGATATTGGTTGTTGAAACAATGAAAGGATTGGTGAGGATGGAGGGAAGCCATGCCCACACCACAATTTAAGCACACCTCAAGAGGAAGAAAAGAGTAATAAGCAGATTTTGGTAATGCCAGAATCTTCTACAATCAGTAACAAACAAGGGCCAAAAGCCCAATATATTTAGAGCATACCTTGATATGGTAGTGGAAATACTGCAATGCATGATGTCCAAAAAAGAATTCCTGAAAATATACTGGAATTATTGCAATGTCTGGAGGAGACTTGAATTGCTTAAGATGTTTAATGCACAACCAATGGTCCATAGGCTCCCAAAGACCACCGTGCATCCCATTGCTTCTCTTCCACTACCATCTCACTAGTGGTGAGCTGTTCAGGAGTAAGCCCATCCATTAACCTCTTCACCAGAATTATCAGGTTCCTGACAATCTGTCAACCAACTGCTTGGGATGGGGGCCTTTGGGGAGACAGTGGTACTAGGAGAGAGGATATGCAAGGACAGTAATCCCGGTTTGCTCATTTTCCCAACAGAAGTAGGTTAGGTTAAGGCATGATTCAGGATCAAAGTAACTGGGATAAGTGCAAAGATACAAGTCTCCCTCGATCCCAGGGATCTTGTTTAGAGTCACTGGTGGGAGGGATGAAGTTGAAGTCTTTGCCTCTTTCCACTTATCTGGATCATTATGTATGTGTATCAGAAGAGACCATGCGTGCATGTGTGTGCATGTGCATCAGAGCACATGTCTACACATGTGTGTACATATGTATGCATGCACACATAAGTGGTTGCACTCTTGAATCACTGCATCTGGCCTGTGGGGGTGTCAAATTTTTCTCCAACCATGCTTAAGACTAATGGTGCTCAGGCTTTAGATCTGTCTTAAAAGCTGTCCCCCACCAAACAGAACTTTGCCTCATTAGCTCTCTCTTGTATACACACCTTCTGAGTCTGCCTGAAGTGAACCTGGATGTAGAAACTGTGTTTTAAGAGAAGGATCATATAACTTCAGGTTTTATTGCTGATGTCAAGCTCATTGGAGTGAGGAAGAACACAGGTCATCTAAAGTGGATAAAGGCCTTCTCACACAGTATGACGTAAACAGGAAAGAAACTGAAATTAATTATCGGTCTTCTTGTATTTGTCACGTAACCCAAGAGATGCTTTCTTCCCCCAGAAGAAAAAAAGTAGAGTGTTGGGAAGGGAAAGGGGTTATTCCAATGATCCTCTGACAGGTGCAAGGCAATTTCACCTTTTCTTCTGGAGAGCTAAATTTATCCCAGTGGCTGGCAGAACATCCAAAATGTTTGAGTCATTCAACTTAAGGACAGATGGGTACCAGTAAATTTTCCATATAGATGTTGACAAAAAACTGTATAAGTGTTCAGGAAAACTGTGTAAGTGTTCAGAATTCAGATCAATATCATGAAAGGATAGAGGTCAGCTAAATGAGAGCATCACCACCTCATCTGTGAAGGATCGGAAACTGGGAAACATGCACCTATTTTCCATATACTCATAAAATTCATCTGTGACTATCATCAGCCAGACATGAAGCTGGACATTTCCCAAACATTCATACATTTTGTATTATTTTTTTATTAGTTAGTATTCCTATCCTGTCCTTTGCTTCATCAGAATTCACAGCATGGCTTACAAATTAAAACATACACCAATACAACAAAATTCATAAAATAGATTTTTTTAAAAAAAAGGCACAGCATCTAGGAGTAAAATCATCAAAATTCCACTAGCATAAAACCTAACAGAATAAAATAAGATTAATTTGGTACTATATAATAGTTAAAAAAACAAAACACAGTGTTGGACAAAGGTTTGGCTCTATTGTTGGGCAGAGTCATGGGGTAATTCCACATTTGGAGTGCCATTACCAAGAGGTCCTTCTTATCTTCTAGCCGGCCACTTCTGACCTTAACAGTCAGGGACTGTGATGGATCCTCTGTCCATCCTGGCCCTGCAGTTCCAGCTCTTGGGCTCCTATCATTCACTCCTGTCATTCTCCCTCAAGATCTCTCCCTGGATCTGGTACTAAACCCTCAAGGTGACTGTTGTGGAGAAGTACCTGTGTTGATCAGTGGGTTCAGTGTGGCAATGTGTGACCAGTTCTTCTTTTCAGTTGTTAAAATAAAACATCCAGACAAGACATGCAGAAACTAAGAACAGTAAAGATTTGTTACATAACGAATAGTAAACATCAAGCCTTATGGCAGGCTTCACACACAGAGTACACAGTAACCCTTCTGTTTCAAGCCAAGTAAAACTTTGCCCTGAACTCTCCATTTTCTGAGCTCCCGAAATCAAATTCAGTTTTTTTCCATTTGTCTACTCCTGATTAGTCCTCACTCTCTTTCTGACTTCCTAACTCTATTTTATCCCTTCCCTATCTAACTCATCACCAGACAAAGCCTCAAGGTTATATTGTTCCCACCATTGGCCTGCCTTCACAGCATTCCATGAGCTATGATTGGCTGGCTCTAACTAGGCTTGCCCAGTTTCTCACTTCACAGGTATATATAGAAAATATATACATATAGATAATGAGATGTCCGGCATCGTCAGTAGTAAGATGAGGTGTTATATACATATAGTCCACACAACTAGGTTGTCCTATATCCTTAGATGTATACAACTACTGTTTCCTAGAACTTGGAAGGAATTAGTTACACTATTTTACAAATAAAGTCCTAAATGTTGTTTATAGTTCCAACTAGAGTAAACACTGTGAATTTATGAGTCCAAATTATGTAAATTCTGTTGATTAAATTGGTCTACTTCATGTAGCAACTGGATTTAGGACAAAGAGTTACTTATAAGTAATTCCTTTTCCTAATAACTAGAACATAAACAGATTGCATTATGATTGCAGTTTAATGGAAGGTAACTTCATTCCTTTTGCAACATGATTGTAATTTTCATTTATAGTTATTGAGACATGGCTTTGCTAAATGGTACAGGAGGAATATCATACAGCTCAAGTGCATGTGGTCCTTTTTTTCTTTTTCCCCTTTTATTTCTTTATTGCAATTTCCAAGTTTAGAAACATAGAACATCATCTGTCTATAAAGAATGAATCCTTCCCAGGTAAACCAACAAATCATCATAATTAAAAGTTACGATAGCAGATCTTAAACATTCATGGATATAATCCGAGCAAGTGTTGGCTTTCCCTCCAAGCTGCTGCATGCAGATTTTTTTTCTTTAAAAGTAACTTCGTATTCATTTTCTTTCCTATATCAGAAATCCTCCCTGGACCTGTAAGCCTCACTTAGATACTGGATCTCAAGCACCAGACGTAGTTGAGGAGAGAGGAAGACAAAGAATTCTGGGTCACTGGCAAATTCTAGGCTTCAAATTACAAATCCTAGGATTCTGTAGGATGGAACCACGAGAGATAAAATGGTATGAAAATGCTATAATTTGTGTAGTAGAGATACATAGTAGAGAGGAGAGCAAGTGCATGGGAGAATTAACATGAATGTACTCTTGCCTGTACTTCGAAGGATGAATATGTAGGAAACAAATGCTTTCACTGCTCTCTGTGGCCATTTTCTGAGATTATTTAGATGTGTAGTTTCTAGGCTAGAGAAGTGCAGCTGCCAGACTCAGCCCTTGAAGTTATGGTCAGAATCTTTGAGAAAACTATTCTAGTGTCTCTGGGGTTAGAGCATGAAGAAATTCATTCTGATTCACTGTGAATCACCAATCAACACGATTTGCTGTGGTGTGATTTGCTGAAGACCTCTGGTCAACTGGATGTTACACATGCTATTTTTCATCTTCACAAATCTTTGGTGTTAAGGGCCAGCCTTATATTCATCTATCAGTGCCATATTTTTTTCTCTTTAATGCAGCTTAAATGATGAGGTTTTTGTAGCTTCAAAACACTGTAGATATGTGTGTTAACTTATTATAAAATTTCAATTTGAAGTAAACTGAAGAAAGTGAAAAGCCTTAAATTATCACATTTGCTTTAACTGAATCATAAACATCTGCTCAGGTGAGACTCCCTAAATGTTTGGACTTAAAGAGCTCTTGTTAACTTGATCTGAAATTCTACTGAAAAGATTTTCCGTTCAAAATGATGAGTTAATTTTTGAAAACCATTCTAAACAATGATGATGCATTAATCAGAACTTGAAAGACAAGAAAAGGCTGGAAAAGTTTTGTTAACTGTTAGGAGCAAAAATAAATCTAACTGGTTTAACATTAACATTAGGGAGGAAAAACTTTTAACACCCCAAGGTGCAGTTATGTAAATTGTTAACATAAGAAACAAGATGGTTGATGAAGAAAATGGAATATAAAACGTTGGTTGATATGACAAATTTTGTCTTTGGCTCTCTCAAAAGTGTTGATGAAGCTTATGTTGATGAAGCTCCACTTTCCAAAGTGTCAAGGTGGGGAAAGCTGTCCAGAAAGGGAGCAAAGAATGCCTCCAAGGCCATTTTGAACCCTTCCAAGGGACACTCATCCATCATTTTTTGGAACCCCATCAACATATTAAAATAAAAACGTCTCCCATTCCTAGGGCAATTTAACCACCACCCTCTGCTGCTGTTTTAGGTCTAGGAGAGGTCTTTTTAGGCCACAAAGTAAAGTAGAAGTCAACTTTATTGACTTGTGGGTAAAGTTTCCTCCTGGGTCTAAAACACTCCTCTCACATGACAAAATTGCATGAGGGGCATTTTGTACTGAATTTCTTTTAAGAAATGAAAATAAAAACATGGAAGATGGGGGTACATCAGGAGGGGATGTGCAATAATGGGGAAAGACATGCATTAAATTAAATACAAAAAAAATCATTAAATATAAATTAAATATAATTTAACCTTTATCTTTAGCAAGATATCAACAAATAAATCAAAATGTGCTACTTTTTTACCTGTTTTTAAAAGTCCAGATAGGTTTTGGACACAAAACTCCAAGAACTAACATTAAATGGTGTGGCACCATGTGGCTCAAATTATTAGTCTTTCTAAGCAATTAAGTCAACCCTACATTTTCAAATTTCAACTGTTTTCATTCCTTCTTGTTTCTGTGTCAGTTTGGAGATTTTTTAAAAATACAACTGCATTGGCATTTGCATTTAAATAGCTGGGCCTGGAATGGTAGGTTTGAAAATTAATTTGAGAATGTTAACTGTTAGAAATTGGAAAATTAATTCACTAGCATAAACACTAATAATTGAAATAATTTAATTTGGCATGTTATCATTACTTAAATTGTTTATTGAATTGTTAGTGCTGGGCTCTGTAAATGGCATTTACAGAGAGTGCCATGAAGGCTGTCACTGTCAACCTTAAGAGATAACATTTTGTTACCGGTTCCTTCAAAGGGGCTCTTTTTGTCCTTTTACAGTTTCATGCCACCAACCCAAAGTTTTTCCACATGGACTACAAAGCTTAAAATGGGACTGTTGCCTGGGAATGGTGGTGGTGAAGCACCTCTGGTAACTGTCAGGTTGGGGAAAGGCTGTACCAAAGCACTGGGGCTCATTTGTTAATAATTTCAACTCACTTTAACACTTATTTGCATCTTTCTTTTTTCTCACCCCCATCAACACATACACATCATTTGCTCTTCAAATGCCTTCTTTGTTAAAGGTTAATAAGTAATTTATATGAGGGCTCTGATGCACTGTCAGTACAGCAATAAGACTGGTCATTTGTACAATGATTGGCCAGTGACTCAAAAATGGAGAATTCTGATTCCAACATTTTTTGAGAATATTCTTCCACACAATCACTGAGCAGCTTTTGTCTCCCACTCCCAGAGGTATAGTCTGAGGTATAGTCTGCTAAGATCAGTGACCAAGTACAGATTTTGCAGGTTAATGTTCAGGCATCCAACAAGTTGGTTCCTCTCTGCTCCCATTTGACATTTAATTATACAGGTAATGTCAAATGGGAACAGACAGAAACCAACTTGTTGGATGCCTGAAGTGGTTGGGTATGGGAGGAAGAGGGGGAGAGCGAGAGCATGGGGCCATTTCTGCACTACACTCTTATAGCGCGATTATTCCACTTTCAACATCCTATGGAATCCTGGGATTTGCAGTTTAGGGAGGGGCAGGCCAGCCCAGGATTCCATAGGATGTTGAAAGTGGAATAATTGTGCTATAAGAGTGTAGTGCGGAAATAGCCTGGGAAAAAAACAAAATAGCAAGAGGCAAGAAAGAATGAGAGAAGAAGAAATTAAAGAAGAAAGAAATACAGGATAAGCTTGAGGAAAACTTTTCACTTAATTATTAGAAAGTCTAGCACTATGTCAATAATACACTAAAGAATGGCAAAGGGGTACATTGCAGCTCATCCCAAACAATACTATCATGTATATTATACAATAGTATATAACAGGAATAAGTGCAGAATATAACTAATGGGGTTAGTTATTGGAGAAAGTGCACTCCCACCCAACCAAAATACTCTGTTTTTGTTTTATTTATATTATTATTATTATTATTATTATTATTATTATTATTATTATTATTATTATTATTATATGCCACTTTTCTCCAAGAGTGGGACCCAGGACTGTGCAGGGATGACACCTCTCTTTTTGTTTAAAGCGCTGTTATGAAAGGGACTCTAAACCAATATAGAATAATTCTGTATTATGCCATATTGTACAATAAAAACCAGCCCAGAAAATCAGTGGAAGAGAAGGCAGAGTTACTGAGTAGTCACACTGCGTGCTCCCAGAAAGGTTTCAAACACTGTTCTTCCATATAGGCCAAGTGTGAGGCATTCTGAAAAGGCCTTGGTCACATGAAGGTCTTCTGCTGAGCAAACAAATCAGTCCTTCCCACCCCCATTCCCTTCCTAGATTCATTTTTTCTTCTTCTATTTTCATTCTGCTGTTTTCTTCTTTTCCTCTTTTAATTGATCTTCTTCTAACAAGCTCAACTGTTTCATCTGGGCTCTAGAAAGTTCTCTTTTTCCTCCTTCCTGGCTTCTTCTCCAACAAATCACAGAGATTCACCTGCAAAAAAATAGAGCCATCTGACACAACTCCTGAAATTATAATACTTGTTTTCCTGTTCTACTGAACGTGGCAGAAGGAGAAGTACCCATCCTAATGAATGCTAATAAATTGTAATGACCTCTTTTACCAAAGCATATGTTCAGTTTCAGCATCACTTGGAGAATCTAGAAAGTTAGGTGAAATCTCCGGCAAAAATAAAATAAAATAGTGAATTAATAAAGGAAAAAGTCAATCAATGAGTTAATTCCAAGCTCTGAGCTGAAAATACATTTCCACCCTACATTTTACCATATAATACACATGTTTATTTAGGCTAGCATGTTCTTAGAAGGCAAGGAACTGTATCAAAAAATTTGGAGAACTGCATTTTAATTGCATTAAAATGGACTCATTGAAATTGGATTTATGTCAGCCATGAGTAATCTAAACTACACTGATTTCAATCTGGATCTAGTCCATAAATATTAATAAATTAGTTTTTGTGAGGAGGAATAGGGAAGGAGGAAAAGGAAAGATGAAACAAAGTAGAGTAGATTTCTACTTGCAACATTAAAGAATGCACAGCCACAGAATGGTCTATTGTCTATTGTAGTATGTAGCTTGTAGCTTGAACTGGTGCCATGTACAAACATGATGACACTGTACTAAAGATAACACTGTGCAAAAAAATGTATAAAGCATTGTGAATTGATGAAGGGGGGGTCTCGGTCTTTGGAAGCTATTCCACTGAGCCCAGCCAGCTGAATAAACTTTGAATTTCCTTTCCGTGGGTCTCAATCTCTACTTTTCTGCAACATTTGTAGTCACAGATTTCCAGCCACGGACACTAACTAAAATGGAACCTGCTTTCTTCTTGTTTTTCCTAGAGTTCTATTTCCTTTGCAGCTACTTTCTTAATGAAAAATTAAAACATTAAAAATTATGCCACGATGCCTCTTCTAAATACAGATGTCTAAATTAGTGCTATGAGTCTTCAGCTAAAGATTTCCTGGTGGAGCTGGCCTCGGGTTCAAATTAGACAATAGGTTTTGCCTTTTTTTAAAAAGAAGAGGTGCTTCCTCAAGTGGTGAATGAGATGATGATATTGCTTTTAAGTGTGTCTGAGACCCATGGGCTGCCAGCTGGCCATTTCTGGGAAAAGATTGTACAATATGACAAAGAGCCTTGATGGTATACATTCTTATTTATTGTAGTACTACCAATTGTGTATAGATTGAAGAAAACAAGATTAACAGTGTGATTGCATGTGTGAAGAAATTTGCAACTTATTAAATCCTCAGAATGTGTAGACAAGCCTAAATACCCTGAAGGCATGAAGTCCCATCTGATCTTGGAAGCTAAACAGAGGCAGATCTAGTTACTACTTGGATGGGAGACTGCCAACAATGACCAGGGGCTGTAGGCTATATATTTCAGAGGAAGAAACTGGCAAACCACTCCTGAGTTTTTCTGACCTAAGAAAACCCTATGAAATTCATGGGGTTGCCATAAATCGACAGGCTTCTCGAAAGCACGTACATATACACGTGTAGACACAGGACATTCTAATTAAACAATGTTTCCATAGCATTTAAAAGTGGAAAAAGACTTGACACTACTGAGGTTGTATGAACAGCAAAAGAGGGAGGTGAAGATCGTTAAATTATAGTATAGAGGTTGACAGGTAAACAAACAAACAAACAAACAAACAAATAAATAAATATCTCTAGAACACTGAAGGGAAATGAAATGAAAATAAAGCTCCCTACATTTTCTTTTCTATGCAGTATGGTGTGGTGGTTCGTGTGTTGTGTGGATTGAATCCCTGCTTCTCTACAGAAACCCACTAGGTGACCTCGGTCAGGTCACACTCTCTCAGCCTCAGAGGAAGGCAATGGCAAATCCCCTCTCAACAAATCTTGCCAAGAAACCTTCATGATAGGTTCACCTTAGGGTTGCCATATGTCAGAAATAACTTGAAGGCACACAACAGTAACAATATTTATCCTGCCACTTTCAAGGCTGACTTGGCAAGAAAGAGTTACAAGGGAGTTGTCATTGTTAAAGCACCAGACTTCAGAATCAAACCGCTGCCCTTTACTATTTTTTCATTTAGTCTGTCCATGTGTGCCATTTACCATTGATTTTCTTTGTGTAGTAGGAAGAATTCCAAGAACGCAGAGGATAATGGAATCTTCCCTCGCTAGAAAATGCGTCTACAAAATCAGCACTACAGGCCTTGCATTATCCAGCCCTGTTAACTAGAAGCTTGAAACTCTACCCAACCCAGCATTTAAAGAAGTTAGGACTGCTCCATTCTCTTTAAAATCAATTTACTGCTGTGCTCACCATGGTCTCTAGGGAGATACATTAAGACAGACTCTGGGAAGGTTATTGAATCATTTTCCTCCATTGATTGTCATGAGTAATGGTTTTCAAATTTTTTAACAAAATAACTCCTGAAATGTGAAACACACAGAGACACATAGAGAAATAGAGCTATTTAATATCCATAGCCTGGGCTTTCCATGATATAATAAAGTCACCCTTTGACTTTGGAAAGTCTGCAGACAGGCTTGCAAAACCCAGAAATATGAAGAAAAAAACAGCCTGTCAAAAATAAAATAATAACTGGCATTCATATAAAGGAAAACAGAAAGTATGCTAAAGCAAGGAAGGAATTTTCTGGTGGTCCCTGTCGAGAAGACAACCGTGTTATTTTAATACAAGGCTGCTCTTACCTCTAACACATGTTCAGATGGCCTCCTGTTTCTTTGATCTGTAGCCAGGAGCGATTCAATAGCCCTGGATAGGTACAGTACTGTTTCCCTTTGGGAAGGAGCCCTTTCCTTCGATGAATGAAAGACATCCGAGGTTATCCTATGTGACTGAACATCTTCATCCTTTCGTTATAGAATTCATTTCAGGAAATGATCTTATTCACTTGTCTGAGTGAGTCTTCAGAATTTATTGCTGGTGCTGGAATGCAGATAAAGGACCATGGGTTTAGACTTCATCCCAATGCAGGTTTAAGGGAGCTGTTGGTGAAATGTTTTTGTCAGTCTCTTCCTGCTTCTAAGGCATCCATGGTGGCCACAACAGAGGATACAGCAAGCCACCATTATGAATTTTGAGCAGTAGCACTGCTCCAGTACATTTTGGAAAATGTAGAAGAGTTTGGAGACCTAGCTGTCCACAAAGAGGGCCCTAGGACAAGCAAAAATGGCTCATATCTTTCATTAGGCAGAGAGAGGTAGCAGGAGATTCTAATCATCATTAAAGAGGAGCAAATAGCTAATTACTTTTAATTCTAGGGATAAGGAGAAGTGCTTGTGGGTTTTTCTACCTCAAATACCAAAATAACTTACCTGGCTTTGGGTGCTATGCACCCTGGCATAGTTGACAAGGTTGTAACTGCCGTTTCACCTCTGATGATAACATGTCTTGTGCCAGTCCTATCTCCATTTCATACTTGAGAAATAGAACCCACTTCTGGTGTCACCTAAGAATGTAAAGAATACTTGAAAATATTCTTGTCCTTGGCAAGGATTTATGTCTTAACATCCTGAGGCACCCAGTCGAAAAAAGTTGTAGATTACAGGAGATTTCCTGCATCCCAGGACTATGACTAATTCTCTTTCTCTCTCTCTTTTGAACAAATCATTTATTTGCAGAGAAATCAAATGTCTTTCCACAGAAAACAGGGCACAAAATACACTGGTTTCTGCGGAAAGCATATTTATTGCTGACACAATATTTTTTCTGACACAGCCAAATTTTTCGAAAACAAGTCCCAAAGGCAGAAAATAATTGAAAAAAGGCACAAAAATATTTGGAATCATGCCCAAGTGGGAGAAAGCTTTTGAAAATTTTCTTTCTCCTTACTTTGCTACCATTGCTTATAGTTCATTCCTGTCCAGTCTGCTTCAAAAAGGTTCCAGGTATTAAATCCTTTGTGCCTAAATATAATGCAGAAATTGCATTGCTTCATAATTTTCACAGGAAAATATTAGACACCATTTAGCCATAGGCTTGCTGTCAGTTGTGTAGTAAGAAGAACAAAAATCAATAGCTGCAGTTATGTAGTGAACAGATGGAAATACAAGTTAAATCTGTTGGGATAGCAAAGTGTGTGGGGATGAAGCCAGGGATTCTTGCTTGGCATACGAGTAACTGGAGGTGTTTCCAAACATTAAGCCTCAAAAAACAAAAAAACAAAAAAAAAACAAAAACGATTTCAACTTTTGTCCAGCTCTCTCAGTTCACACTTTCATTTGACCTGCTGCTGACATAAGCCAGAGGAAATGTACTGCAATAACACAACCATCCTATTTGTAATTTCCTTGCTCTTTCTCTGGTGCATGTCAGCTGCAGGTCAAAGCTACCATTTGAGTTCTATTGTAAACAGACTCAGGGGGATGCTGCATGGATAGATGATCGGTATTTGGCATGTTAGGATACAAACTAGGTTGCATGAGTACAAGTTGTCAGTGGGTTTCTTTTAAGAGCTGGAACAAGGGATACCTTCTGGATGGAGCATTCACAAAAATGCCTGTAAGCCAGCTTTAGCTGAAAAGAATTCATATTTTGCAAAGCAATGATTTGCACTTTTCTTCAGTCTTCCAGTTTGACATATTTATCAAGGAGGAGTGAAACAGCTGATCAAATGAACCTGCATCTGTCAGCAATATTGGGCCTGAAAAGCAAACTACCTCATGAGCTACGAATTGTGGCCATGTGCGTGGCACAGAACATACTGCATTCATCAAGAGTAATTGAATAACAGCTTCTCCTCAGAGACATGTTTGATGGGCAACATTAACTCCAAGAAAATGGCTTTAATAAGCAAACACATGGTGAAATCCTTACGGTCCAACACTTTGCAGGAGAGTATTAAAGCAACGAGTCAAGCTAAACATCACCAAAGACATGGAACTGCTGCTACCACTCTAGAGCTCTTCTTCCTTTTTGTCCTGTAATATGAAAAAAAAATTGTGAGCTTCCTAAGGACCCTCTCTAAAACAGAGAAAGTGCTCATTTGCCGAAATTAGGACTATGTAAAACTAAAGGATAGAGAGATTTCCCCTCACTATTTTATATCAAAAACTGTGAGTCCCAGAGTTCCTTGTGCATAGGCAGGAAGAAGGAATACCTGGTGGGAAGGAAGAAACAAAGCTCCATGACAACATGGAAGCAAGTGCTGCTTATTGTTCTGGTAGGATTCACAGGCCTTTGAATTAGTGTCTAATTCACTCATAGTTGCATTGTTCTGTAACTGCATGGTAAAGGACAAATTCAAAGCAAACAGTAACATTTGTTTTACAGTCAGTTCATTCATGAAAAATATGATATTAGAGGCTGTGGGCCTGGAAGAAACTTCTAAATGTCTACTGTACAAGTATCCCACAGTTCTTTCTTTGTGAAATATTCTGCCAGAAAAAAAATTGTCAAAGTTACTTCTTGGGGGAAAAGTATGAACTACCTCACTTATTCTTAAATGAGATTTACACATAACAACTGCACTTTAGGAAGTATGCATAGCCCATGAGATTTTTTGCACATTATGGGTAATTGTGGTGAAAGCTGAAAGAAAGTTCAGCAAAACTCAAAAACTGCAAGTACTCTACTATAGTTGTGCCAAAATGGTTGAGCCATTTAGCCATCTTGTCTATTGAGGATGAACTTGCAAGAGAAATTGACTGAGTGTAGGAGTTTACTTGGGAGAGTCAGCATGATGTAGTGGCTTGACCATTGCACTACAACCCTGGAGACCAGACTTCAGTTCCCCACTTGGCCATGGAAACCCACTGGGTGACCTTGTGTGCAGCACACATTCTCATCCCCAAAAACCCCTGTTAAAGGGTTGCCTTATTGTTGCCTTAAGTTGGAACTGACTTAAAGGCACGTCACAACAACAGGAGCTTATATGTGATTTTGCACTGGAAATGGCCAGAAGGCTTTCAGATTAATTGACCCACATTAGGTCTGTTAGCGAATGAAAAGAAAAGAAAAATCAAGACAGTGATAGCTTAATTCTTTTATTAATCACAAAAAAGTCACAAAATATTTAAGTAAACCTGTAGGACTCTTGAGCATGGTGTTATTAATAAAAGTAGCAAAAGAAGGTATTTTTCAGTAATGAATATGTAACATTAATTTCAGAACTGAAACAAACCTATTTCGTGATTCACAAGATTGTATGTATGGGATGAGGCACTGTGATGTAGATATGAGACAGAGACAGGAATTACAAGTTTGTACCCATTCTACTTGGACCCCACAGTCTCTATCTCCATTTGCCTCTAAGGCCCTTTCTGCACGAGGCGAGGGAATCGCTCCGTGCCATTACCTACCACTTCTTCTGGAGTCCGAAGCAACATGGATTGTCCCTGAAGCCTTTCCGCAGGGCTCTTCCTTTGTTCAGGGCGAATCGGAGCAGTGTGAGGTCTGTAGATCCGCACTGCTCTGGCTTCCAAAATGGCGGCTTCCGGCTTCCAAAATGGCAGCTTCCGGTTGGTCGTGGGTCCTGACCAACCACTGAAGCTCACCATGCCTAAAGCCCGCCCTCCGTAGATCACAGGCTCGCATTGGTGCAAACCTGTGAATCTGCACAAGGGAGCATTGCGTTCCAGGAAAATAAAGACTTGTATTTTGTGGTCTTTAGAAAACACGCTGAAGGATCACTTGGGGTCATTTTGGAGCGGACTGAGGTGCGGACCTCCGGTAAGTCGTCTGCTCCTAGTCTGCTCCAAGGTGCAGACGACCTCCAGGAGAGGACACACTGCCCCGTTCTAATTGCCTGGTGTGGAAAGGGCCTAAATTACTGTTAAGATTTCAGAAAGGGCCAGATTCAATTTGACATGTTTCAGAGTATTTCTGTGAACAAACCTCTGTGAAGCACACTTCTTCAGATCTAATTTCAGGATTCACAAAAGACCACTGTTAATCAGCTCCAGCATATAGTACATCTTGATCCTATCTTCTTGCAGAACAAGCCCCAGAGTTATCCACAGAAAACAGTGTATCATCAGCAGGAAAGTACAAAATGTGCAGTGTCATAGAAATCTGCAACACAAAAGTATGTCTAGATTAGGTGAGAAAATAGCCTTTAATTTTGATCAGGATTTATCTAATTTACATTTCTTGAAACCAAACACTAACCTAAATTCAATCTGCAGTCTCAGACACAAGCATTTCAGAGCTTGTGACGTGACTTGTGCAACCAGAACAGCAAAGTGTTCAAATGTGAAATCTGTGCATAAAGACTGCTGTAGTATTTTAAAATGCATTTTAAAAATGTTTATTATTTATGGACAAAAACATGCATAGTGGGAGTGAAGGACATTGATTTTCATGGGGTAAAACCTTTCACAGATTGGCACAGAAGTCAGATTGAGCCAGCAGAAATCATGCAGAAGTCAAAGAACCTTGATGACCTCAGATTTTACAGATGTTCATTTTTGTCTTCCAGATGAGCCAAACAACATGATAGGTTATATATGGTGGAAGAACCTTCTTATTGCTTGTGTCATGTGGAGTAATTTCTATAGTGAGCAGGCAACAAAAGAGCAGGATATAAATGTTCTAAACAAGTTAATCAGTAAGGTTCCCAGTTGTACCTTGACCATGAATAAGATCCATATAGCAAATAACCCCAGCAGATACATTGGTAGACATAACTTCATACAAGTCATCATGTCTTTATGACAGGTGATGAATCACTGCATATTCAATCCCATCTATAAAATTTCAGTGAACATTTTGATTCAATATCAAATATGTTGCAGCCAGCATGATATAATGATTTGAGCATTGGATTAAGGCTCCAGAGACCAGGGTTCAATTCCCTGCTTGGCTATAGAAATCCACTGGGTGACCTTGGGTGCATCACAGACTCTAAGCCCCAGAAAACCCTGTGATTAGTTAAACTTAGGGTTATCATAAATTGAAATGACTTGAAGGCACACAACAGCAGCATCACATATGTTCCAGTTTGTGGTTCCATATTGTGAAGCAAGACCTGCTTCTCAGATAGGAGAATATGAAAGTAACAATCAAGGGAAGAAAGTGCTACATCTTACTTACTGTGTAATGAAGAACCTGAATATTATATTGATGGTCTCATGTAAGTTAGAGAACTGGGAAATTTGTGGCCCTCCAGGTGTTGTAGCATTCTGTTTTCCATCAGGCCCAGCCCAATTGGCTAATTGTGGAGGATGATGGAAATGTATAGTAAATTAATCAGCACTTGCTGGGCCAAAGGTTCCCCATCCACAGTGTAAAGACAGCATCAGCATAGCAATCCATGCCCTTTCCCGTCCTTACTGCAGTTGGACTGAAAAGAGTGGGGAAAGAGGTCCAAAGTTCTGAACCTACTGTAATAAATCTCCTGTTCTTACATTAAATCAGAAGTGCCAGTGGAGCAGGTGGAGAGAAAAGAGAGATGTCTTAGAAATTCAGGACCAGCTGTTAGAATAACACAGATGATAGGTCACATTTGTGATATATAACATTAGAGACAGGGAAAAATAACTTCTAAAAAGTTACAGTGGTATATGAAGGTCTGCTGGTAATGTAAGAGAAAAACACATGATGTGTAAACAGATGGGAAGACAGTTTGCAACAGATCACTAGGAGGACATCTGCTAAGTGCTCTGGTGAATAAAGCTTCCAGACATGCTGCAGTTCTGTTACCAATATTTCCAAGATGAATAAATGATTTCATGTCCTTAATATTTTCATTATGTGGCTTTCATTATGGCACTTCTCTAGGTATCTCATTGAGCCAAGACATTTCCATTAACAAATCTATGCCCTATTCTTAGCTTTTTCAGGTTGTGTGTAGATGTAACACCTAAAGGATTTCCTGAGAACCTCACAGTCAGAACTTGAATGAAGTAGCACATTTTGTAGCCTTGTAGGCAAATATATTTTTTTAAAAAAGTAGCCAGTCTTGTTAGTTCATTGGGATGAGAAAAAAGCAAAAGACGTATAAGAGTAATACTTTTGTTAGAAATCAACTGATCTGTCATAAAGCTTCCAGAACTTTCTCCAGCCTCAGTGTTAACCTGGACTGGGAGGAAGATGGAGAACTGCTCAACTTTTTCTCTCCTTCCTGTTCTTAAGGTAAACAGCCTCAAGAGTAGTTCTGATCATGTTATTTGGTTCCCTTTGATAAAATTACTTCCCTACTATGGTTTTCATTATACAGATCAAAATGTTTCATGTAAAGTAAATGAATTAGTCTTTCTGCAGAGTTTTATCAACCTATTAGAAACATAGCAAGACATTTGCAAGTATGCATTACATCTCTAGTGCTGAATTAGAGTTGCCATCTCTCCTTTTGGAAAGTTGTTTATCTTTGATATCTGTGTGGCAGGCAATGCAATAGGAATTGGTCTACTTGGCCTACACAAGTGGAAGTAAAGTTCATAAAAGTTTTTCTGAAGAATTTCCAGAATGTCTTCATATTCAGGGTAGATTTAGAAATGTGAGAGTGAAAAATTCAAGTATACAAGAAAGCAAAATGGACAAATGTTCCCATCTGGAACATTCAGATCTTAAGGATGTAATTAGACAGAATATGGCTGGAAAAATGACACATCAGATGGGAGGAGGGTGGAAGAATCAGAATTAGAAGAAAGCCCCTGAAATGCAATTTGTGAACTTTCAGTACAACTTACTGCAAATGCCCTGAGGTACATAGTAGGTATGCAGCACATAGTGATTGGAAGGGAATGTGTGGGAATGGCTGGTAGCTGATAGTGACCACTGCTGAATAAGGATCATTCCAACATCTTCCAAAAAGAGTGAAACTTTTTCCAATAACAATTGCATGGTTTAGATTGGAAGGACCGCTCAAATAATTTAAAAGAAAGTGTGTTTAACGTGCTCTTTTGTGTATGCAGAAACAAGTTAATCACCCTGTGGAAGAACTCACTAAAACCTCTTAGTGTCACCATTTGAAAGCTATTTCAAATAATTTCCTCTATAAGCTGGTTTATGGCTAATATAACTCGACACACTGAAAATGCTTCACTGAAAAACTATTAAGGGACAGGACCAATAAAGATAATTACTTTGGCAATGCACAAAGTATTTTTGAATGAACTTGATAAAGCATCAAAAGAATGGATCAATTGTGGTTTTTATAAAAAAAAATGCATAATTGAAAGCAATGGACAGACTGAATGGAGAAAAAGAGCAAATTAATATTTTCCCATTTTAAAAAGTCACTGCTAGACCCAAGCAGTCAAAGGCTGTATGGTTTATGAACTGCTATTATCAATGCATATTATACAGTTATATTTATACTGAAAATGCTCTTCTGCAAAATAACAGGCTGAGCAAGTTTCTAAAGTTAAGGCAAATAAATGTTTATTCTTTCACATTATCTCTGCATGTCACAGAAAACTGTCAGAGCTCAACTGACCGGCTATTAATAGAAGCCGCCATTAGTTAACAATTTCCAGTGAATCTTCTACCACCCACTCCTGAGTCTTGAGTTGTTATTCTTATTATTTTCACTTTAAAAAGTTGAGTTTTCCAGTATGGAAGGTAGTGGAGCTAATCATCCTCTGTTTTTTTCACTAGTACAGTGTGCTATGTAGCACTCACTCACTACATTTGGATGTGATAGCAAGAGACAGTACCTAAGAGGTAGAAATGAATACACATTTCATTTGGTTTGTTACTTGGTGGAAACTTTCCAACATTCTCAGATTTCTTCATTAATAAGATGAGAAGAATTTGAGTTTTCTTTTTTAAAAAAGAAAAATATATATAATTGAATGATAAATCAACCCATTCCGGTTCTTGTAAACCTGGCTTTGAATACCTGTAATCAACCATGTTTGTGGTGCAGATTTAAGACTGTTGTGTGACTTCAAGTTGCTTTTCTCTTAGGGCAACCCTAAGATGACTCTATCATGGGGTTTTCTCAGCAAGATTTGTTCAGAACAGGTTTGCCATTGCCTTTCACTTAGGTTGAGAGAATGCCTTGCCAAAGGCAATTTGAATTTGAACCCTAGTCTCTCAGAGTCCAGGTGCAATGCTCAACTCACTATACTATTCTGAGTCTCTACAAAACTTCATCAGTTGAGATTTAAATTTATAGCTCTTAGAGTCAACTACCCAATATAGTATAGGTTAGTTGATTGCACAACCAATATAGTATAGTTTAATTGATTGCACAACTTGGGCTGTAGATTTAGGATTGTTGTTGCAGTATGCCTTCAAATTGTTTTTGACTTATGGCAACCCTAAGGAAAAGCTTTCATGGGGTTTTCTGGGGCTGAGAATGTGTGATGCACCCAAGGTCAGCCGCTAGGTTTCCATGGCTGAGCGGGGAATCAAACCTTGGGTTGTCGTCCCATGGTCAAACCACTACACCATGCTTTTAGGATTTCCACTTTTTTCCTCTTGTCAGGCTACTTTTTTTTCCAGCAACATGGCAGGCAGGTACAATTAGAAATAGTTGCAGCTGCCAAATATGTCCTGTACAGGTGGCTGAACATTTCATTGGGTCTTTTTTGAAATAGCTTTTTCCACAATTTGAAAATTTCCTCATTAGTTTGATGGAAAGAAGTTTAGATTTTTTTTTTTTTAACAAACATCAATATGGGAAGAAATGAAGTTGACAGATCAGTCCATTGCTAGATATGAGTGTGATTGTGCTAGAAAGAAAAGAGGTTTTAAGTAATCATATGTTTATAGTTATTTACCCAATTAATCAGTAGATCAACGCATTATGGACATTTGCATTATGGAAACAAATTCTGTCACTAGACCATTTTCAGTGTATATGCCTTCAAGACAGAAATGTCCTTCTTAAAGCAATCCAGCTATTTTCGATACATTAGTTATTGATAATTGGACATCCACTACTTATGCCTTGAAGAATACTGGCTGCTGCTCAGTTGCCAAACCAGGGCCAAACCAGTGGCTGTGAAAGGACTCACAGTTGAAGCACATCTTTGATTGTGCTTCATGTAATGGGGGTAGGGATCTGGCAACAAGCAACATTCCAGGAAGATGAGGCTGAAATAAATCCAAAGAAGATTTCTCTGAGGGAAGTAAGAATGTAATTCTTTGCCAATTGCATAGTTGGCACTTATTCTTTGCAAAATTTGTATCTGGTTTTTCTTTGCTCAGAAAATAACATTGTCTGCACAAGAAGCAGCATTTTCCATACAGATTTTTCTGCTAGCATTTTCTCTGAAAAAAAAAAGAAAAAGAAAAAGAAAAAAGCATAGAATGTCTCTCAAGCTATGAAGATCACCACCAATCCAGGATTCTATTTCCTGCAGTTCCCTGGCACTGGCAAAAACCACTTTTGGTTCATTTTTCATTCTTTCCCTTTCTACATAGAAGAAGGTGTTTCCTTGAATAGAGAAAAGCTCTGATCCAACCTGCTATTTCTTAACCCTATTTGGTCATGCTGCTCCAAACAAATGAAACTTTGCTGTTTTCCAGAGGCCTTCTCTCTAGTCTTTTTTCCTTTTGTGGCCCCACGCTTCTCCCAATTCCTCTGCTACTCCAATTTGGGGGACAAGCCTCATCTGTCAAGAACTTTGTCCTTCCCCAAAACAGTGGAGCAAACTGGTGGTTTTTAAGAATCCTCTTAAAGCCCTCAGGCATTGAAAAGAAGTGTTTTGACATCAGAAGGAGAGAAAGGTCATGTGTTCCAACAGGACTGGGGTTGAGGTAAGGACGTGTTATGTAGCCTGTGTAGATTCAGCCATAGTATAGCTTATAATAATTTAAAAAGATAACAAGCAAAACATTTAATTTCCATAAATTAAAAAGAACTAAATCATCCAATTATTAAAATATGCTCAAAAACAATTAAAACAAGTAAAGTGTCATTCATAACACACATTTTAAAACTGAAGTAGCATGACTTTCCCTTTCTTCAGAAACTCTGATTTTAGGTTGACCCAGAGAAGCCCTGGAGCCAGTGTGGTGTAGTGGTGTGAGTGCTGGATAAGGACACTAGGGCCTTTTCCGCATGGGGCGAGGGAATCGCCCCATGCTGGTACTGTATGCTCCACCCGTGGGTCCAGGCTGGTCCGGAGCAGTCCGTGGCTAATGCTCTGCACTGCTCCGGGGATGAAAATGGTGGCTTCCGGTTGGTGGAGGCTTTCCAACCGGTGAAGCTCTCCAGCCTAAAACCTGCCTCTGGCAGATCTGCAGGCTCGCACTGGTGCGAACCTGCAAATCTGCACCGGAGCGCGGGAACGGAGTGGCATGCTCCATGCTTTTGAAAGACCTGTTTTAAGTGGTCTTTCAAAAGCATGATGAATGACCACTTTGGGTGGTTCCGGAGCGGGCTGAGGTCCGGAACTACACAAAGTAGTCTGGACCCAGTCCGCTCCCAGGTGCAGTCATCCTCCCTAGAGGACGCTCTGCACCATTTTAAAAGCCCCATGCGGAAAAGGCCTATGAGATCATAGTTCTAGCCTCTGCTCAGCCACAGAAACCCACAGGGTGATCTTGGGCAAATCATATTCTCTCAGCCTCAGAAAGGTAAGGGCAAACTGCCTCTGACTAAATTCTGCCCTCCCTCAAACAAACATGATAGATTTGCCTTAGGGTTGTCATAGATTGGAAACAACTTTAAGGCACACAGTATCAAAAACAGAGAAGCCTTCCCACCATTCATTTACCAGGTTGCTGCTGCTGCAATGGGACACTGGAAGGAAGAGAGCTTCATCTCTCTCCCTTTTTCTCCTCTTTACTGGAACCTGGGCCATTTCCACACTAGACTGTTATAGCACTATGATTCCACTTTCAACATCCTATGGAATCCTGGGGTTTGGAGTTTCAGGAGGGGCCGGCTGAAATGGCTCTAGTGCAGAAATGGCTCCAGAAACTGTTTCAGAAAGTGACTCAGACACAAGGAGCCCTAGGAAACTAGATGCGTAACTCCATGGCACATTTAGGTGCCAAGGAGTGGGGGAAAGAGGCAGGCGTACATTCTTCCCTGCCATTGGTAGATCAATGGTTGAGAGCAGGTATTGGACTTGAGAATGGACCTGATGATCTATCAGGACCAAATGTTTCCTACTTGATTTTAAAAATAACTGGAATATTTTCTGATTAGATTAATTGTAGCCAAGTCTTCGTGTAGCCAAGATGAGTGTGCTCATCATGATATCTAGCATAGTTATGTATGTATGCTGTAGAAAATGCCTACAGCATGAGTGGGCAACTGTCTGAGACTAATCCCCCCCCCAAAAAAAGTCCTGTCACTTCCTGTTGCTAGCGATTACAGAGGAAAATAGAGGGATGTAAAGGGTTCAAAGACACTTGTATGGGCATTTTGTTGTATTTTCATGCATTTGTAGGGCTTTCTGTGTGTTTGAGGGACATAACTGCCAAAAGATCTACTGATTTTATTAAAAAAAATTTGGAGGGCTTGGGGAAGATGGGTAGGGGACTTCAGGGGCCAGAAAAGTAGTGTCCACAGGATTCATGTGGCCCATTGTACACACTGTGCACATCTCTAAGTTTATAAGGCAAGCAGGACTTTTCCCTTGACCATTTCACTTCTCTTAAGTTCTAGTTTGACTAGAAGAATAGCTAAACTGGAACTGGAGCATGCAATGAACCTCATTTTTCAGTTTCTCTGCTTCATTTGAATCTCTCACCACTCCCATGCAGACACACAGATACACATACTACAAACTGCACTACTTCTGCTCACATGTGCAGCCATGGATGCATCTCTTTAAAAAGCAACATTTTTTAAAGCATGGCAGCATTAATACTCCTTTAGTGCAGTGTTTTACCAAAAGCACAAGCACACATAAGTAAACCACCATATACAAGACCATGGTAATGTCCTGGCATAACACCTATTCATTGGAATAGACTATTGCAGAAAAGTTTCCTGGTGGATCGTGCTTCATTTCTATAGGAACATAAAATGAAACTGCTTACTTAAGCCTGTGCTTTTTTAAAAAAATGGCAAATGACAAGCCATTCAGTTCAGAACAACTGAATACCGTCTATAGGCTTAAAGACTTCTAGCCAATAGGAAAAGGGTTTCTCTCTCTTTCTCTCTCTCTCTCTCTCTGGTACTGTATTATAATGATACATTATAGAACATCTGAGAGTTCTTTTAAATTTCTTTTTATAGTTCCATTCACGTTGGTTTCCTAGTAATATAATTAGAAGCTGTTGAATGGAAAGGGGGGAGGGAGCTTTAAAAGGGGATAATTTGCTAAATTCTAAGAGAAAAAGAATGATCTTTTCATAGAATTTGGGAAATTATTGCTTTCAAAAGATGGCTTATAAAACTCTTTTGATTGAATGACAGTTCTGCATTGTGTGATTGGATTTTTTGAACCACTTAGTTGGAGAGGCTGCTCAGAACTTTAAACAATGAGTATTTTCTCCAAGTCGTTAAAACAACTTTTGAACAGACAAATGATCTGCACATAAACACATTGATTTGGTCATTATCCAGTAATAATGCTCAGTTTAAAAGGTCTCTCCCTCCTTCTGGCTTTCTGAAAAAAGGGGGAACAACCTCACATATGCCTACTGGGAGACTCTAACTAAGAATCTAAGCGCTAATTCCAGTGTGCAGATATAGCACTGATATGATAGTCCTTGTACCAAGATATATTCCTTATATAAAATGTGCACATGTTAACTGTGAACTATGTACCACTGCTTCCAGGATCTTAGGGTGAATTTCAAAACTTGGAATGAATTTTTGCCAATGCACAAGATGTCCACCAAAAACAAAAGGGGGGAAAGGCAAAAATAGCCAGTCAAGGAAAAACTCCTTACAGATTAGCAGAGATAGCTACGCACAGCTATGGAAGCGTGCCTAGCAGCAGAGAACACCATTAGCAGCACAAGCACTAAGCCAGTAACACTCACCAACTCCAAGTTGCAATCTTCCAATATGAAGGCTCTTTATATACAATATATACAGTATACAATATATACAATATACAATATTTGCAAAGTCCAATTAAACAGTTAAAGCAATTAAAGCAACATGACCTTTACACTAACTTTAGAAAGTATTTTCTAGAGGTTTGGTCAAACCATCTCTGACACAAGACGCTTTCCAAAACCAGAAATGGGCTTCCAGACATTTTTGGTTTGGTTTTGGTGGCTGCTGTGGCAGATCTTGAGGGCCAAAGTGCACTCCCAGAAAATTTTTCACCTTTGCTGTAGATTCATAAATGTGTATGTCACACAAAGGTGTGTGACATATGACATGGAACCAAAGAAGGACTTCCAGTTGGGTTGCAAGGTAAGGAGCTTCCAAGAACCTGAGGTTCATCATCAGAACTTGAAAACTAAGCAGTCCCTGGCAATACCACAGGGAGGGAGATCTGATGATGTCGTTAAGCATGATACATTAAGCATCAATGACAATTTCTCAGAGCATGGCATTCAAATTAAAAAAACAAAACAAACAGATCTAACAAATGAGACAAAGGAGGGAGGGGAGGAGAATGGATTTCTGGAGCAACTCTGAAGTCGTCTGCAACTGTAGGACTCAACAACACTTAAAAAAAAATATCAGGGCAATGCTCTCATCCTGAGATTCTTCCCTTTGCCCTCTGATCTGGATAACTGGGGCCAGTCCCTGAGATCTAGAAGTTCTAGTTACAGACCAGTCTCTGCCTCAATTATCAAAAATTTATGGCTTCAAAGTTTGCTGAAACTTGACTAAAGTTTTAATTTAGTTTAAGTCTGTTCTCATTGCATTAATATATGTGAAAAATCCAGCTCAGTGACATTGTGAAGAATTCTGCTTCAGTGGCATTTAGAAAATAAAAAAATACCTTAAATAATAGTTCCATGAGATTCATTTTTGTGTCATTATGTCACTGAAATCTCCTGATACAATTATAGCCTTATAATTATAGCCTTATAATAGATGCTTACTATATGTACAAGTAATTTTTAAATCCTTAGTCCAATTAGGAAGGCTCTAAGTCTTTAAGGTCTCTAAGCCATCCCTCCACTTTATATTATGAGACCCCTTTAGGTTGTCAGCTGATAAGGTCTGCTCTCTGTGCAGCCTATATCTAAGTATAGAGTCTTGAAGCTGCAGGTAATGTACAATTATTTGGTGCCAGTTCTATTGAGCATATTGAGGCTGGCCTTATTATTAGTCAACTTTAGCCATCTGCTTCAGGTGGCAGGTGGCAGGGAGAGCTGGTAGCAGCTCCCTAGCTGCTGCTTCTGAACCTTTATCTACCCTCCCAGCTCTTCCTGACCCTTCTGAGCTGATTACCCCATGGTGACAATCTACAGCTGTGATGTCAGTGGGGCAATGAATCTGTTCTGGAATTTTATCTGAATTTTAAAGGAGTTATCCAAGGTCCTGGACCTGATTACCCAAACAAATTCGAGCATCTTGGATAGTTCTTTTAGACTAGAACCCAGTGCATGCACCACCTCATTGATATAAGAGCCACTGTGGAGCAATGCTCACGCATGACCAGCTTGGGCTGCCTTGCTGTTATCCCAAAACATGGGTGACTCAGGGTTCCGCCCACAATATCAGTGTTTCTGTGAAACAGTGGGGAATATTAGCTCAAAAGGGAAGGCCTGTGAGAGGCGGGATAACCTTACAGGATCTTTTATGTCAGTAGTAATGCAGGAACACCAACTGGAGATTCAAAGAATACTTTTTTATCGGGAGAATTATCAATCACACACACAAGATTCAAACAGTCTCATAATCACACAAGGCTAACTGAAGGAAAAGAATGGAAAAGTCTGGATAGTGAGAGTTTAGGGTGATGTGAGTGATAGTTTTCCTATCCAAAAGTGAAAAGATGAGGTGATGTGGCTCAAACCAAGGGTCCAAGGGTAGTACAAATGGGAATCAGAGTGGTAGAGTGATGGCCAGTATGCCAAAAGTACTATGAGCTATCTGGCTAAGAGCCAGGGTTTAAATACTCTTTTCTCTGCCCTTAGAGTGAAGGTGTTAATGGCTCTCAGGCAGAGTTGACAATGGAGTTTGCAGAGTGGACAATGGGGTCTGGGATAAGCTAATGGCCTTACCATTGGGTGACAAAGGACTGATGTAACAGGTGAGGGGACAATAGGAAAATTTCTGTGGGCAAAGGGAGAGGGTCAAAGGCAATCAGTTCTTCCATGGAAGCAGTTTTGGGTGCTCTTGTTTCTCAAGGTCGAGTCGTTGAGAGACATCTGCAAGTCTATTATCTCTGGAGTTTCCCTGATTATGACCTAGCTGTGCCCTGAGGTCCTGATCTGATTTAGTTTTGCAATGCATGTGTGCAACCATTTCCTTTTTGCCAGCAGGCTTCCCAACCATATCAGGATACAATTTATATTTCATGTCAATTATTATTTGCCTATTAAACCATATAAGGGAGTGGGAGTGTACATCCTAGTATCATGGCTGTCTTACATAGTTGCCTGCTCCCAACATATCCCAGACAGTGTTGTTTGGAAAGACCCCTGAACAGGCCGAAAGGCAAGCAGCTCACAGTGCTCCAGCAAGTTTTGCAAGTGTGAATGCACTCTTTAGCTTGGATGATACAAGGCAGGTGCATAAAAACAAATCAAACCAAAGCCAAACTCAAAATGGCCAGAAGTCCATTTCTGGTTTTGAAAATGCATTTTTAAAATGTTAAAACCATACAACCTGCAGCCTATTTAAAAGATGAATGTTCACTCCTAGAGGTTTCCAGGATAAGTAAAGCATTCTTATTTTTGAACAGAAAAAGGGCAATTCAGGAAGTCAGGAGTGGTTGCAAAAACAACTTTTGGGTCACATGCAGCTCCATGCTGCACTTTACCCATCCATAGTTTATACAGTGCAGGGGATGGCTGAACACTATGTTGTCATTATGTTGACAGTTATCCATTCACAGCCTTAAGCCCTGTGAATGAATACAGTAACAGTGGTGAGGGAAAATGTTGGGATGTTGGGGGAGCTCTGGGTGGCACAACCTGTTAGACTACTAACTGGAGTTAAGAAAAGCCATTTTGGGGGTACAACTCCCAGAATTCCCAGAGAGCATGATCAGTGGACATGCTGACTAGGGTGTTCTTGGAGGAGTAAGAAAAAATAGGAACTTTTCAAAATTCTTCTGCATGCTTTTATAAAGATAAATGCACTTTCCTCCTGGGAGAATACTAAGTAAGCTAATGAGAACTTCTGAGATTTTCCAGTCTCTCTCAATTTTTTTCTTTAAAAACTTAGCAGGCAACAGTGCAGCTATTTACCAACTCCACTGTGTCCAGAAGTGGTAAGAGATTTACTGCAAATATAGCAACACTGAAAGAGGCTTCATTAGCTGTGAATGTATATGTATATGTATATGGTCCTAGTCTTGATGGACAATTATAGCTGAGATTGCCAGGTTTCAAGATGTTGCCTGGAGTCTTGGGGAATTCCTGTGCTTCTCTGGGTCTCCAGGTAGTAAGATAAACCTTAAGATGCAGCACTGGAGGAGAAGAAAGCTTGATTTGTGTGGGCAACTATCTCCACCCATTCCCAGCTGGTGCTAGGGCTTACTGGTCCACTGTGTATATTAGTGCTACTTGTGCAACATTGGTAAACCTAAAAGTCAGGATTTAGGAGAGGGAACTGAGAGAGCTGATGCATGCATATGTACCAAGACGTTGGCCCAGTAGGTATATATATGTACTGGTTTGGCCCAATGAGCAAGACAACTTTAAGCAATGAGTGTACTTTTATGTTCCAGTTCAAAAGGAAAGAAAGTAGGGATGGCAACCTTCCTATATTTAATTTTCATAGCAAGAATGAATATTTCTTCCATTTTTCTTCTCACTGTGAGAAAGCTGTCAAAACTGTGTTGTTTTTGAACATTATTCACAGTTCTGAACATATTCTGAACAAAAATGAAACTTGAGAAACCTATTTTTGACCATTTTTCAAACATTATTTCCATTTGCAAGAGAGAGGTATAAATTACATGGAGTCAGAATTAGGCAACTGTCACCATTTATTAAGCAAGAGGATTTAAATTCATGGTTATAGCATGGAATTAAAAGATAAAGGGAAAATTCCCAGCAGTGACTTTACATCTTTGAATCTATCTTGTATTTTATTTAGAGTTAGAGTTTCAACAGGCATGGATCTGTACAACTTGAAGATTTCTGCACTGGGACATAGTTGCTCTATGTTGCTGTTTGTTGTATGAGATGCAAATTTTCAGGTCCTTTAACAGTCTTGGCTGGAATTCTGCATCAGTTACTTAGTTAAGTGTATTAAGGAGTTAAGGAACCCCTCCTGGCCTTATTCACCAAAAACTGATGTAAATGTTATTCACCTTGTGCTCTGATCACTGGCAGAATGGATCACTTTTCCCCCATGCAGCCGATGTCCCGTAAAGTAGGTTAGGGAGGGAGTTATGAGCAGGGCATTAGGACCACAATTGTGACTAAGTAGTGATCACAAATAGGACACAATTATGGATGGCCATTTTTGTACGATGTCACTATCCCGCAAGAGCAGCAGGTTGTTTCTGGTCCAAGAGTTGTGCTACCGCACGACATCATCGCTATCCAGCTTCTATCTCATCCCCAAGCATTGTAAAAACCACCTTCTACCATTTTCAGGACAAAAAATCTGTTAAGATCCTCCTTTAACACTTCAATCCTGTCAGCTAGCTTAGTGTAGTACTGTAATAGTGCTTATAGCACTTCCTCTCCTCTTGGATCCAGGAGTGGGCAGGATATGGGCATGTCTCATTTGTCCCTCCCTCAGTGACTCTTATGGCATGGTAACTTTGAAATCTATCACCTCTTCATGTTTTTTTAAATTTTTCTGTTGCGTTAAAACATTTTTTAAAACACATTTTTAAGCTTTATAGTGCAAAAGTGCTAGTCTGTCATGCTGTTACAACATTGTTGCTCTAGTTCAGTTCCTCCACCAACACCAAAGAATGAGAAAAAAGCAAACAATCAGGCATGGTAGGGCAAGTGAAGGCCGGGAAAGGGAGTGGCCAGGGACATTGTAGTGTGGAAGGAGCATCGGTGGCTATATTGCTATTTATCCTTTTAAGACAGAAGGGTATGGAAGAGAGTGTTTCTAACCTGTTACCATCATGCAAATGGCATTGCTGGGATTGTAACTGAAGAATGTGTTAATGGAGTATGGTGTGGAAAAGGCTGATGAATAAATTGATGTAGCTGTTCCATACTTGCAATCACTGCTTAGTCACAATTGTGTTAGCATTGCCATAATCACAGTTTCCCCTTACTGCTTTACCAGACATCAGCTTCATAAAGAAAAGGAGATCTATTCTACCAATGATTGGAGCATAGGTAAATGACATTTACATCAAATCTTTTGGATGTGTGTGTGTGTAGTGAGGAACTGGGCCAGGAGAGATTACTTAGTTTATACCCAATAAGTATCTGAGGCAATTTCCACACTAGACTGTTATAGTGCTATTATTCCACTTTCAACAATCTATGGAATCCTAGGGTTTGCAATTTAGGGAGGGGCCTCAAGGATTCCATAGGATGTTGAAAGTGGAATAATAGCACTATAACAGTCTAGTGCAAAAATGGCCTGATACAGAATTCCAGGCCACGTTATTGTCTTTGCTGTATTCATTTACCAAGTAGCCCCAAAGAGTACATGTGTGCTTGAGCCCAGTGCACTATGTGGTACAAAGCAGGGAGAGGAGCAAGGCAAGAAGTGGAATGTCAGTGTTAGGTTAATGAGCGTTCTTGTTGCAGCACCTTGGCAGCAACAGTGTGGTGTGTGGAAAACAGAAATCTCCCAGTGAGCTGATAGTGATCCTTTCAAAAGCCCCAGCAGTGGTTTAGGGCCTGAGAAAACTCTCACTTTATCATGCCTGCTGTAGAGAAGTCTTCATAAGATGCAAGTCCAAGCAGGGATGGTGGCAAGCAGTGCAGCTACTGGGCACATTTTGCTGTCCGGTGGGGTTTCTTCTCCCCTGGATTGCCATATTAACTGGTTTATTGGACATTACAGATTCTGGGATCAATTATCTGAATTTTCTTTGTGCCCAATTCCACAATCAGTTGTTCCCCCCAAACAGTGCTTGTTCTTTTTCCTGCCCACACCCATCCCACCACTGCAGCATTGCAAACTCTTTGTGACATCATAAGGCCCTGCCCCCAGTCTTGGGTTTGGTCCTCCAAATCTCATAAATTAGGGTGCTGCTTACCTGGCAAACTTAGCTATGGCAATGTAGAGACCACAACACTTGATTGTCCTATGTGTCCATTTTCAGGGCAAAATCTGGAGATGTTGCTTTTTTGGACTACAACTGCCTGAGTTGTAGTCTCAAAATATTTTTTCTAAACTCAGGCCATTTCCACACTACACTGTTATAGTGCTATTATTCCACTTTCAACATCCTATGGAATCCTGGAATTTGCAGTTTAGGGAGGGGCATTTAGAACTCTCAGCCAGAGAACTCTTTGGCCTCAGTAAATTACAAACCCCAGAATCCCACAGGGTGTTGAAAGTAGAATAGTAGCACTATAACAGCGTAGTGCAGAAATGGCCTCAGTCTTAGGTCATATCTGAATAGGATCCTAAGAACACAGGGCTCAGCTCAACATTCTCTTCAAAGCCTTGAGAGTGGATTCTTGATATTCAAGCATTTCTCGTATTTCTGTTCTATTTAGCCAAGGTTTTCCCTAAAGAGAAGAAAGTGTTCTTGCCTTGATCACTGAATAACCTTTATTTTATTATTATCATTATTAGTATTATTATTATTTGGCATTTCAGTCCAGCTAGTTAAAGGCTTATGATCTTATTAGCATTTGGTATATGACAACTGTGGTGGCTATCAAGAGCCTCTAAATTAAAACATTTCAGAACAAAAAACATCTCATTGGGGGATTTCATTTTAATTTGGAAAAGCAAAACAATGTCTCCTTTCTCCACTCTTCACCATTTACCTTCTGGTTTATTGGTTAATGTTTAATGCTCAGATGAAAACTTAATGATCTCAGAATGTCATGTAGCACAGTGTCCTGATGTGATCTCAGCCTTCTTCCTTCTATCTGCCATGTAAAATTCTTGAGCAGAGGTTGATAACCTGAAAATCTCTCCCAGTAACAATTGTTTAGAATATCCAGAGTTCCTGGGCAATCACTCTTGGGAACCAAAACTCTTCTGTTCACCTTAACAAAAGTCATCATGACCTGTGTTCACATAATCAGCCCTACCAATCAGCAAGCTGAAGCAACTGAAAGCCATTTCTGGGGGAAGCAAGGTTTCTTATATTATCCATTTTATTATACTATTAATATTACAATATCCAGTGAAGACTCCCCCAGCCTAAAGCCTTCCAGTTGCTTTGGGTCTAAAACTCCCATTATCTCTGTTCACTGAACATTCTGTCTGAGGATGATGAAAATTGTAGTCAAAAATCTGGTTCTTATGAAATCAGGGAAACCTGAAGTAGTGCAATTGCCCTGCATATGGCTATTTTTGCAGGACTTATACAAAGTCAAATGATTGGTTGAGCTACCACAGTACTGACTGTGTTGATTAGCTGTGAATTGCCATGTTTTTCAAACATGAGTCTTTTGCTGATCATCCATAGAATAATGAGACCAGACACAGATAACAGGGTTGAATAATGACCACCTTATTTACCCTAGAGCCTTTTTAATTCTGTTGAACCAGGAAAGAAGCTATCAGAGGGCGCAACTTAGCACAGGATCAGCTGAGGCCAAGTGTCACTCTATGACTTCCTCCCTCAGCCTTCTCCTGGTGAACGTCCTGGGCCCCAAGAGCAATCTAATAGCTGAGTTGCTTCCCATCTGGCATTTGCTGGAAGGCATACCCAAGGAACCCCCCTCCAAGCTGCAGGACTTAAGTGAGGACAAAGTCCCTAAGACAGCTCCAAGGAAAGTCTCCTTCCCCACTTCATCAAATTTCAGGACCTAAAGAGTCAGTTACAGAGCCTTCCTCTTCACCAAAAGGGTACCAAAGTGTTCACCGTAACTCTTATTTCTCCTCAACTACTCGCCAAATGACCTCCTATTTAAGAATTCTCCCCTTAGCCAATTATCAAAGTCCTCCAGATATAGTTTGGGGTTGAAAAAAAAAACAGGCAGGAGGAGAAAAATTCTGACCTGGCCTGAAGCAACCAGCTCACACTGTATTGGAGGTGGGACAGTGGGTCAATTTAAGCTGCCAAAAGAGGATAAGAAGGGGTGGGGGGTGGATGGTGGAACCATATCCTTTGGCTCTGCCTTCTCCCACTCACAGTCCAGACACAATTGTCCCTGATGTAAAAACACCTTGCCTGTCTCCATTGGAGGCCAGGAAAGATGGTTCCTCTCCCTCAGCACCTTGCAGTGCAGACGTCCAGGGCCAAATTCTGAATCTACATATCTGTCCTGAAGACTGAGACAATTTCCACACTACACTGTTACAGTGCTATTATTTCTTTTTCAACATCTCTTTCAACATTCTGGGAATTCTAGGGTTTGTAGTTTACTGAGGCCCAAGAACTCTCTGGCTGAGAATTCTAACTGTACCTCTCTAAACTGCAAACCCCAGGATTCCACAGGGTGTTGAAAGTGGAACAATAGACACTATAACAGAGTAGCAAAGAAATGATCTGAGTCTGAGATCTTCTGTATGCATTATCAGCTACATCCCATCCCATGCAGATGCAGATCTTTGTAAGGCCCCGCTTTGGGGGTCCCCAATGTCAGTATGGTTTGGATGGACACCATGCCTAATTGGCAACACATTTATTGGCTCTGATATCAAATTCAAGCCTGAGAGGTGACAGAGAGGTCAAACT
This sequence comes from Ctenosaura bakeri, assembly GCA_948474755.1. Classification (NCBI taxonomy): domain Eukaryota; kingdom Metazoa; phylum Chordata; class Lepidosauria; order Squamata; family Iguanidae; genus Ctenosaura; species Ctenosaura bakeri. Next base: position 454,247 of record CAOLHI010001023.1, read on the forward strand.
GAGCGAGGGAAAGAATTTGACTGTAAATGTGAGAAGTATAGGTCAACTCCAAAATTCCTCCAGATAAGACTGAGTCACTTGTCAGGCAAATACACATCATTCCTGTGGATAATAGGCTTAAACAGAAGCTGGACTTTTCCAGGGACACTGATTGACAGATATTCATCCCTTGTACACCTGGATTATTTTGCCTGTCCTCACAGCACCCACAATAGACAGCTATTACAACACCCATCATGTCTTTGTCAATCAAAGCACTAAGCCCATCAACTGGCGAAAGACTCATTGTCCACAACAGGTTCCCTCTGTCTTGCATCTGGAACCTTCACAGCCACAAGCCATTTTCAGGGTACAAATACCCCTGATTACAGGATGCCCAGTGCAGTCTCTCGAAGGTCTACCTGTCACTCTGTCCGTCTGGCTCCTGAATGAAAACTGCCCTTAGGTCCTACCTAAGCCAAAATACATTTCTGCTCTTCACTACTCTTCTGGACTGGTAATTATAAATCCCCCAAACCCCTCAGCCTCTCTATAATTTTTCCACCCTTTCTCTTTCAGCTAGCTCTTGTGTGAATGTGTGATTATGTGTATCTTGTGTGCATGCATGAGTGAATTCCCCTCAATAAAATAATTTATTAGACAATTGTGCTTGTTTTTGGTTTGGCCTGACCCCGTAAACATTGGGTTTAAAGATCTCGCTAGGTTACCCTGCCTCTCGTAGTGCTACAGCTTGTGCTCTGGCTAATTCCCATTCCCCATTATTTGGAGCACACTGAGGTGTCCCCCACTGGACCCCAGAATCCAGGGTAACACCTTTTTATATTATTGAGAGGTACACACATGTCCTATGGTAATAAATGAACTATTTATGGGCTAGGTCATCTCTCATGTCCATTTATATAAAACAGAATCACCCTGGTCCAGTTAGGGGAAAATAGGCATGCAAATGGCTGCTGTTAGTGCCAACTTACAACCTGATCCAGCAACAGGGGCTGGTTATATTCAGCTCTCTTACAAAATAAGACTTCCACCAATCAATCATTCACTGAGAGGGGTTGCCTGGCTTCTCTTAATCATCCTTTCAGAGACTGGAAATTTATTTTGAAAATGAACAACTATAGTGGTATGCTCAATTTATACATAACTGAACCATGGTAGGATGATGCTCTGAGTCACAGGGAATCATTCTACCAGTGCTCAGTTATACATGGCTTCAACATGTCATTATAATATTCATCTTCAATATAATTTCCCAATCACTGCCAATGATCTCAAAGCAATTGAGTAAAAGGTCTCACTAATTCACTCTGTGTATGTGTGTGTGTTTGTGTATATACAGTTGCACAGTCACAGTCTTAGATGCTCTGCTGGATTGGGACCAATGTAGTAAGGTAACACGTAGTTGGTCAGAATTTTGAGATGGATGAAAACATCAGTTATATTCAGAGGCAATATCTGGGTTTCTCACCTTTGGAAGGGAAATAATTGGGGGCTAGTCAGTTGGGAGTGTTTCTGAAATGCAACCTTTGGATGGAAAAGAGTAAATTAGCATGAAGCAAATCAGCTGGGCTCTCGTGTGCCTTGAAAATAGCTTTAATGAACATTTGGGAAATCAACCTATCCTAGCTTATTTGTATCTCCATCATTAACAAGTAAGATGTATCATTATTTAAATGTCCTTCTGCAGCTGCAGAAGTAGAAAATTCCCCATTAGTCTAGGTCAGAAACTATACAGTTTTGTGGGGGTAGCAATTAGGGTTAGACAAATTGTGCTATACTTGGTCCCTGTCAGTTTTCTATGTATTCAGTAGGGATGGTTGAGAAATTTGCTGGGTTCACATTGCAATTTTAGTTTACCCAGTTGACATGTGCTGGAACTGAGTGTAGACAAGGAATGTAAAAATTCATAAATTTCATTCCTGTACACAAAAACAAATAATATTGCCATTTTTCTCCTTGCTGTCGTTGAAAATTGGACAGTTATTCAAGATTGTTGTGCAAAAAAAAAGTATGTCGAGGGGAATTTTTGTGCAGAAAACATAATTTTCAGTTCAGAAAACAACATTTCTGTGCAGAAAACAAGTTTTCTGTATAAAAAATAAGTTTCCAGCACAGAAAAGAGCACTTTCTGCAAAATATTTTTCTTTTTGTTCAGAAATGTAATTTTCTATGCATAAAATGCTGTTTTCTTTTGAAGGAAACTTATATTCTGTAAAATTCCATTTTATGCATGGAAACACTTGTGTGCATCCCCCCCCCACCATAGAATAGATCCCAAACAGTGAGATTCTCACCCATCTAGAATTCTCCTTGTCAGGGTTTCAAATATTTTTTTCCAACTATAGTGTAAAACAAAATGTAATTTGGGGGCTTGAAAACATGCATACACATTTCAGAAACATATATGAAAAAATGTGTACAAAAGTAGGTCAAAAATGTGTGCAAACACTTGTTCATCAATGCATGAGTTCAGTTAAAACTGTGGGTGAAGCCACTGCCCCACAATACTAGAATCATAGGAATTGTGAAAGGCTGAGTTATTTAAACATGTGGAGAGCACAAAACCTTTTCTGATCCCAAGCAACAATGGTGGAAGGATGACCAGTAATGTGTTTCAGACAGCATACAGTTATCTCATACCACCAGCACATGAATATTGGAATGCTTTTTAAAATCAAGCTACCTCAACAATCCCCAGTCTTCTTAAGAACTGCATGTGCTTATACTCATGCCTGAAGGAATGTCTTTCACTCATAATTTGTGGATATCTTGGAAGGTTGTCCTGTGGTATGTCTAGCTCAGCCATTCCAAACCTGGTACCCTCCAGATGTATTGCAGCACAAGCCTCATCATCCTTAGTCAGCATGGTCAAAGGTGCACTGATGTGTCACCCACAGTTTGGAAAAGGCTGCTCTAGATCAATTTATGGAGGGTATGGTATGATAGACTTGCATCTGGTAGCATCATTTGAAAAAAAAAAACATTTTTAAACTTAGGATATTAGGCAGGTGCTGAAAACCTAACTCTTCCCTTGGGGAGACTGTTGAGTCGAGTTATAAACAGAGCCAATTAGAAGAGAAAACAGCACTGTTTGGTGCCTGTATCTGAAATTCAAATTACATATAGTTATGTCAACCAAGATTCAAACACATATATTTTTATTTTAAGCAAATATAGGAAAAGAAAGAGAGAAAGGGATTGGGAGGGGGAAGTCAAAAGAACAGCAGGTTTGTGAATTAGAGATGACTTTTGCCACGCTGTCTTGGTGGAAGAAGGATGGAAAGTGTTCAACTATACAGGTTTGAAAAAGGTCATGCCGGGGGGGGGGAAGAGAAGATGGCGACGAGTTTGGTCGCTCCGTGAAAGTCTCTCTCGGAGCGATCAACCCTGCGGGAAATAGTGGTGAGAATCAAACTGCCTGAGTTCACTCAAATTGAGGGTGAACGAGAGAGTCGCGGTCTTTGGTGTTCTGGAGCTGTAAAATTGTGGATTTAGGAAGAACAAAAGAAAAACGCTGCCCGAAGAACGGTGGGCATCTGCCGGCGTCGGAGGATTAAGGAGAAGGGGGAGAGACGATCCGGCGAGTTTCGTTACCAGGCTTCGGAGATAGAACACACCTCGCGGAGTACTAAATCACGCTGAGGCAGCTGAGGCTTTTGCATCGCAGATCATTTCTCTAAGGAAAAGAACCCCTGTTTTGTTTTGTTTTTGTTCCTTTTTTTTTTTTTTTTTGCCAGAGGAATATTACAGATTATCTCAGCTGTTGGTAATTTATTTATTTATTTATTTTTTAATTATAAACTGTACAGTTTAACTTTGGGGATTTAACTTTGGGGATCAGACGGAGGGTCAAGAGACTGTAAGAATTACTAAAGGGTGAACTTTATGAGAGTGAGGAGTGTGCGGAGAGTGAGGAGTGTGCGGACAAGGTTGGGGACATGGCTGTCGCAAAACACTAAGCAGCATGGCGGCGTTTGAGATCTGAAGCTTGAAGTTTGAGGTGGAACACCTATTAACTATTAACAACCATTAACTGCAGTTGTAAGATCAATTGTGATTACACCAGTTACTTTTGGGGGTGACTTTTGTGTTGGGATTCCCTCGGAATAGACTGGATTACGGAAGAGGAAGAAGAGGCTGGTCTGGTATTGTCCCTGTTTTGAGTGACTGAGTGACTTCACAATATAGACTATTTTATTGTAATCCGGGCGAGCGGAGGGAGAGGAGAGAAGAAGGAAGAAAGAACGGAAATCTGCCCTTTGGTCCGAGAGGAGGATCTACTTTGACAGTACTTTGGAGGCTGGACTAAGTTTGGGTGAAGTCTTTGAACTACTTTTTTTTTTTCTCTCTCTGATCTTGCCTGGCTGAGGAACTGAGATTTGAGCTGATAGTTTCTCCAGGCACGTGTCTACCGGAACTTAAGTATAGAGACTTAATTTTGGATCCGGAAGTTGTCTGAATTTTTTCTTTTTCTTTCCCACCTTCTTTGACTGGGGGAAGTACTCATAAAATTGTTGAATTGTTGAAAACAATCAGGTCACTCTGACTTAAATTTGGAGTAATTTGGGTATATTTTGATATATTTGGATATAATATAAAGGAAGAGGGGGAATATCTATATAACTATATAAATTAGATAAGTATATAAAATATATAATTATATAAAATATAAAGAGATAAATAGACTGAGGTAGAGTGATATATAAGAATTTGTTATAAGCGGTGAAGGATATTATAAAACCAATATTTGTGATTTGTGACTTGTGATTTAATTGTAACTTTAATTGTAGTTGTATTTTATATTATATAGTTTAGTACAGTTTAGATAATTAATATTTAATTCTACATTGATACATAGTGATTGAAGGGGTGATATTTATGCCCTGACACATAAATAGTTGAAAGGGATATAATTGATAAGAGGTTAGAAAGGGAGTAAGCTAAATTAAGTGGTTATATTTGCTTGTGTTTTTTTTCTTTCTCCTTTTTTTCTTTCTCTTTCCTTTTTTTTTATTTACAATTTATAATATATAATTCTTTTATTTATTTGTTTATAATTGTTTACAATTATTTATAATTGTTAATAGCTTCTCTTATTAATTATACATAGCTATTTAATTGGTTAGTTTTCTTAAGATAAATATTTGAAGAAAGAAATGGCGGCAAAAGTTAAAAGATCAACTAGACAAAGAAGCACTTCACTTGAAGATATCCAAGAAAATCCTAGTACAAATGAGGAAGTATTGGAAGAATTCCGGAAATTTGGAAATGAGTTCAGATCAGAGATGAAGATCTACATGAGAGAGTTGAAAGAGGAAATAAATCAAGATATTCGGAAAGAACTTGGAGAACTGAAGTTAAAAGTTACAGAAGAATTGAAAGAAATGAAAGATAAGATTTTGGATATCACAAAGGAAATTAATCAAATAGGTAGTAATACGAAAATACTTCAATCTAAAGTTAATCTGGTGGAGCAGCATCTGGAGGCAACGGAGGAGAGGGTGGATGAAGAGATATCCAAGCTGAAAGTGGATATAGATGCACGTGCACGTTCAAGATGTTTGAAGATAGGTATTAAAGAGCGACCTCGGGAGAATTTAGCGGAAACGGTGGTCCCGATCTTGGCAGACTTCATAGGTTGGGAAGTGGCTCAACTGGACCTTGAAGTTGATAAAATCTATCAGGTAAATTCGGTGGTGGCAACAAAGCAACACTTACCACGGGACATTGCTGTGCACTTTGTTAGGGAAAGGGTTAGGGATCTAATAATTCAACAGAGTTATAAAGATCGAATCTCAGTTGAAGGTTCAGAAGTATTAATTTTAAAGGATTTTCCATACGAAGTGTTGCGTAAAAGAAAAAATTATAAGGACTTGACAAAAGCTCTGCGAGAGAGACAAATCAGGTATAAATGGGCGAGAGAGGAAGGAATAATTTTTTCTTATAAATTCTGAAGGTATACTATAGACACTGTGGAAAAAGCGGAAGAATTCCTGAAGAAATTGCAACAGGAAGATGAACCGGATGCACCTGATGAGAGGACAGCAGCTGAGAGGAGATATTCTAAAGAAACACCGGAATCCCATAGAAAAACTAAAAATCAACTTCAACTGAGTTTTCATAGCGAAGAAGACGAAACAGATTTGTTGAATATAGCGGAAGAATCGTGTTCGGTCCCTTTGAAAGAAATTGCACTTCTCCATGGTGAAGCAGAACATGGGTTGAAAGCCCTCCAACAGATAGTGACAACACTGAAGTAAATATAAGTGCTTATTTGACGTTTTCTCTTTTTTCTTTTTTTTTCTTTTTCTTTTTCTTTTTTCCCCTTTCTTTCTTTCTTTCTTTTTTTTCCTTCCACTTGTCTGTCACGTCTTATATGTTTAGAGGTTAATATATAACACAATATAATATATTATACTATGAAGGATTTGTCTATATGTTCTTGGAATGTTAATGGTCTGAACGGACCAGTTAAGAGGAAAAGAGTGTTTAATTTTCTGGTGAAGTTAAATGTGGAGATAGCTTGCTTGCAAGAAACCCATATATTAGAAGAGAAAGTGAAATATTTACAGAATAATAAATTAGGAACGTGCTATGCAACTTGTGATCCAAATCAGAAGAGGAACGGAGTGGTAATATTTGTTAAGCCTAAGGTACAATCAAAACTAATTCATAAAGATAATAAGGGCCAATTTATAGTTGTTGAATTAAATTGGAAAAATGATAAAGTATTACTTATTGGTATATATGCTCCATTAGAAAAAAAACAGAAATTTTATGAGATGGTTTTAAATTTTATAGTACAATCGGACTATCAAAAAATAATTTGTATGGGGGATTGGAATGCGGTTATAGATGCTAAATTAGACAGAAAGCAAACTGTACAAAAAAGTAGTTTCAAACACGGAAATTTACCTAAGGATATTAAAGAAGGACTTAGGTCACTAAATTTAATTGATGTATGGAGATTAAAACACGGACTTCAGCGAGATTTTACATTTTATTCGGCATATCACCAAAGTTGGTCTCGTATTGATATGATTTGGGCATCTAAAAGTCTAGCTAGTATGGTTGAGGATATTCAGATTCTACCCAGATTAATCTCTGATCACTCGCCAATAGTGATGAAATTTAATCGTACCCGAGAAAGTATAATTGGAGATTTAATGAAGCTTTGTTAAAAGATGTTAAGTTTATAGAAGAGCTTAAGCAAGAAATTAGAAATTTTTTTAAGGATAACTTAAATAAAGGAACTGGAATAGCCATAGTATGGGATACCATGAAAGCTTACATTAGGGGTATTTTGATGAAAAAAGAATACACACTGAAAAAACAAAAGAGGGCTAAAGAGGATAAACTCCAAAAACTTTTGAAAGAAAAAGAGGAAGATTTGAAGGTAAACCCGGATAATAAGAAAGTTCAAAGTGAAATTCAATTAATTAGAGCTCAAATAACATTAAATTTACAAGAGATAGAAATTAAATCTAACTATATAAAACAAAAGGAATTCGAATTTGGGAATAAAACTTCTAAATGGTTGGCTTATAAATTACGTAAGAGAAAAGAAAATAATTATATAACCCAGATTAAAAAGGAAAATAGATTGATTTCGGAGCAAGGACAAATAATTTCGTCATTTAAATTTTTTTTTGAGAAATTATATTCTAAGGGTAGATCTGACCCTAAGGAACTTGAAAACATAAAACATTATCTAGTTGAAGAAAAAATACCCCAAATTTCGGAGGAAATGAGGAGTGTGTTAAATGAGGAAATATCTTTACAAGAGGTAAATATGGTAATTAGAAACTTAAAGTTAGGGAAAGCCCCTGGAACAGATGGGTATACTGCAGTGTTTTATAAGACCTTTGCTGAAGAATTAGTCAACCCTTTTTTAGAATTAGTCAATCAGGATAGAAACATGGATATTCCTCCTTCATGGAAGGAAGCAAATATTGTTTTGATTCCGAAAGAAGGAAAGGACAAATTGGATATGAATAATTATAGACCTATTTCCTTATTAAATTCAGATTATAAGATTTTTACTATGATTTTAGCAAATAGATTGAAAAAAATACTATGTGAGTGGATACATTGTGATCAGTCCGGTTTTTTACCGAAAAGACAGTTAAGTGACAATATAAGGATTTTGATGAATATAATTAAGCACTATGATTTTGTCCCATATGAACTTGCACTTCTTTTTATAGATGCGGAAAAAGCTTTTGATAATCTTAATTGGAATTTTATGAAGGAAGTTATGAAAATTTTAAATCTGGGCAATAAATTTAATAATTGGATAAACTCAATTTATACTTTGCAAAGTGCCTTTATTATAGTTAATGGGATAAAATCAGATAAAATCATAGTACAAAAGGGAACTAGGCAGGGTTGTCCATTATCCCCACTTTTATTTATTTTAACATTGGAAATATTACTTAGAAAGATCCGAGAAAATTTGGAGATTAAAGGATGTCAAATTCAAGCAGAGGTTTTTAAGGTTAGAGCTTATGCTGATGATTTACTTATAATATTAAATGAACCAATTAAAAGTACCACTAAATTGTTTCAAATTTTGGGGGAATTTGGAGAATTATCGGGATTTAAGGTGAATAAGGAAAAGTCTGTGATATTAACTAAGAATATGGAGAAGAAGACACAAAGAGAATTGGAATTAATCTCAAATATTAAAATTGGTCAGAATGTTAAGTACTTGGGTATTAATTTTACAAATAAAAATGTAGATGTGGTAAATAATAATTATATACCAGTTTGGAAACATATCGAACAGAAATTAAATATATGGGCTAAACTTAAATTGTCGTTATTAGGGCGGATAGCTGCAATAAAAATGAGTGTTCTCCCAAAAATTTTGTTTATATTCCAGAACCTACCGATATTAAAAGATGAAAAAATTCTTGAAGATTGACGGAAGAAAATCATAAATTTTTTATGGCAGGAGAAGAAACCCAGAATTAAAGAATTAGTTTTAGTTGATAGTAAGGATAGAGGAGGGTTGGGGTTACCCAGTTTTAAACTATATTATAGGTCGTGTGTTTTGAAATGGGTTACAGATTGGATTAGTTTGGAGAACAGAAGATTATTAACATTGGAAGGAGTCTTTAATAAATTTGGGTGGCACGGATATCTTTGGTATCAGAAAGCTTTAGAAGATAAGCATTTTACTAGACACATAATTAGGCGGAGTCTATTGAGGGTCTGGAACAATTATAAGAAAACATTCTATTTAAGAAAGCCAAGATGGGTTTCTTTGCAGGAGGCTATCTTTAAGGATTCACTTGTTAATAATGGTGATTGTTTGACTTATGAGAACATATTATATAGGAGTAGAGATGAACTGAAGTCACTGGGTGAGTTGAAGGATTTAGGCTTTGTGGGTAATTGGTCTCATCATAGAATTATATATGAATTATTTAAAAAGGATCGGGAAGGAGAGGGAATACAAGATAAAAATATGGTTGATAAGGAATTAGATATAGGAAATTTAATTGGTCAAGGTCATGTTTTGAGTAAAATTTATCAAATATTGTTAAAATTCGAAACTGAAAGGGTGATAATTAAGGACCATGTGATTAAATGGGCAAATGATTTTGGGCATTCTATCGATTTGGAGGAATGGAGGAAGGCGTGGAATATCAACATAAAGTTTACTAGAAGTGAGGGAAAACTTTTATAAAATGTTATATCATTGGTACATCACCCTGCAAAAAATTGCTAAGATATATAATAATTGTTCTAATAGATGTTGGAAATGTAGGAAAGAATTAGGAACATTGTATCATATTTGGTGGGAATGCCGATTGGCAAGGAAGTATTGGTGTCAAATACATGTTGTAATTAAGAGAATATTACAGACAGATTTTGAATTTAGTCCAAAATTATATCTTTTGAATATGTTAGGTGATTGTTATAATCAGAAGTGTTATAATAGAATTTTGTTATATATGGTGACGGCAGCCAGATTGGTATATGCTCAATATTGGAAGAGGGGTGAAATACCGAATTTAGATCAATGGATATTGAAATTGTATGAGATGTACCAGATGGATTTATTAACAGCTCTGATTGACATAAGGACTGATAAAGGTAAAGTAGAAAATAAATGGTTTAGGGTGACTCAAATGTGGGCTGGACAATGGAAAGGGATTTACATAGGATGAGATTGGTTTTATATGATTTATTAGAAAGATAAGAAGACATATTAGTTAGTTTCTTTTTTCTATGTTATGTGTAAGTCTTTTTTTTATTTGACTGTTGTATTTTATTTATTGTCTGTTTAATATATATTTGATTGTTTAATAAAAAAACAATAAAAAAAGAAAAAAAATAGAAAAAGGTCATGCCCAGCAATGTATGTAGCAACAGCTTCTCATACTTCCTTCCATTCTGGATGGTAAAGGGAGGAATGAGATTTGTGCTGCTTCAGATATGCAAATGCCAATTTTGAGTGGGGTACATATTTTGTTTTAGGTGTCCTGCACTTTGATATTGCCATTTGAGATCATGGTGCAAACAATACATTGCATAATAGAGGGCATCAAAGAATTTCAGTAGAAAATCAACCTGTGCTTTATAGATTATAGCAAAGCCTTTGATTGTAGATCATGAAAAACTATGGTTGACTCTTAAAGAAATGGATATGCTACAACATTTGATTGACCTGATGTGTACTCAGGACAAAATGCTACCATCAAGACAGAATACAGAGAAACATAATGGTTTCCAATTGGCAAGGAGGTCACGCAAGGGTGCATTTTATCACTCTTACTGTTTGACTTGTATGCTGAACATGTCATATGCTAAGTGTGATTAGACTCAGGGGAAGGAAGCACGAAAACTAGAGGAAGGAACATGAACATTTTATGGTATGCAGATGACACTCTACTATTAGCAGAAAATAACAGTGATTTGGAATGATTATTGAAAAAAGTCAAGGAAGATATTGCAAAGGCTGCTTTACAGATTTTCCATTACTTGGCTCAGTCATTAATCAGAATGGAGACTACAGTCAAGAAATCAGAAGACTAGGATTTGGAGGGGAAGCTATAAAGGAACTAGACAAGATCTTGAAGTGTGAAGCTATATCATTGAATACTAATGTTAAAATTGTCTATGCCATTGTATTTCCAGCTTCTGTGTATGGTTGTGAATGCTGGACAGTGAAGAAATCTGATAGGAAGAGAATCAACTCATTTGAAATGTGGTATTGGAGGATCATTTACAGATAGCATGGATTGCTCATAAGAAAATAAATGGATCCTAGAGCAAATAAATCCCAAATTTACCATAGAAGCCAAGCTAACTAAACTGAGACAATCATACTTTGGACATATCACAAGAAGGTATTACTAAAAAAGACAATAATGCTTGACAAGGTAGATGGCAGTAGGGAAAGATGAACAATCTCTTTACAGATGGATAGATTCAACCAATGAATTTGCAAGACCTGAGCATAGCTGTTGATGACAGGGTGGTGTAGATGACTCTTATTCATAGGGTCATCATAAGCTGATGTCAACATGAGGGCAGTTAACAACAACAGCATACTTTGATCTGTACTTTACCTGGCAAAAAAACCAAATTATGATAACTATTGCAAAGAGGGGAGTTTGTGTGTGTATCCAGAGCTTGGAAAAATTACTTTTAGATTGCAACCAGTGTTTCAGCTGAGGGGCATTACCTCCCTTCAATAAGAAATAAGAATTCTGTCTCTGCAAATGAAATTTTCCTTCAGTCTCCAAGTTTCTGGTACTGGAAAGAGTAAGACATTGAAAATACAGTAGTTCACACCTAGAACTCTAATATTTGCTTTGTTCACATTGCTTTGATAACCTTGCCCCTTTCTCTGGATGCCTAAACTGTTATCTAAGTGCTCAACTGAAGGTTTACTTTGCTGCAATGTTAGAAATCTGGGGACTGAATAAACATTTCATTGGGAGGGAAAGAATTCTTAATTGGGGGTGGAGGTATTGGCCTCATTTTGCCCACCCAGCTACACCCCTGAATGCAGCTCCAAAAATCTCCTGGCTAGCATAGCAAGTGGCCATATTCACTGGAGCATTCTGGGAGCTATCACTCCAAAAGATAATTTTTCTAATTGGTGTCAATGATAGCACACATAAACACAGGAAGAACTCATGTCTGTGTCTTGAACCAAGAATCACAACACTTTTGAGTGAACACCTAAGTGAAATGGCTGAAAACTCTTCCTACTGTCCACTAAAGTTAGGGGTATGCTGTTGATTTCAATTTCTCTTTCTGCTATACATAGTTGCCTGGGAGAAAAGTCCATTGCAATCAGTGGCACTTGCCTTTGACCAATGAAGTTCAATTGATAAACCACCCTGAGATTCAATAAAACATCTTCAATTGGTTGGAATGAATCACTTTATTTTTTAATTAGAAATGCAGACAATCTTGCAAAGGAGTTTTACCATGTATATTTTGATTGTGAAGAAAAAAGGATCCAGCCCCTGTGTGATTATTTTCTTCATTCTCTGACTGTGTTCTGACTATGCTAATCTGCCACAATCAATAGGAAAACTTAAATTCTCATTATCACCTCATTCATTTCTCTGAGCAAGGACAGGGCCCTCAATTACTGAAGCACTCTAGCAAATTACATCACCATTCCTGCTCTGAGAAAAAAAAAAGTCCCAGAGATGCCCTTCCCCTCATTTCCCTTCCATTGGAAAGAAAACCATTGCTAGTAACTAAAGAAAATTAAGACACAGTATTTTGGATGTTATATGTTGAGTTACAAAATAGAGAGAATTGTTAACTAGAGAGAGCACAGACAGGGTAAAATTGAACTTGGGGAGAAGAATGTCATTGTATTCAGTAACTGTAGAATTCCTACAGGATTAGTGGCCTCTGGTCTGAGGTGGGACCAGATCATTTTACAAAGGAAATAGCTTACTGGACATGGGAGGACTGGGGCCAATATGGCAATAAAAGGATCAGAGGCTGAGTTGGACATCTCTTGCTGTTAAAAACAGATTATCAAAATAAGAAGAAACGTGCAGCCTAAAGAAATGATTGCAGTAGAGGTGGAGAACTCTGACAAGTCTGAGGCCATTCCACATCACTGAGACCAAATGGGGTCTGCATCCTACCTCACACACTTTATATTGCCAAAACTCATTGGTGGCAATGACTGGAAACCCAAAAGAAGCATAATTTTGTCTTTCAAAATGGCATAAAGCTGAACAAATATTTTGTGCCTGTTTTACATGAGAATTCTTTTTCCTGGATGATTCTAGGAATGTTTAACCTTTGTTTTCCTTTTAGCTATTTTTTTTTTTCAAGCTTTCATAGTAGAGGGGTCTGGGGTCTGCAAAAATAGACAGAGGCCACCTATGGGCTACAGTTTGCCCAGTTTGCTCCTGCAACAGGGAAGAGGGAAGCATACTCAAAATTAATTACAATAGGATAATTAACTACAATATGAAAGAGGCCAACATTATGTTTGCCTTGTTTTGTTATCCCACTTGATTTCCTTGACTTGATTGTATAATAGCAAACACAGATATTGATCTGCACCCTACTGACTAGCCCTAATTAGAGTAGCCTCATTACATCAATTGTGGAATGGTCATTCAGTGCATCTATCTATTTGGGATTAAGAATAGAATTCTGGCACTTTGCTCATGGAAATATTCTTTTTCAGTTGCACTGACCAGTGGGTGATCTGATTGTCATTGTAAACAATTGCCAACTCAACTTTGACTTATGGTGACCTTATACATGAGAGACTTCCAAGTCACCCTATCATCAGTCACCCACCTCTGGTCTTGCAGATTCAGGGATTTCTCTTCCTTGATTGAGTCTATACATCTGTAATGCAGTCTTCATCTTTTCCTACCATCTTTTACCTTACCAAGCATTATTGTCTTTTCTAGTGAGTCATGTCTTCTCGTGGTATGGCCAAAGTACAACTGCCTTAATTTAGGCCCTTTTCGCACTGTACCTTTTTGCTTGAGGGGGAGGGCGTCTCGTGCGAGAAGCCTCCTCCGGGACGCCGCCGCTTCCTCCCTTTGTTCCTTCCGCAGGCGCTTCCTGCTGGCGCGTCCGTCGCGCTAGCGCCCCTTCCTTCCTTCCGCAGGGCACCATGGGAGCTGTGGGGGGAAGGAAGCGTGACCCGGCCGCCTCGCAACGCTCCGCACAGCAGGTAAGTGCACGTGGGTGCCGCGAGCGTTGTTCGAGTGGGGGTGATTTTCGGCTTCAAGCCGAAAATCAAAAAATATGCCCAGGCACCGCGTCAGCCTCTTGAGCGCCGTGCAAGTGGGGGTGCATCATGCGGTGCAACGCTCCCATTTGCGCGGTGCTCAAGGGGCGCTCGTGTGAGAAAAAAATGAATGCAAAAAGGGTCTTAGTCATCTTAGCTTCTAGGGAGAGTCAGGCTTGATTTGCTCCAGGACCTATTCATTTGTCTTTTTAGCAGGCCACAATATCCATAGAATTCTTCTCCAGCACCATATTTGAATAGAGTTGATTTTCTTCCTATCAGCATTCTTCACTGTCCAGCTTTCACAGCCATACATAGAAATAGAAACTAGGAAGTCATGGACAATCCTAACTTTAGTATTCAGTGATATATCTTGACAATTCAGGTTCTTGTTTAGTATATTGAGCATTTCCAATCTGTGGGCCATTCTTCTGTTTTTCATATTTGTTAACAGATTTTCGTTAGAAATAGAGTAGATTGTGTCTCTGTAGCTTGAAGCAGCTGTATTGATGTGCCATCTATTCCTGGTGATTTATTTCTCCCAAGTGCTCTGAGTGCAGCTTTCACTTCATTTTCTAAAATTGGATGTTTGTCTTCATATGGTTCTTCTTTGAATGAATCTGTCAACATTCATTTCACAGTTCTCCCATGTATTATTTCCATCATCTTTTTATTCCTACTTGGTCATATAATGTGTTCCCTTGCTGGTCATAGAGCATCCCCACTCTGAGGGCATTTCCACATGACACTGTTATACTGCTATTATTTCACTTTCAACATCCTGTGGAATTCTGTGGTTTGTAGTTTACTGAGGCCAAAGAGCTCTCTGGCTGAGAATTCTAAATGCCCCTTCCTAAACCATAAGCCCCAGGATTCCATAGGATGTTGAAAGTGGAATAATAGCACTACAACAGTATGGTGCAGAAAGGCCCTTAGTTTAAATTTCTGTCTGATTTCTCAGAACTTATAGAAGAGGTCTCTTGTTCTTCCTTTTTCATTGTCTTCTTATATTTCTCTGCATTGATTATTTTAGGAGTTCTTCTTGTCACTGCACACAAGTCTTGAAAAGTTGCATTCAAGGTTCTGACTCTATTTCTATCCCCTTTTACTTTTGTTTCCTGTCTGTCCTTAACCGCTTGAAGAGTTTCATCTGTCACCCACTGAGGCTTTTCTTTCTTTTTGGCTGCATATCCTGTCTTTTGCATTCTTCCTTGACAATGTCCCTGGCTTCAGACCAAAGTTCTTCTGGCTCCCAGTCAATTAGGCTTAATAGAGCAAATTATTTTTCACATTATCTTTAAATTCTATGGGGATGTTTCTCAAGTTGTATTTCAGCATGATATTTGATTTAGCATTCTTCTTTAGCTTTACTCTAACCTTTTCTCTTAGTAGTTCATGGTCTGTGCCACAATCTGCTCCTGGTCTTGTTAGATGTCTCTGTTGTAGTAGTTAGTGGTGGCTGGTGGCTGTTGTATCAGTGAATTTTCCCAAGGGGTTCGTCTGAATTTTAAAGGAACTATCCAAGGTGAACTCATTCTGTGGATAATGCTCAGCACCTTGGACAGCTCCCTTAGATTTCAGACTAAAACTTAAATGACATGGAAGTCTCCAATTGCCACTGGTGGGATTGCAAGGTACTTGCCAAATGCCTGTCAAATCACACAGTATTGCTTCTTGAGGGTCTCCATCTGTAGGACTCAAAAGATATTTCCAGGAAAACAATTCTCTCTACATAACTTTTATCTTGAGGGGCCATGGAAGCCCTTTGAGTGAGCTTGGGCAAGTCACACTCTCTCAGCCTCAGAGGAAGGAAAAGACAAAACCCCCTCTGTACAAATCTTGCCAAGAAAATCCCATGGTGACACACACCAACAGCAAAAAGGCATCTGAAGAACAGATATCTGAAGAACAGTGTAGGACCACAAGACGCAGACAGATTGATAGACTTTTTCCTTCAGGTACTTGGATCTCAGAGCTTCATAGGGCTCCAAAAGTGAAAAACAGCAGCAGTAACCTCAGCAACAGCAACACCTACAATAACAAGAAGTCATTTCAGGCAAAGGAATTGCTGTGCTTCTTGCCCTGCCATGATTTCCATGCCTGCATAAAATACAAGCCCTTCTATATTTATGTGGTCACTAATTAATCACTAATGATCCCAAAAGCTTAGAAATGAAAATGGTTTTGTTGAAAGAACTTTTAATGGTTTAATAAAGCAGACGGAGAACCGTGCTGGGTAACGTGCATTGCTGGATGCACTGAGGGAAACAGAGTACTTTAATAAACTCCGTAGAAGGTTGCAGCAGGGGAGGGAGGGGGAGACAATCTGATTTTCTTTGCAAGCTATGCAGTTTTCTGCCTGCTTTTTAATGAGCATCCCTTGGGTTCACAGATTAGGTTTCATAAAGGTAGAGAAGGAGGCTGAAAAGGCAGATGTGATTCTACACTTTCATAGTGCTTACAGATTTACAATAACAAGACCTTGATCCCCGATGTACTATCCACAGACGAAAGATACCTAGAGGTCTCGAAATGCCCTTCATCCTGGAGTCAGAACAAAGTTAGCTGCACACTGTACAAAAAGTTTAATGCCTACCAGATGGAATCTATAAAGAGCTTGTGAATAGTTATTCACAGCAGCTTAGTGGATGCCAGGAAGAATTATACATGGGTTATGTTATGATAAATAAACCACACTGCAATTCATTGTCAAGTTTCACAAGATTTAGTAAGATGAAGATGCACAAGAGGGTGAAAATTTAAAAAAAAAGTTATGGGGGGTGTTCAGCTTTTTATTTTTGGGCCAGAAAATTGTCCTATTTCTATATACCAGAAATAAACAACTTGAAGGTGGTATTGACATACATAGAATTACTCTTAAATCCAATCTATTCATGAAATTCAAGGTGGATTTGAAGGTCCGTTTCAGATAAAAACGTCTTGAGGAATTTCTGGGGGAAATAGCATTATCTTAGTATGAACAGAGGACACTTTTGAGAGGGAGCTGTCATTTTAACACCTGAAGAATTTATAACATTGACATAATCATCATATTGTAGAAATAGTGGCCCTTTCACACTACATGGCTTGAGGGGTATGATTCCACTTTAACAGCGATGGCTTTGTTCTATGGAATCCTGGGATTTGCAGATTAGAGAGGGGTGCTTAATGTTCTCAGATGACTTTAGTGCTGCTCTAAACTACAAACCCAAGGATCATATAGGATGGAGCCATGGCAGTTGAACCGGAATCATAGTGTTATAATTGTGAAGTGTGAAGGGGGTCTATGATGTTTATTTCCTGCACAAAAATATCCAGAATATACAATTCAAATAAGGACCCAGTCCTTCTCAGGGCATGAATTGGTGCGCCCAGAATGATTGCAGAGCAGAGTTGTACTACTGATCCCAACTCCACTCTCAGTCTTACCTGGATAACCAGGCTTTGATATATGAATGTCTATAAAGAAGGAGTATACACATGAATAGAACTGTGTTTACAAACAACTGGAGCTCTCTATTATGTGGTGGTGACCTAATGCCCTAAAGGCACTAGATCCTGTCTGATCTTGGAAGCTAAGCAGGGTCAGCTTTGGTTAGTTCTTGAATCGGAGACCATCAATGAATATTAGGTTCTGTAGGCTATATTACAAAGCCACTTCTGAGTGTTTCTTGCTAAAAATACCCTGTAAAATTCACCATAAGCCCACAGGCAACTTGAAGGTAAACACACACACACACACAAACCATGTGGCAGTCCTGAATGACATGGATCCTCAACGTATAAGTAGCAGTTCATGTATAATCAAGAGGGAGGGCACCCAGAGATGGGACCAATAGTACACCTGGTTGCTAGAATAGGACCAGTGCACAACCTTGCTCCCTGACTCTAATGTGGATCTGCAATCATGTGTAGAGTTTACAAGGAGGTTTTCAATATGTTGTATTATTTTGAGTTGTACTAGTTTCGTATCTCAGTTTAGACAGATTTGAGTACTGTGATAGGATCAAACAGATCCTTGTGATATACTTCACTGTGTTGAGTAGGTTGAGGGCTTAGAAAAGTTACTTCTTTGGACTAGAACCTCCAGAATCCACCAGCCAGTATGGCCAGTAGCTGGAGGAATGCTGACTGAACATTCTGGGGTTTTTAATCTAAGAAAATATGTTCTGTTCATCCTATATCAGCAACAGCTTCTCAGAAGACATGGGGCAAGGGTAGGACAGACTGGCCAAAATCTGGCAGCCCAGTTTTAATGAACAAAAGTCTATTTTCTTAAGGCAAAGTCACCATTGGATATCTCCCATTATGTCTGTTGGTTCTGTAGATGCCTACACAAATATATTTAATATTATCTCTGTTATAGTTCTCTTTGTGTTATGTTGTAAGCCAAGCTGTTCACCTGTTTGTTTTTATTATCCAAAAAAAGAGAAAGAAAAAGGAAATTTTAGAAAACAGACAGAAGTTTGATTACATTGAAAAGATTCCTGCACAATTAGTTGAATTTTTAAAAAATATGTGGGTGGGTTTTTTTTCTCTTAATGGGCTCATGTTCTATAAATGATCGGGTTGCTATAGCAACTACCTCAAAAGCCACACCATGTACTTAGTGCTGTAACAGCTTAGCACCTGTGTTCCAGTATTTCTTTCTGCAGTTTATGGTTATGCTTCTCAGCCAGTGATCTCTGTGCATGTAAAAGACAAAAGAATATGATATAGAAAAAGATAAAGCATTCGTTCCGCTATATTTTCCTTGCAGCATCTTAATAACAGCTTGCTTTTATTTTCTTCTACAATTAAATATGTGTAATTTGAGATGTGAAGAAACTAGCTGGGTGTTCAATGGAAGCAACCTGACTTCAGAGTCAATTTTTTTTAAAAAAATTACTGGCACCAGAAAAACTTTTTCAAGCCATTGAAGTGATCCATCTGTTAAATACTAAAATCCTAGTGGTAGTCCAGAGTAGACTTATAGAATCAACTGTTGAATGATGAGTTAACACTTATATAACCCCTATGATTCAATAGGTCTACTCTAGTTGGCACAACCAAAAGCATTTGGGCCTTGGTGTGTCTTTGGGCTTTACTGCTTTAGAATAATGTGGCTACTTTGTTAATATGAACATTATCCTTCTCTTTTCGTCAGGCATGGTACCCTACAGTGGAGTGGGGGACACTGGCCGTGTACCAATCCTGTGGGGCAGGCAGTACTGTTGCCAAAATTCTGCTGCCACTATCATGTTTACCAGAACAGTGGAGACTTCCTACCGTTACAGAAGGTTCCAGGCCATACCACTGAATCTTGAAGACTGATGGAGCTGAGTATTTTGTTCTCTTCCAAAGAAAAAGGGTTAAAACATTGAGCTTTCTGCCACAGGCAAATTTCAATGTTATGGTTGTGGCGGAGGCAGCACCACCACCAATTTGGACAGCAACAAATGTGGGTAGGTGGGGGCAAAAAAATAGCAATTAAGAATCATATTATCATACAGTTTACCACCAAGGGACTTCATTTGGAATGTTGCCCTCAGGCATCATAGTATTGCTGGCCATGTCAGTTGCTGAGAGTGCCCAGTGAAATTGCTCCCGCCATTCCCAAATTTAAGAAGTTTAATGTGGAAATTCCCATTCTCCAGAAAGGAAGATATTCAAGTGTTATCACGGTTATGATATGTCTGGTGAGAGCACTAGATATCCTTTTGATATCAAATGATTTGGCCTTTGCTTGACCTTTCTCTGCCACCCTACTCCAAACCTCATTCAGGCAGGCAACTTAAGCCTCTCCGATGCTTTAGGGAAAAACCTTCTTGCAAACCGGCTTTGCTCTGCACGAATCCTTACAAAGACGCAAGGCCAAGTGCCGAGCCATTCCTTTATGCTGGGCCATTTACGTACTGGCCATACTATTGTCATCGAGCGCCAAGCCCATCATGTAAAACTTTACCTTTTCCAACTCCTTTGTCTAGCTCTAAATTTCCTTTGTTCTCACCAAGCATGGCATGGCCTCTAGGTAAAATCCACCCTATAAAAGGTCTCCATTTTCTAGTCCTCCTCAGATTGCTTGGACTACTTTGGACTTCCATCCTGCCTTGTTGTCGGTTTGTCCAGTGAACTCCCCTCAGCGAACCGCGCTGAGCTCTCTCCCCTGCAACCTCTTCTTCTCTCCAGGACTACAAGACCAGGTGTCATAATACCCATTCCCCAAAGCTCTCCATTTCTATTTCTAGTTAGCTGTGTGCATGTGGTGTTTTTTATGTTATTTGTGCTCAATAAATGTTATTTTTGTTACTTTGAAACTTTGTCTGACTTTGCTCCCTGACCTGAAGCTGTAGACATAGGGTAAAAGATCCCAGCTAAAGTTACCCTGCCTCTCATTAGCTTAAGAGAGTGCTTGAGCTTAATTTCCCCATCTTGTGCTCCCGGGACCCCAACATACAGGGTAACACAAGTAGTTGCTAGGTGAAGGACACACTCTACCTGAGCCTCTGGTAAATCCATGATTGGATCTGGCATTAGGCAGGTGCAACTGAGTTGTCTTTTTAGCAGCCTGAAATTACAGCATAGAGGTTAAGGGACATGAATAAGCTGAGGTGAAGTAAGTGAGCTGAGGTAGGTGGAAGGTGAGCTTAGATAAGCTGAGGTAAGGTGAGCTGAGGTAGGTGGAAGAGGCAAGTATTTTGCCCTCCTTCAGAAAAAAAAAATCAACTGGAGGGACTTTTTACAAGCAGAGTTCTTCTAGTAGTGGCAAGGCATAGCCTGGTTCAAATCCTGGTTTATAAGGTGCAACTTATGCAACAAGTTAAAAAAAAAAGAATGCATCATCCTTAAAGGGAACCAATGGGGACATTCATTTTCATAAAATATCCATATATATATAGATGCACATTTGGAAAGAATTTCCGTACTTCGAAAAGAAATGATACATCTCTGCCTGGGAGGGGGGGAATGAGACAAGGTGAGCTGTGTTTTGCTCTGTCTGCAGTCTGAGGACTAACCTGGGGTGGGAAGAGAATCATGAAACTCATGGGCCAAATACAGCCCTCATGAGGGCACCCCTAGAGTTGTGCAGTCTCCCCAAAAAATCAGTAGAAAACGGGCAGCTAAAACACACACACACACACAAAATGGATAAAATTCCCTTTCTGGAATTGTAAAATGCTACTTTGAGGGCTCCCTTTGTTTTACAGTGAGTGAAAGTGGCTATCCTGAAAGAGGTCTTTCCTACTCAAAACTGGAAATGCTAGGAATTCCACTTGGAATCTTTACTACAGGAAGCATGTGACCTGCTACTAAACTATGGACCTTTTCCTATCCAGAATGTTCAAGAGATGCATCTCATTGTTAACATGGACAACATTGTTGGCTGCAAGGCTATGATGTCTGATAGGTTTTTTCCTATGTAATAAGCTGTACCGTCCACATGTGAAGAAAAAAGCCAAGTTTTGTTTGAATTTTGGCTTAACCCAGGGCAGTTCTGACATTACTGTAAGGAAAATGCTGGGTGAGCTTTTGACCTATCTCTGAATGTAGTTCAATTTCTCAGTCTTGGCCACACTTTTGAAAACCTATACTTCACCAGAAGAGCTTTTCGAATATGGGACCACAGCTTCTATTGATCAATCATCTTTCCATATTTGTCATAACAACTGAATTGATCTAAATGAATTATATATCCATATATATCTCTTGGGGAAAGTTGTTATTCCCTGGCTAATTAAATTTTATCAGCTCATGTTTTCCACCGATTCTTTTGGCAGGTTATGACAGTCAGAAGCATGCTTTTTTATTATTGTCGTCATCATCATCATCATCATCATCATCATCATCATCATCATCATTTTTTAGGTTTATAACTTAGCTGCAAAATTGAACCCTGCTTACAATCCCAGGGAGAGACTATAAGCTGAACAACAGAAGAAACAAATGTCAATTAATCCATCTATCAAATAACACAAGAAACTGAAAGCTGAGGATCTGATGCACAACCAATGTGTGATATTGGTTTTGTCTTGTCCACTGGCTTCTCTAAAGGCAAGCACATTAACTTGGAGGCAGGAACAAGGCCACCACTTAAGAAAGATCTGAGGACTGTTATCAGACTGTACACCCATGATATGGTTTAATTGGCAAAACATATATTTAATTGGCATAAATCCAATTTACATCTTGCTATGACTGGGTGCTGGCTGGCAAAGAGGAAACTGGCTACACATGTGTATTATAAAACTAGGTCAGGAAGAGACCTCAGGGCATGAGTAGATCACAGTCAGGGAAACTCCCAAAAAATGGATGTGCAGATGTCCCTCAATGACTCAACCTTTAGAAACAATGGCACTGAAACGTCAAATGTCTTCGATGTTCTCTCTTTGTCCAGCAAAAACTATCCCCTCACCTGTCCAGCAATTAAGGAGCTATCATGAGTCCCATCAGTCCATTTGTCACCTAATGCTAAGGCCATTAGGTCATTCTGGATCCCATCATCCACTCTTTGGACCCCATTGTTTATGCTGCCAGAGAGCCATTTACACCTTCCCCCAGAAAAAGAAAAAGAGTATTTAAACCCTGGTTTCTCAATAGATAACTTGTAGTACTTTTGGTGTACAGATTTCCAGTCTGCTACTCTGATTCCATTGCCGTCATCATCATCGTCGTCGTCGTCATCATCATAATCATCATCATCATCAAATTTGTTACCTGTCTCTCCTCAAGGCTCAAGGCAGGGTACAACACAGATATAACTGAAAACAAATTATAACCAGAATACATTAAAATGAAAAACCATTTAAAATACACATGTCTCATAATTAAAATATATCATAATTAAAATATAATTAAAAATACTATTAAAAGTATAATTAAAAATAGACTGGATGGGCCTTCCAGAAGAGATAGGTCTTTAACACTTTTTTGAATTTGGACAACATATGTCGCTGTCAAATCTCTTCCAGCAGGTCATTCCACAGTCTAGCGGCGGCCGATGAAAAGGTCCTCTGGGTGACTGCTGCCAGTCTAGTCCTGGCTGGTTTAAGTATATGGCCCCAGAGGACCTGAGTGTATGAAGCGGGTTGTATAGGAAGAAGTGATCCTGCAGGTAACTTGGACCCAAAGCAAGTAGGGCTTTAAAGATAATAGCCAACACTTTGTACTTTGCCCAGAAATTAACTGGCATCCAGTAGATTGATTCTAATATCGATGTGATATGTTCACTCCTCTGGACTTCTTGTCTAAGCTATGATTGCTTCTTCACTCCTCTCTGTATTGCAGAATATCACCCACTTTGCCTAAACTCTCATTATCCAAACTTTCCTCCCTTTTCTTTCAGTTATTCCTGTGTGATTCTGCAACTGCTTGGATCTTGTATGTGTGATTGCAATTTCCTCAATAAAACAAATAGGCTTACTTTTGGAACTCTGGGTGGTTTTTCCCTCCAGGTAGACTTAAGTGTAAAAGTTCTTGTAAGGTTATCTGCCCTCTTGCAGGCCTCCTATGTGAGCTAATATTTCCCACTGTTTCACAGAGGCACTGGCATTGCCAGTGGATCCCCTGGGGTAACAGGGCAATCTAGGACAATCCAAAGAAGTTTTATTGGTGAAAAGTGAATGTAGCTGGTCTTTCTTGGCAAATAGAACTGGAGGGCTTCATGCCATAGGTACCCTTGGAGGCCACCATATCCCAAGATGTGTCTACCCTCCAAGGCTTGGGGAAAAGCCAAAAGTGCATAGGAAGGCTAGTGTCTTTAAGAATGCCTCTCACAGGGAAGAGCTCCTAGTAGCAGCAACACCTACAGCAATAACGCCCCCCTAACTCTCACAGCTTGCCGGGATATGGGTGAAGTGTTATATGAAAACAAACCTTAAAACACTACATGTCATTAAGATGACATTGGGATGTCATGGCAGGGAAAATGAAGCTGACCTGACAATAGGGGGGATAGTTTGATGTGGCCTAACTTCATTGTTGACTATTTCTGTGTGCAGGGCAACTCTTTCCTGCCTGTTTTAGGCTGTTCAATACCATTAAATGAATGGTTCATGTATTTATGGCAGTTGCTCCTTGTGACAACTTGACACATCCACTTCAGTAAGCAAATAACCACTTCCCTTGTTTGGTCACCTCCCTTTACCTGCTATAAAAGAAAGCCAGAGCATTTGGGGTTACCTGGCTGTCAGCAGTTTTTATCTAGAGTTGGCAGTAGCCCAGAGATTATTGTCCTCTCAGAGAGTTCAGGATAAAAAGGAGAGTAGAGAACTTTTTGGAGAAGGCAGTAACCAAATTCAAGATATCAGGACTCAGGTTACTTACAGAGTGACCTACTGGGTTAAGTTCTTCTAATATCAGAGCCTCCAAAAAATCAAAAACACATCCAGATGCATGCTGGCAAAACAGAAGCTGGATGGGTAGGGAGTGGAGTTTTAATTTCCACTTCCATATGTGTATTTAATTTCTTTGACTTGAAGTCAGTGGGATAAATTCCCTATGCAGGCTGCACTATTCCCTCTGCTTTGGGTACAAGTCTGGGGCCAGGAGAGGCATGGATCCTTTATGACCCCCACTGTCTCCCATCATATCCATAGAATGGGGGTGGGCAAAGGCAGCCTGCATGTGGCTCTTTGGTCCCCAAATATGTATGACCCAAAAGCCCAGCAGAAACCCTCAGGCCTCCCATTATTTTGAACTTTTTGGGCTGACTTTTGGGCTATTTTTGGCCCCAAACTCAGTCAAAATCTTCCAAAAGTGCAGGGTTTTGCTTCCCTGAACATCCCAAAGTCCCCCAAAACTTTCCAAAATACAGAAAATGGCCCCCAAATTGGCCAAATGGTTTCCAGAAATGACACCACATCTGTCAGGGATTTCTAAAATGTACTGATATGGCCTGCCAAGTGGATGCAGGGAGTAAAATTATCACTTGTGATCTGTATAGTTGCCCATCCCTGCAATAGAACATTCCTAATCCACACCTTTTTTCCCCCTAAACTATATCAAAATCACTGGCAACTGGTGATTTTCATGTCAGTCGGGCAGGAAATCTGTTCTGGATTTTGGGTAATATTAAAGAACTCTCCAAAGTGCTGGATCCAACTGGGGTGAAAGAGTTTACCACTATGGAAACTCCTTTAAAAACTGAACTAAAACCTGGAGTGGATTCTGTGCCCAACTGCCATGGGAACTACTGGCTGTGGCTGGTCAAAATTCTGATATTGGCAGGGTGAGGGATGCTAAAAATTCTGCAGACATAGAGATGGAATGTAAACTCTGATATTCCTTATTAAGTGTAGACCCAACTCTCTGCCCGGAGAGGAGCAGATATTAAAAATACTCCCTGGGATGTCATTGCAGCCTAAAGATAAAGACACTCATGAATTTTGAACAGTGTGCATTTGCACTTTTCTGAAGTAATACATAGATCAGATCATAACCCATTTGAATACTTTGAATTTTATGATATAGTTCTTGGCTTTAAAAAAAAAACCTGAAATCAAAACAACAACAAACCACTCATTTGTTATTTAAATACAATTTTTCATGTAAGTTTTTCATTTAAAAATCACAAGATGAAGCCAAAATGGGATGGAATAGATTTATGAATGGACACATGAAAATGTGTCATTAGAGTAAGCAATTTAGCCTTAATTACAGATATGATTTTCTTCTCAGTGAAGATATCAGCAAGTTTCCTTGAAGAATGAATAGTTCTTGATTAGGTTCTAAGCATGCAGAAGGAGGCCAACATGATAATTAGAAATATAAAAGTGGGGAAAGGTGAATTCCATAACATAATCTTCGTAGGTTAGTTCAGCACAACAACCAAATATATAGAATTTGAGCTTCTAGAAAGTCTGAACTCTAGATTATGATTTATACATATATATAAATTGTTGCAAAATAATGCAAATGCATTCTAGGGTTCATTATTTGACATTAATACAAAATATCTGCTGCAAAATACATGAAATTTATGTACGTGTAAGGCTAGTATTTCTGCCAGAGCCACTTCAGGGGACATGATCTTCTCAGAAGGGTTGGAAGCCAATAACAGGATCAGGTTTGTCAACTTTCATAAGGCTTCCGAACCTTTTTACTCTATGCTGAACCTATAACTTTCTCATAGTGGAACACCTAATTTCCATGCCTCATGATCTGTCCAAGGTACTGATTGTTTCTAGAAACAATCGTTCTCCATCTCTGTGATAAATGACTCTGTTTTACTTGCCTTGGTCTATCTTTACCTCATATGACTCTGTTATGTGGCTTTATGCTGTTATAAAGCAGCATTGTCATTGCACTCCACTTCTCTCATGAGTACAGAGCCATGCCAAAGCAGTTCAGGAAAAGGCTCTGAAAATCCTGAAAGTCAACCTGCTGTCTACATCTAATAGGTTAGAACCAATGAAGAAGGACTGAGATGATCATAACCAATAGATGACCTAGAGACAAAGGGCAAGTGGAGTCCATAAGCACAACTTGCCAGAAGGAAGAAAGGTAGATGCTGAAGTAATCTGAGAACAGAAGTCAAGGGAAGACCAGGACAGCATCTTTAATACCATAGACAGCTCCCTGGTAGTGGTCAGATTGTTCTGAGGTACCATTTCAAGTTATCTCTTTATGCATGGCTGTCAGTGATTGAGAAAATGCATCTTTGTACACGAGTCAGCTGTTGTCCAGCCATGTTCACCATCATTACATTTTTTTAAAAATTTGCCTTCGTTTCTGCCCTTGTTGCAAATCTGCAAAGAGGGAATCTTACTCTGAGAGTTTCTAAAGATTAGTGTAGATCTGAAAAGACAGGATAACCTTTGAGTATGTTTGCTGCTGGGCCTCAAAAGGCCAGTGTTTCATGGTGTATAAGCAGGCACTGAACAGAACAATTAGCCTATACAATGCAATATCCACTTGCATTGCCAGTAGTAGTTGTAGGTGGGTTTTTTTTTTTCTGGAATAAGCTGTATGTGTAGGTGTATTTGAAGTTCAAAGCATATGTAGACCATAATCCATTAACTGGACAATAGGAATTTGAAAGTTCTATTGTAAGTTCTGTTCTTTGTGTTCATTTCCCAGTTTTTCATATTTAAGTGATTATTGCTTATAAGGCAACGGTTACTGTATTTGTTGTATTTCAGTTTGACACTGAAATGCCACAGAGTTAGTCCCATCAGGTATTATTTTTATTTCTGAAATACTATTTCGTCCACTATCCTCTTTCTCTCCTGTGTGTTTGGTACTTTCCCATTTTGTTTTTCTGAGTTCCATCAAGCATTATTAGCTGAACTCCCAGGAAAAGGAAGAGAACTAGGCATACTAACTCTTTTTCAGAATCCAGACAAATGTATCAACTCTGTCCTCACCTTCTTCATTGAAGGAAAAGCTAAGAAAGGAGATTCTCCATGCCAAGAATCTTCTCCAGGGAGTGCTGTTTTCCAACTGTGGAGCAAATGCTCAGCAGAGAATACATTCGACATCTGATCTAGAGGGCAAGGGATTTATCATTTCTTTTGTTTTGATGTGAATTGCTCACCAGATGCAAACTTCACTGTGATGAAAAAGAAATTATAAACATATAGTATAGTTTAGGTGACAGTGCTCACTCAGAATGTCTCTCGTGTAGTGGACAGCACCAGTTGGTTGATACCAGTGCTTGGAGACATTCCTTTTTGGGGCAATAGTTCTCAGAATGCCTTGGTCAGCATGGCCAGTGGTCAAACTTGCAATAAAATTCTGCAAGTTGTAGGTAAAGAAAGGCAATGTTTCCAATCTCCAACTGACATAGACCATCATCAGCTCATGGCAGGCTGATTCTACCTTCACTTTGGGAGACAGGACAGAACCTGCAAATGTCAAAATCTTGATATCACATGTTTGCTGAAATGACTCCAGAGGGGGCTATCAACCTGATAGGTTATCAAAATGTCACCAAAATCTAGACCCCAACCTAGACTGAAGTGAAGCAGGCCAAATGATTGGTTTGAACAGTAAAGAAATGGCTCAAAAATAATTTTTTGTATATATTTTTATTGAAATTTTACACAGAAAAATACCCCCTGCTTCTGAGCATCTTTTTTCCAGTTGAGTTTGTGTTTACATCCCATTTATACATTATTTCTATTTAAGGGTTATTTTAAAAGTTAATCACACTATCACACTATTACTTTTAACATTGTTACATTCAACTTATGCTTATTCTATAACATCATTCATTTTCATTACCAACATTTCCAACACTCTTTCTTTGTTTCTTCTTTTCCTCATTCCTTTATCCAATTCAAAACTTCTTTCCATTCTCTTTCAAAGTTCTGGATTGGTTTATTTTTAAGTGAAAAAGTTAACTTTTCTATCTCTACCATATCCAGAACTTTTAATTTCAATTTTTTTATATCAATATAATTTCCTTCTTTCCAATGTTGTGCATAAAAATGGCTCAAAATTTTGATTTAGCCAAGAAACTCAGGGTCAGTATCTTTACCCTTCATTTTCAAGGAAGTATGGGTGCCAATGCTCACTTGGGATTCAGGCCCAATCCCTGCCTGTACACATGGTTTGATTTTATTTGACTAGGGGGCAGCTATAATCCACCTACTATTTAACATTTCCCACACTGCCTAGAGTGATCCCACTCTGTGTTATTGGAAAAAATAAATTGTGAGTAGGTAGCAGCTGCTGCACTGCCACTTCCTTGACTTCACTGTCATTCATGCACCTCTGGTGGAGGAGCAGTTGTGTAGGTCAGCAGATGGTACTTTGCTAGGAAGTAGTACTTAAAACTTAAGCTGGACATTATATTTTATCCTGACCTATTTTCAGAACAAAGTGGAATGATTTCTATGTATGTTGGCCTGGGATCCTTTGGGGAGAGATGATAAAAGAGAACTCCTTTGCTAAAGGGTGGGATACATGTGTGACAGGTGAGTAGGTAGGTGGATAATAAAAGTCAGGACAAATTCAGTGCCTGGCAATGAGGCAACCTACTCAACATATGGCACTCCAGTATGGGGTGATTGGCACTTTTTCTCTCCTTTGGCCTCATTCTCTCATGGCTGTGTACATAAGAAATTGTTGATGCAAGGCTCTCTTCTCCATTTGTATTATTGTAATAACTGGGATGAGCAACACTGGAACATGGAATGATGCAAAAGACTGGAGGTCTTTTTAAAAACCAGCAAACAAAGTGAAGTTCCATTTTGTCTATATTTTTCCCGTAACAGTAATCACCTAGACATAGCAACGCTACCATCTAAAGTGAAAGCAATCCACATCATTTTCCTAAGTGCCCATTAAACAGGGGACTTCTGTTTTATATATTGATTTCCTCACATTATGCAAATAAAAATAACCATCTACTTCAGTTGCCTCCATTGGAAGCCAACAGTTTCTATAAGGAGCCTCACTACTTAAACAAGACAAAGTGAGTTTCAGATTCAAAGATGTCACCCCTTCTTTGAAAGTTTGGATCTCAGTCCTTATGTTCTATACTGGTGTTCAGGGTGTGGCTTTCAAGATGTTGTTGCACTGCAACTCCCACCATTGACTATACTGGTTAGGGCTCAAATAACTTTTGGGAAGCATTCCCTAGTCCCATTCTGCACACATTGATATGGGGCTACTTTTTTATCCCATCTTTAGAAGCAAGGAACAAAGACCTACCAAGAGGGGCCACCTCTTAGTCTACAATACAAAGATGTCTAGTTTTACTAAGGCCCTTTTCGCACGCAGTTTTTTTTGCACGAGGGCACCTTGAGCGCCGCATGAATGGGAACGTCGGTCTGTACGACACACTCCCAGTCACGTAACGCTCATGAGCCTAAAGCAGGCTGCGCGCGCATTTTTTTATTTTTGGCTCTAAGCCAAAAATACTGCTCAGTTGTGCAATGCTCATGGGGCCCTCACGTACTTACCTGTGTGCAGTGCGCTGAACAAGCCGGCCTGGTTGCACTTCCTCCCCCAGCACAGCCTACAGCTCCCAGGCTGCACTGCAAAAGGAAGGGGCGGGGCGCTAGCGCGACGGCCACACAAATGGCAAGCCGCTGCGGGAGGCAGAAGGGCTGCCGTGAGTGGCTCACGCAAATGGCTGCTCGTGTGAGCGCCGCTCCCCACTACCGCAATGAAGGTAAGGTGTGAAAAGGTCCTAAGTCATTAGCACCTTTCAAATTGTGTCATGTGATGGTCAGCATTAATTATTTATTTATCTAACATATATCCCACTTTTCTCCTAGCACAGGACCCAATGTGACTTTCAACAGTTTAAAACAGAGTCAATTAAAATTTTAAATTACAACTGATTGAACAAACAATTATATTAGAAGGGCACATAGTTAAGACAATTTAAAGCCCATGTAAAACGCAATTTAAAACATAAAGGAGCAGTAATCGACAATACCCTTCTGCTGCATGATGTAAGAATCAAAGGCTGCCTGAATAGAAAAGTCTCTGCCTGGTGCAGAGGTGTGTCTAAAGTGGGGTACGTCCCCTGGGCACCAAAACCCGAGGTTGCAAAAAAGCCATTCCCCCCCAACCCTGTAGCTCAGGACAGCTGGCCCAGCAGTGTTCCACACCATTGTCACTGCTGCCCTGGCTGGGGTCATTCTCAGCCCAGGATGGCAGGCAGTGGGAGAGGCAGTCTCTCTACTCATGCCTCATCCATTGCTGCCCTCACCAGGGTCTTCACTGGGACAGTGGAGGTGGTGGCAGAGGCAGCCCCTCCACACAGACCTGGCCTGCTGCTGCTCTCACCAGGGTCTTCCCTGGGGTGGTGGTGCTGGTGGCAGGAGAAACAACCCCTCCACCAGGGCCTGGCCAGCCGTCACCCTCTCCAGGGTCTTGCTTGGCCTGGGGTAGCAGCAGAGGGAGAGGCAACACCAAGGAGCATAATTTTGCTTGCCCTAGGCACTGTTGAAGCTAGATGCACCACTGGTTTGCTGGTGGAAAGAGAGCAGAGAAGGGCTGACTGAATCTCCCATGGGATGGAGTTCCGTAGTCTGGGAGCAGCCACTGAGAAGGCTCTCTTCCATGCTTTCCCCAAACTTGCCTGTGACAGAAGTAGGACCAGAAGTCCTTCAGTCCAGAAGTAGGACTTAAAGAAAGATTTCATTTGAAGATCTAAGACTTGGGTGGGCTTGGGTATAGGAATCATTTGACCGATCAGTACAGCACTTGTCAGGTTAGGCCCTACTATGAGGCAGAATGAGGTGGAATATTTGAGGTGACAAGAATGGTAAAAAGTGATTCATTTTTCTTTTTTAAAAAGAAAATTATTACTGTCGTATTTTTACTGCCAGGGAGATAGGGAAGTTCTTGATTGTCAGCTTTAGGTGCCAGAATAAGGTGGCTGACTTTGGGTGTTTTAAAAATAGTTTTTACAGATATATACACATGCACAAAAACAATATTTAAAAGTTAGACATTACTGGCCACTTTGCCATTATTTCACAGAAGAACTCTGGAGGAGAGATGCACTGTGAGAACCTGCCAACTATGTATGGGTGAATAGTGGGTTACACCTCACACAGCATGATCAGAAATTCTCCCAAGCACCCTTTCACCTCCTCCCTCTCTCCCCGCAATCCTTTTCCTATTTCATTATGGATTTTGTACTTGAGAACTGAAATGGGATTTGAAGCTGTTATGTGAAGAGAATTTTCATAGTTTCAGATGTTAATATCTTCCATCCAAGTCACTGAGAGTTCATTTTACAGATTCAGCTTTACAGGGAAGTATGTGAAAACACTGCGTATTCAAGGCAAAGCTCAAAAGCTGAGCTGTATTTTTGAGGCTAAATTCTCCTTATGGCAAGCCAGCTATGTGCAGTATTAAAGCACAAGGATATGTAGGGAATAACAATTGTGAGACTTTTTTTTTCAAGGTCACAATGTGGACTCCCCATCTAAAAGGATTGTTATGTAAATCTGAAGACTGAGCACTGAAAAAAGAATATTATATTTTAGAATCTTCATATAATACAGTTGCTTAAAGTCATAGTAATATATTTAAAGAATATCATGGGCATATAATAAAGGGTTTATTTTTATTTTTTTTAATGGAGCCTTTCTTTGACCCTGTTTAAATATTCTGTCAGCAGTGCGACTGTTCTGAAAATAACTTCCACTTCATCAGGGTTTTACATAGCTGTGTGAAGAGAACATTTGAATCTCCTTCCCTCATGAAGGTACCAGATTGTGTGGGAAATATCCATGCCAATGAACACCTTCCTACGTGGGAAGGGAATTCAAACATTCCTGCAGCCACATGGTGCCCTGACCATGCTGGAACAATTTTTAACAGCTGCTATGCTAAAGAGAGAATGCTTGAATTGTGGCATGCTCGTACACAAGGAAGTAATTGTTAAATGAATTGTTAAATGAATATTCCATGCTCACTCATTAATGTTTATGAACGCAGTTTCTATACATATGCTAAAGGATACTTGGTGTGCTTGAGAATTAGCATCTTGCCAGATGGACCCCATATCATACCCTGTCAGCCATGGCTCCTCACAAGAACTAAGATCCGGATGTATGTAGAGGTCATGCCTCTTTCAGAGCAGAGATTCACTTATTTAGCTTGTACATTTTACACAAGAAATGTGACAGGAGGAAATATAAGTAACACAAGTGCCCATAAACACTGCTGGTTTGCATGTCTAGAACCACAATTAGGAACCTAATTTCAGGTCCGTATTACTTTTGTCATTCATGTCTTTTAACCATAAATCCATTTGATTCTGTTTCTGCATTAATCTCCAGATACTCCTCTCAAGTTATTGTTTAAGGTGTTATTTCCTTTATACTGTGTGTGTGTGTGTGTGTGTGTGTGTGTGTGTGTGTAAAAATGAACAGGAAAGCCACCATGGGGTAGTGATTTGGGGAAAGGACTACGACTCTGATGACCAAGGAAACCCACCGTGTGACTTTGGACAAGTCACACTCTCCCCAGCCTCAGACCTTAGGGTCACCATAAGTCAGAATTGACTTGAAGGCACACAACAACGCAATATTATTGAACATACGGGAGGTTTCTGGCTGTGTTTGCTAGCTTACGGAAATCAGAGTGTAATGTTAAAAAAAAAAAAGGAAAACAACTCTTTTTTGCAAGCATAATAAATCTGTGTTTCTACTTTTAAAGCCTCACCTAACACAAACTGGTATGTAGCAACCAAGTCTAAACAAACTCATGGTCACTGGAGATCTTTCAGAAAGCTCTCCCAAAGCTTCTTACTGCAATTGCAAAAAGAGACATTTGCTGCATCATGTTCTCATAGGTGATTACAGTCAGCTCTCCACATTTGTGGGTTTCACTTTTACAGATTTGATTATTCATGGATTATTTGCTGTTACCTCTGCTGCCTCCCTATGCCATTTTTAATAGGGATTGCAAGCCTCGTGAGACTGAGAAATTGTGAATGAGGCTTGTAAATCCCTATTAAAAATGGTGGGGGCAGCAGTGGAGGTGGCAGTAAGCCCCACCAGCCACCCACTTCTGCCTTGTGAAGGAACCCTGATATCTCAAATGAACCCATAGCGGGTTGAATATGGTCATCATATTTTTGTGTGTGTATTAAATATGGTTTGGGAGGGCCTAGAGTTATTCATGGTTTTTTCACTTTCACAGTGGTCCTCTGCCCCTAACCCTAGCAAATGTGGAAAGATGACTGTATATAAATAATTTTAAAATGTTCATTTCTGGGACCAGCAGGGGAAAAACAGAAACCTCTCAAGTTGGAGAGCTGCTGCCAATAAACTTCCATATTTATGTTTAATAATTTGTTTGACTAGATGACTTCTAGATGACTAGAAGCTATTAGGGAAGATTTTGTTTCGTGTGTGTGTGTGTTTTAAAAAATAATCTTTATTGAGTATAAAATTATGGCACACACAAAAAAATTACACATCCAAATATATAGTGATAAATACATAGACAACATAATCAACAAAGACAGAAAAAAAAATGACAAAAAAAAAAAAACCAGAGGAAAAAAAAGAGGAGAGATTTGAGAAAGTAGAAAGAAACAATAACACAAAAGAACATATATTTACAGAAGTTACAGTCTACAATTCTTAACAAACAACATAAAAGTGACTTCCCCATAAACTTAATTGCTGGTTCTTGTATATCCATTATTAAGTCCTTTTTAATCTATATATTTTCAAGGATTTTCCTACCATTTTACATTTATTTACATTTATAAATCGAAACCAATAGTTACCAAGTCTCCTCCAGTACTCCTTGCATAGTCTGTGAAGGGTTTCCAAGTTTTTAAATATAAATCAAATGGTTTCTCTCTTAATAAAACAATAAGTTTATTCATTTCTGCTAATTCTGTCAATTTAGTTAACCATTCATATAGTTTTGGAACTTTTCTGCTCTTCCAATATTTTGCATAAATTATTCTTGGGGCTGTTACCATATATCTCAATAATTTCTTATATTGTCTTTGAATGGGGTCTTCCTTATCTATCATATTCAATTAAAGTAATTCTGGTTTAAATATTATTTACTTTTAATATTTTTTGTATACAATTACAAATTAGTCTCCAATATTTTTTCACTTTTTTACACTGCCACCACATATGAAAAAAAGAGCCTTCCCAGGTTGTGCACTTCCAACATTCATTTTTAACTCCTTTATATATACGAGCCAACTTACTAGGTGTTAAATACCACTTATACATCATTTTATAACAATTTTCTCTAAGATCATTGCATTGGGTAAATTTTAAACCTTTTCCCCAAACCTCTTCCCATTGCTCTAGATCTATATTATATCCTAATCTTTAGGCCCAGTAAATCATACATTCCTTTATTTGTTTTTCTTCTGTATTTAATCTAAGTGATAATTTGTACATTTCCAAAATTAAATGAGTTTCCTCTGCTTCTAATAATATTTCAAATTCATTCTTAATTTTCTCAAAACTGAACTTCTTACTATCTTCTTTAAATCTCTCTTTTAATTGAAAATATGTTAACCACTGGACTTTATGGCCTTCTTGCTCTAAATCTTGCCTATCCTTAATATACCAATTATTACCTTCAATTTTTATTATATCCTTATACCTTATCCAACAATCTAAACTCCCCATTTCTCTTTTACAAAACTCCTCTTGTGGTGACAGCCATCCTGGTATTTTATTTCCTTTTCTTATATCTTTCCCAAATTTTAAAAATTGTTCTTCTTATAATATGATTCTTGAATCCAGCATTCACTTTAATTTTTCATACCATAAACAGGGATACCAACCAAATTTCTGCTCATGACCTTCTAATTCTAATAATTTCTTATTTTTTAGCATGACTCAATCCTTAATCCAAACTAAACATGAAGCCTCAAAATAAATTCTTAAATCCGGTACACCTAATCCTTCTCTTTCTTTTGTATCTGTCATTATTTTTCATTCTATTTTAGGCTTTCTCCCAGTCCATAGAAACCTAGAAATTTCTTTATGCCAATTTTGGAAAGGTGTGTTCGAGAATATAATTGGAATTGTTTGGAATAGAAACATCATTTTCAGTAAAATCATCATCTCATACACTGATATTCTTCCAAATAAAGATAAACTAATATTTTGCCATTTTTAAGGTCTTTTTTTATCCACTCTCATACCTTAAGGTAGTTATTCTTATATAATTGTTGAGCTTTCCCTGTTAATGTTATACCTAAATATTTAATTTTTTAAACTATTTCAAAACCTGATTTGTTATGTAGTTCTTTTTCCTCTTCTGCATTCAATTTTTTGACTACAATCTTTGTTTTGTCTACATTAATTGTGTGTATGTTTTTAAATGAAGACTTTCCAAAATTCATATGTTTCTTCCTTGATAGAAAGAAATGTAGAAGGATTAAAAAAAAAAAAAGTTAAACTGATAGATTCACCCATGAAGATAGTTTGATTGCTTGGCTCTTAAGTATGTCTTTAATAGTTGTGTGCTCAGTCATGTTTGCAATACTGAATACTCATTTTTCTAACTGGTGTCTCATCTTTAACAAGAACATGGAAGGCAGGCACAGCATTGTTGTTTCTGTGCTTGGAATAGCTGTACCTAGTAAATTTCACTAATCCTAACGGTTGGGAATTTTATTTGGTTCATTTCTACATAAGAACTTATCTTCCCAATCATCTTCATAAACTGGATGGAAAGAACTAAGTCTTTCATAAACTTCCATATTTATATTTAATAATTTGCTTGACTAGATGGGGTAAAGCTACTAGTCTCCATTAGGGAAAATTTTGTTTCATTTGTGTGTGTGTTTTTAATGAAGACTTTCAAAAATTCATACATTTCTTCTTTGATAGGAAGAACTGTGGAAGAAAAAAAAGAAAAAGTGTGGGAGAAAGTTAAACGGATGGAGCACTCATAAAGGTAGTTTGATTGCTTGACTCTTTAAGTATGTCTGTAATAGTTGTGTGCTCAACCATGTTTGCAATACTGAATTGGGAGTTTCATC
The DNA here is from genome assembly GCA_948474755.1 of Ctenosaura bakeri. Taxonomy (NCBI): domain Eukaryota; kingdom Metazoa; phylum Chordata; class Lepidosauria; order Squamata; family Iguanidae; genus Ctenosaura; species Ctenosaura bakeri. The sequence continues at coordinate 490,921 of CAOLHI010001023.1, forward strand.
TCATTTTTTCTAACAGGAGTCTCATCTTTAACAACTACATGGAAGGTAGGCACAGCATTGTGGTCTCTATGCTTGGAATAGGTGTATCTAGTAAAATTGGCCAATCCTGATGGTTGAGAATTTTATTTGGTTCATTTTACATAAGAACTTTCTCATCTCTTCAACCATCTTCATAAATTGGACAGAAATAACAAATTCTCAAGAGTTCAAAGATGGGAGAAATCAAAACTGACGGAGTTGTCCTTTGTCCTGTCATCATGGTAGCAGTTGCATGTCTCTTTCCTGCAAAATCAGAAGCAAAGACCTCCTTTCCTCAGCTCCTCCAATTTTAAAGTTTCTACTAACTCTGTCCTCTTTCATTCAGACATAAAATGTCATCTGACAGTCACTGCTATTCTGAGCTCTTTAGCTCTCTTCTAGAGACAAAAACAACTTAAAAAAACAAAAAACAAAACTCCAGCATGACTAGTTGATCATCGTATGGCTGACTCACAAAATACACTTTTGTTGATGTGCCTGTCTTAACCTGTGCACGGATAGAGGCCATTGGCAAAAGTTGCATAAGGCTGATAACTTTGTGTGAGATTTTGGCTAGCTTGTGCCCACTTCAACTGGAGAGATGGGTAGCTTGGAACTGGTCATCATTCCCTACATTCTCCTGCCTTTGCAGCAAACTTAAGCAGTAAAGGCTAGGAATGTGGGAAAACCAATATGTTAAACTGTTTATCTGCAGCACACTCACCTCTTCCTGAATACTGCACCATTTCACCAGTGCTCAAGGTTTACAATGAGAAAAAAAGCCCTTTTCCATGGACAAAGTTCCTTCTGTTATTTGCTGGATCTGTGTTTTGGACTTGGAAGAAAGTATACCTGAAAATTAAATTTGTACTGCTAACCCACTGGGGGGTGGTTTTGGACAAGTCACACTCTCTCAGCTACAGAGGAAGGCAAAGGCAAACCGTCTCTGAACAAATTTTGCAAAGAAAACCCAGTAATAGGGCCACATTTGAACCTCTATAACTTGGAAATGACTTGAATGCACACAACAACAACAACAACAACAACAACAACAGCTGTTAACAAAAGTGATAATTATATGTTTCTCTGAGATAAAGCACAGAAAATGGTTCACTCCTGGGACCTAAAGCAGCCTGGTTGCTAATAGCAGGCAAATTGTAGCCAATCATCTCTAGGGCCCTTTTCGCACAGCATTTGCCATGTGAAAGGTCCCCTCAAGTGTCATGCGATTGTGAGGAGCGATGTGCACAACACACTCACAATCGTGCGATGCTTCAGGGTAGAGCAAGTGTTGCTCATTCACTTTTTCATTTTTGCCTTTCAGCTGAAAATGGTGCGTGATCGCGCATTGCTCCAGGGCCCCGCATGCACTTGCTGTGCGTGCGGAGCCTCCAGAGCCATGGCAGTTGCACTTCTTGCCTCAGCGCAGCCTGGGAAACTCCCAGGCTATGCTGCAGAAGGAAGAGGCAGGGCTCTCACACTGCCTGCTTGGGAGCAGGCAGCTTGTGTGGAGCTGAAGCAGTGGTGATGTGAGAACCTCTTACTGGAGGCTGCTCGCGCAATCCCCGCACCCCAGTGCTGAGAAAAGGTAAGGTGTGGAAAGGGCCTAAATTTGCCCAAAGCTAACCTTGTAAGGTAACCTAAAGCATCCCAATTTGCATGAATGAGGTAAAGGAAGATTCTCTCACATATTATGAAATTTACAAAACCCACAGGGAGCCATTTTAGTGCATAGGAAGCATAAGAATGCACAGCTGAACAATGCTTTCATCAACAGCAACCAAAATATTACAAATAAAACACTGTGAGCAAATTTCTGTCATAGGAATGCTAAAGTTGCTTTAGGACTATCACTGCCGGCCTGCAAGCTTACTTGCTGTTCAACCTCAGGCCATTTCCACACTACATTGTTCCACTTCCAACATCCTGTGGAATTCTGGGGTTTGTAGTTTACTGAGGCCCAAGAGCTCTAAATGTTCCTCCCTAAACTGCAAACCTCAGGATTCTATAGGATGTTGAAAGTGGAATAATAGCACTATAACAGTCTAGTGTGGAAATGGCCTCATGCCCTTTTCGCATGCCATTTCTAAAGCAAAAAGGCCCCTTGAGCGTCGTGTAAGTGGGAGGATGCACTCCCATTTATGCGACGCTCAAGAGCCTAAAGTGGACCATGCATGAACCTTTTCATTTTCGGCTTAAAGCCAAAAAAGGTGCACGGTCACACAATGCTCCCTGGGCCCGTGTCCACTTACCTGGTGTGCGGTGCGTTGGGAGCCAAGCCAGTTGTGCTTCCTGCCTCAGCGCTAGTCTGCAATTCCCGGGTTGCGCTGCAGTAGGAAGGGGCGGGGCGTTCACGTGGCGTTCACGCAACCGGTAAGCCAGCTGCAGTGAGGAAGCAGAAGCGAAGTGAGTGCCTCGCGCAAGAGGCTGCTCACATGACCGCTGCCCCCCACCTCCGCGAAAAGGTAAGGTGCAGAAAGGACCTCAGTCTTTTAGTTTTATGGAGTCTATCCAAATCTTCAGCACTCTTTTTAGCTTCTGCCTCCCTCCCTCCATCAACTGGTATTGTGCACCAGCTGTTGAATCCATCTGCAATAGAGGGAGAAAAGAAAAGCCAGGCTGTTCCATCAGTTCTGCTGAGGAATCAGAAAGATTTCACTTCATTTCTCCTTGAAATGTTTCCGTTTCAATTGATAGTTATAACAACCTTGGGAACAAACACTAGTGTCAAAAGTTGTTTTTCTTCTTCACTTCTCTCCTAAGCCCTTTTCCTTTTGTGTATGTGTTTTAGACCGTAAACCTGTAGGCAGGATCTGTCTTATTATTGATCTTTGAAAAACACTTTTTCAGCAAAAGAGAGATGAAATTGCTTCAAACTATAAAAAAAACAGTGGTCTCTCCCTCTATTCTCTCCTCCCCCCTCTCTGCGAGGGTATATGTGTGTACATCTGGCTCAATTTCCTGGGAAGAACTGTGTTGTCAATCCATATAGGTCTAGGTTTCCACTAGATTTAGTCTGTAGCAACATTTGAACTAAATTTGTAGGCTCCTTTTCAAGTACCATAGTGGAGAACTGCTGATAGAAACAAACCAATCACACATGGCAAACATTTCTTGGAAAGTTTTGGCCACATATCTTGAAATGAAAAAGGCTGTTTTCTCACAGCTAGTGATATAGTGGAGCCAGGTCTTGCAGGGTGGAAATTTTAGGACTCTGATTAGCAAGAATGCTGGATCATCTGTCATTCCCTTATTCCTTATTGGTAGCTTGGTCTTGAGGGGTCAAAACCCATTCATTTGTGGGGGGGAGGCTTCTTGGTGAAAAGGAAAACTGCTAGAATTTAGGCCATTTCCACTCTAGACTATTATAGTGCTATTATTCCACTTTAAACATTCTATGGAATCCTGGGGTTTGCAGTTCAGGGAGGGGCATCAAAGGCCGCCAAAGGCTCCTCCCTAAACTGCAAATCACAGGAATCCATATGATGTTGAAAGTGGAATAATAGCACTATAACAGTCTAGTGCAGAAATGGCATAAGACTGAAAGGACTGATTGCTAGGCAGGCAAACTAGTTGGTGCTCCTTGGGTGTGTTGCCACAGGGGTTGTCATGATAGGGACTCACAGTTCAAACTTTAGCACTATCCCACAGCTCACAGCCAGCACTTTATTTCACAGATGATCCCCTGATCACAGATAAAACAACTTCTCTGCCCATGTTCTGGACTGCCACATTTTCCCTAGCAGAAGAGCAATGAAATATGACAGCCCCTGTTTGTGTTCAGTATCTTATCAGCAAGTTATTTTTAGATGGCTAGTGAGGTTACTCTGTATCTGCATGACTCATCTGTTCCATATTGTTCGATATTTCTTATTTATGCAACAAATACATATCCCATGGAAATGGACAGTTCTCATTACAGTAGATGCCTTTTAAAGTTTCCTGAGAACGATGACAAAGAATGCATCTGGGAAACTTATGTGAAAAGTAGAAACAGTTTTGAATTAAAGTTACTTTTCACTCTGTCATTTCACACAGCATGACATATTTTTTTTTGCTTTCTTGCTGTTGCTTCATTTTCATCCTTTCCCCCCTTCTACTTCCCATGCTAGAAACTGCCTCTCATTCCCTTAAACTCCCACTTTACTCATAAAATCTTACCTGTAGTGCATGCTAACTGAGTGCACAGTAGGAATATCAACCATTCAAACTTCAAGAAAATTCAGTTTAAAAAAGTTGAATCTTTTTATTAAGCAGCCACCTTAATATTGAGAGCAAGGGTTATGGAGTGGTTTGAGTGTTGGACTACAACCCTGAAGGCCAAGGTTCAATTCCGTGCTCAGCCATGGTAACCCATTAGGTGACCTTGAGTGTGTCACACACTCTCAGCTCCAGAAAACCCCATGATATGGCCCTAGGGGCCATTTCTGCGCTAAAGTGTTATAGCGCTATGATTCCACTTTCAACATCCTATGGAATCCTGGGGTTTGCAGTTTAGGGAGGGGCCGGGTGGCCCCTCCCGAAACTGCAAACCCCAGGATTCCATAGGATGTTGAAAGTGGAATCATAGCACTATAACTGTCTGGTGCGGAAATGGCCAGGGTCACCATAAGTCAGAAATGACTTGAAGACAGACAACAACAACAACAACAACAACAACAACAACAACAGCTAAGCATGACTGAAGAAGAGGAAATGCAATACCAAAAAGTATGTATAAAAGTATATAGATATAGGAATGTATATGTAGAAATGTAAATGTAATGGTGATGACTTTAAAAACAAAGGCAATATTTCCACCCTAATGAGGAAATACGGACCAAAATGACCTGTTTCTCTTCTCTAACCACAGCCTGGATGCCAAGTGCTACTGGGAAAAGTCATGTCCCCTGCCCTTCCTCCTTGTGGTTCTTTTTCTTGGACTTCATGGCCCTTCAAATATGCAATGCCTTGGGATAGAAGATTGCCCTCTGAATTTCTTACATTGGTTACCAACTTCAAAACTGAACCAAAAAAGGATTTCTAGGCTTAAAGATTCCAATAACAGAGCGCCACAGTTCCATTGAAAGAAGCCAAGCCACACCTACTGAATTCCACCATTCCATGTGCTAAAAAACATAATTGTCAGCAATTACGTAAAAATACATAGTGCCCAGTGGTGCATGAGATAAACAGAATTTCCAGATTCTGCAGTTGGGCTATAAGGGCCAACACAATACCACAAAAACAGAGCATGGAACTACTTCTAATTATTTTTTTCCAGTTAACCTGGCTATAACTAAAGTTACAATGAAGATGAAGGAACAGCGAGGTGAACAGGAGAAGACAGTGTTTTGTACTACTGGCCAATTATTTTTTTTAAAAAAACCCAAAGTGACCATTTTTATAATTGTGAGAAATATAAATAAAAATATGGAATATTATCCGGTTCAAATGCTGGCTCATGATCTCTTGTGGTTGATAAAGCAATGGTAAGGTAAACAAACATGTTTTGTACCATTGGCCAATGACTTGTAACGCTCAGATTTTTTAAAAAACAAATCCCCAAAGTAACCATTTTGATTTTAATTTTAATTTTGAGAAATGTAACTATAAAGATGTACTTTCATATATTGCAACAGGAGGGAGTTTGTAACGGCAGTTGTAACTAACTCATAATTATAGTGTGTCTAGGAGAGCATTACAAAACAGCAGAACCAGCTTTGGCAGTAAGCCTCATGCTGAAGTATGGAGGTGTCACTAATTACTTTTCAACAGTTTGTACAAAAAAAAAAAAATATTGCACAAGTGTTTGAGTTTTCACAGAACTCTTCATCAGGGCATTCGAAAAGCAAGGGAGGTGCAGAGTTTGTGGGAACCTTGTCAGAAGTGAAGATGCTTTTTGCTCCTCAATCTTCCAGGCCCATCTTCCAAATGTATCCTTTCCTTGAAGAGGTTGTCTGTCAACAAGGTGCTTCCTTGACATTTCAGAGTGAATGAAGAATGATCACGCCTCAAGCAATTTGACATATTATTGACTCAACAGTGTAGGCTGTAAATGGAAAGGACTGTCAAACCACAGCAGAGGGAAGAGCTGGGAAATGGTTCCTCATGGTGTGTGGGGGAATTAAAGGTGTCTTGTGTTATAAAATATTAAATAGGGATTTAATCAACAGTGAGATATGTAAGTTCACTTAATTAGAAGTACATATTATTATTTGACTTTAAAGGACCCAATGAAATATTAAAGCAATCTTAGAGGATATGTAATCAGTGAGGAATAATATGTTGGAAAATGAGTCTGATCTCGTAATTGGTGTATGCAATTAAAATGAATTAATTTGAGTTGGGACATATGCATACAAATATGAAATCTACGGATTTTCAATATTAAACTCATAATTATAGTGGCTCTAGAAGAGCTTTAAGAGACAGCAGAACTGACTTTTGGCAATAAACCTCATGTTCAAATTTGAAGGTGTTTCCAGGCAAAATGGAAAGCTTTGCCTCTCTACCCAATGCCATCAGAATAAGAAAAGGGTTAGAAAGCAGGTTCTGCATGCGGAAGATGCCAGTATAATTCCAAAATAGTTTAAAAGTTAAACACATTTCAGGGAGCAAGACCAGCAAAGATCTCTTTACTCAGATCTCAGAGAGATGTTGCCAAGGTAGAACAAGAGAGTGAATTACCCAAAATGGACCAGTGCCTACAGAAGCCTTGTTAAAACAGAGAAGAATTCCACACAGAGAAGCTCCATACAAAGAATAGACTGAGTTCACATTATTGAAGCAAATGTTTCCTGCAGGAAAGGTTTCCCTTGGTCCTTCTGCAGCTCCAAGAACATCTGTTTGTGCAACATGGCTGTATGAGAATTATTCCTTTGAAAGGGAGTTGTAATACATCACTCCCCAATGTCCACCTTCCCAGGCACCAAGGAAGATATATGGTTGTACTCAAGAGTTCAGTTTTCATTTGTCTTTCAATGCAATACACACTTCTCTTGAAGTTGTGTAAAAGGTTTCAGTAGTTCATTTTTAAAAAAACTATACTTTTTCAGGGTTTCTCCTTCTCCAGTGGAAGGAAGGAAGGAAGGAAGGAAGGAAGGAAGGAAGGAAGGAAGGAAGAAGGAAGGAATGTATGTGTTAAAGAGAGAAAGAGAAAGGAAATGGAAGAGAGAGAAGGAAATGAAATGGCAATTCTGCAAATAAAATGCATGTCTCAGCAGCCCATTTCAGATCAGGTCCATTTTTTTCTGCATCCCTCCTCAAGACACCAACATTGCAGCTTCTTAACTATGTTTGTACAAGAATTTGATAGATAGGGTACCTCCTTACCACTGAAATAAGCCAAGAACACTTTCTTTTATATATGCACACAAAATATTATTCTTCACCATGGTCAGATCACATCATGCTTTTCTCTTCTTTTGACCAATTATATATTGTATCTACACCCTAATCATCATCATTATCATCAATCGTCATCATCATGAGACTAAAAGTGGCATACAAATTATCCATCAATGGCAAATCTTGGGAATTCTCTTTTACCTTCTTGCTGCCCGTGGATGCTCATAAATTATAATTTATTTTTCTATTTATTACTTGCAAATATCCTGGGAGATTTTTTGAGAGAAAAAGCTGGATAGGTTTTGCTTGATATTATCTGTGACCTACTGGCTATATCACACTAAATGTATTATAATCAATATTTTTTTTTTTTTGCAGTAGCAGCCCAAAAGATCTGCTGCAAAAGCCTAAAAATATCAGCAGTGGACTGCAAAGGAGATCATTTATTTAGATGCCAATGTCAATGGTAGCACTACATTATTGTTCACACCTTTGGGTTTTGTTGTTTATTCTTTTATGTGATTCCTTTGTTACACTAAGCAAGTATTCTGGTTATTTTTAATTGGTTGCACTAGGTATATTGTATTAGTACAGTGTCTTGTAGTGGACATTGCTCAACAGACAATTCATCAATACTTAACATGTATTTTCTGCCATTTCTGCACTAAGCTCAAGATAGTATACGTGGCTCCTCTTGTTACAGATGTGGCAATCTGGAAAAAAAAATATGGGAAAAATCAGAGAAAAACTGGTTTTGCCACATTTTTTTCTGAATACTTTTTCCTGTAAAAATAGGAAAAATGGATTTGGAGATATGGTTCTCCCTCCATATTCATTGGTTTGACCTTTGTGAATTTGATTATTTGCAAAGTGCCTACTTGTCTCCCTCTATTCTCCCCCTCCCATTGCCTTTTGCCCAGGCATGCCAGGCCTTCCTTATTTCCACCCAGGAAAAAGGCAAGCAAATGGGATAGGGGAGCCCCAAGTGCTGAGAAGGAAGGTGTGCACAGGCCTCCCCCATTCTTCCCCTCCTGTTTGCTTGCCTTTTGCCCAAGAATATGGAATGAAGGCACATGCATCCAGGCAAAAGGCAAGATAATGGGAGGGGGAGAATCTGTGGGCGGCACACACATGCTTTGTCTGCACACAGGACTGCCCCTCCCATTTGCTTGCTTGTTGCCCAGGCACAGAGAAGGAAGGCAACACACCCGGAAAAAGGCAAGAGAATGGGAGGGGGAGAATGAGGGGAGGCATGTGCATGCCTTTTCCATGCTCAGGGCTGCCCCCTCTCATTTGCTTGACTTTTGCCCAGGCACAGAGAAGGAAGGCAAAGCGTCTCGAAAAAGCAAGACAATGAGAGGGAGAGGCATGCACACACCTTCTCTATGCTCAAGTCTGCCCCCTCCCATCTGCTTGCCTTTGCCTGGGTGCTGGGAAGGAAGGCATAAGTACCCAAGCAAAAGGCTAGGGAATGGAAGCAGAGAGCCCTGGAAGGGATTAGGAGGTGAAAACACATTTGGGAGGGCAGGAGTTACTCACAGTTTTTTTTACTTTTGCGAAGGTTCTGTGCCCCCAAACCCTTGCAAAAGTTGAGGGGCCACTGTATCTTCTTTTAAAATGATGGATAAAAGTTTTTTGACAAGGTGTTCACATATTCACTGCCATAAAATCATTTCTAAAAATGATATAAAAGCAAGAGTTTTATTTGAGACTATGTATAACAATATATCATTGCAATTACTGGTCTTGGTTTCCTTTTCTCAGTTCTTTTTATGGAAATGAATGTGTTATGTCTGTTTGACACCACAGAAAACTAGTGGAGACAAAATAATTTTCTCTGTTTACTACTGTTGATAGTTTCTTCTGTTTTTATTGGAGTTTTCCACCTCCTCAACAAACTTACAAAACCAAAGAGATTCTTGACAGTTTAGGACCTTGTAGCTCCATTTGTAATGACAAATAACGTTGCAAAAAATTGAGTTCAAATTGTAATTCTATTCTGGAGTGCAAACCAAAACACGTACAATAGATTTATGGCAAATCAAAAGACATATAATAGATTTTGAGTTCTTAAAGTAACAAAACAACTTTCAATCTGTAAAGGTTGCTTATTTATTTTTTTTGAAAATTTCTTTTTATTTCTTTAAAATTTTTGGAAATGCTACATCTCAGCTCCTTACCCCCAAATTACTCTCATAGCAACCCTGCAAAATAGTTGAGACTGAGAAAAAGTGGCCAACCCAAGTACATGTTTTGGCACAGCAGGGACTAGACCCGCATCTTCTAAGCCCCTGCTTCTGTAATACATTGGATCCTGGGAGATGTTTTGTTGTGCAAATGGAACATTTGAACAGAAAGAATCAGGATCTTTCTTCTCCTGGGCCCTTTTCACACTGCATTTCTGAAGTGAAAGGGCCCCTTAAGCGTCGCATAAATGTGAGAAGCAGTCTACATGACACACTAACATTTGCGCAACGCTCAAGGGCCCAACGTGGACAGTGCATGCATTTGTTCACTTTTAGCTTAAAGCCAAAAATACTGCGCGGTCACGCATTACTCTGGGGTCCCTCACACACTTACCTGGTGTGCAGAGCCTCGGGAGCCAGGCCGGTTGTGCTTCCTGTGCAGTGCAGACTGGGAAAGGTCCCAGGCTGCACTGCAAAAGGAAAAGGTGGGGTGCTCGCGTGACCAGGAAGCAGCTGTAGACCTGAAGCAGCAGCAACATGAGAACCTTCCTCCCCAGGCTTCTCGCACTAGCCCTGCACCCCAGCTCCGCGAAAGGGTAAGGTGTGCAAAGGGCCCTGGGCCATCTTTGCATTGGCCCACAAGAAGAGGGGATCTGGCAACACTGACGGCTGGTGGCTTCCCTAAAAGCAGGGTAGGAAATTTGGTTTGGGTTTTAGTCAGAAATTTGAAGAAACATCCAAAGTGCAAAATAGTATCCCCAAAGTAGTTGCAGTACTTTGGATAGGTCCCTTAAGGTTTGCAGCAAATTCACTATCCTATTGATTCCCCACCACTCCCAGCGGGTTGAATACAAAACTCATAAGTGGCAACAGAGGCAAGTTTAGCAATCTGCTATGTTAAAATGTTCATTCCTCTAAGGGAGAACAAATAATTTAATTGTATCTTTCCCTACTGCTAGATATCTTTGAAAACTGTGCAGTTTTTGAAGAGATCTTATAGAGGAGAAGAAGCCTGAGATGGCAGGATAGAAGGTATGTAACCTTTTGCAGTCCTATCCTGGCTACTCCTGCCCACCCATTCTCCACTTCATCCTCATCACTGGGTTCCGATAACTGGTTCACAAGAAAGCAGATGTTGCCTTCATGCACCAGCTATTGGAAACAAGACTGCAGTGATCCCCCTTGCTGGGCTGACCCCTTTCCTGGCTTGGGAGGAGAGGAAATAGATGAGTCTGGGGTAGCGGAATAGTCCTTTTGGAGAATCTGAGGGGAGGATGACAGAAAAGGGTCTTGAGGAGAATCTTTATCAGGTCATTCTGACACTTGAAAAGCCCTTTTCTTATTTTCCTCTCTTTGATTGTTAAAAAAAATCCTCTCTCTTTCTCTAGTCAGGATCTTAAATGTAGAGCCTCTTTTACATCAAAAGGTGATAAGGCAGAGGAGAGCAAGCTTACACTTTCTCTTTTGAAAACACCACCTTAGATCACCTAAGGTAAATTATTGCTGATTAGCTCATCCATTACCCAAGTGGAGCTTGTCAAGACCCAAAGGTCACAAAGGAAGGGGCTTCTGGTTGCTTGTTTCAAGCCAGTTTCCCTTTGCCTTTGTAGCAGCAAATATCTTTGACATTTATAGTTTACTCTGCTGACATTCATTTTGCCTGGTTAACCTGTGTTCCGCATTACGGATTCAATGCAAATGAACAGAGTCCTTGTGTGCCTGCAGTGTGTATGTTTCAGGGGAGAAATACTGTTAAGTACGATGCCTACACAATTTGGTTGAAGGTAGGCTCATTTCAAAATGGCACCTGAACATTATTCTTTTATGCCATACCATGAGATGCATTTGATATGTCTGAGCCCAGCTCCCTTTTATCCACAATGCACACAATAGCACCAGGGATCAAAGCTGCTCACTTTCCATCCTCACACAGACAAAGATGCCTATTTGAGCTTCAAGGACTGGAATACACAATCACACCCCTGCCGGTGGTGAAAGACAGGGACCAGAAAGAGGCTTCCATAAAGTTCAGAGTGAGGCAGCTGTTGGCAAAAGAAAGAAAAGGACCAAGAAAGAAAAAGAGAAACAGCAGTGGAGATGGAAAGGCATATGGGAGGGAGGTTCAAAGGTCTGAAAGAGGAAAGAAAAATATTCAGAGAGGGGGGAAAAAGGAAGCATTTCAAAAAGCTGAAATGGCTATCACATAGGATCCAAGAAGCCAAATTTAATCAAGGGGATCCGTGAAAAGCAGGGGAAATCTGTGAGCTCTAATAGGACACAGTTTTTGCAATGAACCTCACAGATGCTAATTCAGCACTAGGAGAAAGATATGGGAATTTGAAGGTCTGCAATACCATGGCCATCAGAACATTTGTGTATATGAAAATCATCAAAATGATTCCAGACCTTTCCTGCAGGTAGAGTGGCAGGTGTGTTTTTAATACTTTCATTCATTTAGGTTTAATATCAGCAAGTAGCCAGTTGGAAGGGGGTAAAGTCATTCAGCTTTGTATATCAAGTTTTAAGTTGTTTATTTGTCGGAGGAATATGTGCTGCTACCCAAAATGTGCTGGTACCCAACTACCCAATCCAGGGCCTATTTATTTGGGAAACTGTTGCAGAAAATGTGGTGGGACTTGCTCCTGAGGATTAGCAGAATCCTATGGGAGTTATGGTCTAAAACCTGACTTTTCCATTCTCTTCCATCTCTCTCATCAGCGTAGCCAGTGGAGAGGATGAATGGGAATTGCTATACTACTGTATTCAAAAGCCACACATTTTTCTCTCTAGTTCTGTTACCTCCTTGCCCACTGACAAGAAGTTATTTGTTTGGCCTGCAGAATATTGAGTAACTCAGGAGATACTCAGCTCTTTTAAATATTTCTCCTAGGGCCAAGTTTTCTCTTAGACTCCCTACCATTTTGGTTGTGCTCTGAACATATTGTAGTTCATTCAAATGGGTTGTTAAGAACTGACTCCTCTTGAAGGTTTAACTCTTCTAAGTTATAGAAGGGGTTTTGTTTAGAACTCATAGTCCAGTTCTAGTCATGGACAGGTTTTCTTTGTTAAACCCGTCTTTTTCTCAAATCAGGGAAGCTTTGAAATTCACCTTATTTTGCCCCATTTTTTCAGTTAACAACTGTTGTTGGTAACTGTAGTAAAAACAAATCCTGAAGTGTGAAAATAACATTCTTTGTTTGTTGCTCAACATGGGGAGATGAAAGAAGTGGGTGTGATAATTATTTAATTTTGCTCATTTTAAGCAAATCAGCAATTATTTCATCTGCCTCCCCACCTTTGTTCTTTGCTTTAAGAACATCATGTAGAAGATTCATATTTGCTCAGCGAAAAAGTATTTTCTGGATAGTTCTGACAGAAACATACAAGGGGAGATTAAATTGTAGTTTAAGGCATGAAGAAAGCTAGGCTATATGCACAGGGTTAAAAAAAAATGAGAACAGAGGAACCAGCAGCACAGTTATGATGGATTAGCTGTTAAAGAAGAATACAGTATTTGCCAGTTTCAGAGCTAGTCCACTGCCATCTCCAGACAATCTTGACATTTTTCTTTTCCCTTTCAGATCACTGCAACTTGCCAAGAAAGGAAATAACTGGATTTCCCGCCTGCTCTGGTTTTGTTCCACACACAAAAAGTGCATAAATTTCTCCATGGCTTTTGTACTTCTAGATTCCTAAATCTTGTTTAATATTATGCATTAGAAATTCCTGAAAATTTAGTATCTTCCCAGATTTTGTACAAGATATTGTGCATGTTCATGTAGAGATGCAAATCTTCATAAACTACTCTCACAGACAAGAACTAATAATAGTCTTACTGTTTTTTTCAACACTGTTGAGAAAGTTGTAATAAATCACATTTTTGAAGGCTATTTGTAGTTCTGGACTTGTTCTGGACAATCCTTGTTTTATGCACAGAAATGTTATTTTCTGACCAGAACAAGCTTGTTTTCTGTCCACATAACTTTTTTTTCATACAGAACAAGTCCTGAACTATACAGAATCTTGCCCACCTAGAATACTTCTTGTTGGGATTACTGTAACTTGAGAAATTCATTTTCAACCATTTTTGAATATTTTTGAGCATTCTTTCCATTCTTAATGTCCCACCCAAATCAATGTCCCTCTCTCTATTTATGCCTTTTTCCCTTCTGCATCACAGATGGGGTACACCTATCAACCAAATTCAGTTTCAGAGAATTTCTTGGTTTGGGGGTAGTGGTGTGGGATGAAGTCCCAAAGTACCCATATATTTTAGCTTAATATTCTTATTGCCACCAACTAAGCCTTGGAATAAACATTTCAATATTTTAACATGGGAATTTTTATTTTATTTATTTTATTTTACAAAAGTTGAGGTATTATCTATGATTATATCATTGGAAAGGATGTATTGTCATCTGGGTACACCCAGGGACTGAGATTGGAAGCCCAAGATGACTAGATTTGCTCCTTACTCCCAGTCCTATTCTACCTTATCAACATACACGTACGTATTGACAATACATGGGGGTGAGGGAGCAGTTTAGGTGAGATTGTACGTTTAGGTGAGATTTGCACTATGATTCTTATTGCATAGGTCTCAGCCAGTGCAAAGAGAGAGAGAAATCATAGTAAGACTGGGTGTAGTAGCAGTGAGCAAATATCCTACTTCAATGTTCACATGTCCATTGTTATGAACGCAGGTTGCCAAGTGGGAAGATCAACCATTGCTGTTGATCTGTAGGCCTGTGCTTGGGGAACCTTACTACATACCACCTGGAGCTCCTTCTAATAGTATGGTGCCCACAGTACATTCATCTCCAAAAGTTTACCACTGTGAATTTGAAATTTGCAAATTTCAGCCTGACTTTCACTTTCATTCAGCTCAGCACTAGTCCGTACAGTTGTATCAATCCTACTCAAGCGCAGAAATACATTGACCTATAATTAAGGTCAGAGTTTGAAAAAGTTACTTTTTTGAACTGTAACCCACAGAAGTCTTGTGAGTTGGGAGGTTCTGAGGTTTATAGTTAAAAAGAAAACTGTTATGAATACTTCACAAAGGGAATTTGTATGTACTCATGCACATAGTCGTGTCAAGACTGTTCTTCTGAAGTGTTTCCAGATATATGTCTCTCTGTGTTTATATATGAACAGATAGCACAGAAAATGGTGTGAGGAGCTGCAAAATAAGTGTTCAGACTGAATACCTCAGCAAACTTAGTATTTTCTATTTCTAAGATATGTTTAAAAATTCTCCTAGCGAAATGAAAATTCAGGAGCAATGGAGCAAAGGGCAAACCGTACACCAAAAAATATTAAAAGGGGGAATTTATTTACTCACTCCTATTCTGTACACATGAGCCAAACAGTGTAAAATAGTTGTCCTGCATAGTCTAAGCTTTGTTGCTATGCTCCACAATCATGAGGACTGAACAAGAGGTTGAAGAATGAGTGGAGGTGAAGAGATGCCAGCTGCAATAGCATGTTGGAAAACTTACCTCTGTTTCCTTGCTACCTGATCAGCTTGTGCTCAGGGTGAATGAATTAGTAGCTAGCTAGAAAAATAAGGAGGTGGTAGATTTGAAGAGGGCAAGTGACAATCAGTTAGTAAGCTAAGCAGGAGCAGTGGTAGTGCTGTGCATCATTGCCTCCACAGCTATTCATTCATTATCCTGAAAATTACTCTCACACTCAGTGCTCCTCATTCATAAAATGAACAAATGGATCTGGGATGCAGCAACTATACAGTTCCCTTATTACAACAGTTCCACTGTTTGCCCATCTGTTTCAGGTCAAAATTCAAAGTGTTGGTGATGACTTATACATCCCTATATAGCTTATGTCCAGTGTATCTCACAGTCCTTATCTCATTGTATGAGCCTGCAAAGATCCTGAGATCTTCGAGAGAGGTCCCACTACTTTGACATATGTGGCTGTGAGGATGCCAGGTAGGACTTTCTTGGTAGCTGCCCATAGGCTTGGGAACTCCTTTCCCAAAGAGGCCAAAATGCCCCCCTCCTTGTCCTCTCCTTCTGTTATCAGTCAAAGACTTTTTTTAAAAAAAGAAAAGAAATAACAACAGGCTTTTAGGATTGAAGGTTTGTAAAGAAAGAGCTTTGGAGGGTGTTGTGTTGCTTTTATTGAACTGTTTTTAATTGCATTTTATCTTTTTTTAGGCATATATTTTCATTTTTAAAATACTGTGCATAGTTTAATTCAATTATAATCTTGCCTTTTAAAAATATGTTTAACAGTATTGTACTTTTTCTTAAGTTTAAGCTGCCTTAAGTCCTAATCTTAGGTTATATAAACTTAGGTCAAATAATGTAGGCCATATCTTGCTTTCTGATTTTGACACTGCATAGTTTTGTGACTTATTGCACTATTCAGGCATTTTTAGTGGGTGGTAACGATGTGGGAATTCACATAGGTCCTACTCATGGGTGTCCTGATGCAGTCAGCAGCTTCACAGAGGGCTTCATGACCCTGTTCAGCTGAACGTGTTTACAGAGCTCCTGTAACTGGGGCCATTTCCAAATGAGTCTGTTATAGTGCGATGATTCTACTTAAAACCTCCTTTGGAATCCTAGGGTTTGCAGTTTTGAGAGGGGCCAGCTGGCCCCTCCTGAAACTATAAACCCCAGGATTCCATAGGAGGTTGAAAGTGGAATCATTGCGCTATAACAGACTCATGCGGAAATGGCCTGGGATGCCTGGGTCTGATCATGGGAGATCTGTATGGCCGTTCATCTGAACATGGTTACAATGCCCTCTCAATGGGAGAAGGTCTACTTACTTCCAGCTGCTAAGAGATGATTGGGGATGGGGCTTCCTTGTGCAGTTACGTTGTAGTCATCCACAAATGTCCAGGAGAAGGCCTGATCAGAGTCCATGTGCAAGTGGTGTTTGGCAGGTGGACAGTTAGTATTTTATGTGATTTCAATCAAGGGGCATGCCTCAATATTAGACTTGTTTTAAGACCTGGCAACTACTTCCAGTCCACACCCTACTTCTTCCCTTCTTTTATAACCTGCCTTTCAAAGGATAATACACTGATACCAGAATACTTATATGTACTGAAGTGTTCTCGCTTGTACAAACATTCAGTACATCAAAACAATACCTCCCTATGTGCTGCTCATGTTCACTCCCTCCTTCATGAGAATTAAGAGGGTATGTGCAGGATGCAGTCTATGAAGTAAGGAGTTCAGTGGGTCCTCAAAATCTATTGGGCCTTATTGGTCCACTTCATTTCTTCCATTTCTGATTTTGTACTGAAGCACCAACACAGAGTCTCCACGTTAGCCCTATATGGAATTGTCCTTGATCTCAAAGTCAATATTCAGTTACTTAACACCCGAAACAAAAGCTTCCAGAGTGACCTGCTCTGCCACGTGCATTCAACTGCATCCTCTACTCTGTGTGTATGGAACAGTTCAACAATCACTTACCAAAAGTGAATGAGAGCCTGTATTATAGCCACAGAGTGGCATGTATAATAGTTATTCAGTAAGGCTGGGTATGTGTAGCTATTATCCCAATGAATGGATGTCCCCATTTTGGACTCGCACAAAGAATCTTTCTCTGTAGGTGGTGCTGCATGGCACCCTTATTAACCATCTCCTCAGTGCAATCTGATTGCCAAGAAACAAGGGAATGTATCACCAGCCCTCTCGCTCATTGAAATGCAATTGTTGGGTCAAGGTTGATACACAACAGAGTACCAATCTGTAGAAAGCACCCATATTATTATGCCTGTTCTACAATGCAACGAGTGCTAATGGATTACCTCCTCCAAGCATGGTATTTCCTAGAAAATACAGAAGCAAGAACAAATTGTATTTGTGTAGCAGTATTTAGCCTTTCCTTAATCGCACCCCTTGAAGCTGAAATGGCCTTTTGGAAGCAGCACTTTCAGAGAGTGAATGTGAAGAGACAGGAGGGAGTGAGGGGGGGACACAGACAGGAGGGCAGATTACTGTAAGAGGAGGGATTAGCCATTGTTGCATTCACACTGCCTGTAGCCTTTAAAGAGCTTTATGCTACGCGTGCTGTTCCAAGACTCTTGTTGCACAGAGACGCCGGGGTCCTAAATATATCGAGCGGCTTTTCTAAATTCAGCCTCGAAGGGGACAGGCATTGTTCTGACGCATCTCTCTGCACAGAATGGGGCAATGATTCTTTGCTTTGGATGGGTTAAAAAAAAAAGGTTAGCTTGAAACTGAGAGACAAGAGAGAGGAGGGGGTAGCTTTATGCTTCCTCCCTAGCACTCTCATCTATTCAGTTTGATGGCACAGTTTGAGAGTGGCTTTAAGAGAAATTTCTTGTGGGCGGCGAATGAATCATCAGAGAGCAGTGGCCATCCAGCCTTCTCCCCTTTCAAAATGGACATAAACCTTATGACATGTATGGAGTCAAAATAAGGCAACATCATGTATGCGGTGTTTGCCTTCTTTTTTCTTCTTTATACTGTGAAAATCTACACTTGCAGAGGTAGCCATATTGGTAGAGCAGCACAGAGTGCCCAACCCACCCACAATATTTCAAAGAAGCCAAGTTATTTGGGCAAATGAGGGGGAAATAATCCCATAACCATCACTTTTCATCCTTGGTAGCAAATCCCAATTGTAACAAAATAAATAAAGATCAGTTAGCTGAACTTTCATGATACTCCAAATCTATCTTGTTCTACCAAGGGCCCTAAACAATTATAGCACTATAATTCCACTTGAACTGCTGTGGCAATATCCTGTGGCATCTTGGAGTTTTGTGAGGCACAAGTTCTCTCTGATTGAGAACTGTAAATACTCCTCCCTAAATTGCAAAACCCCAGGATTCCGTAGGATGTTGAAAGTGGAATAATAGCACTATAACAGTCTGATGCAGAAATGGCCATTGACTTTTTAGTGGTGGATCATCTTTGTGGTATTCTCTCTCATGGGAATTCCCTTTATCTGCTTTTCAAAAGGCATTGGAGACTTTTCTGTTTCCAAGTCCTCATGATGTTCTGGAGTCATGGCTTTTTCCTCCCACCCCCTTCCATTCATCACTATTAGGGGATAGTTTTTAATGATGCTTCACTACATTTACTGTATTTTATCAGTGTTTACATTTCATATGTTTTGACGTTTTGAGGAGGCGGAGGAGGAGGAGGAGGAGGAGGAATGGTGTTGTTTTAAAAATGTACATTACTTTGTTATATAGTAAGCCATTTTTAACTGCTATTTACCTGGGAAAGCAGGATACAAATACATAAATAACAAATAGAACATGATGTGATTTTAAAAAAGCTTCTTCCATTAATGACATGGATCTGCTCAATAAACCACAGACCATGTGTCCAACTGACTTGAAACAGTAAGTGATTTAAGATCTAAAGCAGGAATGAAAAACATGGCTGAGATGTCAGATATGGCCCTCAGAAGATTCCCATCTGACCCACAGGGCCCTGTTCTCCTTGCCTTAGTTCCCAGTTCTTCAATTTCCAGTGCTAATTGCAGAAGACAGTTCCTCTGTTCTGTTCCTCTGTTTAGTCAGCTGCTGACTAACAGTAGAGCAAAGAGGGAGCCAACCTAGCAAATTAATTTAATTTTAAGGTCAATTAAAGGTGCAGTGGTCCCAATCGAGACCAGGGGAAGGAAGAAGGATGTAGACAGTGCTTGCTTCTGTTCGCACCACAGTCCCAGTCTAATTTTAGCTCCAAATGTCTGCTGTTTGTGTTGGGGGAAAAGTCTCCCATTGGATCAAATGGGAACTTCCTTCTTCCCAAAAAGCTTGCAGTGGTATATAAAGATGTGTGTGAATGGAATGTGCTCGTGAATGGGTGGAGAGGGGTGATGCAGGTATGCAAAAGAATGTAAAAGTTTAACACCCACTTTCAGTGCCAGGTCTTCATGTACCCCAAAAAATATTCTCCCCCAGGGAATGAGGCACCATCCCCAACCTAGAGAGCTATGGGTCATGAAGGAAAGTGAGCTGTAATCTCCAAGGCCTTTTAACACTACACAGTTATGATGTTATGATTCCACTTTAACTGTCAATGGTTGCATCATGTGGGATTCTGAAGTTTATGGAGGGGTAGCTAAAACTGTCAGCCAAAAAGGTCTATCGCCTGCAGGATTCCATTGGATGCCACCATTGCAGTTAAAGTGGAATCACAGTGCTATAATGGTAAAGTGTGAAGGGCCCTTTATTGTCTGTGAATAGGAAATAGAGACACAGCCTCTCTGAGGCCCTTTCTGCAACGCACCTTTCCACAGATCTGGGGTGCAGGGATCTAACGAGCAGCCTCTAGCGAGTGGCTCTCACATCCCGGTTCCTTCAGCTCCGCAGCTGCCTCCTGCTCACGCGAGAGCCCCGCCTCTTCCTTCTGCAGTGCAGCCTGGGAGTTTCCCAGGCTGTGCTGGGGCAGGAAGTGCAAGCACCACAACTTCAGAGCTCCGCACACGCAGCAAGTGCATGCAGGGCCCTGGAGCAATATGCAATCACGCACCATTTTCAGCTTACAGCCGAAAATGAAAAAGTGCATGGTCAGCCCCTGCCAGCCCCTGGAGCATCACACGATTTTGAGTGCATCGTGTGGACCGTTCCTCACATTCGTGTGATGCTTGAGGGGCCCTTTTGATGGCAAATGCCATGAGAAAAGGGCCTGAGACTCAGCAGCTTTACTGGAGCCCAATGCAATACAACTTACATGCACCTCTGTATTCTTTTAGCATTTTAGGGAACCACATTTTCTTGAAGCCAAATAACCCAGTTAAGCTGTTTGGCTTCTAGTTTGTCTATTGGTATGGCAGCCAAAACCTCTGAAGGTATCACCAGGCAGAAGGAGACCACTGCCTGAGCAACTGGGTCCAATTGAGAACTGAGTGCTAAATAAACCATCCATCCGATATCATATGAAACAAAACTGGTGCAACATCAAGATTCTAAATGGTGCTGCATGTGACAAACAGATTACACCAATTCTGAAGACTTATTAGCTTATTCATTTCTAGGCTCAGTGTCAAGGTCAGAGACCTGGGCAGCAAGCCAGCCCAGTGAAGAGAGTGGGAGAGCCAGCAAAGTCCAGCCAGGAGGAGACAAGCAAGCACTTTTACTCAAGGAAGTTCATTTACCAGAGTGCCAAGCAAAACCGTAGTCAGAGTTCCAAAGCCAAGGGTCAAGAGTCCAGAGATCAATTCAAGGAATCAGGTGCTGGGAGCAAGGTACAGGCAAGAAGACAGCTTGTAAGAAGTTTGCCACAAGCAAAGGGAAGCTTCCAGGCAGGCAGTTATATAGCCCCAGGCACAGGTGTGTCTGGTCACTGCTTCTTAAACTTAGCCAAGGAAGCCTCCCTTTGCATAGCCCTCTTGAGTCTCCGCCTTGATTGGAGGCTTATTGAACCAGGCTCCAGAGCCTCTTCAGAATCGGATCCCTGTTGCTCCAAAGGAGCAGGCACAGAATCGGATCCCTGTTGCTCTAAAGCAGCAGGCAGAGGGACATCCATGCCTGCTTGGCCCATGGCAGCAGGGGGAGCTCTTGAGCTGCAGGACTCATCTCCAGCCAGAGCAACAGGGACCAATAGCTGCTGCTGCTGCTGTTTGTCATCTCCACCCTGAGCAACAGGGACCACATCAGCAGCAGCTCTGACAGGGGGTTCAGACTCAGTTTCTAATGCTCATTCTAACCTTTCACACCCTACAACATTTCCCAGATGAAAGCCAGAACATATGTGGCCAAGAAACTGCAGCAGTTAGCTTTTGCCTAAGTCTATTGGGAAGGACAAGCTCTTCCTTTCCTTTCCTTTCCTTTCCTTCTTTCTGAATTAATTGAATACAGACGACTTTTGTACTTTGAACTCAGTTTGCAGCATTTGATGTAAACTGAGGACAAAGGGGGAAAAGCAGCTGAAACATGGAACAACAGAAGAATAATTGTGACTTGTTGTTGTGTGCCCTCAAGTCATTTCTGGCATACGATGACCCTCAGGTGAACCTATCACAGGGATTTCTGGGGCTGACAGTGTGGGATACACCCAAGGTCACCCAGCAGGTTTCCAAACAGGGCCAAATGGGGAACTGAACCCTGGTCTCTGGGGTCATAGTCCAGTTTTCAAACCACTACACCACATTGGCTCTTTCACTGGAAATACCCCTGCCAAATTAGGATGGTTGAACGGTATGATCTTTGCATCCCTAAACTGTCATGTAATTATACAGTTTCCTCTTAGGCCTCTGAAAGAGAGGCTTGCAGTACAGCTGGGTTTCTCATAGTCCAACAGAAGGTGGGGGGGGCTGGGAAAGTTTTCAGGGTGGGTTCTTAAGTGTACAGTGTTGTCCCCAAGCATCAATAGCACCTGAAACCTAAGGACTGCATGGCACAAAAGCCAATATAAATAAATATAATTTTGGCTCTTGGAAGAACTGTCATTGCCAAATAATATTTTGCTATGGCATGTGGCATTTGAATGCTTTTAAGTGCACTTCCCATGAGGTTCAATACTGCCAGCAGGGTGCGTGTGGTCGATCAAACTGCCAGGGATGTATTTAGCTAATTTTAGACTTTGGCCTCAATGGTCTAACTGGGGGAAGGACTTGACCAAGTTGTCTTCCACACACAAAGCCTGGAAATAAAGAAACTATTGTTTCCTGTACTAAGTCACTTTTTTGGGATGGAGCTGTAATGAAGTTACATTTGGGACATTTCCGGAAGCGTTTTGATAGGATTTTTTTTAACTGTATACCATTCTCTAATCTAAAGGTTTATACTTTTTCCTTTTGTCTTTGTCTTTTTTTTTAAGAGACAGCAAAAGGAAAAAAGTGTACAACTAACATAATGATAAGCAGTATCACTGAAACAAGGAGAAAGGGTTGCAAGTCCATTGAATTCAGTGTATTATCTAATAATCTAGCTGCATTAATATTTGAAATGAATACTGAAGGAAGCATTCAGGTTAAACAAAAAAACTCAAGTCTTCTGGCATCCTTGCTGAGCAGAATATAGTGGTTTCACCTATCTCTTAACCTCTGTTAGGAACTCATTGCCTGAAGGCATCTAAATTGTCAGAAAATCCAAATAGTTTAAGGTTCTAGGTGATATTATTTAAAGCTCCTGGCCCTGTAGATTGTGGGGATGATTAATCTCTGGTGATGTTTCAGCTTTGGGGAAAAAGGGGTTAGAAAATGTCCAAGAATTGTTGGCCTATGTAGATACAGGGTCTGTTGATTTAACTGTGAGCTTTGAATGCATCAGTTAACATTTTAATAGGGAGAGAACAGGACAGATATAATTCTGGCAGTCAGCAGAGTTTGCAGTCTGGAAATCTTATAGCAATGGGTCAACTTTTTGGAAACTGCCCAAAGTGCTTTGTTGCTCTGTTAAATAAATGTCACCAGGCCCAGATCTTTTCACTCTGTAATTGGCTGCCTTCACTCCAATGTTGCCTTTGCCACCCACAGACCCACCAGCCAGAGTATTTAGAACTGTAACTGCCTAAAGCCAGACTCTTGGACACTGTAATATAAATGCCTGTCAAGCACTTACTGGTTGAACAATGCATCGTATTGCTCTAATGGTTCCCCCTAACAATTGGTTATCCAGAAAGGACACAGCAGACTGTGGCAGAGGATAAGTTCTCTGGAATCATTTGGATCATCAGGCTCCCAAAGCTTACAAGCTGCGATGTCTCTGTTTTATCTTTTATTACGTAGGAATGTACCAGAAAACCAAGGCTATTTCTGCACTTTGGACCCCTCCCTACACTGCAAAACCCAGGATTCCATAGGATGTTGAAAGTGGAATAATAGTGCTATAACAGTCTAATGTGGAAATGGCCCAGGATTGGCTTTCTCACTGACAACAAACCTTACTATAACAAATGGCCCTAAGTGATAAATACATGGAAAAGAGGATGAGAAAACCTAGAAAAGGCTAGCAGAGAAGCACTGAATTTATCTCATCCTGGGAAAAGGAGATGGAAAGATACTGGACCCTTTCACGCCAGACAATTACTTCACTATGATTCCACTTGAATTGCTATGGCAACATCCTGTGGAATTCTGGGGCTTGGAGTCTAGTGAGGCACTAGAGTGCTCTGGCTGAGAATTCTCAATGTCCCTCCCTAAACTTCAAGTCTCAGGATTCCATAGGATGCCGCCATGGCAATTAGGAATCACAGTGTTATAACTGTGTACTGTGAAAGGGTCTACTGCCTAGTGATGCTTCTATAGACTATTTCAGATATTGAGGTCATGTTGATGTCTGAAGTACAGCAGTAAGTTGGATTCCTTCTCTTTCTACTTCTCTCCCAATGAAGGTGCACAGTTACTAAAGCTGCCTAAATGATTTTCAAACTTGAGGCAGAAAATCCCACAAGTGTCTTCCTCTCCCAAACAGTAACAGCTACAACAACACTGGATTAACTGACTGTTGCTGCCTTTTTGTGACATCCCAAACCAGCTACCTGCTGCCATATTGAGAGCTGTCTCAGTAGGAGAGAAGTGTAAACCACCCACATAAGAAAGTGGCACGAGGCATGAGATACGCAGGAAAAATAGGAGGGGGAAAAACAAATAGCAGCATCAGTTTTACTAAGTATCTTGATGACACGAAAAGTGTGAGTGGCCCATCAGAAGGCAACCTTTGGGAGCAGGAACTCTTGACATGCTTTCATTGCTTGTAGAGCACAGAACAAATCTGAATTTTTCTTCCCAATAGTCAATATTTAATTTAAAACAACTGCAACAACCCAAACCACCTTGTTTTATTGCCACTTTGTTCTTCTGTTCTGACACTAAGCCGTGATTCTATCCAGTTGAGTTGTTGATTTATTTTAACAATGCTCACCAGAACAACGTGCAGTTTTTTGTCATCAAAAGTTAAAAAAAGAAGAAGAATCATGTCCTGGTTTTCAGTGCTCAGAATAGTTTTTCCCACCCCTTCTCTTCCTTTGTTCAACTGAAAGAAAAGAAATGGAATGACTTAAGTGTTTCATTGTCAGCTGAAGGTTAATTGGGGTTTTCTACAGGGCATTCATCTGAGGCAGCCACTACCAGGTGAGAATATGAGAATGTGCCCCTTTGAAGACATTGACCTGGTAAAACAATGGCCTTTTGATTGGGCTGAGGATGTCAGCCTGGTTTTCATACTCCTTTGGAACAAAGGGAAAACATTTTCCCTCTTCCTGTTATCTGCAGTGCAGATTTCCTTATGGTGTTTGTGCATCAGCCCTCACTCACAACTGATGGTGTCCATTTATCACCGCAGATCGGATCATTGCAGGCACCAGGGGTCTTAAATCTGATAGCGCTGACAAAAGATGCTTATGCATACAATCAAAAAGGCAGTATTCCATATGCTCTCTAATTGCTTTGAATTTATCCTATTATTCCAACATTGAAAATGTTGCAGAATGTAATTTAGATGCGTCAGACTCATAAAGTGCAGGCCCTAGTGGGAGTTCATTATTGAAAAAGGATCTGTCCACCAAGGCTTCCTTTGGCAAAAAGCCTATGCCCTCCTCATCTTCCTTATCTCATGTCTGGCTTTTATCGGTTAGCAATACTCCCACTTCTACACCAGTGTCATCTCTGTTACGTTACTTGTATTTCCATTTGCTCTTTTATTACTTTTCCCACTTCACATTATGTAGATTCACCTCCCCCCCCCATGCTTCAAAAAAAGATCTCTTGGAAACAGAAAAATGATTAGTATATGAAGACAAATTAAGCCTCCATGTGAAGACTTCTGGGCTTCCTTGAAAACCTATCATGCCACTGTCTGGCTGGATGATGTAACAAAATCCAGCTCCTAACAGAATGATACCAGCAAAGCCAAAATCAACAGAAATACAGAGGAATAGACACCCTAGAAGCATGACATCAATAAGATCCAAATGAGAACGGAATGACAGATATACATCCAATCTGCCCTGCTAGCATGAATCTGGCAGGACATGAAAAGGAGAGAGCCTGTACCTCAGATTCTCCCTTTTTCACTGTACTGGATTTTTCTGCTTGCATCTTAGCAATGCATTTATCAAAGCTTCAGATTCACCGTTGATGAAAAACCACGAGGTGATTCTTTAAAGTGTGCTTTTTTTTTTTTAAGTCCTGGGAAACAGGCACAAAAGGAAATTGTCACAATCTGTTTCAGTAAAAATGAAAAGAATCTCAAGATTACTTCTTTTATACACTGGCATTCTATTCCAATGTTTTTGAGTAAACTTTTATTAAGAAAGTGGGTGAAGATCATAAATTAGTTGATAGAGAAGAGGACAAAACAAAACAAAAATCTAGAGACAGTATTTCAATCCTATAAAAGAAAGTGGAAAGATGGTGGTTTAGCAATTCCACACATTACTTTGCATTAAGATGCTATACAATTACTATAAGAGATTGCTGTGGATACAGATTCCTCATTATTTCACTGAGCAAGTTTGTGTTTCAAGTTTCAACTCCTTTAAATGCTTAGTTATAGACTAATAGTAGATCTTGGCAAAGGATTAGAAAGAAGAAAGTCATGATATAGGGCAACTTCTGATAAGCTGAGAGAAATATCAAAGAAGAATTAGTCAGAGAGGGGAAAATACACGTGGCCCTTTCCAAAAACCACAATAAAAGCAGTTTGATGCCACTTCAGTTGCGATGGATATATTACACAGAGTCCTGACGAGGCACTAGAACGCTCCGGCAAAGAATTCTAAGTATTCTATGGAGCTACAAATCCCAGGATTCCATCGGATGCCAGGACAGTTAGAGTGGTACCAAGGGCCTTAGTTTCACTATTTCCTGTGTCAACAACCTTTGGTAAATTCATATTAAAAACAAAACTGAAATTACAAATCAATATCCAATATTTCTTCACTTTTTTTCCATATGGAATAGAGAGCCTTCATGATTTTTCCATTTCCAGCACTCCTTGTTTACCCCTTTATATATCTTAGCTAATTTACTGGGGGTTAAATACCATTTGTATATCATTTTATAGAAGTTTTCCCTAAGGTAAATTTGAGTAAATTTCAATCCTTTTCCCCAAACATCCTCCCATTGTTCTAATTCTACACTATGTCCTAATCATTGATTTGTAATTATATACTATACAGAAAATACTAAGAGCAAAAATAATATTTAGACCAGAATTACTCCTTTAAGTATGATAGATAAGGATTACGTTATGGAAAGCCAGCATAGAAAATTAGGTATATGGTAACAGCAGCTAGAATAATCTATGCAAAATATTGGAAAAGTAAGAAAATTCCCAAATTATATGAATGGCTAAATAAACTGTTGGATTTAAGCAGAAACGGACAAATTTACTGTTTTATTAAAAGAAAACTCAATTGAATCTTATTTAAAAACTTGGAAATCCTTCACAGACCATGTAGGGAACACACAGGGAGACTTATTGAATTTGATATGTAAAAATAAGATAGATTTAGGTTGGTATGGAGAATACATGGAAATATACGATTTTAAAAGGAAGCATTAATTGATAATTAGAACCAGTAATTGAGGCCTATTGGGAAGTTACTTTTCAGTTAAATATTTGTTAAGCATTAAGTGTGGAATGTCTAGGTTTGTATGCTTTTTTATCTTTTTTAATTTTTTCCTCTTGTCCTGTCCTTTCTGCTTTTTTTCTTTTCTCTTTTCTTCCCTTTCCCTTTTTACTTTTCTCTCCCTTTTTCCTTTATACTTTCTTTTTAATTTTTCTTCTTTCTTTTTGTATATTTGTATTTTTATATTTTTTTTTGTATTTTGTATCACAAGTTTATGTCAATTTGAAATTAATACAGATTACTTAAAAACAAAACAAAACTGAAAAGAGGTTTTCTCCTATCCCTAGCTAGAAAGGAAAAGCTGGTAATAAACAACAAAATTCTGATAAACTGTGAGAAGTATAAAAGAAAATGACTTTTTTGTCTATGCAGAAAATGTTGTTTTCTATGCCCCCCCCAAAAACCTATGAATTTTGCGCAAAGTAAGTCTCATACTATGAATAGCCTTTGAAAATCCTTTTTTGCAGCATGAATAAATTGCTAACATTACTCTTTACTTCCTTCCAAAATTAAATTAGTGAAGATTTACACCCCTGGGAGAGGGAAGGAGGACAGTGCTGATGGCCTAAAGATGGTTAGATGACTGAATTGGGCAGCTGTTATGTTAATACTAGGTAGATAGGACACTTCTACTAGAGACTGGAGTAACTCCCAATGCCCTCCATCTCTTTCTGTGGAAGCTTATGTGCTCCCAGATTCTTCAGTGGTCAGTTCCCTTTACCAGACTAGTTTCATTATTGACCTCCAACTAAAAGTCATACCTGTCATTATGTTGGTGAGCAATGGATTTAGCACCATCATAGGTAATATGATGTTAAGCAGAGCCTCCAGCCTGTGATCAGCACTCCACAAAACATTCAAGCCAGCAGAGATGCATTGATTTACACTAGCTAGGGATCTAACCTTGTGTCAAGTTCCTTCCAGGCAGAAAAGGCTCCTCAGTATAATGATCACCCTCTAGAGACCTCATTAATGTATATGTGAATT
Organism: Ctenosaura bakeri; assembly: GCA_948474755.1. Lineage (NCBI taxonomy): Eukaryota > Metazoa > Chordata > Lepidosauria > Squamata > Iguanidae > Ctenosaura > Ctenosaura bakeri. Next base: position 518,981 of record CAOLHI010001023.1, read on the forward strand.
CTTTAGGAAAAAAAAAATGTTACAATTTGAAACCATAGCTTATTGACATGAGTTTAAAATGAAGGAGCCCAAAACCTTTATCTTTGATCTATGTTTAATTCATCTGTTCATTTCTAGCGATCAAACTCCTTTACTGAATGTACTCTTTCCTGATATTTTTTTTAAATAGGTCAGTGCTTATGACAGTTTCTTCAGGACAAGCATTCACAGATGTATTGGAGTTATTGGAATCTTAAATGGTACTTGTGTTCCCTTCATAATTATGTTCCTGGCTCCCCTTGACCCACTTATGGCTTGCCAAAAATTGCAAGCATCCTTGGCTTAAACCTAAACAATTAATTTTATTTACAAATGGACTTTAAGACTGCAGCTTCTGCAGGCTCACTCTTGCTTGCTATTGAAATCTGAATTTTAAAAAGGAAGCACTCAAAATGCTGTGCTGTAGTGCTCTACTGGGGTGGCAGAATGTGCTGCCTTTTGGACATTGTTGGACTGTGAATCCCCATTAATTTGAGCCAGCATAGCTAATGGTGAGGGATGATGGAACTTGCAGCCCAAAATCTGGCAGCCCATATCTTCCTCTAATCCTGTGCTTTGCTGTTCCAGTATCCTGAAAGTCACACTTGCAAATTTTCAACCCTTCTGGTTTCCCTTTGGGAAATATGCCATCATTTTCCTCAGTCAGAAACAACGTCCTGGTGACTTCTGATTTTTGCAGTGTGCCCTCCTCAGTCATTAAACATGGAAGCACACCTCCTGACTGTGGAGCTCTGATTCTCTGTTGTTAAGTACCAGTTTTGGGTGTTGTAGAGATCCTGCCTGGTGTAGTGGTTTGAGTATTGGACTACGACTCTGGAGATCAAGCTTCAAATCCCCACTCAGCCATCGAAACATTTTAGGTGTCCCTGGGCACATTACAAGCTCTCAACCCCAGAAACCTTTGTGATAGGTTCACCTTAAGGTCACCATAGGACTCATGGAGGGTATTGCTGGTGAGTTTAGACAGTAATGAGCAAGTTGAATCAAACTTGTCTCAAGCCAACTTCCTAGGTACATATCATTATACAAGCATCCTATCAGGAATTTCTGGGCAACACGATGAAGTAAATGTTAGCGTGGCAGCCCAATTCTAGACTTCTCTTGTCAGTTGAATATGTCAGAGTTTCTTCTTAGGAAATCAGACTTCTAGCAACCAACCTTAAATCTGCCAGGAGATACCAGCTGTTCTTGGATTATGGCCCCATGACTTGATTATCAGTCGTTTTCCCCTTTGAGATACGTTTATCTGATTGTTAATTAGCTGGAAGCTTTCCAGGAATGGAGTGGGAATGGCAGAGACATTTCAATAATTTAATCAATACTTTAAAAACAACTTTCCTCAGATTCTTCAGATCTTTACTATGAGGAAGAATGTCCAAATTCATACTGCATTTCGTCTTAGGCACACTTTTAGTGGCAACCATGAAGCTTTGTCACAATGCTACACTGAATACAATATGGAGAGAAAATCTTTCCTTTACTCATTTGTCCCTCCATTTTATTAATGATTTTACACTTACTGGAGATGCTACTGTCAAGCCACTTCAGTTTTACATGACCAAGGATTTCCATTTGGGGAGGCATTTTTTGAACTTGTGCTTTGCTCTTCCTCCACAGAATGAATGAAGACACAAAACACATGGGTAGAATAAATAGGCCACAGCTTTATTAACCTGAAAGGCTCTTCTGTGAGCAAAAGATGTTTACAGGACACTAACTAAACCTGTCAATGCAGGTCCCTAAACAAGGCTATCCCTTCCATTAGCAGAGAGAGGAAGCTGCCTAGAGGAGCAAATACACATTATCACAAGAGAAATGCTAGTTATGTACTTTATTATTGGATTTTTACTGCCAGGGATGGGAATAGGAGCCTATGGGAATTTCTGACCCATGTACCAAAATTACCTGACTGGCTTTGGCTAGTGTGGGGCATGATTTGGGGCAAAGAAACATTGCTACCATACTTTTAATTTGTGAGTTTTAGCAAACTTGTATTTTTAAAAAAATTAACCAAATTAAGTCTTCACCCTTATACCTGGCCATCTTATCTGTTTGACTACGGCTGGACATCCTTAGGTATGAGATCAGCAAGGTCCAGGGGCAGTGGCATTTCCATGTCCTCCTGTTTGCTGTGTGAGATTGGTTACATCAGTACTCCATTACCATGAGGATGTCTCAAGATGCTCGCCAGAGTAACCACTGCTTCACTTCCTCCCTGTCTTTAGGAGACATGCAAGCTATGATAGATCTGTGTCATCCATAAAGAGCCCAGCATTAACTATGTGAAACAGGAGAAAAGGAAAGAAGGAAAGAGGGAAGGAAGGGGAAAATAAAGGAAAAGAAGGAATTTTCTCCCAAGTGTAGGACTCCATATTTCCCCCTGCAAGCACTCGGCTAATCCCATGCTGCATGTCTGTGGGTTGGGGGTAAACAGGGCTGCTGGCAAGAGGTGACAATGTCTGCCTTTTAAGCTGGTATGCTTCCACTCCCGGCTTGACTTGTTCTCTAGGTTAAATTCAGGGGCATCAGAGCACTTCATACTTTCCATCCTTTCTTCTTGAGTGGAACAAACTTTCCTCCCCAGCCACTTCCCAGCCTGCTGGCCAGAAGTGCTCTATTTCCCTCTGATTACTCTGGTTAACCTGAGACAACACTGTGGAGAGCTAAACGTAAAGAACTCTGTACACCAAAGTAAAATTTGCTAAACGTCTCAGATAAGGATAGAGAAGAGGAAAGAAAATAAATATATCAAGTTTATCAATATATATGCAATCACACATCCTAACTGTTCTCTGTTTCATAACATGTACCCTCGGCTTAAGCACAGCCACACATATCCTTATAAATCTGACATTTCCAAATTTGCAAGTGTTTGATTTTGCCACCTACATTATAGTCTTTAAAAACAGGAATCCACTCACATATCAGCTATTTTAAAATAAAAATATGCAAATATGTGTATTTTTGGTAAAGATTCAGATGGATGGAACTTCTGTAGTTTTTATTATGACACATTTTCCAATCCAACAAGAATATGTGTTTGCATGCAATGAAGCCCTCTGAAAAAAGCTGCAATCAAATATTTAGTCAGGAGGGGAGAGCAGGGGAGATTGTATCCAACCACCTATTTCCTGTCTTAAGCAACTATATTTTCACTTTTCTAAAACGACTTTGTATGTGCACCCCTGGCTGTTAGATCAGCAGGTTGAACTGTTAAGGAGAGTGAAACAGCCACCTCAAGGGGCAGAAGGAACTGTAGTGGAGGCGGAGGCTGGATAAGTTTCTTTTTTTTTTTTTTTACTACAATTTTTAGTTAGTGTATCTTGCTATTGGGTTCTGGGAGCTGTAATCCAAAAATTGATTTCTCCAAGCTCTGAATCAAGGATCATTAGAGTGACTTTCAAGTGCCACTCTTGTCAGCTGCCATACATGGAATGGGATAGGTGCCATCTTGTCTGTTACATCAGACAGGAAAATTATTAGGATGGACTTGTGGACTAGGAATGAACTAGGCATGCAGCATCTATTTACATTTCTCTTCACCTATACAGCCAGGGTCACAACTGTTTAAAAGAAATATGGCACTGGGATCCATATTATGAAGGGTAATGAAAGCTCTATTCAGACAGTCTAAATGTAGGCTAAATAGACACATGAGAATGGAGAGCATGTGATCCTTGTCCCCTCCTTGTAAGATTCCATCCTTTTCTCATGTGGAAAGTGTTGATCAGAAATAGAGAGACTCCTCTAAGTAATGAGATACTTCCCTCCACACAATTCAGAACCCTGGCAAATCAATGCTCTGAATCACAAGGAGAGCCTCCAGACATAGAAAAGACTTTCTTCTTCAGACTGTCATGCTTCATGCAACTGAAGCTGTGTCAAAGTGGGAAGGGCTAGTGCCTTCCCTCTCCTCACATGTTTATTTAGCCTCCTATTCAGAATGCTTGAATAGACTTTATGTTACAGCAAAAAGAGAACTGAGTGCCCAAAGCCCTATTCATTATGCAAGTATGCTGAATCAATACCTGAGAAGAAGAAACTGCCAGACCTGTTTCCGTATGTCTCCATTTCTGTTGTTCTCCTTGTGCGGAGAATGACATGTCCAAAGACTTGTTCCCTATTTCTGTATGTGCCCCATATGTGCTTTGTATGTGGGGATCCTGATTTTTATTTTGCTTTATTTCATTTTATTTGGTTCCTGAGAACAAGGATTGCATCCATATGTAACAGACGCTCTCTTATTCAGGTCTTGTTCTCTATGCAAGGAGAGAGACAGAACTAGAGACAGAGGGAGTAGTACTAACATGTTAATCGAGTACATGTAAGTTCTGAGTGAACAGGGCTTAAAACTAATAATCAAGTCCAAACTAAAAGAGCTAATTTTCCTGCTCAGAAAGTGCTATGAGTATGTGGGTGGGTGGGTGTGCGTGCGCATGTTAATGTGTGTGTATGTATGTGCGTCAGATAGATAGATAGATAAGTAGATAGATAGATAGATAGATAGATAGATAGATAGATAGATAGATAGATAGATATTTTGAACAGATAATGCTGTCTCCTATGCAGAAAATGCTGTTGCATACAAGTACCATGCAAATTTTGCAGAGAATGAGCCCTGAACTGTGAAGATTCTGTTTATCAGAATTTCTCAACACTCTAGAAACATATTTTGAACCATTTTCAAATATTTTCTATTCATCCTTCCTCCACACTCCTATTTAGATTTCCCCTGCTCTCTTAGAGCTAACCATGTTTAGTCTCATGTTCTTGTGTGCCTTCAAGTTATTTCTAACTTATGGCGACCCTAAGGTGACCCTATCACAGGGTTTTCTGGAGCTGAGAGTACATAACACACCCAAGGTCACCCAGGGGGGTTTGACAGCCAAGCAGGGAATTGAACCCTGATCTCTAGGGTTGTAGTCTAATGTTCAAACCAGTATACCACACTGACCTCATACGCAAACCATAATATTAGTTTAAGAGTGGGTTTTAGAGTTGTTTTGGATTTCAACTCCCAGAGTCCTAACTAGCCTGCAAAATTGAAAGAGATTATGGAACTTGTCATCCAAAATATGCAAAAAATGTTCCCCAGCTCTGTTTCACTGAATGATCATAATGGCAACCAAAAAACAAACAAACAAAAATCCCACCCTACAAACTCTGCTTTGAGCTTAACTAGAATTAGTGTTACCATAAGTGTAAATATCAAGCTATCCATAGTTAACTTTACAGTTAGGAATAAAGAAATTAATGTTCCCAATTTTAACTCCCATATTCCCTTACCACTGAGCACAGAAACTGAACACTAAAACATCTGGAGGGCACCAGGTTGCCTATCTGTTTGAAAATGAAAGGGAAGGGGAATACTTCTACAAAATGGGAGGTGGATAGAAGAGTGCACATGCATTTCAGGCACTCCAGATCTCCTTTCCATAGTTAGGTGATCAAGCAGGCTAAGGGCTGTGCAATATTATTGGGGTACACAGCATTTGACAAAGGAGAAGAAAGAATACCTAAAACTGCCGACTACTGCCACAACTTTTATACAACTTTCATTCAGTCAAGCTATAGAGAATAGGATGGGATCCTGATTTAGTGCCCTTTCACATTGTGCCGTTATAGTATTTTGATTCCACTTTAACTGCTGGGACTACATCCTATGGAATTCTGGGAATGGTAGTCTGGTGAGGCACTAGAGCTCTCTGGTCAAGAATTATAGATGTCTTCTTTTAAACAATTAATCTCAGGGTTCCATAGGATGTTGCCATAGCACTAGATAGTGTGGAAATGTTGATATTGTGGAAGTAACTCTCAAAGCAGAGTAACACAAAGCAAAGGGGCTTAAGTTCAGTTGATTTCAACTGGATTCTACATATTACACACGATCCAGACTGCTGTAATCCATTCTGCAATAATGAATAAATGAATCTGGGATATAAGAACTGGCATAGAGAGAAAGAAAGAAAGAGATTGAGACTGGGGGACAGAAAGAATGAAAAGTTAATCAGTGCCCCCTGCCCCCCTCCCCGCTTACAACTGAGACTGGAAGACAGCACAAGTGAGATTGGCCAACAGTACAGCGGAGGCCTGATGACGTTTTAAAGGCTAGGTATCAGCATGGTTTATAGCACAGAGCAAAGGATTTTCCTGGCTTTTTCTCTGACCGTGAAGTTGGATTAGTGGGTTAAAAAACTCATCCTGTTCTTGCAGCAAGCTCTCTTATAAAAAGAATGGCGATAGATTTCTGAACTTCCAAAGGAAACATGAATGTAAAGGAAATGCATTGGTTAATACTTTTTCTTTCATACCAGTAGGAAAGCACAGTAGTCATAGATGCATGTTAACTGCTTTAAATATTTGCAGTAGAGTCAAAGATAGAATCATAGAGGTGGAAAGGTCTATGTGGACCATCTAGTCCAATCCTCTCTTCAGTGCAGGATCTCCAGCTAAAGCACCCCCAGAAGATAGCTCCGGCTTCTTTTTGAAGATGTCCAGAGAAGGAGGCAATTGGTTTCATTGCTGAATCAGCCTTACTGTCAAGAAGTTCCTTCCAATGTTCAAATGAAATCTTTTGTCCTTAACTTAAAACCATTAGACCTGGTCCTGTCCTTTTCAGCAGCAGAGAACAGGCCTGTCCCCTCCTCTCTGTAAGACCCACTGAGGTATTGAAAGAGTGCCATCATATCATCCTTCAGTCTTCATTTCATCTGCTCCTTTGACCTTTCCTCATATGTTTCAGTTCTCCATACCTCTTATCATCCTTGGTGCTCTGCTCTGTTCCACCTTATCTTTATCTTTTTAAAATGAGGCACCCAGAACTGTGTGCAATTCAAATTGCACTAAAAGTTATGATTGTAGCTTAATGAGGAACAACTTCACTGCTTTTGTAGCCTAACTCACTTTTTAGTTATTTTCACTTCACCAGATGAAGGCCTTTTTATTCACTCGGGCTTTATAAAAGAGACTTGTGTTTCAAATTAACCTTGGCCTCTCACTTTTGCTGTGATTTTTAAATCTCAGATGCTTCACCATTCAATGTTGTCTCTGCTAGAAGGAAATTAGAATACTGTATTTTTGCTGTTCTCTGTTGTTACCCATTACCCATTATCTATTTATTTTTAAATCACTACATCTCCTTTTCCCCTTCTGTAAATTCTCCACAGAAAATTTTTTTGACAAGTGGCCATAAAAATATCTTTTTTAAAAAAAATGCAGCAAACAGTTGTCACATAGCTGTGCCTTTTCAAGGTTAGTTTTTTTCTTTCTTTCTTCCAAGCAGCATGGCAGGTGCTAGCTCTCTCTTTTGTGCCAAATTAAACACCCCCAAGAATCAAGGGAGAAAGGAAAGAAAAAGGGAGAAATGTTACCGCACAGTGATTGCTAATATACCACATTTTCAGCACAGCCAGCTTTTCAAGTGCGCTGGCATGCTCGTTAGAGACAGTAGCAAAATGGACCCCAGATGCCTGACATTTGTCTGACCAGTAGCTTGTGTAATTTAACATTATGAGAGGAGAAATAGATCTCATGCAGAAAACTGACCCTTTTGCCAGTGCCACTCACTACCTGGAAGTCACATAACTAGAGGGTTGGTTGGGAGGTCATGCCGGTTCCCTTCAGAATGTCGGCTGATTAGCTGGCACAAATTAACTGTCTCAAGTTCTCCTGCCACTTCTGCATTGACAGCCCAGGATGTCTCTCTGCTTCTTTCAACAGTGTGTCAATCTGCTCACTACCCCAACACCCATGAGTGGAGCAGTCTGGTCTCTTTCTGTTCCACACAAGGGCTCCCTCTCTGGCTTGCCAGCCTTTCTCCCTCTGGTAGTGACATTTAGGAAGCGCTGGCTCTGTTGCACCATCTGGCTGCTACAGCTCTCTTGCCTGCAAAGGCAGGGCGTGTGATGGAATACAGATTATTTCCTCTGAAACTGCTGTGATTATAGATACCTTGTTGAGAGTAAAACGTTTATGCCAGTACTTATAGTGGAGAGACACATGTGGGACCCATAGAAAATGGAGAAAGGGGGATGTTGCCACCCAACAGGAAGCTTGTGTGGTATACTGGTGAGATTAGGATTAGGAAGGCCGAGTTTCAAAGTCTGGTGCAGCCATGAACTATCCCTCTAGTCTATCATTTGTAAAAAGGGGGCAAAAGGACCATGAACAGCATCCTGTTCGTGACATCATCGTTGCTGCTGCTCTTGTTGTGTGCCTTCAAATTGTTTCCAACTTATGGCAATTCTAAGACTAACCTCTCACAGGGTTTTCTGGGGCTTAGAGTGTGTCATGTGCCTGTTGGAAAATTCTAGTATTCTCTCTTGCCCTCCTCTAGGACAAATAGAGCTTAGCTAGTAGCTAGGGTTAACTGTTGCTCGGTGGCTATGGTATCCAGATCATGTGACTGAGGACACATTCTGGCGTCAGTTACTGGTCATAAGTAGAAGGCAACGACTCTCCCTATAGCAATTTTGCTTCTAGTAACTTCTCTATCTATGCTAGCCTTTTCACCAAGAGGTTGGTGAGTTTAAAATGAAGATACTATCTCCACAAATCCTTTTGTTAGTTAGAATCTAGTTTCCCAAATGGATATGTAATTATAATGTTTTTTAGTAAATCTTTTAAATTTGGAACCTGAAGCTGGCTGCCTTGTTTTGATTTCAAGTCAGCCTTCAGATCAGGGAAGACACACAGACATTGGGACATGCTTTCTCTGCAACTCTGTTAAACGAAGGCTAATTCCTCACAGCTTTAGCTTTCATAGAGTTCCCCAAGGGATAACACTCTGGGAAACTCTAACCCCCAACAGTGCCCAAGGCGGGTTTCCATGGGGAGTCGAAATCTGGTCTCTAGAATGCTCAAACCATTACATCATGCTGGCTGTACACAGACATAAATTGCATTACACATGAGACATGTTGTCACTGGACAACAGTACAATGGCTATATCCAGACAGAAGAGAAGAAGAGGCCTGTATGCAGAATACATACTAATAAATGTTGCATTGAGCACAGCAATTGTGCAGTGAGGTTGTCAACAATGGCATCTATGAGTGATCCAAATAGGTTGTGCCAGAGTGATATCCAGTATAGAGGTTGTTTAATGCAAGTGGACGATAGCTCTATTGGTTGTCATTTAAGTTGTACTGGAGACTCTTGGCCTATGCACACTTAGCTATGGATACATCTGCTTTGGTTCCTCTCCATTTTTCATTTCAGTCTTGTTCCACCCTGTTTCTGCATTGATCCACCCACATTCATGTGCATTTCTCCTAATATATACAGTTTTAATCCAATTTCACCAAGTATGTAAATTTTCACAATGTAAAACTCAAATACATTTACATTAAAATGATTATGGAACCAATTTTATTTTGTCTATATGAAAGGAATGGGATACCTGTATAATTATTGATTAAAAATAATGTCTTTTTTGGGCCTATTATCATCATTTTCATTTCTATCCTGCTTTTCCTCTCTCAAAACTAGGAGTTGGATGATTTAAAGATTAAAACAAATACAGTATAGCTAAAACATAAAAAGGTTAACATTAAAATGTAATTAAACTGTCATTTAAAACATTTAAAACATACAAATAAGGTTGTAATTCTTCACTAAGTTCTTAAAGGTAGCAACAAGTAATTTCAGCACTTCAAGAAACTCTTTGAAAGTCATAGTTTTTGAAGGCTATTTGCAGTTTGGAACTTAGTCTTCACAAAATTTGCATATGGTTGTTTTGTGCAGAAAACAGCATTTTATGTGCACAAAACAGTATTTTCTACATGGAAAACTAAAAAAAGTTTAAATTTAGCTTTAATACCAACCATCCAACAAGCTTTCAAGAAACAAAACATAATGCAATACAAAAAAATACAATTGTCAATTTCTCATTAATGAATATCCCCAGTTCTGGTGTACCTCAAGTAAAGTGAAACAGTCTAACATAAATTCTAAACTCTCACGGGCCATGTGGCTACCCATAATCTCTCAGCACAATAACTGATGAGGCCCCCCCATCTCCTTTCCAGGTAATTACAAACACCTCCCCATTCCTCTTGATATCTATTCAAAGACTTGTCTTTTAACAATGTAGAGAGTTTGTCAATTTGCGTCAAGTCATATATCTCATACAACCAATCATCTATTTCTGGCATTTTCTCTTTTTTCCACTCTCTGGCAAATACTAATCTAGCTTTGGTTATCAAATATCAGAGGATTTTTCTATTTAGCTTCCTGATACATCCTTCAATTAGCTCAACTACATTCAACAAATAACATTCAGGTAGTATGGGGAAATTTATGTTTAACATTTTTGAAATTTCTAAATGGATATTTTTCCAAAATATTTTAGCTTGTTTACAACCCCACCAACAATGGAAAAATGTCCCTCTTTCAGCCTTACATTGCCAACACTTCTTATTTTTCCTTTATAAATCTTTGCAAGCTTTGTTGGTGTTAGCATCTATTAAACATTTTATAATAATTTTCTTCAAATGTTTGACATCTCATGAAATTCAAATTTTTCCATGTATGTTCCTTGTTTGTTTTGTAGTTCAATAGGGTGCCCGATATCCTGAGCCCATTTAACCATCGTACTTTTAATCACCTCCTGCTCAAGATCCTATTTTAATAATAATTTATAGAATTTTGATGTTAACTGTTTATCTCTTCCCTCCAAAATAACATCAATATCTGTCTTTTCACTGTTTATCTTCCTCTCCCTACGATCTTGATTAAATCTAGAGAGCAAGCGTACATATAGGAACCATGAGCAACCAAACCCCTCTTCCAAGAGTTCCTCTCTTTTCTTTAATGTGAATTTACTATCTCCAAATATTTCCAATTCTTTGTAAGTCTACCACCTCTGAATTCTGAGCTCATCTTGGTGAAAGGTTTCTATGAGAGATATCCATAGAGGCAGTCTGGGGCATAATCAATCCTTAAACTTTTTCCATGTAAAATATAAAGGAAAACTAATATTTCAATGCAGAAATATTAATCCTGCACACACATAAAAATTTGTTTTCTGCACAGAAAATGCTGTTCTCAATGCAAATCAACTACGTGTGAATTTTATGAAGACTAAATCCTAAATTGCAATATTTTATGCAAAGAAAACAGCATTTTCTGTGTCAGACAAGTCAGGATTTAAAACTAAGAAAAAAGTAAAATATCTTGGCCTCACTCTGACAAATATGAACTGCATGTTATTGAAGCACAATTATATTAAAATATGAAGTGATATCAAGAAACATTTGCAGAAATGTGTGAAACTTAAATTATAACTAATGATATTTCATTGAAGCAACAGCAGACAGTCATATCAAAGTTCATATGACAAGGGAGGAAGCCTAGAGTAAAATATAAAATTTTACAGTATGATAAACAAAAAGTGGATTGATACTGCCAAATTTGAAATATTATTTCTCTGTATGCTATCTGGTTTGGTTCAAATAATGGATTTTGTTTTGTTCTAAATCCAACAGACTGTTGGATTTAGAAACATGAATTGAAGTTTGGGTGGCATGGATATTTGTGGTATGAGAAACCTAAAATCAATGTAGATTTTTAATAATCATTATGTGAGAAAAGCTTTGGTAAGAATTTGGATAGATATAAATTAAGGTCATGTCCCAAAACACCCTTGTGGGTGTCACCACAAGAAACTTTTTACCAAAAAGAGAGTATGGCAAAGGAAAAATGGTTGACTTACCAAGACCTTATAGAAAATGAATGAGAACATCACAGAATCAAACTGATTGAAAATTAAAGTCTGAAGGTTACAATTTTCAATGGTTTTCTTACAGATAGATAGTAGACAGGTACAAATCATATAAAAACTGTATGACTTTGCATTGATTAAATCAGGTTTTGAGAAACAACTGTTGAGAACTTTTGATAAGCCAGATGTGTAAACTTTTTTTAAGACTTGAATTGGAAGAAAAACTGGGTAAAGACTGAATTATAAAATGGGCACAAAATGTTGGGCATAATATACAGTTGGAGCAATGGGGAAAAATGTGGTGGGATGGAATTAAATTTACTCTTTGTTATGATCTTAAAGAGAATTATTATGAGGTGATGTATCATTGGTATTTGACACCAGAAAAAATAGCCAAAATGCATAAAGAGGTATGCATCTAATAGATGGTGGAAATATGAACAAGTAAGAGCTTTTTATCATGTGTGGTCAACATATGAAAAGGCCAAAAAATTATGGAATCAAATTCACTGTGTGATGCCTAAAATTTTGAAAGCATTGTGTTCAATTAAAACTTGAATTCTATTCGCTGGGATTAGTAGAAGCTCAACTGAAATATGGCAAGATATTACACTATATAGCCACAGCAGCACAACTACTATAAGCACAGAAATGGAAGAATACAGAAATTCCAGTGAGAGAAGATTGGTTGATAAAATTGTTGGATTTAGTTGAAATGGACAAATTGATGATGTTGAAAACAGAAAAATCATGGACCTTTGAGAAAGACTAGGGATCATTGATATGCTTTTTGCGAAAAAAAGGATATTGTAAGAGTACTACAGGATTTGAGAATTAGTATTATTGGCCAGCGTGATGTAGTGGTCTGAGCATTGGACTATCATCTTGGAAACCAGAATTTGATTCCTCACTCAGCCATGGAAACCCACTGGGCAACCTTGGGTACATCACACACTTTCAAGCCCAGAAAACCCTGTGATAAGTTTGCCCTGGGGTCATCATAAGTCAGAAATGACTTCAAGGCACACAACAACAATAACAATTATTGGAAAAGTAATAGTAGAAATGTTTGAAGGTATTTGCAGCCAGAGAAGTTGCTTTTATCCAGAATTATTAACAGTCTGTGTCAGGAAAATTAGAATCTACCTTTTTAATTATTCTTTTTTAAAAAACAAACAAACTGTTTTTATTTAACTTCTATTAGTATTTTCTTTTTCTTTTTCTTTTTGTATTTTGTATTTTAATAAAATTTAGATTAAAAAAATAAAAACAAGAAAAGAAAACAGGAGGCCCCATGGACCCCTTTTGGTGTGTTAGGTACAGACATGGACAGTGTCAGATACAGCTCAGCTAAAAAAATAGAGGAGGGCTTGTTGAAGCAGTTCTGCTAAGAGTATTGAGGCAGGAAAGAAGATGGAAAAACAGGAGATGGCTAAGGCCTATAGACCCATAAAACCATTTTGTGGTTTTAGGCACAGACCCAGGTGGAGCTAAATATACTTCAACTAGTAAATATAATAAATAATCAGAGGGAGAGAAATCTGCAGCAAGTGAAAACCACATTCTCTGGAATGCTGTCCTGTATGTGGTATACAGTGGGTGAGAATTCAATTTTAGTTTGTTTTTAAAAAGAATTTGCCAAAAATATCTTCACATTCACTAATAATAATAATAATAATAATAATAATAATAATAATAATAATAATAATAATAATACAATAACAAAAGCAATAATGTGAGAGAAACCAAAACTGACAGATTTATCCCCCCAGACCAAGCAGCCCTCTGCTTGAAACCCCTTGTATTCAATCACATTTGTTGTGCTGAAATAGGCTTGACAGCTCCTTTCTTCTCAGAGATGCCTTATCTTAAACAACTATATGGTAGGCAGGTATAATACAGACAGGTATAATACAGTTCTTGAGATGCTGGGAGCAGCTGTTCCTGTTTGGTTGCAGATGGGGAGAATTCAGTTTTGAAGAATTTATAAAAATAATTGGAGGGTTTCACATTGAGGACAGAAATAACATGAGATTTCAAAAATAAAATGCAAGAGACAGTGAAATGGACAGATTTCCTTATCTATAATCTAGACGTATCACTGGGGAGGGGGCAATGGACTGAAGTTGTCCAGAACAGGCATAGATAAATACGAGGCTACTTGGGGAGAAAGAACTGCAGTTTTAAAAATTATGAATGCAAAAGACAGTGAAACTGGTAGATTTATTCATACATGTAAGTTTTCTTAATTATGTGTTTTTTAAAGGTTCCATAAATGTTCTTTATAAATACTCTCCAATGTTTGACAGTTGAAAACCAAGACAAGCAAAATTAGAGTGGTCAAGATGGCAAAAGTCATTAATGAGGAAGAACATACAGACTTGGAGAAGCTGCAGCAGTTTTCTTTTGCCTGAGCTTACAGGAAAGTAAATGATTCTGTTCCCTACTCTACACTCCCTCCATTACATTGATTGCAACTTAATTTTGCACCTTGAACTCAGTTTGCAGTAATTGAATAAAGATGACGACAAAACAGAAAAGTGAGAAGATGAGAGAAAAGCTGGAACATTTTAAAAACAGCTGGAAAAGTGGGATGGCACAAAATTAATCAGGACAGTTGGAGGGTACATTTTATATCCCTTCAACACAGGAACAGTCAGTCAGTGATTTGGTACTCTGCATTAGCAAGTGTATGCAGTTCACATCATGGATTAAACATGAATTAAGTTACCCCCCAATTCTGAAGCAAGAAGAACCACACATTTTCTTGGCTGCTCAATTTCCTGATGATTGAATTTCCTTGTATCATTAGGCACAGCTAGATCTGATTTATGCAGTAAAGCTATGCAGTGGTTCAGTATCACTCATTAATGAATTAATTATTTAGTTCCTGAAATATTTCTTAAGGCTTTGGGATGAATTCCAGAAATCCTTGCCTCTTAGTCAAGCAGTGGGTTACCAGAAAGATTATAATGCTATTGCTCTTCTGATTGCACTCAAAAGACAATGTGTGAAATACTAAAATGTATAGGTCATTTCAGATATATGCTAGTAATCAATCATAGGGGGCAGAATGTTTCTTGTGAGCAGTTAACTAAGTGGTATACATGAGACCACCCTAGCTCTCAATTATGCTTCTGGCCAAAGCCCCTCACCATCTCATTTTGTTCTTGGGGATGGCTTCCTCAAAATGTTTTATTGATGGTCAGGAACATATCCTGAATCAATCCCTGTTCCCAATAGTTACTTTTGGTTCAGATGCCCACATGTGACTTCTGGATTTCTGAAATCTCATTCTCCTTAATTAATACTGAGAGCCTGTTGTAGAGATGGGACGAATCCAGAATTTTCCAAATCCAAATCCAGATCCAAATCCCTGGAAGGTTCTGTGAATCCACGAATCTCAAATCTTCTGAATCCTTTTTTACAAAAGGGTTTAAAAAGCAAGGGAAGCAAAGCACTTCTACTGAAAAGTGTTTTGAAGCAGAATTTGACATCTTTGTTTAATGAAAAACAAATCAAATAATAGTTTTCACTTTCAGGAAAACATACCCATATACTTCTTATTAAGAATTACATGTAATTTGGAAGTAGCTGCAGATGTTGGAGTTGACTTCTGGGTTGACTATTACAAAAAAAAACAAAAGGGCAAGGATAATCTTGGGAAAGACGCATTCTCTCAACCTTAGCAAAAGCCTAGGCAAAGGCAAACCTGCCTCTGAAGAAATCTGGCCAGGATTTTGCCTTAGTTTTGCCTTAGGATCTTGCCAGATTGAAAATGACATGAAGGCCCTTTCTACACAAGCAGGAAAATGTGAATTATTAATCCCACATTTTCCTGCCTGTGTAAACAGGGCCACATACTACAGGACAGAGATAATCCAGGTCAAAACTGGATTTTTCTTTGCATAGCTCCTTACGGCATCAAAGGGTTTTTAGTTTGATGATGCACTAGCACACTTTGGCAGAGAAGGCTGTGACACCTTGTCCAACTACAAACCCCAGAATTGTGTATGAAAGAGCTTTGCAAGGGATCCATGCAAAGGAATCTTCTTCAGCTGTCCTTGAAACCCCAAGAACACTGTACTTTTCAGTCAAGTCTCAAGTCCTGCAACAAGGAAGGCACTTTAAAAAAACAAAAACATCAGCCTCTAGCCCAGTCTCAATTCTCTACCCTGATGTTCAGTCTCAAGTCCTGTAACAAGGAAGGCACTTAACAAAGACAAACGAACACCAGCCTCTAGTCCAGTCTCAATCTCTACTCTCCAGTCTCAAGTCAAAAGAACAGGAAGAAGGGAATAATTACCTTGCAGTGGAAGGCAGCCACAGGGGCAGGCAGCAGGAGCGAGCTTGATCCAGGGTGCTCATTCCAGCCCAGCCCTCTGGGCATGCAGGAAAGTGGCTCTCGCTGTCCCTGCGCGCCTGTGTGGGCCTGATCTGGGGTGCTCGTACCAGCTCAGGCCTCCAGGCATGTATGAAAGCAGCTCTCGCGGCCCCTGCACACCCGTGCAGGCCTGATCCGGGGCGCTCATGCCAGCTCAGGCCTCCGGGCATGAAGGAATTCAAAAGATTTGATTCATTTGTTTTGGCCCAGGGATTTGGATCCATGAATCTTGAATCCTTCTCAAGGATTCGAGGATTCATGGATTTGGTTGGCCCATCCCTAGCCTGTTGACAGTTCCTGGAAATTCACTTGTTCTGAGAAATATGAAGTGACTGCCCAAGATGACTGTGCATATCTGTGCATATGTGTTCAAACCTGAGAAGACTGTTACTTGTTGTAGCAATAAACCTAGAAGAGGTGTGTGTGTGTGTGTATGTGTGTAACACAATGAGGCTAGACACTTGGACACAGTTGGTGTTCATCAATAAACTATAAACCAATTAGGGACTTGAAATCAGAGGAACTATTCAAATAGCCGAACCTCAAGGCAGCAAAATAGATGCAGGCCTTTTATGTTTGATAGTTCGGAGGGGAAGAAAGTTTCAGTGCATGACTTTCAGAGCATGCTGTATTGTTTCTTTTCTTTTCTTTTTCTTTATAATGATCTTACTGCTTTTATCTCTATCACTAGTTTAATATTTATTTTTAATTTCTGTATAATGTCAATTTTGAAAAGCTGCATCTGTTTGATCCTTTGTAACCTTTGTAAACTACACTGGGAGAGCCAACATGGGGTAGTGGTTTGAATGCTGGACTATAACCCTGGAGACCAGAGTTTGATTCCCTGCTCAGCCATGGAAACCCATTGGGTGACCTTGGGCACATCGCACACTCACAGACCCAGAAAATCGCATTATAGGTTTGCCTTAGGGTCACCATAAGTCAGAAATGACTTGAAGGCACACAACAGCAGCATAAGCAGCAGTGGCAACAACAACAACAAGCTACCTTGAGTCCTGTACTGAGTTTTGAAAAAAGCAAGGAGATATAAAGAAAGAGGAATTGGGGAAGAAGACGAGGAGGAAGAGAAATAGAAGGAGAAGGAGAAGAAGTGGAAGAAGAAGAAAGTTAATGCAGCTCACCATTTTACATCTGCCATTTTTCTTCCTTTTTTCCATTATCAAATTATCTATTGTATTTGAGACCTCCCAGAAAAGAACAATATTTTCTGCATCTGCCTTTTTTTTCTTTCCTCTTTTAGGCCCTTTTTGCACGGCATTTTCCATGCGAAAGGGCCCCTTGAGTGTCGTGCAAATGTGAGGAGCGGTCCACGCAATGCACTCACATTTGCACGATGCTCCAGGGTCTGGCAGGCACCGCTTGCACACTTTTTCATTTTTGGCTTTAAGCCGAAAATGGTGCATGGTCGCACATTGCTCTCAGGCCCCGCTTGCACTTACTTTGTGTGCGGAGCCTCGGGAGCCGGGCCGGTCGTGCTTCCTGTCTCAGTGTAGCCTGGGAAGGTCCCAGGCTGCACTGCGAAAAGAAGAGGCAGGGCTATTGCGCTAGCAGGAAGCTCGTGCAGAGCTGAAGAAACCTGGATGCGAGGGCCTCTCATAAGAGGCTGCTTGTGCGAGCACCACACCCCATTGCCAAGAAGAGAAAGGATGCAGAAAGGGCCTTAATCAGGAACATTAAATAGATTGACAAGAAAGGCTAATTTTCATTCACTGCTTACAATGAAGGTAATTCAGTTTATAATTTCATCAAATCTGCACTTCCTGGATCAATAGGTGAACTAGAATTCTGTTGTTCTCTGATATTCATACTTTGCTAGATTTTGTAGTGCAAAATTCAAACTTGTTTATAGAACAAAACAAAAGCCCCAAATGTATATATTAAAGAAAGGAGTGCACAAAATTAAGGACACTAGTGCAGGAATCTCTCTCTCTAATCACATTGAAAAATGTCCGTAGTAGGCAATATTGCATATAAAGTGCATATATTATGAATAATGTGTATGACTTTTAGTGATGCAGAAACAGGATGGAATGAACTTCATCCTGCATATCCCACCTTTCCCTTCTTGGAGCACAGTACTGTATGTACCTGACCTTGAAACTGGCACAGTACTGGCACAGTACCCTCAGAAATGGTGGAGAACCCTCTCCTATTGCCACTGCTAAAGTAAAGTTCTATTGCCAGTTCCAGCTGCTTCACAGAATGGAGGGGACACCATGTTTTTCTTTGCCTAAAGTAACAAAATAGTTTGGGCCACTTATGAAGGAGACTAGGTTTGGCAGAGCATCCATTTCTAAGACAGATTCCTTACTGATCCAAATTGTAAGGTTAATCTAGGAGTGAAGTCCCACGAAGCTTGGGTGTTATACTGTGCCATGTGATATGCAAGACCTGCCTTGTACTTTATTTGTAAGCAAGCACAAGTGAAAAAGGCATGTCAGCCGGTAAAAAGACCTGAATGTGGAATTGTGTGTCACATGCTCTAAGGCCCTTCCCACACGCTATCATGGTCCTCTAGTGGTGATTCTGGCAGCGGCCCTGCCAGGAAGGAAGTGCCATAGGAACACTCCTCTTTGCACAGGACCAGGTCCCTGTGGAAGGGAGCGCAATGGACATGCTGCTTCCTTCTGTAGCATAGCCAGTTACTTTCCCAGACTGCATTGGGGCAGGAAGTACTGCCATCATGCTTCCAAGGCTTCTGAAGGACAGGTAAGTGTGGGATGATGGCATGATCTTGTGTCATTGACAGGGAAAACACATCAATGATTTAATCTGTGATCGTGCCATGTGGGGACAAGAGACGAACGGGACTGCAACAACATCATGCAGAAGTCTTGTTGCAGTTCCGCTCCTCTCCTGTCTCTGTGCCTGGATAGGAGCTTCTGTGGAAAGGGCCTAAGACAACCTCTTAGCACTTGAAAAGCTCCTGTGACCTTTTGAATTAAGGTCAAATGAATATTGGCAATACTAGGCAGCAGGTGAATGGGTGTGAAGAATCAAGGAACTTTCTCACCTGTCCTTTTCTAACCGACTTCAGGAGCATCTTCTGTCGCCTAGTAGGGAGCCGTGGAATAAGGAAGTTGAAGTCAGCAGGCATTCTGTTTCAATAGGGGTTCGATATCGAGGGTTAAAAAGAAAACAAGGCCATCTGCTGCCCTTCTGAGAAGTTATTTCCATTGGGCTTTGCCCCTCCCCAGCTATGCTTGTCTCCTAGCAGCCATTCTAATAGACAGAGAAACTACATTCAGTTAAGAACTTGTGCCTCATTTTTCTTCTTTTCCTCTTCCCTTCCCACGGATCCCATCCCCTTTTCTTTCTGTTTTGTGTCATTTTAAACTGTAATCCTTGCAGACAGAAACTATCTTGTCTTTTTTTATTATAAAGATACAAGTCGCTCTGAAACCTTTTATAGTATAAATGCTGTATATCATATATAAACATGCACATACAACTTCTGCCCCATTCCCAAAGTCTCTATAGATATTAAGACACAGAAAAAAAAGAATGGTGGCAATGTTTTTCAGGATAGCTTTAAATGTCAGTTTTAAAAAAATCTGATCAACTTGGAACTTGAAAATTCTCCAAGAATGATACCACAATGGCAGCAAAATTATTTAGTATTACCTAACAAGAAATGGGCTGTCCGTCTGCAGCTTTATACATACTTTATTATGAGCAGGTTCTGTTGAACTCAGCTTTATGCTGAGTTGTATTGGTTAGTAATGTGTTTTTCTATCCGTTTGTTTTTCTCATTCTCTTGTTCTTATTATAGTTCTCTTCCCTGCCCCATTATATTCTTCTCTCACAGGGGGAAAACCTCCCAAAAACAACAGCAACAACAACAACAACTGGAATGGGCCATCTTAGATTAGAACATGAGGTACTTGTGGGTCAGCCTTTAAAAATAGATGTGTTTTTATACACAACCATCACAATGCTAGTTACTTTGTGCTGCCCTGGTCCTCATTTAGTGGCACAGCATTGAGCTGGAGTGCCAAGGAGGAACAGATGTCTAGACTTTAAGACAAGGCTTGGGAGTTTGTGTGGATATTCATATGTGGTTGATCTCTGACGGCCAGGCCACCTGACATGATGGTGTGCTGTAGTTTATAAATATCTAGCAGGCCTAAAGTTCCTTAGCCCTTCTCTAGAGAAATCTAAACCATCTTTCTCCCAACCATTGCCCCTCTAGACCTTACCAGGAAATTCACAAGACCAACACAGACTAGTAGAGTAGAAGACTTAATGGTCAATGGGTGCAAAAGGTATTTTTTAGCAGAAGACAATTCACATACCCTTCCAGTTGATAGGGAGCTGGAATTCCTTCACAGACAGGTGTGTGGTGGGTTGTCAAATGGTACCAGACATTGCCTCCAGGCCAGCTTCTTTAGGTGGGAGCATATATTTCCCTAGAGCAAGACCAAAGTGTGGTTGCAAGCAAATAGGTTATAAAACAAAGGCCTAAGCAAAGGAATCACTACCAAAGGGATGCAAAGAATATTAGAAAATGTTAAAAAAAAAGCTGAAAAATGCATTTCTCAAGTGTTGGGAAACCAACATGAAGAGAATCCTGGACTAATAAGAATTTTTGCAGACCAGTATTCTGTGCAAAGTTCACACGTTGCTCCTTTTTGTGCAGAAAGCATTTTCTGCACAGAAAAACATGTTATATATAGAAAATATTTTTCACAGAAATGTTATTTTCTGTGCAGAGAATGCTATTACCTGCACAAAAAATGACTGTTCTGAGGGAAAAAAAGTGTGAATTTTGTTCAGAATAAGTCCCAAACTGAATAATTTTAGAAAACTGCAGGTTTTTAAGCCTTTCTTGTGGCAGGAAGAAACTTGCTAAAATTACTTGTTGCTTCCTTTGAGAACAAAATTAGTGGCAAATTACATCCCTACTACTACACAGGTGCAAGCTTCTTTTTCCGATCCTGGAACCTACAATAAAATCACTGCCCAATGTTCTCAGAGAGAAGTGGAAATGTCAGGGGACATGTGGGCTCTGAAGTTCTTACAAGAAGGGTGGTAATCCCACATCTCTCTATACTGGAGTGTCTGTAAAGACAAATAGTGAGGCCTAAGAGTAGTATATGTAAAATATCCCCTTACATGCCATCTTGGAGCTGTTCCATAGTGTTCTGTGAGTCAGGCAGGAACCAACATTTTTGGGTGGTAAATGTCACACTTACCACAGATTACTTTTTTTTGTCAATAGTAAGAGGCAGTGCGGTGTAGTGGTCTGAGCATTAGATTACAACCTTGGAGACCAGGGTTTGATTCCCTGATCAGCCATGGAAACCCACTGGGTGGTGACTTTGCGCATATTGCACACTCTCAGTCCCAGAAAACCCCATGATAGGTTTGCCTTAGAGTAAACCTAAATCAGAAATGGCTTGAAGGCACACAACAACAAAGCATTTCATCAGGGTAATCTGTTGAAGGCTTTCTGCCAGTGGTCGATACAGTGAAAATCAGAAGTGGGCAGGGCCAGTTCAGTATGTAGGTGTGGTCCTTGTTTGTTTGTTTGTTTGTTTGTTTCTCTCTCTCTCTCTCTGGCCCTTTCTGCTCCACCCTCCTAACCCGCCATAGGGATAGGAGAAGGATGGGACTGTGACGATGCTTATGCATGATGTCATCACAGTTCTGTCCTTCTCCCATCCCCTGGCAGCAAATCATTAACAGGTTTTCCCCATCAATGACTGGCAATCACACCACCATCGTGGACTTGTCTGTGGAGGCCCTGGAAGCGCAATCACTGTGCCCCAGTGCAGCCTGAAAACTGTCTAGCTGCACTGTGGCAGGAAGAGGCATGGCCATCACGCTTTCTGGATCCTGGAGGCAGCTGGTGTGGAGGGGAGCACCCCTATCATGCTCCCCTCCCAGTAGAGCTGACACCAGAACCCACACCAGATGTCTCAGAAACCAGGTAAGATGCAGAAAGGACTTCTCTCTCTTTCTCTTTTGCCACCTCATTTTCTCTCACACATACTGTTTTTGACTCTCCTTTACTTTGTCTTATGCCCCTATCTTTCCTGATGTCTCAGAACCCAGGAAGAAATTCTGTCTTCAAAGAGATAATGTGCACTGGGCTTCTGAAACAAGGCTGAAGCAACATATAGTTGTTGGCCCACAGATGGCATCCTCCTGTTCTAAAGTGTTAGTAATGTCAATAAGGAACTTGAGTTCCAGAAGTCTCCAGGGGTCATAATTGGCAAAACACATTTGCTGAAATGGTATTGGTGTGGGGGTGAGGACTGAGAGAACCTGTGGTCGCCTTTAGTTTATGCTCTTTTTTAAAAATCCAGGCAGTAAATATAAAGCTTGGGAAACTGAAGTAGTGGGCTATTGTTTTTCAAGTGAAAATGATCAGTCCTTCCTGATGTGAAAGCCTGAGGAAAGGCTACCCAGGGAGCTAATGCACTTGTTCTTTTTGGTTTGCTTTTTAAAGTAAAAGCCATCCCAACAAGGTTGTATGCCTTTATTTCTATTGTGAGCACAGCAAGTGAGGAGGTTAATTGTTATAACTCTGAAACAGGGCAAGATTGAACCATAAGGCTGTGCTTTGACTTAAACATTTTAACGTAGGTTTCAGCATTTCATGTCAATTGCAGAAAGTCATACTTGAGAGATGATCTCCCGTTAAAGAATTAAAACTATTGTGTCCTTACAGATATCCATTGTATTTAATCTTGCAACATGAATGGCAGCATAGTAAAAACAAAGCAAACACAAATCAGTTTCACAAGTGAGGTTGGAAATACCTTCTCTCAGAACTTTACAAAGTAGCTTTCTTGAGTAGTTTTAGGGATGGAAAACATTAAGAAAAATCCTGGACTGACAAAATCTTCAGTCAGAATTTATTCTACACAAAATTCACAGGTGGCATTTTTGTGGAGAAAAAAATCTATGCAGTAAACAGCATTTTCTACTTGGAAAATATTTTTGTGGAGGAATACTATTTTCTGTGTAGAAAATTTTGTTTCCTACCTAGAAAACAGTGTAGTAGTAACATATTCTGCACAAAATTCTCACCTGGAGTGCAGATAATAGTATTTTCTATTTAGGAAACAATGTTTTTTTCAGTATTTCTAAACAGAAAATGTTTCATGCTAATCTGGTGCAGAATAACTGAACTGTGAATAGTTTGGGTTTTTTTAACTGCACAGCTTTTGAAGACTTTCTCTCAAGAGAAAAAAAAATTGTTAAAATTCTTGGTTGCTTCCTTTGAGAAGGAAATAAATGAATCACATGCTTATTACAATTCCCAGAACACCCTACCCACCATGGCCAAAATGCCCTCTTCCCGTCCGCCATTCCATCCACAGGGGGTGAATTGGCTGGCATTGACAATTAGTGACATTTTTTGCAGAAAGGAGTTTATGAGCTTAGAAAAATTACTTCTTGAACACTGTCTCACAGAAACCCTCAAGGTGGCCACTGGCAAGGGTTACTGGGAGATGCAATCACAAAAAGCAACTCTTTGAAGTTCTGGTTTTAGGTCCAGGTCTTGTTCTAAGGCATCAGAACATGATAGGATTTTTTTGTAAATGGTCTTGAGATGACTTGTCTTTGCAAACAGTAAAAAGAGAAGAGGAGTTTTGCCAGTCAGTCAACAAATAGAGCATTGTTGACAGATGCCCATCATTTTTCTGATCCAAAAAGATTCTGGTGTCCTTACATAGGGTGTCTTTCTGTGCCATGGAAATGGCAGCAACCTACCAAGAGCAGCTGGCCAGTCTCTGTCATTCTTTGTCATGGATAAAGACAGTGAGGAGAGAGAGATTTTGCCACTTGACATACACTTATGAAGTTTGTTCTTTGCATTATAACCCATAGAATCGCTAAACTGGCATGGTCAGCTGTAACCCTGAAAAAAGAGTTAGAAGTTGTAACCCTCCTAAGTAATTTCCAAATGCAGGCATTGTTCTGGTTATGTATCTTCAAGTTGAGTCTCGATTATGGTGGTCCTGTCATAGATTTTCTTGCCAAGATTTATTTCAGAGAAGGTTTGCCTTTGCCTTCCTCTAAAGTTGAGAGAGTATGACCTGTCCTAGGTCACTCAGTGGGTTTCCAGGGCTGAATGGTGATTTGAACCCTGGTCTCCCAGAATTTTAGACCAACATTCAAACCATTACACCATGCTGTGTACCTACCACAAAAGGAAATAAATTTTTTTCCTTTCTGTCTCTAATTTTCATCTTCCATTCACTCAGTCCGCCCTGCCCACCATGTGAATGGAATGCCAAACTGTGGGAGGATATTTTGGAAGAGCCCTAGTAAATGGAGCATGGCAACAGATGCAAAACACTGTCAAACAGTTATATCTTATTGGTCAGTCAGCTTATGTGGGACACAACCGTAATGTTTCTTTTTATTTATTCATAGAACATAGCTATGGAATCTAATTAACAAATTGTTTGTTGCATGGCCCATGTATTCCTTCCACTGCCCTCATGCTGGGGCAAGCGTGCTAGATGATTTCCTGTTGACTTGATTTGCATTCATTCGAAGTCCGACCTTCTTGCATTTAGTAATGGCATCACTTTCTATACAGAGCAGTTGGGCTGCTTACATCATATGCCTCATTTAACATTTGCTGCCTTGTTTCCATGGTTACAAGTTTGAGCTTAAGTATAGGTGAGTATGGTGAGTTAATTTTAAATGCAATGAATGAAGGGGAAGGGGGAGAAACATTGAAAGCCTGTATGGAAAGGTACTTTACAGAACGCTTGGGAAGTTCTGACTAGCTTTTGTAAGAAAACTTCCCAAACCAACTAAGCACCTTGAGGTCTTAATCTCCTAAGAACTCAAATGCTGCTGTATCTATGGTTGTAACAGAATGAGTGGCAACTCTTTCCTCTGTTTACATTAGGGTTAATTCCAACATTAGATTTCTTAAGACACAGAAAAGCTACTGGCAAAATGCTACTATATTGTTTCCCCTATAAAGCCAGCAAAAACAGCAAACAAATAAACAAACCAGAAACAGAAACAACCCCCCTAAAGACTCCCCCACAAAAAAAACTCCCTGGATGTTAATGATGGCTATTTCCACACTAGACTGTTATAGCGCTATTATTCCACTTTCAATATCCTATGGAATCCTGGGGTTTGCAGTTTAAGGAGGGGCCTTGAGGCAAATCCCAGGATGTTGAATGTAGAATAATAGCACTGTAAAAGACTATAGCACTATAACAGACTAGAAATAGCCTATATTTACATGAAAAAGTGTTGCTTATTACACATTTTAAGCTGCTGTTTAATTTTATGGTGTTTACACTCATTCTTGTATGCCTACATATTGATTCTGATTTATTGCAAAGCTAAGGGGAACCTGTTATAGGGTTTTCACAGCAAAACATCTTCAGAGTTGGTTTGCCATTTCCCTCCTTTGAGGCTGGGAGAATGTCACTTATCCAATGTCACCCAGTAGGTTTCCATGCTGAGTGGGGATTTGAACCCTGGTCTTCTAGAGTTCTCATCCAAAACTCAAACCACGACACTAGCACTACAGAGTTATGTTACAGTACTAAAATACTTAGGCCATTTCCACAGTACACTGTTCTAGTGCTATTATTCCACTTTCAACCTCCTATGGAATCCTGGGGTTTGCAGTTGAAGGCATTTAGAATTCTCAGCCAGAGAGATCTTTGGTCTCAGTAAACTCCACAGGATGTTGAAAGTGGAATAATAGCACTAGAACAGTCTAGTGCGGAAATGGCCTTAGCAGAATGAAGGTGAACAATCTCTTCCATGATATTATTCTTTTTGCCCTCTTTCTTTTTGAACTTAGCAGAGAGGAAAACAGCTACTTAAATTCTGGAAAAGTCCATTTCTTACCCACCTACGTACTAAAAGGTAATGAGCAACGGTAAAATGAAATACACCCACAGGAAGAATGGAAGAAACAAAGGCCTTCATCTATAGCCAGACCGTTCCCCATGCCCATCAACAATATCTTTCAAAAAAAAACCACAACAAACACAGAATCTTACATAATGATTGATCCATCTTATTAAAAAAAAACAATCAACAAAAAAAAAATATTTTTCGTATCAGAAATAATTTGAAGAAAGACATTTCAGCATTTACATTGGTAAGTCTCTGCTGCTTCCTGGGGAGCCCATCACTCTGCTGCCATACAGGTACTGTTGTCTGTTGGGGAGTGGGGAGAAAGCAAAGCATCCCACAAAAATGCTATTGACATAGCATTCTTGGGTGTTGCCTTCAAATTGTTTCCAACTTATTGTGACCCTAAGGTAAACCTATTATGGGGTTTTCTTTATGAGACTTGTTCAGTAGGGGTTCCTCAGTTTTTTCTTAGGGCTGAGAAAGTGTGACTTGTTCAAGGTCATCCATGAGGTTTCCATGGCCAAGCTGGAAATTCCAACTTGAGTCCACCAGAGTGCTAGTCAACGCTCAAACCACTACACCACACTGGCTGATGGTTAGCATCTCATTCCTGGGCTGATATGCTAAATTTCACTGGGGATAGAGGGAGCGCTTTGCATTCTCATAAGATTTTTTTAATTAATTAATATGACTAACATTCCAGCTTCTCCAGTTTTGAAGGGATGCCTAAGAACGGTTTTTAACATGAATGCAACAAACCTACAAGCCAAAACCTACAAGTATAACCAATTGATGGGTTACTAGGGATTGTAATTTTGCTCTGTTACCCCAAAATGTGGATGCCACAAGGGCCACCCCATGATGCCAGTATCTCTATGTAAAAGTGGGGAATGAATTAGCTCAAACAGGAGGCTTGCAAAAGGGGGTAACTGAATGAAATCTTTCCTACCAGTGTTTATGGGCACACGCAGGAAAAGAACCAACCAAAGATTAAAAAGTCAGCTAAAAATGAGTTTTTATTGGAGGAATTCACTCATGCATTCACACAAGATACACACATTCATACAAGAGTTAACTGAAAGAAAGGGAAGAAAGCAGATAGAGACTGTGAAGGGTGCAGGCGATATTTACTAGATCTGACAAGAAGCAGAGAAGCGGGACAAAGTTACTCAGGTACTGGACTCAAGGGCAGTTCTCAGTTTAGAAATCAAACAGATAGAGTGATGCTCAGAAAGGCAAGAGACTGCCCTGGGCATCCTGATATCGGGGGTGTTTGTACCCTGAGAATAGCCTGTGGCAGTGAAGTTTCCAGATGCAAGACAAAGGGAACCTCTTGTGGACAAGGGGCCTTTCACATGTTGATGGGCTTAGTGCTCGATTGACAAAGATGTGATGGGTGTTGTAATAGCTGTCTCTTGTGGGTGCTGTGAGAAAAGAGGAAGGATTCCAGATGTACAAGGGATGGATACCCGTCAATCAGTGTCCTGGTGGGTTTCTCACAGTTGGGTTCCCTGGAAAATTTCAGCTTCTGTTTAAGCCTATTATCCACAGGAATGGTGTGTATTTGCCTGACAAATGACTCAGTCTTACCTGGAGGAAGTTTCGAGTTGATCTATCTTTCTCACGTTTACAGTCAAATTTCTTCCCTTGCTTGGTTTGATGTCTGTGTCACCTTTCAGGTCTGATTTTGATATCAGAGCAAATTAATAAAGTTACCAATCCAATATTGTGCCGATTAGGTATGGTGCCAGCTGGCCTCTCCCTAAACTGCAAACCCCAGGATTCCATAGGATGTTGAAAGTGGAATAATAGCACTATAATAAGCTTTACTTCCCCTAATCAAACTGATAGGAATCAGTGGCCTCTGAATATGTTCAGTCTTCATTGGATACTTCTGAAGTCCTTCCCCTTCATTTTGTACATGTGTGCAAGAGACTGTTTGGTATCTCTATGAACTAACAGTTCCCCTAGACTGCTGAAATTTTCATCTTGTACACAATTACACTGAAGAATTCACTTGGAGAACTGAGACCAACAGTATTATAAAGGTTGAATAAGTACTACATCAAGAAACAAGAAAAGAAAGATGAAGTCTCATAGGCATTAGCAAAAAGCAAAGTTCCAACTTGGTGCCTCAAACAACCAACTTTGGTGTCAACTGGTACTCCATGAGAAGGAGATTTCATAAAGAGGGCGCCATTAAAAAAGAAGGTTCTCTCCTATGTTCATGTATGATGTTCCTGCTCCTGGTAGGGGGCAACAAAGTAAGGCCCCTTCAGCAGATTTCAGATCTCAGACAGGTAAATATATAGCAGAAGACCCACAAGCCATTTAGCTGGAATTCACTCTGAGAGTGAATTGTCATTATCATTCAAAACCTTTTCATAGTTTAAATAACCTCTGATCATTGAGTGGAGATAAGGCCAAAAGAAGCTATAGGGCTGGTAGAAGAACCTTGCAAGTCATATTCTTCTCTGTGGACCAAAGTTTCCCCATCCCTGGCTTGGAAGCTCATAAATGGTGTACTTGGAATGAGACCGTGGCTTCTTTGGTAGCAAAGGACACTATTTCCCCATCACAAGTGCTTGACTAGAACACAATCCAACATGTCTCATCAACCATCTGACAACCATTTATTTGCTTGTGTGGGCAGGGCCTGCTTGTCATTTCAAGTCCCAGAGATCAGCCATGTAAAATACTAGTACTTGGGGAAAGTGCTATATGCACAGGGCTGAAACCCAAGTCTGAAACGCGAGGGAATTTTCCTTTAGCAGTGGAATTTTTAAAATTAGCCCACAGTACCTTGATGCTTTATCACAACTCTAAACTATACTTTGCATGTTGCATCAGGTTTTTGCATGAAGTTAGCTATTAGCATTATTACTCTTCTGACTAAAGTTTACAAAGTATTTGATGAAAATAAGGATTGGTGAGATCTTCAGGGTTTTTTTTTTTTTTAAAAAAAAGAATATACCAAAATTTGCTTTTTTCATATTTGGAATGGAAAGAATTTAAAAATGAAAAAATGAATGTGGGAAATAAATGGGCCTTTGAATGCTTCAAACTTAAACAATCTGAGTTTTCATCTCTATGTGTTCAGTGAAGATATAAATCTTATAATCTCTTATTTCAAAAATTGCAGCAATTGTTTTCCTGCTGGGTGAGGTTAAATGAGTTTCTTAAAATTTCAGGTGTGGGATTTTTGGAGGGGGATCTGTGAAAAAATCATGTGGA
The DNA here is from genome assembly GCA_948474755.1 of Ctenosaura bakeri. Lineage (NCBI taxonomy): Eukaryota > Metazoa > Chordata > Lepidosauria > Squamata > Iguanidae > Ctenosaura > Ctenosaura bakeri. Next base: position 548,239 of record CAOLHI010001023.1, read on the forward strand.
AAAACACTGGCATCCTGTAGCAACTGACACAGGCTTAAACCCAATTTATGCCTGCATAAGTCATCTTTTTGTCACTATAGAGCAGAATTCGCTACTGATTTTGGGCAATGACCACTGCCCCTCCTTCATAAACCATCATTTTTTACCTGTTGCAGCCCTCTAGCATGGCAATTTGCTGATCGGTGGAGAGGAGGGATGGCAGCAGAGCTGTGTACCTCTGTTTTCCTTTAGCTGGGTACATAGTAATGATGCCATTGACCAAGACTCCCAGATGATCCCTGGGGAGTCACAATGGATGCTTCACTGCTATACATTCAACCATAGGAACATGACCAATACATGGCCAGGTATGGGGGCTGTGTTTGGGTGATAGGATATTGTATAATATATTGATATTGTATAATATATTGAAAGGAGGTTATATATTGCTGCAGTGCTGATTCAGCATATTATAGAAATAGGTACTTGCATATTAATTATATTTATTTGAATTTCTTGCGACTTGGTTTCTTCAGCTCATAAGAACCAAACTTTTATATTGGCTTAGTAAGATGACTCTCAAAAGCCAGATGTTTAGAATTCCTTCATACTGGCACGCATGTTCAAGAAATGAATAATAGGGAGATTGTTTCCCAAGTGCCAAGTGCTCAGGTTACCGCTGGTATTTCTAGTTCATTTTCTAATGAGAAAGTTGCTATTGCTATCACACTGTTCTTGAAAGACCAGTCAAATCAAAGCCCCATCTAGTCCAACATCCTTTTGCCACAGTAACCAGTCAGATACCTGCAGCAAGTCCACAAAAAGGATACAATAGTACCCTTCTGCATCTGGTGCTAGACATACCATATAGCTACCATGACTAGTAGTTATTGTGAGTCATATGCTCCATGAAATAAGAGAGGCACAAAGGTAAAGTCAGCGCATAGGTGAAATTAGGATATTGGAGCTTTGGGGGGGTTTTTTCTTCTTTTTTCTCCCTCAAGTGCACTTATCTTTATATATTTAATCACATTGTTTATGAAAAAGGGGTGGTGATGGTGGCATGTTTCTCTGTTGAAGCAAGAAACAACAACAAAAAATACACACACATGTTACTGTGGTTATCTGGCCCAAGCCCGAGGTCTACAATTTCATATTGGTTATGGTTAATATTTCCACGTGGCACTCTATAAGATGAACTCCAAGTGTCTGAGCAGGTCACGGAAAGCTGTGTAGGCAGGCACGGCCGCATGGCCTTAATTATGCACGCTAGGTCTAGGCCAGCAAACAACAATCTGTCGCACAGCTGGTAGTGCCCTCCAGATACAGCCAACCATTAGGCAAATGCAAGGGCTCTCAGCCCTGAACCGCTTGCTTGACGGGATTAGCGTGTCCGTCTATACAATCGCTAAGCGCCCCTCATCTGCATATTGTTCTAACAATTGGCAGTACTAGCCAAATCTCATCAATTCTGATTTCGACCTTTTGGAGGCTTTGTCTCCACTCAAATCCCTATTGTTCTCCTCGGGAGAGGGCTAGCCTCCAGATACAATCTTCCCTATAAAACCCCCAAGTTTGAGCTTCTTGTCGGGACGCTTATGCCTTGCATCCCAAACTGCTGCCGCTCTGTTTGGCGAGCCTCCCCTCAGCCTCCACATGCTGGGAAACCACGAACCCAAGCCTTGAACTCTATTTCTCATCTCCCAGACTGCAGGATCAGGTGGAGTATCACCCCAGAAATCCGCTTTAAACCCCTATCAATTTTCCTCACTTTTTATTTCTATAGTTCTTGTATGAGTGCGTGAGTGTGTGTGTCTGTGTGTGCTGAATTGAGGAATTATAATAAAATCTGTTAATTGAACAACCGTGCCTAGTTCTTGCCGCGGCCTGAACCCATAAACATAGGGTTAAAGATCTTACAACGTTGCCCTGCCTCTCGTACTGCTAGCTTGCGCTCTTTGCTAATTCCCAACCTTTGTAATATTTGGAGCACATTTAGGTGTCCTTCCCAGGACCCACAGAAATCAGGGTAACACACACACTCACAAACACACAAATGTCTTTTGATATCTTAAAGATTAATGAATAAAATTGGCACAAATTGTGTGAACTGTAGCTAACTTCATTGAACATATATTATTGAAGGGGCTACAGCCCACAAAAGCTTACCTGACATAAAACTTGCTGAGTCTTTTTGTTAAGTCACCACAAGAGGTAACTGTGGTATTAATAAACTGACATACATGTAGTGGTTTATTAGCGAAGATAGCCAGTGTGGTGTAGGGATTTGAGAATTGCACTGACTCTGGATCCAAGGGTTTGGATCACCGCTCCACAGTGGAAACCCACTTGGGCAAGACACACTCTCTCAGCTTCAGAGGAAGGCAAAAGCAAACCCCCTCTGAACAAACTTTGCCAAGAAAATCCTGTGATACATTCACATTAGGGCTGCCATAAATTGAAAATTACTTGAAGACAAGCAACAACAACATTCATTTAAGGCTACAAGATTAAAAAATCAACATAGAGAAGATTAATTCTTTTTTTTAAAAAATCAAGCAATTGTACCAATAAAATTGTGGTGGGACTTTATATTTTGATGATAATTCTGCTCACTTTCTCATTGCTGCTTTTCCCCCCTCAAGCCATAACCCTTCTCTTCTTTAGTTCCTTTATAGTTACATCTCAGGAAAACTGAAGTCAACTTTATGTTAGAGACTGTCTGTAGTATTCAGGCTCATCCTCATATTTCAACTGAGTGGCATCTTGGAATCTAGAATCTCAAAATGCCTTGCTTTATTTTGCTCTGATTTCTTGGAACCTCCTTTCACAAGCCAGCTTCCAGGCATTCTGAAATGGGATCCTCAGCGGCTGTTGCAAAGAGCTTAGTCACCCAACCCTCATCATTTTTTAAAAAAGTAACCTCTCTAAGCACACTATCAAGAACTTGTTACATGGCTTCAGAATGGCATGCAGAGCCTTGAAGCCAGTACTATTTGGCAAATGTCCTTCATAAACACATGGTTTTGTATGTTTTCTAGTTTTGATTCTTCACTGTTTATCCTTTGCCTGGAAAATAAAATAAAATCTCATTTGGAGGCTTATACGTGGGATATCAAAACTGACAACAGGCAAATAATTATTTCACTCTGTGAACAAACATTTAAAAGCTACCAACAGTTCCTGCCTTCTTGGTGCCTAATATCTACTTCATTTTTTGTCCCAACAGCTCCATTCTTTCACTAACAGTGCAACCCTGTTCTTGCCTGTGTCAATGAATTCAGTGAGGTTTACTTCCAAGTACAGGGTTGCAGCCAAAAATCCTTTGTCTCCTATCTTGTTTCTTCTTTTAAAAAAATATTTTTAAAGGTAACTGAAAAAAATAGAATAGGGAGTCATCTTTTAACTGTGGTTATTCCAAATGCTTTGCACAATCCTGTTCAGTTTGTTTGTCATCTGTTCTTACCGACTGAATGCAGTTTTGACTGAAGAAATGCAAATTGTAGCTCTTCATCTCTCTGTGACCTGCAGCCATTCCTTCCATATATGTATTGTTACCCTGATCTCTGGGGGTCCTGGGAGGGACACCTAAATAACCAAACAACAACACAACTTTGGGGAAAATTAGCTGGAGCACTCACTAAAGCTAGCAAGAGACAGGGTAACTTAGCAGGATCTTGCAACCCAGAGTCTACGGGGTCAGGTCAGTCAAGCAATCAGACAGTTTAAAATAGCAAAAATGATGTTTTATTAAATACAGACAAATATTAAAGACACCACAGTCACACAGCTAACTAAAGAATCAGAAATAGGGATTTTTAGAGGGAAATGGGTGATACGTCACCTGTCTCATAGTCCTGGACCTTGAGAGTGAAGTTGGGGTGCAAAGAAGCTCAGTGCGTTTAGCTGAGGGGAGCTCAGAGCGGCGGTAAGGCTGGATGGAACTCAGGAGCGATCCGAGGAAGGTCTCAGAATCAGAGGATTTTATAGGGTGAATTGTGACTGCAGGCCATACCTTACTTGGTGAGAACAATGAGATTTAGGAGCGGGACAAAGCTTTGGAAAGGTCAGAATTTAGCATGATTGACTTAGAGCCGAGTTAACAATAGTGTAACCAGTATGCAAATGCGGAGCACTTAGTACAGCTTTGTCAGGTTACCTGCTCGGGGCAGGGAGCCTTTGTTAATATTGCGCATATGCAATGAGGTGTTTGCTGGAGAGGCCCCTGAAGCAATGAACTGGCTTTGTCTGGCCTGCCTGGGTGGAGAATGGAATGTCCAGCAATTATCGGCCGTGCCTGTTTACATGCTTGTCTGGAGGCCTCACAAACATGTGGAGCGGGGTTGCAGAGGAAAGCCGAATTATTTGATATCAAAGAGATATCGAGTGCTATCTCCGGGTAGGCCTGGACTGCAGTAACAGTATGATCAGTGCTTAGGGAAAAAGAAAACATTTTGGGGGACTACAGCCCCCCATATCCCCAATCAGCATGAATTCTGAGGATTGCAGTCCTTGAAAATACCTTTTCCAAGTGCTTCATATATCAAGATGCTCTCTAAGGCTAGCAAAATGTTAAACTCATGCTTCAGGATGCAAAAAAGGGCTATGCATCCAATTCAATACTGGACATGAGTCCCTATGAGGAATAGTTATCTTCTTCTGGGAAGCAGGGAGGTAGTCAGAACACCAGAACAGTTTGGTGTCTGAAGTAAGAAGCAGCCTGTTTGCCCCCAATAAACATGCTCCACATAGTAACAAATGAGAGAAACCTTCATAACTTAACAATAATAAAGACTGCCAAGACGACTTTGAATGGAGTCAGTCTATAACACTGTGGAGCGACCCTAATTCAGTTGTGTTGCCCTCATTCGTTTTGCAAGGGGCTACAGATTCAACGCTTGCAGAGCTAAGAAAAGCTATGTGAATTCAGAATCCACCAGCCAGTGATCTCTGCTTATGCTTGCTGGAGGGTCCTGGAAATTGTAGTCTAAAAAAATAACTTTTTCAAAACACTGCATCTTTAGGTTCTCTAGTAAATGGATACCTTGGAACAGACGAGGTGGATGATATATCCCTGAAATCATGGAGAGTTGCTGTCATACAGAATACGCAACACTAGATTAGATGAACAATACTGCCAGAATCTTCTTGTGGCTTAGTGCCCACTGTGTGGTAAGTTGCACTGTGTTGTGATCCAGGGACATCAGCATAGCTACACTGGTGTGATTTTATGCTATGCAACCAGTGAGCAGGATCTCAGCTTACATCTCCCTGGGTAGGAGGTATCTGTTTCCTATCTTGAATGTGGGCCAGAACAAAGCCCAGCCAATGTGCCTTACCTGACTGTGCTTCTCTTTTAGAACTGCCTCCACAGGTTATGCGTCAGTTAACAAAACAGATATTCCTGAACATTATTTCTTTAACAGAAAATTTGGTACCAGAGACAGAAATAACATGGAAAGAATAGAGATAGATTCCTGCATCACAGAAAGGAAGAGCAGTTCAATGTGTTTCTGTAAACTCTCTAGGACCATCACCACCACCACACAACTAAGAATAGGCACATGTGAAATGAAACAAACAGGTCATATAAGTCATATAAGTCATATAAGTAAATTATTTTTTTGAACTTTCTGGAGACCACTTGAAAGCCTCTTCCAGAATGCATTCAGAATTTTATTTTCTTTCATCAGCATCCACTTTCTTTATGATTTCCATTTTGGTAGCAAAACCTATAGATCTATTTAAAAAAAAAAAATGCTGGGGTTGCTGGTGAGGCAGGCTTAACTGTTTGCCCCTTTTCTATGTTTTATTGATTCCTCAGAGTGCATCCAGACTAATTTTGTTCCTGTTCTTTCCAATTTTATTTTGGAAATCCATACGTTTAAAAAAAATCCCATAATATTTTCTGTCAGCTCCCAATATGATCAGGAATTTCTTCTACTAGCTCCCCAGGTTGGTTTATACACAGTATAAAATCTGAAAGAACAAGAACAAACTCTGGGGACTTTTCAATCAGTATGTATGCACCCTCAGTAAGGGATTCTGGAGGCAGCTCCTGTTTGCCTTACCTGTTATAGGCAGGCGTGTGTGTCTGTACACATACACACACAGCAACAGCTGGTTTGGCTGGGGTAGAATCCCATTCTTTCCCAGCACAAGCTTTATCACATTGTTTACTCCAAGCCTCCTTAAGCATTCTCCCCAATGTGTCAAGCTAGAGAGAGGATAGGAAGGAAAAGGCAGGGATAAAAAGTCTTTATAAAATCCAGTTTCTTTGTCAGAGGCTTTGTTAATTGAGGTATGCCTGTACTTACTTACTTACTTACTTTCTTTCTTTCTTTCTTTCTTTTAAAATAAAAAAGCTTTTATTTTCAATACGCATCTCCCAGATTATACCAACTGATTGACAGACTTCCACTGGGAAGTTACCTAAAGCACTCATCACTGGTAAGGAGAAACTAAGAGAGAGAGCAGGGGGAAGAGGAGGACAAGAAAAAGAAATAATCCGTCTTCTTTACTTTTAACACAGTTTCATTTTATCCTTTCTCAGGTCAAAGATTTGAAGAACTGTCCCATGTAAAGCCATTAGTTGGCAGTAACATCAAGCCATTGTTATACTACCGTTATTCCACTTTCAACATCCTATGAAGTCCTGGGGTTTGCAGTTTAGGGAGAGACATTTAGAATTCTCATCCAGAGAGCTCTTTAGCCTCAACTCCAGATCCCAGAATTAGACAGGATGTTGCAAGTGGAATAATAACACTATAACAGAGTAGTGTGGACAATTCCTTAGTTGTCCTCCTCTTTTTCCTCCTCATCTTCCTTGAAACTGTTTTCAAAGCCCTGTCTTCCTGGTCTTCATTGCCTTCTATTCCTGTATCTCATTGGGGTTAGTTTTCTGGCACTGGCTTAACTTCATGAACTTCCAGGTTCAGTGGTTTAATCTGGTCCCAGCCCAGCTAGGAATCTGATCGTAAATAAACTGTATACTGGTAGTTTCCAGGTTTGCCTGATGGAGAAAAGTTGATTGAAATATACCTGTACTTTGTTTCAAGGGAAAGAGGAAGTCCTAGTCTAGTGAGAACAAAGGAGACTGAGTTCTAACCAGTCTGTCTCTTGCCTTCTGTTTTGACACAGTGACACAGAAGAGAACTTTTTGTCTCTTGCTGTGTCAAGTCATGAGCTCATCGTGAGCAGCTTCCTAGGGCCAGGGGGCTATGCTGGATCCTCTGGAATGAGTACCATTGCTTTTGCTGCTGCCACTATCTCTACAAAAATTTGACAAAAGCTGTGGAATATGCTTCCACCAAGGCTAGATTAAAATGGTTAGGGCTTTGGTGAAATTCCAAAAATAGTATGCTTTTTCTGTACTTTTGTGACTGTTCTATTCTAGTAGTGGGGCCACAGAAATTAATCCAATAAGTAATGCTGGTGCATGTCTTTTTTTTGGTTGTTGAGAGAGAGGAATTCACTACCTTCCTCACACCATGAACTCCAAACCCCTCAGAATGTCAACAATGGCAGGGGAGGACAAATTATCTTTTCTATCCATCAACATTCAAAAATCCTTATATGAAGACTCTAACAAGCACAATGTATACACAGAAGTGCCTTCTGGTGTAGCCTTCTCCCAAATAAGAGTGTGCATGATAGATTGCAGGCAGTCTTTATTTTCCTGGAAAGGTTCAACAAGAATAACTGTTTTAATACTTCTTGGTGCTTGATTTAGTAGCCATTTGATTGATAATGCCTGAGAACACTCAACCACATAGGAGATTTAGTGGTCCAATTTTGTAAGATCATTTCAGGTGGTGCTTCAGCCTAATCTTGGGGATGGGAGTGTAGGGTCTCAGCCTTCTGCCCTCCCCCCATTCCATGATCCATGAACACATCTTTTTTCATGCTGCCAAGCATTTGGCTATGCACCTATAGCCAGACGCACAACAATGAAGGGATAATACAGGACCCAACACTGAGGCAAAACATTGGCTCTTTTCGCAGCGCTGGCGCTCGCGCAATGGAGGAGGGCGGCTCGCGCAAGAAGCCTTCTCGGGCTGCCGCTTCCCCCTCCTTCCTTCCACAGGCGAAGGAACCAGCGGGGAAGCGGCAGCCTCTCGGAGGCGGCAGCAGCTCATGCGTCCGTCCGTCCGCGCGAGAAAGGAGCCTGTCCTGTCCATCCCCCCCGCACGCGCGAGAAAGGAGCTTGTCGCGTCTGCCCCCCCACGCGCGCGAAGCAGGACGTTTCGCGTCCGTCACGCTAGCACCCCGCCCCGTCCCTTCCTTCCACAGGGGCGGAGGGAAGGAAACGCGACCCGGCCGGCTCCCCGACGCTCCGCACAAGAGGTAAGTGTGTGCGGGCGCCGGGAGCGTTGCCCGAGCGCGGGTGATTTTCGCTTCGAAGCGAAAATCAAAAAACCCGCGCTCGTGCCGCTTCAGCCCCGTGAGCCCGGCGGAAGTGGGAGTGCGTCGTGCGGAGCGACGCTCCCACTCCCGCGAGACTCACAGGGCTGTCGCACGAGAGAAGGCCCGTGCGAAAAGGGCCACTCACAACAGAATCATCAGCGAGTCAGAAAGTGACAGAGGAAGGAAAGTGAGCATGCTAAACCTTTTTGTTTCAGCACCAAGCCCTCAGCTAGTAAGACAGCTGGAGCAGTTGCACTCATCAAACCATTGGTAATCCGGTCATGAGAGCCACTATAGGCATAGTCAAATTTTGGCATAAACAGTGTTTCTCCATGGTGCAAGAAGCTGCCTTCTACGCCATGGGGCACTAAGGGACTTTCACATCGAGGATATAAGAGGATTTCTGGATCATCGATATGCTCAATGATGTGATTTTGACAGCTGGGTGGCTAGGGATGATGTCAAGAGCCAACAAAAAGAGAGAGAGAGAGAGAGAGTTAAAAGGCAACATGTGCTCCCTGAATATGGATTCTCCAACCTCTGCTTTAGATGGAAGCAAGCGCATGACAGCACTTAATGGTATATCCAGCATTACCACATACCTGTCTTGAAAATGATATGCTGACAGAGGCTACAGTAAACCATTCCCCCCACCATTACAGACACCAGGTTCTCTCCTTGGATATGAGGTTCCTGTTTCTTATCTTGAAGGTAGGCCAGAACAAGGCCCAGCCAATTTGCCCTACTCTCCTGTGCTTCTCTTTCAGAACTGCTTCTACAGGTATAGCTCAATTAACAAAGCAAACATTCCTGAACGTTGCTTTTTTTTAACTGGAAGCTTCATTGTTGCTGGTCATTTTTTTCATCCCTGAGTCTTGACTCATCAAGAAATCAAGTGAAATGTTCAATTGTTGTTCTCAGATTTCCAGTGGAGGTTGCTGGATTTGATGTCAGCATCAGGGCAAGTTCACTCCAAAGAATTTACCGAAGGTGCTAAATTCTATCCCCCAAATAGGTTCATCCCCTTGGAGAATTCCACTGAAGTTCAGACTAAAAGGCAGAACAGATTCACCACTCCACTGACATCAGAGCCAGCAGCCTCCATTGTAGAATTTGCAAATTCTTGACTATCTTTTAATATAAATAACATTGCAATACTGTTATCTTGCCTTAATGATAGGCTCTTAATAGGCCTATGGTATGCCCCAGCTACATAACTTCCCTGTTCATCATTATAGTTCCCAATTTTATTAACAAGAATAGCTCATTAGACTTCCTGTTACAAAATGCCTTGTACTGGAATTTCTTGAAAAGCAGTGAAAATTAAAGTTGAAAAGAAAAGAACTTTGAATTCTATAGTCTTTCTAATGGAGAGGAAGCTTTATCAAATAAAATAATTTTGTATTTTCCTTTAAACTCCCTTCAATCTGTAAAGTTCAAAGTTCTTTGCACCTGTTCCAAGGATATTATTTTGATGACTGTTAAGAAAACTAATTATGATAGTTAAAAGACATTTGCAACTGAGACAATTTCTTTTCAATGTGTGTACCTTCAGCTACTCTTAATAACCGCTAATGCACAACTGTGGCATCACATTAAATAAACACTATACTGTTCTCAAGAATAAGCATTTGGAATGTTTTTCAGATGCTGATTCCTGGAACTCTACCAATTAGGTCCCATTCAGAAGAAACATATTTCATTTTAAGACCATGAAACTATGACTAATGTGAAACACCATGTTTCTTCTTTTTCTCACACTCACTCCTTATTATATAGCTCTGGAGTCCTAGCACATCAGAGAATCACAAACCATGAACATTTTCAGAAAGTTAAAATCCATGTCTGAAAATCACGGCTGAAGCAATTTGTATCAGGGAAAGCTGTCAGTATCCTAAGCTAGTAACATCTCATACAGTGAACCTTAGCTATCTGTATTTGATCAGTGTGGGGAGGAATATAACAAGGAGAAGTCTCTGAAACGAAGCAGTGTTGGTTGGAGAAAATCATCCCACATTACTTTGCAGAACAGATAAAGGGTAAGTTGGAATACAATTAGGAGAAAGGGTGAAGATGTGATCTCTGCTATGGGTCTGTAAGGTATGGAAAATGATAATTCTCTTTTTGGAGATGTTGGATCTTGGTAGCCTTTAGTCTTTCAGTAAGGCCACCATCCCAGTCCAAGTAACCAGAAGATGTCTTGTGTGTGTTCCTGATAAAATGACCTCCTTTAAAAATTTTGAGGTAGAGTTTGCAACATTAAATTGGAACAAAACTAGTTCAGTTTACATCCCTTTTCAAGTGATGTGTCAGGCATGCCAAGCATAGACATTATTAATGGAAGAAAAAAGGAACATTGATGGCAATCCCATGATACACAATTCTGAGAATCAAATACTCAAAGCCTATTTGGATGCTCAGCTACTTCAGGGGTGAGCAATGGTGGGGTGAAGTGGGGTGACTTTAACAGGCTGCATCAACATCTTCACAGATGTGACATCATAGCACTTCCAGTCACCACTTTGGGCTGAAAAATGGCTGAAAAAAGTTTGGGGAAGGGAGATGAAAAGGAAAAAGGCATTTTTAAAGAATGGAGAGGAGATTTGGGGGCTTTGGGGTACTCTCAGGTTTCCAGGGGCCACAAAGTTAGACTTTGGGTCATACTTTCCCCCCTCTGGGCTGGGCCCACCCCCTCACTTGTTGTTTTGGTCATGCCAATGTGAAATTAATGAAGACGAGAGGAGAGCATCTTCTATATGTGGAGAGTCCCCACACAAGCCAGAATGTAGAACATTGGGATTCTTACTCAAGTGAAAGGCGTTTTCTGCAGGAGGCCTGCATCTTGCCATGGAAATCCGAGAGGAGTTGGACTGCAATGATGCTTCAGTTGCAGTCCTGTCATTGAAGCATCATTGCAGTCCTGTCCTTCTTGCATTACCAGTCAGTGTGATCATGGAGTGAATCACTGACAAGATTTCTCCTTCAATGACCCATGATCATGCAACTCTCCCATACTTACCTGCCAAGCAGAAGGGCAGGAAGCATGATGGAGGCACTAGGAAAGAGCCTGGCTGCACTGTGGAAGGGAGGTGCATGTCAGTCATGCTCCCTTCTGGAGGTAGCCGGTCGCATGTGGGGAGTGTTCCTATCATGCTTCCTTCCTGGCAGAAGCACTGCAAGGATCGCAACTGGAAGACTACAGGGTAAGGTAGGGTGTGGAAAGTGCCAAAGACACATTGCTTTTGTATGAGCTAAAGAGGGGTTCAGAAATCATGACTAGCATACTTCTGTTCTCATATATATGAACAATACATTTACCAGGTGCCTGAATAGACCTTCAGAATCAACCTGTCCTCTTCTTCTTTACCTTGACGCATCTTTTGAGGTTGGTGTTCTTTAATGGAATAGATGTTTGCTCTGGCATGTGAGAAATAATAGCAGCAAGGGAAGTACTCAACCCTATTCTGAGCCAATAGATGGGCCTCTTCCTTCCTTCCTTCCTTCCTTCCTTCCTTCCTTCCTTCCTTCCTTCCTTCCTTCCTTCCTTCCTTCCTTCCTTCCTTCCGTGTTTGTGCCTTTTGAGTCTCTTTCCTTGAATTTCAAATCCAGCATTGATTTGAACATTTTGATACCCTCTGCATTTCAAAGGTTCTCAGCTTTTTCAGAAAGTGGCCGCCAAGTCTTCATTTGTTTGACATTCTCAAGTCAGAGGTCTGTTGTCTCCAGGCAGGGGAGCCTAATTAAGTTATTTAGTTCCCATGACAACTTGATTACTCTGCCATTGGCACCTTATGAAATGGGTGAAAGGTAGCTGAGGGTCTTAGCATGTGGCAGAAAGATTCATTTGTCTCTGCATGTTGGGTAAAAAAAGAGTTTCTTATCAGCAGCAGAATGCCACAGGAACCATGGGCTTTCTGCAGACTTGAAGCAAAGTGATGCATAGTTTAATAGGAAACAGATATTCTGGATGAAACAGAATGTTCCTCCCAATGCAGGCTCCCCCAGTTCACTTTCCCAACCTGAATGGGTCTCCATGATTGGAGCAACTGCCTAACAGGCAGAAATTCAACAGGAGAAGTTTCTGCCACTATGGCACCTTCATGCTGATGAAATGTTGCAGCTGTTGAATTTATTCAGCAGCTGTCAAAGACACAGGGAGATTCATCAGAGATCTCGGATTGAAACTTTTTTAGTATTCACTTCTTTTGTAATTTAATCTCATTTATTTAGTAGTGTATCTGACAGATGGAAGAAGAAATATAGACAATATTTGTTTTAATAACTTAATGAAGAAGTCATCGAAGGTTGCAATATGTAAGTAAAGTGTGATGACTATTTCATTATCTTCATTGTCTGCTTTAAAGTTGTGTGAATAATTTGTGGCAATCTTTTTTAAAAAAATATTCGACTGTAAACCTGTCTTTGCACATTCTTCCTTGATTACTTACTAAGTAATCATTCCAAGTCTTGCTATTTTCTGCTAGTAATATGGTATAATCCGCATATCTCAAATTTTTGATGTTCCTTCCTCCAGTTTTCATGCCTCCTTCCTCCAAGTTTAAGCCTGCTTGACATATGATATGTTCAGTATACAAGTTAAACAGATAGGGTGACAAAATGCAACCTTGGCTGACTCCCTGGCCAATTGGAAACCATTCTGTTTCTCTGTATTCTATCCTGATAGTAGCTTCTTGTCCAGAGTACAAGTTATGCATCTGGGCCTTCAAATTTTGTGGCACACCCATTTCTTTAAGAGCAACCCATAGCTTTTCATGATCTACACAATTCTTTGGTGCATCCCGTTATCCAATATATGTTCCCTAATGCCTCTTCCTTTCCGGAATCCAGCTCGGACATCTGGCATTTCTCCCTCCATATATGATAAAAGTCTTTGTTGTAGAATTTTGGGTATCACTTTGCTTGCATAGGAGATAAATTCAATGGTGCTGTGGTTTCTTTCTTTCTACATTTTGTGGGCACCTGTGTATGTCATGAGAAGAGGCTTTCTTTTTTGAAAGGAATGCAACTTTCTTGACTTTTCAGGGTGAGGCATACACCAGGCAACCTGCTGTGTTGTAAAAAGTGGGGCTTTGCAGGATTGCTTGTCTGTGTTTGGTGAAAGGACACTCTGTTCATGTTCAGGAGCACTTAGGAGCATTCAGTTCGAAGAAAATGGTCTATTATAGGAGGGTGGTAGAGTTGCCATTTGAAACAGCAGGCAAGGGCAGCAAATCTACTCTGTGTTTAAAAGAAAATAAGATCAGCACAACGAAAAATAGGTTTGTATCTTAGATAGCATCTTTATAATTCAGACTAAAACCCAGAATGCATTCACCATTCCATTGACACCGTTGCCCAGGCATCTGGCAAAAATAAACTAAGATGTCTGCACAGAAGTCACAGCTTGGTAGGAAAAAAGGAGGTTGCCTTTGAGCATGTAGAGACTATATTCCATTCCCACCTTTAGCCTGCTCATTCATCAGGCATCTGAGATAAATGCTAAGGATTTTGAAATCTGAGGTACATCTTTGTTAGGCAACACCTTCACTTTTTCTGTGATTTGCACCTTCCAAAACATTCCTATCATCACCGTTATCATCTTCCTTTGCCCTTTCCCTTAGCTCCCATGTTTTCCCCCAAACTGGGATGCATGGCAATTTACAAAAATTAAAGCAAATACATAAGAAAAGCACACACAAAAAATGTAAAAATACCATTAAACTGCCTGTATAATTAAAACCATTCAATACCAATCCATTAAGAAGGCAAAAGATAAAACTCATTACAGACATTTTCTAAAAGCCTGTCAAAATAGAAAGATTTCCACCTGCCAACCAAAAGACAGCAAGGAGAGAACCCGCTTAGCCTTCCTAAGGAAGAATTCCAAGGCCTAGAAACAGCTGACAAGAAGACCTTCTTCCTTCTCAAAAAGTACCTGGGAAGGTGGTGGCACTGAGAATGGGTCTCTTCCCAAAATCTTTGAACCCACATAAGCTAATATAAGAAGATACAGGCCTTCAGATAACCTGGATCCAAGCCAAATAGGGTTTTATAGGTCTTAACCAACACTTTGAATTATGCATAGAAATTGAGAAGCTAACAGAAGCAGCCATTTCCTGAATTCCTATCAAATGTACCCATTCCCTCAACTATTCTGATTTGACAAGGCAGTCTGGATCGATCCTCTGTCATCCCTCTTCTTCAACTGAATTTAAAATGTTCCAGTTTCCCTCTTCCCCTCCCACTGCCCCCCTTGTCCCCAGCTTATTTCATTTGCTATAAACTGAGTTCAAAATACAAAAGTAGTTTGTACTCAGCTCAGGAGTGGGGGCAAGGACAGAAGGCAGAATCTTGTTCTTCCCGGTAGGCTTAGGCAAAAGCAAACTGCTGCTGTTTCTCCCAGCTTGTATGTCCTTCCTCATTAATGCTTTTTGCCATCTTGATAACACTTTGATGTTGCTTGGCCACATGTGTCATGGTTATTATCTATGAAATGTTGGAAGGTATTACATACCTCTGGAGGTGTTGGACCTGAGAGAAGGGCATCCCCTAAAGATCTTAGAACTCAGGAAAGCTTATGTAAAAAAGATGGTCATTCATGAAAGCTGTATAGTGTTTTATAGGTCATAAATTTAGAGCTGCTCTGAAGACCTCTAGAATGTGAAAAATTGCCCCATGCTTTTGTACTCCTGAGATGAACTGAACATGGTGAGAGGGGGGTTGATTATGAGGCAGGATCCTGACTTGGAATAGGTGAAAAAAGAAAAATAATTTCATTTCAATTCATTTTTTACAAGAATCTACCAAGATTCATACAGTTCTTCATATTCCCCAAAGAAAGAATTAGAGGTGTGTGTATGTGCTGTGGAAGGTTGTTTTGTTCTGCCTGATCATTGAAGAAACTCAAAGTGTCCATACAGTTCAAGAGCTTTCAGTGTCTAACTCCTCAATCTGGCTTTGGATTTTTGTCTACCCAATTATGTTTGCTGTACTGAATTAATGCTATCATATTTTTTTAAAAACTGAGAGGGTCCTCATCTTTAAAACCTATGTGACAGATGGGTACAATATGGGAATATGCTCAGAATATCTGTGCTTTTTAAATTCGGCTAGAGGAATTAGAGACAAATCTTGTTTTCATTCATACTCCAAGAATTTACCAAAATTTGCACATTTTCTCATAATTATTGTGTATGGAACAGTAAGGTTTTTAAAAAGCTGAATGCAGGAGAAAACAGGAATAACTGATTTTTCTACCCCTTGAATAGACCCATTGAAATCAACTAGAGGTATAAGTCATAACTAATTCTTCCACTGGATCTTCTTATCTGTCATTTTTCATCACTATGGAAATATTTGTGCCTTGCAGTCCTTTCAAATATATGGACTACCTGGTATAAACATTAGGCCTTACGATAAATGAATGTGTACATAAAAGACACCCAGTCAATGTCATTATTTCACACTTTGGAAGTCATAGATTTGGTCCTTTTCCTTGGGCTCCATTTGTTCTTTTGTTCTGCATTGTTATAATCTTCATCATTTTTTCAAGGTCTGGCAACCCAATCCATAACATTTTTACAATGTTATCAGTGGCCACTTGCTCACAATTAGAGGATCAAGTATCCATGCTCAGTCTCCAGCTTAGAGGTTGTGGGTTTGTTTGTTTTTTGGTTTTTTTTTAATAAATCGCAATTTGGCATAAGTGCTCAGTGAACTCAGTCACTTTGTGAATAAGACATGTGGATCAAGTTTTCCATATCTGAGTTTTAAAAAGAACTATCCCTAGCTTTAGATAAAAGTGTTTATTTTCATTGATCCTCCTGGTTGCTTGACACAAGGGTACCTCCTGCTACAGTTTAATTGATATCTGACCTTTTCTCCATCTGTTCTCTACCAGTGAACACATTGTCTTTCTTGTAATTACATTTGTGCCATAAAAGATCTAAATAGTTATTGACAAGAGAATGTGATCTTTACAGCTTCTTAATCCATCAGCCCACTGTGGATAGCTGATGTTTGAAGCCTAACAGTTTAATCTACAGAGGAGACAATTCTCTCAGGTTTTCATCCCTTGTGCTCTGCTGAGATGAATGGGAGCGGCAGGAGAGTAATAGTACAGCAGTGTTCTTGTGAGAGCTGTTCAGCAAACGGCCTCTTGCAATTCTCCACCCTATTTGTGGGCAGAGAAATTGGAGGGACCATTATACCAAATTTCTTCAGGGTGAAAAAAAATATCCTCTGATAGTTTCCATGGGGATCACTGCATCAGAAGTACCATGCCTTTTCCCCCGTCTTTTTCCCAAAGACTTTATATGCAAAGGGTAGCTGTGCTGGCTTGGGAATTCTGAGATTTGCAGACCAAAAGGACTTTTCCAAACTCTATTCTGCTATTACCACAAGGACTAGTGGCAGCGGCAACTGTGTTTTTAAAACCTTTCCCCAGATGCAGTGTTATGTGGGCATGCGTCCACAGGGAGAGTGATTGCCATAAAAAAATGGTGGACAACATTTCGAACATCTTGCAAAAAAGTGACCTTGCAGGACTGGTAAAAGAAAAAGAACTTCAGGTATTTTCTAGAGAAAATGTGTTCCAAGAAATTCCACCTCAGCTTTAGCCATTTCAGTGGGTCTTGTATCTGATAATTGCCTGGCAAATTGTACCCCAGCCGTTTTTGTTGTTTTTTTACTTTTTCCCTAACTATAGAGGTGAGTCTTACCTGGGAGTGGAGCTGTTTACTATTTTATACCTCTAAGTTGAAACAGATGTGCATCTTAAGCATCCCAGGGACAGGAAAGCTCCTAGCAATGATTCTATCCTGTCTAGCTGCTGGAGATCTATGAGCCTAAGGCATAACTTGCATTGAGATTGCTGTTTCTTGTGCACTTTCTACACTGGCTTCTGGCGCAGGGCAGAAGAACTGCTGTAGTAATATTGTATGCAAAAGTGCAAACCCTGCCTTGCCTACCCAACTCCCCACATCCCAAGACTTCCCTTCCTGGATCCCTGATTATTACCCATGATAGCTCAGTCCTGCTCAGCCCTTTTTCCACATGGCAGAGAAAACTTGTGTTAGACGATTGCCGGTCTGCTGCGGGAAAGGCTTTCAATAGCTTAGGAACTCTATATTCCTTTTCAATCTGATTCTTAATGTTATGATTTGTTTAATGGCATTTTAATATTGTAATTTGTTAAATTGTCCTGGTAATATAATCTTCCTGTATTTTTCTTTGGGTCTTTTTTTTAATTGATAATCTTTATAAAATATATGCACCTGTATTACATGTAACAGAACCTATAGAACATAAATCTCTCAGCAAACAACCTAAACGTGTATAAGATAAAAAGTATTATTGGAATCAAAATAGAAACCAAATACATCCATAAGTCCTATCTCCATTGTTGTTTGTTGGGAGTTTGAACAATGTTATGCTGGGTCATAGTTTGTAATACTGTAATGTTAAACTATAAATTTAATTTATTGTTAAAATGACAAACCAAGGATAAGTACCAGTTATTTGTATTTCATAAAGTTCTATTATTTTTTGTTTCAGTCTTTTTTTTCCCCCTAAAAAATATTGCCATGAGCTGTCATGACTAGGGATGGAAGGAATATTTGGAAATATGTGAAAAAATAGTTGGAAAATAGTGCTTGTGAGTGTTGGAAAACCCTAATGAGGAGAATCTTGGGTGTATAAGAGTCTTTTCTGTGCTAAAAATGCATGTGGATTTTTTGTTTTTGGTCTGTGTGCAGAAAACAGCACTTGTTTACAAAATAACATTACTATGCAGAAAACAAACTTCCTGCACAAAAAACACAATTTTCTCTGCAAAAAACAGCATTTTTCAATCCTGAAAACTGTACAGGTTTTACAATTTTTCTTGCAGCCACAGGAAAAATGCTAACAACATTTGTTCTTGCCTACAAGAATGAAATATGTGATTCACATGTCTACCCTTGAGCCCCAGGTTTTGAAGTCAACTATTTAATAAAATAAACAATATAAAATTAAAAGAACTGGATACTCTCCTTCTGCACTGTCCAAAAAGAAAGTCATGCCATATGTGTAATGCAATTTATACACGTGTATGTGAACAAGAGGATGCTGACCAGTGTTTTACAGTGACCGTTTGCAGTTCCTTTCTGTATCAGTTAAAGATATTTTTTGCTCCTGTATGGCTTCTAAGGGCAGAGCAGGCCCATATCCATTTCCAGTCCACACTCATAGTTTCAAGTTTCATCCTTAATCAAATAAAATGTTATTAAAGGGAAATCTACCCAAGTCTCACAGAAAAGTTTCAGATGTAGCCCTTGCATCCAAGTGCATCTTTATTACGACAGAGGGATCAAAGTCGAAGAATGACTAGAAGTTTCTCTTACCTTTTGAACTGGATTCATTAAGGATGGATTGTTTATTCCCAAAAGGCAGCCAAGAGACAGCAGACAGTATTATACTTGGATTTCTCTGGGTGCAGAGCAGCCGGATAGACTCACAGGAGGCCATTTGACCTGACTGAATGAATAGACGTGCATTCATATCTGCAATGCACACAGCCACTGTTAAAAATGACTCAGAGAATCTTCAACAGGAAAATAGGTTGGCTGAGAACCAAAGATTAATGTGACTCCAAAGAACTTGGAATAAATTTCCCTTGACGACAGTTCTGGAGCCGGGCAATTTTTCATGTATCGAACATGTCTGCTATTGTTTGAGTTTGTTTTTGTCATAAAACAACAGCAGACGATCTATATTGTGCTGGCAGCTACCTTCAGTATAAGTAGGGAGTGGCAAAGTATGCTCAGGTGTTCAAAATCTGGGATTCTGACAATGACTTTCCCACGCAGAAAACAGGTGCAGATGAGTTGGAAGCCAGTGGCAGAACAGTTGTTAAGTAAGATGCAACTGCTACAAGACATTTTACGCATAGAAATAAATTTGTACTGAACTCACATGGATGCTTTGAGCATCCAAAGTCTAAAGGGCAAACAAACATAGAGGGGCACTGGGAAATTGAGTGGAAATATGTAGGTGCTCACTATACAGATGCAACCAGACAGTAACGTTGAAAGCATTAAGGAAAGTATAATGCAATTTGAAAAGATCTGGGCCCTGCCAATTCATCAGGGCATGGGTGTTTGCTTGAGCAGATAAACAAAAGTTGTTCTTCCACCCTGTGTGTGATTATTGGCTGTTCACACACCAGGAAGAGCTTGTTTTGTGGGTAACAGGGGGACTGAGGGTGGCCTATGTGCCATATGCACCCCTGCAACCTCTCGTGATCCCTGGAGCCCCCACCACCACTAGTCCCCCCAAACTTTTAAACGCTTCCCCAATTTTTTAAGAACAATTTTCATGCAAGTTTTGCCTGAAAACTGTGCAGAAGATGCATGAAAACAAGCAAAACCACACCTCTCCCAGCACAACTTCCTAGAACCCCCCGGTACCTCTATTATCCACTGTAGCCCCTCTCAAAGTGACACAATGTCCATTCCAGTTCACTATTGAGGAACATGCAGGTACTTTGGTTTCCTGTGAGGGAGGAGTTTGGCCACAGGGGATTCAGGGAGAAATTGGTCCCTGTCTTTCCACACAACTGATGATTCCTAATCTAGGGTTATGCAGACTTATGTAGGTTATAGATGGGACTAATAGTGTGTGAAGGGTCACTTGCTACTCTATGGGTCTAGTTATTTTGCTCTGGTGATGAACAGAACCATGGAAACTGTTCAAAAATCTACATTTTGTGGGAATTTAAGTTTTAAGTCAGGCTCACTTGCCAAATAGTTGCTTCTGCTTGTTGCTTCTCTATGATGAAAGAGTAGTTAAACGGTTTTCACTTTTCTTCTAATAGAAAAGGTACCTTGGGATTCAATCCACAATTCAATCCAGATACTTCATTTCAGTTGAAAAAGTAAGTCAGATGGAATTAAAGTAGAACATGGGTTTCTAAGTCATGCACACCCTCTGGAAGATTGCGCTTGAAGTCCATCTCCCAGGGTGGACTCTGCGAATCTGTGGTTGGACCAAGCTCTCCAGCCTTGCCTAGTTTGACTGTTAACCTGACAGCATATCCTGCCAGTTGATAAAGCTTATAAAAATGTTGGATACATCATCTCCAACCACAGTGGATCTAGATAAATTTGTTGTTTTTCATTCTCACTTAAATTTATGGGACTTGTCAGGGCTAAGTCGTCTTGTGGATTTCAGGGAGACCTGAGTTTATCTAAAGCTCAAGCTGGTTGGCATTTTTAGCATTTTTTTTTTAGAGAAGGGGCTCACTCAAGTGGTGAAAGAAGTCTATTTGTCATAGTATATGATATTCCTTCCTGCAGTATCTTGCATTTAGCATTTTTTTAAAAGGTAATTGGTCTTTGGAAGGTAAATTAATCATGACTGAAGTACATATCTCTAAGAAAGTGCAGGCACAGGAAGGAAAACAGGATAATGGTAGAGAATGTGCATGCCCATTAATGCCCTTAGTCTAGATTGTTGATATTGTGTGTTGTTATGTGACTCCAACTTATGGCAACCCTATCCCATGGTCTTCTTGGCAAGATTTATTCAGAGAAATATTTATTCAGAGAAGTTTGCCATTATCTTCTTCTGGGGCTGAGAGAATATGACTTGCACATGGCTACTCAGTGGGTTACCATGGCTGAGTGGGAGGAACTGGAACTCTGGTCCTGTGGAGTCCTGGCCTAACCCTCAACTATTACACCATGCTGGCTTTCATCACCTGGATATGTTGTTGTCATTGTTGTTGCTGCTGCATGCCTTCAAGTCATTTCCATCTTATGGTGACCCTAAGGTAAACCTATCAGGGGGTTTTGTGGGGATTAGAGTATGTGACATGCCCAAGATCACCCAGTGGGTTAATGTAGCAGAGTGGGGAATCAAAGTATGTTCTCCAGGGTGATAGACCAATGCTTAAACAATGTACCATGCTGGTTCTTCATCACCTGGATACTTATGAAATGTTTGTGTCATCTACCAGTTGTTTCTCATTTTCACCTTTTGAATGGCCTACATCTTTCTAGTCATACATGACATTGATGTTAATTTCAATGTTATTCTACCACCACCACCTATCCCCGGCAATAATCTGACATGTTACTTACAAATTATGCCCCCCATTGGAAATCCCAGAAATTGAGAAAGTTATTAATTTTGGACTACCCAGCCAATGTAGCTAATGATTCTGGAAATTTCTTCTCTCAAACCTAACTTTTCTAAGCTCTTGTGTTTTTATTGTTCTTTTGATTTCGATTTTGATTCCTCTTCAGGTGATGTATTTCACATCTCACAGCCATGCTGGATTACTGTTGGGAATTTTGTGCTGAGAAAAGTGGGTCTTTCCAATGGCTGATACTTTGCAATTCGTGAAAACACTTCACGTTTTCTCTGTTGCTGTTACTGCCAACTGCTGATGAAAAATAATCAAAGTCAAAAAGCAAAGTTGGATCAACAAGAATTGAGTTTAATATTTAATTGCTTGATTATGGTCACAGATTTGTTGCAAGCTTAGAAACTCCCTCTTTTTTTTTCTGTCATTATCTACACCAGAAACAACTTCTAAAATACAAAGTGACTTAGACTCACAGTTATCCATATAGGTATATGGACAGAAGAAAGACAGTACTGCTCAAGTTTTGTTATGATTTATACCGAAACTACCAAGAGATAATCTGAAACAACTCCAAAGTGTGTGCCTTCATACAGTTATGAGGTTTCAGATTTTACTTGCCAGTTTAAAAGGTTTTGTTCACCAGGTCATGTCTAATACTGCAGGTCAGGGAAGTGTTCTCAGATGGTACTAAATACCCATTGTTGCTGACATTGATTTTGCTGAAGGACTAGGGTCAAAATGCTTTTTTATTCAATGATGTTCCATTCCTAACCATTCTAGCCCAAAAGTGCACATTATGTAAAATAAATGAATGAGGATGATCTTCTAACTGAAAAGAGGCTAATGAACAAGGGAAGTATTTAGGAAAATGCTGCAGCGTTCTACCAATGGAGTGAACTATGAATTAGGCATGAAAGCAGAAGATGATCTAATAATTGCAACAAGTGCTCCTGAAATTATAGTCTAGTCACTGGTACTTCACCTTCTTCCTTTGCCTTCTATAAAAAGAAGGCACAGCAGGAGTGATGCCCCCATTTGAACATTCACTCAGTGGGTTGTGCCGTCTCCCTCCATTTCTAAATTCATTGCCTCCCCAGGATCCTAGATTAGGTTTACTGCTCAACACAAACACATCTCTCTCTCTCTGTCTTTCTTTTAAAGTTAACTTTCAGAAGCCCAATGATTCTAGGCTGTCTAGGGGAGTTTTCCTCCTTGTGGAGCAATGTGCTTGAGCAAGTGAAAAGGTCTTGAAATATTTATATGAGTGGGAAATAAAACTGTCCATAGTTTTTCTGCTTTAAAAAAGTTTTTAAAAGATGTGACATGGTACCCAGTTTCATGAGTCATTGCAATAACAGCTGTGAATACTGTCCTACTCCAGTGATACTCAGGGTCAAACCAGATGATCATTCTGTGAAGACATTTAACAGGATTTTTAATAACGTAAATAGGAGCTATGGAGAAAGTGGAATAGGTGAAGGTTGAAAAGTGGTAGTGTTGGGAAACTTAAGACATTCAGAGTCTCTGTTGTGGTCTGTTCATGGTTATGATTCTGGAAATTTAAAGCACTATGCTCTTTAGAGCTGCTATCTGCATTTCAAGATAAACTGATGGCGTTTCCCTTCATTCCCTGGAAAGGTAAATAGCAGCTTCAAAGGGGCCAAACTTCTGAACAACTGTAACAAACAGAAGAGTTTAAGGAGACAGATTTAGACAATTGTCAGACACACTCCCAAAGTTCACCATTCCAAAAGTTATTCAAGCTTCTTTGTGACTTCTTATATCCATAATAAAAAGACGACACATTATGCTTGGGCATGATGAGAGTGAGCAATACTGAAGAAAGGCCATTAGCAGATTATACAGTCATGCCTGTATTGTCTTATTTTAATGATACTGGTAGTAGCATATCCAACTGGCAGCACTTCATTAACATCTGGAATTGCTTTCACATCTGAATTATTAGCATCTAAACACAAGGTCAAATTTTGCAGTAAAAAATATTCATGTTACATGCAACAAATGATACATTTTTGATAGTGAGAGTGTAATGAAGTTACTTTTCAAAAGTAATGGAATGGCTGGGAAATGAAGGTTCTCTGGTGGTGTAATGAGAAATATTTTCTTGTTATTTTTTAAAGTTACCTTTAAAAGGCATTTTTTTAGACATTTGAGAGGCATTTTTACTTGAATTTTTGAAAATTTATCCTATTATCATATCAGTCTTAAGACACTTTTTTTAGAAAAAAAAAGTGATGACAAGTGATGGACCACAAGAAAGGCAACACAATGAATTATTTTTCTCAGTGCAGTAACAAATAATGACAAGGAATTACTTTTTTAAAAAGTCCTATGATAAATGGAATGAATTCATTTATGTTGCCTTTTTCAATAATGGGACTAAAGATATCTTACACATCATCAAAACCAGTATAGATGAAAAAACACACAAAAACATCAGTAAATATATATGAGTATATATGTTATTTAAAAAATAATTACAACTGAATTACATTTTAAACATTATGTTCTAAGCTTTGGGTTACTTAAGTTTGTCTAGAGCAGAGCTTTCCAAACTTTTCATGTTCATGACACACTTTTTTGACATGCATCATTTTGTGACACAGTAATTCAGCTTTATTAGCTAATCAGAGGTACCAGAGGTATATCTAGGGTGGAGAAAGGCAGCCTCCCGCATCCTGGCCCGCTGCCGTCACCCTCGCCAGGAAAGGCCCCAGCAAGAGTGATGGCAGCGGGAAAGGCAGTCTCCTCTCCCCCCAGCCAGCCCTTGCCCACTACTGTTGCTCTTGCCAGGGAAAGGCCCCAGCGAGAGCAACGGCAGCCAGCCAGGCTCAGATGAGGGGAGATCTTTCTCAGCTGGGAAAGCAAGACACCAAGACACTACAGATGGCACACTAATGTATCATGACACAGTGTTTGGAAAGCCCTGGTATAGAGAGTTTTTTGTTTGGTGTGTGTGTGTACGCGTTGTGTACACGCTGTGAATCTGTGTGTCTGTGTGTCTGTGAATCTGCCCTTTTTTCCACAGGCCAGTATTGCTGATGAGCATGTGAAGAACAATGTCAAGATGTGGTCAGTCTTGGCAATGAACAAGTCTGATTCAATTAAAAATTGCAGCCCTCCAAACTGATTGCATCATTCAGCCCTCAGCAAAAGTTATTAATCATATACACATTCATTTAGAATATTTATAAATATGCTCATTACTACAAGTGCTAAAATCTAGAGAACTCTTCTCTAAAGTTGTTTGCTGTTTCAGGATTAACAAACTTGATTAGGAAATGGATGCTGTATGCATGAAGTTGAAGTTGCAGCATACTACCCAGCTGAAATCTGAACAATTCTGCTGTTTCTAATACTCCTTTCCTATTAAGTAAAGTCTTTTAAAGTGTTGCCACTTTTTTTTTTCAGATAATAGGAGTGGCTGTTAGAGGAAAAAACTAATTTTTCTTTTAAATATAGTTTATATTTTGGGCAAGAGATAACTGACTGGCATCCTGTTCAATATTTGTGAGATTGTTAGCTGGACTTACGAACTCATAACTTTTGGGATTCATGCTTATGATGGTTGATGACCAAACATGAGCCCCCAAACCTGCCTCCTAAGCCAAGCAGTGTGTGAAACAAAAGTTTCTAGGGTGCTGCAGGCTGAGGTGCTGGAAATGACACATTTCATACCACCTTGGGTTACTTATAGTTTTGAAACATGACAGGGAAAATTGTTTATGCACTACTTAATGAATAGCATTTACTGGGGAATTTGGCAGGCTTAGAAGGGTTATCCATGTCCACGATCTTGCTTATGGCCCTTTTCGCATGCATTTTTTTTTGTGCGAGCGCCCTTGAGCATCACGTGAATGGGAGCGTCGGTCTGTACGACGCACTCCAACTCACACGACGCTCAGGAGGCTAAATTGGGGTTTGCGCACATTTTCTTATTTTCAGCTCCAAGCCGAAAATACTGCGCGGTTGCGCAATGCTCGCGGCACCCTCGTGCATTTACCTGTGTGCGGTGTGTCGGCGAGCCAGGGAGGTCACACTTCCTTCCCCAAGTGCAGCCTACAGCTCCCAGACTGCACTGCAGAAGGAAGGGGCAGGGCACGACCGGAAACCCAGCTGCGGTAGAATGGAGGAGCGATGTGAGTGCCTTGCGCAAGAGGCTGCTTGCGTGAACGGCACCCCCCACCTCTGCGAGCAGGTAACGTGCAAAAAGGGCCTATGTATTGACATTAGCACTGCAAAGGAAAACCAGACTTCTTTTCCTTCAGAATGTGCATCTCTTTCCTAAGATGGTAATTTATCACAACATGAAGAATGTTTAGTTATGATCTTTTAAACTCTACTGTTAAGCATGGCCTCTCTCTCTATAAATACATCTTTTTTAAAAAAAAGTTTAAGAAACTAAAATTTACTGGTGAGTTGAACCAGCTGTTTATTATAAATATGAAGAAGTCAAAATCACAAGTTATTTGATTCTAAAAATAGAAATGATAACTGAATATTCTTTTTGTGTCCTGCA
Source organism: Ctenosaura bakeri (assembly GCA_948474755.1). Classification (NCBI taxonomy): domain Eukaryota; kingdom Metazoa; phylum Chordata; class Lepidosauria; order Squamata; family Iguanidae; genus Ctenosaura; species Ctenosaura bakeri. The sequence continues at coordinate 574,293 of CAOLHI010001023.1, forward strand.
TCTTCATGCTTCTCATTCTGAGACCATTCTTCAAGGTCTGTTGTAATATAAGAGAGTTTTTTAAAAAAAAGGAATTTTAATGAATTCCAAGATGTGAGATATTGCTGAGTTGCTTAGTTTAAGAAAATTTTGTCACAAGATTTTTTCATTATTGCCAGGGAATTCACTCTTCCATCTTGGATGACCCATCTGTTTTTGTTGACAAAATACAGCACAGGACTTTGAATTTGTTTAAGCAGCAACCAGTTTTTCATGATCCAGAATTCCTGAAAAAAACCCTAATGCCCTTTGGCCATTGTGCATAAATTGTTCATGCATTGGCTGAATCCATGTAGGAAGGCATCTTCTGGTGAACTGATGATTGCCACATATTTTGTGGGAAGTGAGGATGCAAGAAGATGGATTTTGCTGCACACATATTCAGTACACAAGTACCCACTGGCCTTGTTGCCTAAACTCACATGTAGAACTAATATATAAAATATATGCATATGAAAGTTGCAATATGGGGCAGAAGAAGTAAAATGAACAATATAAAAATGCAATGCACCAGTGTAAATGAGTGATAACTCCTTTGTTAGAATACTCCACTGGCTAGTGGTATGTTTCCAAACACAATTCAAAAGACTGGTTATGACCTGTAAAGCCCTGTACAGCTCAGGTCCAGGTTATCCGAAAGACCATATTGTCCTATATTAGCCTACCTGTATTTTCAGATCTTCAGTGGAGGACCTTCTTTGCATCTTCATAAGTGTATCTGGAAGGAATCCACACAGGGCGTTCTTGGTAGGTGCTTCTAGGTTCTAAACTCCCTTCCTAGAAAGGTTAGACTGGGACCCACTTTGCTATCCTTCCATAGGCAAGTGAAGACTTTTGTTTGTTTGTTTCAGCAACATCTGAGGGCTGATTCCTTGGGGAAAAGGGCCTTTCAGAATATGTTTGTTGCTTTTCTTTTTAATAATCATGTTTTTAACTGATTTTTATTTAAGTAATAGTTAATTATATTTTTAACTTATGATGTGAGATTATTTTAGATGTATCTGTTTTAACTTTTGCAAGCCACATGTGTAGTTCCAGCTTGGCCATGGAAACCACTGGGTGACCTTGGACAAGGCACACTCTCTCAGCCTGAGAGGACGCCCAGCCCTCCTCTAAACAAATCTTGCCAAGAAAATCCATGATAATTTCACTTTAGGGTTGATATAAATTAGAAACAACTTGAAGGTACACAACAACAACCACAACAAGCTGCTTTAAGAGATTCCACCTGAACCTCAGGAAGAACTTCCTGACTGTCAGAGCTGTCTGGCAATGGCATACACTGCCTTGGAGTGTGGTTTGGAGGTTTTTAAACAGAGACCGGATGGCCTTCTGTTGGGAGTGCTTTGATGTGTGTTCTTGCATGACAGAGGGTTCAACTGGGTGGCCCCTGTGGTCTCTTCCACCTCTATGATTCTAAGTCCTCGACTGGAAAAAAAGGTGCTATATATGGAGAAGGAGGAAGATGCAGAGGTTTTCTTAAGTCCATTGAAATTAGGACTTTTGTCAGTTGTATGGGCATGCTTAGGCAGTTGTTAAAGGCCCCTGGTTACTGATTACTCTCTTGTTTTGGGTCCTCTTGCTTACCCGTTTTCTTTAATCTCAGATGATGTAGGAATATGAAAACTGTGAGGTATATCCCTTCTGTTCACTGAAGATTGTAGTGCTGCTACAACCTGCCGCTGTCAGCACAGTTGGTAAGCCTATCAAGGGAGCAGGCATAGGAGGACCAGTGAATACTACTTTGTGATATTAGTTGTGATTTAAATTACACTCTGCTTTTTATTCCCATCAGATAAATAATCCCCACAGCTTCATCAGAAAGGCAGGTTATGTTTCTGCAATAGAGATTAACATATGCTAAGGCCCTAGGTTTGATCAAAATTTTAGTACCCCCTCCTCCACCCTCAATTATTATTTTAGAAACTATGTAAAACTTGAAACAGTGGTATGTAGAAACTCCTCATAATTGGAGGCTATAAACTATAGATTACTACCTTACTGCTAGACTTGTGGGAAGGCTGAGCTGTTATAGAATTTCAGGCTGGGTTTAATTAAGCCTTAGTGAACTGTGATTTCTGATGAGTTTAGGAAGCATGAACTGCTTTGGAATCTTGGGTACCTATCTCCATTTTTGATGTTAATCAGGAAGTTATCAGCAACCACTTCATTCCAGTAGCATGTTCTTCAATAGACAGGACAGCCATAGCTACTCCTTTGCATTTCTGCTGTCTCCATTTTAAAACTACCCAGATCTCCAGGCACATGTTTTCTCCCTTTCTTTCCTTTCCTACAAAGGGCTGCAGCTGTTGCAGCCTTCAATTAACTCAGAAGAAAGCAGTCTGTTTTCCTATTTCAACAGAGAAGAAATGGTGAAGTCTTGCCCTTTCAACAAAAGGAGGAAATATTGTGGCACAGCTAGTCATCAGAGGTTTGCTTCAATAACCTGCGTGGATCTAACTATTTATTTTGGTAAGCAAAGAGGGAATGTCCTTAGAGGGATTCCCTTTGACTTACAGCACCACCAGAACTGTACACTAGGCTGTTGCACAATCTCTTTTTTTGGACACAGATTTCCCCCTCCCCATGAATTTGAAATCCCCTCTCCTATTTGCATAAAATAGGATCAGTACAGCAGAGAGGCACTGGATTTGAAAACATTTTTTTATAATAATTTTATTAAGTTTCACAAATAAAAAACGGATTCTTTAACCTGTAATTTTACATGAAATATTTCTGATCTTCCACACTGATCTGGTCTTCGTTTCCTGAAATTCACTCTACTTATTATATTTATGTATCACAATACAATGTTTATCTCAAATGTTTGAACATGCTTTTCCCTCTCCCATTCCATGTTATGTTACTGTTATCCCACTGGCATTTCCACAATCATAATACAGTCATTTTCCCTTGACAGTTCCCAGCTATCACCCATTATTGGCCATTCTGCTTTTCTCTAATCGTCAGATTTCAATCTATTCTCATTTCTCTACTTGTCTCTTTTAAATCTTCTGATATCTTCTCTTATACTTTTTAAGTCCTCCATCATTTATGACATGAAATCTCAAAATTTCTGAAATACATCTGTCAATGTATATCTGGCAGTCTGAGCTGTTATTACTGCAACAATCACTCATCTTCTTGCCCTGGATTTCATTCTATTAAAAATATCTTGTTTCCCACTTCTATACTTACATCCTATTCAGCCCCCAGCAACCCTTTAACAATATCACAATGTTTATATTAATGACAGTATATCAATCAAATATGTAAGTTTAATTGTTTAAATTCTTACTGACATTGTTAAAGTACATAACCACTTTGTCTAGTTCAGAGCCCTGTTCCTAAATCCACTTCCCATTCCCCCCTCCCTTCTGGAACTTTACTACTTGAAGATTCATTTCAGAAGATTCTCTGTATTCTATAGCCGCTTAAATTCCAAGCTGCTCCATCCCTGGGAATGAGGATGTTTTGCTTAAATGATCTACCAGCACAGGCTCACCAGTCTCAACAACCCAAACTCAAAAAATAAATAAATAAATGAATTAGGAAACAAGTCTCAAACAGCAGGAGCTAAAAAAGAAAAAAAAAGAAAAAAGCACTGTTCAATAGCTGTTGCCTCCCAAAGTAGTCTTCTAAGATCAGAAATCCAAAGTCAAAAAGCCAAAACACCAATCCTCTCAGATCAGTCAGAATAGTAAAATGTAGAAATAAAGAGAGTTCAATGCCCAAATGGAGTTTATTAAATCTTGTAAAGTCCAATCTTGATCCTTAGTCCAGTACCGACCATTTAATTATTTAGCATTTTCAATTTGTAAATCTCTGTCTCAAGTTGCAAATCAGAAATTATTTTACCATTGAAGACTTCAATCCTCAGAAGAAAAGCAGAAAAGTCTCTTAACTGTTTCTTTAAAATCAGCCGACCCTTTAACACGAACATTCATACATGACACACTCACATCTCCTCTGGGTCCTTCCATTCCTTCACTCCTGCACACCGTTGCAAGTCAAATTCAGATGTGATATTGTCAAAATTGAAGACCAGAACAGGTTACACGTTTTCTTACTTTCTTTTAAAAAGGTTTCTTGTTTAAAAGTCGACGGTGGTGCTTGTGCTGCTCTGGCGACGATCCCGCTGGCTCCGTCATGGTCCTTCGACCCCCTGGTGCTTTCCGCTCCCCCAGCCGAGTAGAGCCAGATGCCAGTTACGGAGTCCTCTTTGGACCTCTTCCACACCCCTTTTACCGGAGGGGTGTCTAGCCACTTCTGGTGTTGAAAAAAAAGCAGCTGGAATCCAGCGGGTGGCTGCTCAGGGCTGCGCCACTGTGCAGCTTCACTCCAAGCTGCCACTCGCGCCCGCCATGCAACCGGAAGGAAAAAATTTTATACTCTCTGCAGAGCTTTAGACCGTTTTGTTTTTGAGATTTGCTTACATCTTTTTTTAAGGCTTAGTTTTACTGGTTTTCTTCTCTTTACCTTCTTGCTGATGCAATGAGCATGGATTTAAGAAACAGTTGTAATTTTGAACAGGATCTGATAAAGATATTTTGATTTATAACAATAATTTGTTATATAATCATATTTTGGGGGGTTAATTATGTTGCATGTACATATTCGTACATAAAATATTATACGTATTGATTTGGCCCTTTTCCTCCCCCCTCCAGACTTTTCTAAATTCTGTGCATTCAGTAGTAACCAAACCCTTTGGCCACTTTTTGATGTTGTTCAGCCATACATGTCCCAGTTTTCATTTGTGAAACATTGATGAAGCAGGTTTTTCACATTTAAAAGGAAGTAACTAGTTCACTGATGACTGTGTTTTTCAAAAACAACTGAAGTATTTTAAAACTGTTTTTAATCCAATAGTGTAACATTCTGTTTTAAAACATTAACCTTTCATGTGTTTTTATCTGTACTTGCGTTTTCTTTTAATCCATTTCTCATTTAATTTTGTCATGAGCTGTTATTGGGCCCATTTCTAGAAGAAATCTAGGATATATATTGAATAAATAAATAAGAAAATTAAGCTGCCAGTCTGCTTGTTTTTTGTGCATGGCTTTGGGAGAGGTTACTATCTTGTTCTTTGTCTCAGATCACAACATGTCTTTTTACTATTCAGTCTTTGAGGAGACAGCAGATGGTAAGCTTGTGTTTTGGGGGTCAGAGTTCATTGTTTGACTTTGGGGGCTTGTATGGGTGCTTTGGTTTGTTTTAGACTATATACTATCTCTGAGTGCATGATCTAAGAGTATGGGCCTTCTGTTGAGTCATTGACTTAGGGTCCTAGCACACTACACTCTTATAGCACTGCTATTCTACTTTAACTGCCGTGGCAACATCCTGTGGAATTCTGGGGTTTGTAGCTCACTGAGGCCCAAGAGCAATTTGGCTGAACATTCTAAATGCTCCTCCCTAAACTGCAAATCCCAGGATTCCATAAAGTAGGACCATGGCAGTTAAAGTGGAATAATAGCACTATAATAGTATAGTACAATAGGGCCCTTAGTTGGGTAGAGCTAATGGCTGCTAGTTGTATATAGCTGCTGCCTCAGTCTGGAGCTTGGCAAACAGGAACAGCAACACAAGCATTTTGTGCAGGTGTTTCAACAGGTAATTTGAGCCCTGGAGAATTATATCACTGCTGATATAGTACAGCAAACATGGATGGTAATGGAGTTGTTGTGGTGACCTGATACATTTGTGCCATGTTTGTTTTCTTGCCAGAAGTCCTAGGTGTCTATACCTCAAGCAAGCTGGTTGCCCTACTGAAAGAAAAGGTACAACAGCTTGAGTCTTGTGTTTCTACACTTCAATTTATCAGGGAGGATGATTTTTTTTGGAAAGAGTGGAGCAGACTTTTCTGGAAGGGCAAGACAGCAGGGATGATTCTAGGGAAGGGAACAATTTCTAGACACAAGAGGCAGATGCTTATAAGACTGGGACACACAGAAGCAGAACAATCCAGAGCTGTATTGCATATTTAGATATATACCATTGATTCCAAGCTTTCCCCTTAATGAATAATCATGAATCAGAGAAACAGGGACAACAGCATCACTCTCTAAAAGGCATGGAAGTGACCTTGGAGTGTTCAATGCATGGAAGTACTCCTGCCAGTTCCCAGAGGAAGAAGATACATGTGGCAGTGGTGGTAGGTGATTCCTTGCTGAGAAGAAAAGAAGCCTGATTCCTTGCTGAGAAGAAGAGAAACCTGTGGGCCTGATAGCAATGTTTTAAGAGATGTGCTATCTCCCAGGGGAAAAGATCCATTATGTAACGGAGAGGCTGACAAGATTCATTAGGCCCACCAACAACCCCTTTTTTCTGATTCATATCAAAACAAATGATGCTGGCACATTGCAAAGGACTATGAGGATTTGGGTAGGAAGTCAAAAGACAGGTCACTTCCTGGTCCTTTTTGTTGAAGGACATGACCCAGAAAGAGGGTGAAGAATACTAGAAGTGAACAATTTGCTCCATGAATAGTGTCACCAGGAAAGGTTTGGCTTGTTGGCTATGTCTGTACTTTCATGAAGATAAAGAGATAGGTAGTAGTCAATAAGAATGTATTTGCTAGAAGTCTCACAAACCTGATTAGGAGAAGTTTAAACAGTTACATGGAGGAGGGAGATAGTATTCCAGAGAGCAAGAAGACACCAAGGACTGGGAAGAATAGTATCAGTGATAAAGGGGAAATTGGGCCAATAGTATAAAAACCCAACAGTGTGCTGAATAAACCAACAAGGAATTGGCTGGAGCAAATGACCCATGGCTTTAGATGCCTCTACAGTAATACAAAGAGCATGCAAAATAAACAAGATGAATGTGAATTCTTAATACAGGAAAGCCAATATGTTTGGAGAAAAAGGAAAAACAAAGAAGCAGTAGGTACATTGCGTAGAGAAGATAGTGAAATGATACCAAGGGACAGAAGAGAAGGAAATGTGCAACACCTTCATTGCCTGACTCTTTTTCTGAAAGGAAAACAGTGATTTAACTGGAGAAAACAGAATAAATTATGCAATATTTTGCCCAGAACAGGCAAAGACACAGTAAAAGAGTATTTAGCTATTCTAAGTGAATTATTCAAATGATTGATCTCGTCAGGGTCAAATGCACTGCATCCAGAACACTAAAAGAATTTGTAGATGTAATCTCAGAGCCACTGTCAATTTCCTCTGAGATTTTTTGGAGAACAAAAAGGTCCCAACAAACTGGAGCAGGAAAAAATATTGTCTTCATGTTCAAAAAGGAGAACAAAGAGGACCTGAGCAACTATTAGCCAGTCAGAATGGTGTCGAGAAAAGGTTGAAGAAGAGATCATTGAACAGTCAGTCTGTACATATATAGAAACAATGCTGTGACTACCAAGAGCCAACAGGGGTTTCTCACAAACAAGTTATGCTGAACTAATTTTCTGTCTGTCTCTGTCTTTCTCCAAATAGAATTACAAGCATGGTAGATAAAGGGGGTGATGTGTATGTACCACATCTTGACTTCAGTAAGGCTTTTGACAAGGTTCCCCATGATGTTCTTGAGGACAATCTACTGAACCATAGGCTAGAAAATGATATTGTTATGTTGAATTTTCATTGGTTGATGGACTGAACCCAACGAGAACTCACCAATGGTTGCACTTCATCCTGGATAGGAGTGACTTGTGGGGTGCCTCAGGATTTGTCCTTGGCCTGGTGTTGCCCAACTTCACTATGAATGACTTGGATGATGGAATAGAAAGCATTCTTATCCAATTTGTAGATGACACCAAATTAAGAGAGGTAGCTAATTTTCCCATAGGATAGGATGAGAAGTCAAACTCACCTTGAAAAATTGGAGAACTGAGCCAAAACCAACAAAACGAATTTCAACAGGGGTAAGTATATAATAGTACATCTAGGCAAGAAAAATGAAATGCATAAATATGGGATGGATGACACCAAGCTTGAAAGAAATACAAATAAAAATGATCTAGAGGTTTTAGTAGGTCACAGGCTAAACAGGAGTCAATAGGGTTATGTGGCAGCCAAAAAAGAAAATGCTTTTGGTCATAATTGTCAAAATATGGCATTGATTCTGGTGATAATGTCCACAGTGAAAAATGTTAAATTATGACATCTGCATGTATTTTTTATTCATGGAACTGTCACCTAGGTACAGATTGATAATAAAAGTTTATTAAATGATCTACCAGGAACACTAGCAATTTTCAAGTGGTCTGTGGAAAAAAAGAACACGGAAAACTACTGCAGCACATCCTTTGCCTAGCAAAACAACAGGCATCACTCATTTGTAATTACTTTCCAATGCTTGAATGAATGCTCTCCTTTTGCATCAAGGTGCACAAAAATTCATACAACAATATGTAACGTTGCTACAAGAATTGACTGCCATAATTCTTCATAGCAGCCATTTGACTTTGAGAGATGGATGGTTATTGAAAAGCATGACCTGGTTACTATTTAGGACTTTGCAACTGCCAGCAAAGATCCTGGCAGTGATTTAGCACAAGCCTGAAAATAATTATACTCTGGTTGATTTCTGGATGGCAGTCCTCAGGAAACATACACTGGTCAACTGAAATAGAATAAATGAGCTCTTACTCCTGATGGGATTTAGCTGTCTAACTCATCCAAATATATTCTTTTTCCTTAGAAATATTCTACTTCTCCAAATTATTAGTACTTGTGATAGAAGGACTTTTCTGGAAAGAAAAACATACATTTCCCCTAACAGTAGTGTATGTTTACCTTCATGTAGTTTGCCTACTTATGGGGACTCCATGAATTTCATAGGGTTTTTCTTAGGCAAGGAATACTCAGAGGTGATTTTGCCAGTTCCTTCCTCTGAAATACAGCCTCCAGTACCTGGTATTCATTGAAAGTCTCATATCCAAATACTAACCTGGGCTGACCCTGCTTAGCTCCCAACATTAGACAAGATCTAGTCCCTTTAGGGTATTGGTCCTGCTGCCATCCCAGGCTCACCTGGTGAGGACATGGGAGAGACCTTTCTCCATGCCTGCTCCCACCTTGTGGAACTCTTTTCAATGGGATGCTAGGCTAGCCCACTCCCTGCTTTCCTTTCATAGGCAAACAAAGACATTTCTTTTTAAGCAGGCCTTTAATGGGTGAGCAGGAGAACTTTTTATTTATTAGCTGTTTTTAATTTTTTAAATTAGTTTATCATTTTTACATTTTTAATGTTTTTAATTGTTTAAATGTTTTTAATGTTTTTAACTGTATGGGAGCTGCCTTGGCTCTCATTTTTGGAGAAAAGGTGGCATATAAATTCAATAAATAAATAGAATAAAAAAAAAATTAGGCTATCTCCTGGGGTAGACCACATGATAATGGACAGTAACTAGAAATGGGCCACCCCTCTCTTTCTGTTCAATCGGAAACTGCTTCTAAACCCTCACCCTCCATAGGCCTAAATATTTCCAAGATAACAGGAAGTTCCACTCTAGCAGGTAATTCTCAGTTCAATACAGCTGTGGCAGATATAGCTTGCTAAGGCTTCCTGGCCCAGAACGTGAACTCAAAATCCAGTGGTGTGCTTCCCGTTAATTCTTTGTGTTTCTAATTGAGTCTCTCCAACAACATTGACACTATTAATTTATCGGGCCCTAGTAATATCCCTTTGTCTTTGTTTTTAGGAGAGATGGAGAAGATGAAAATTGTTGGGCTCAGATTTCCCCATAGAAATAGCTATTTCATAGTTCCTCAAACTGGTAGCAGAACCAAATGCATCTTGCCATGAAAATGGATTTTTGTATTTGGGATGTATTCAGAAGAAAAGGGGGGGACATGCTTCTGATAGAAGTGTACAATCCAAAAATGTGTGTGTTTGAAAATGCATAGAAATAACCTTTAGTCGATGCAAAAAAAAAAAGCAGCATTATAATACAGTGCACATTTTTTTAAAAAAAAATACATACAAAAATGAATATTTTGAAAATGTGTACAAATTTCCATGAGGGAAAGAAAAAAAAAACTTAAAACCTGATGCAGAACTTTAAGAATACCTAAAGGATTCTGTGAAATGTAACAGGAATGTGACTGACAGATATTTACCCCTCTAGCCTTGAAGCGTGGATATTCACATTTGAAGTCCTGAAGCAGGGATGTCTCTCAGGTATACTTTACAAATTAAGTGGTAAGCAGGTCAGTATGGCATAGATCCATCCCTCCAATGCCACATATGGGAATTACCTCCTTCCCCAGTATTTGCTAATGGAGAGTGAATGTTTGCAGAACAGAGGCTTAATGTGTCCAGTTCTTCAGATGCTGGGGGATTCCCATTCCACACTTCTGTGATAAGACAGGCAGAGTTTCGATGTCTGGATAGTGTTAGTTTATTGTTATGTGTTTTCAAGTTGTCTTTGAGTTATGGTACTGAGAGAGTTTTCTTGGCAAGATTTATGCAGAGGAGGTTTGCCATTGCCTTTCTCTAAGGCTGACAGAGTGGCCCAGGGTCATGCCTAGTATTTGCATGGCTGAGTGGAGATTTAAGCAAGCCTTTTTTTCCCCCAGAGTCCTAATCCAATATTCAGACCACTACACCATTCTAGCTTCACAGCTGCAGTAGTACAGATACATATGGGGAAGACTACTGTAATATGTGGGACTGCCTTTGAAGACCATGGTAAGTTGTCTTATAGCAATAGCATTTATTTCTATACCGCTTATCAACTGAGTGTTATCTAAGCAGTTTACAATGTGTTTTAGCTAATTGCCCCCAACAAGCTGGGTACTCATTTTACCAACCTGCGGAAGGATGGAAGGCTGAGTCAACCTTGGAGCCCGGCAGGATCGAACTCACAACCTTGTGGTTGCAGTACTAGCATTTAATCACTGCGCCACCAGGGCCAGGGTCTTAGGTCTAAGTACAGCAACAACTAGGCTGCTGATTGGGATTGGCCAAACAAATGACACTGGCACTACTACACATGTACTTCTATGTGCAACTGGCACTACTATACATGTACTTCTATGTGCAACTCAGGCCCTTTCTGCATGCGGCGAAGGAAACGCTCCCTGCCGCTACTCATCAGCTTTTTGGTGGGTCTGGGCGAGTCCGTCGGGATGAGGAGCAGTGTGAGCTCGTCACTCCGCACTGCTCCAGCATCCAAAATGGCGGCTTCCAGTTGGTGGAGGCTCTCCACCAACCGGAGAAGCTCACTAGCCGAAAGCCTGCCCCTGGCAGATCTGCAGGCACTAGTGCGCGCCTGCAAATCTGCACTGGAGCGCAGGGACGGAGCAACACAGGGTCACGCGCTCCATACTTTTTAAAAACCTCTTAAAAGAGGTTTTTAAAAAGCATGCTGCATGACCAGTTCCAGTCGCTCCGGATCGGACTGAGGTGCGGAACTACGAAAAGTTGTCTGTCCCAGTCCACTCCATGGTGCAGAAGACCTCTGTTGGAGGTCGCTCTGCACCATTTTAATAGGCCCGTGCAGAAAGGGTCTCAGAGTTCTAATGCTTACCTTTAAAGGCCTATATGACCTGCCAGCCATATCTGTCTGATGGGCTGCCTTCTTTTACATGTAACTAAGATAATCAAAGGCAAGTTTCCCTGCTTTCTGGAATTAGGTAGGCAGTGATTTCATTTGTGATGCTCAGTGTGTAGAATGTCATTTCTAGGGAAACTCATTGGGCACTGAATCTAATCTTTCTAGACACAGTCTGAAGAGCTTTCATTTGTGCAAGCTTTCTAACATGTCACCAAAGCAAGATTTATTTTTATTGATTGTTTCTTTGGTTTGATCTGACTGCTACTTTAATTTTTATTCCTGACTTTTCTTTGCAGTTTTGCAGCTGCAGTCTCTGCATCTTTCAAGTTACATTTCCTTCCCATTTATATTTATCAGAAGTGCTTCTAGCATTAAGAAAAGAGCAGGAGCTACCTCAGGTAGAAGTTGGCTTCTGGTGTGGGAGAGGACATTGACCCATCATCGCTACTGAAAGATGGGGCACCAACTTGTCCTTTCAATCATATAGTAAAATATAAAAGTAAATTATAACTGATGTTTTTATTGCAGTTAGTTAATTGAAGGATAGCAAAGTAATGAATCAAAGGGAAAAAAGTGTTGCTTGTGTCATGCCTATTTGGCGATCTATATCTTGTATGAGTTACAGAGGACATGGTTGGTCTCACTTGAGATGCGCTCCCTGAATCTCTTATATTTACTTTGGCCATTTCTGCACAAAATTGCTATACTGCCATCATGGCAGGTTATTTCCAGGTCAGGAGCATGCCACCACACAATGTTGTTGCTATCTAGCTGCTATCCCATCCTCAAGCATCACCAAACTGCTCTATTTTATTTCCAGGCAAATAATCCATTAAGCACGTCCTGTAGCACTTCAATCCTGTCAGCTGGCTCAGTGCGGTGCTGTTATAGCACTTGATTGCACTTGATAGCACAAATCCAGCAGTGAGTGGGTTGTGGGAGTGTCCAGCTTGTCCCTCCCTCAGTGACACCTCAATCGGGGGCAGTGGGGCGGGGTTAAGGCGGTGACAGAAAGTGGCCAAGAAAGCTGTGGTGCAGAAGGAACACGAGTGCAATACCACCGCTCAGCTGCTGAAGATGGAAGGGTGTGGAAAACAGAGTTCTCAAACCAATGGCATTGCACTAATGGCAATGGCGCAATTGTGACGGGATATCACACTCATGGCCTCTAGGGCAGAAATGGCCTTTGACTCACTTCTTCAGGGCTGGCCCTGTCACAAGGTGGGAAGAGGCAGCTGCCTTAGGTAGCATATTTTAAGTGTTGTGAGAGGGCAGCACATTGCTAGTTCCTTTACTTGCCGGGTGATGGGGGGAAAGTACCTGCAGAATCTTCTGCCTCATGTATTAGACTCATACGACTGACTTTGGGTACCAGTGCTCACAATGACTTGGAGAAATGAGGGCACCATTTTCTGGGATGACTTAGGCTACAAAATGTCTCAAGCTGGCCCTTCATTTCTCTATAACGAATATTTTCAGGTTCTACTACTTTTTGAAAATACCTTTCAGTTGATTCAGACTAAATCACCCTTATAACTTACTGTATTTGAAAAATGAAATAACCAGTCGGTGAGGTAATTTATTTTTCCATACACTTCCTTATATCTGTTTTTGTGATTAGAACAATGACTAATTATGCTAATAACTTTCTCTTGCTCTTATTTTTATCAGGATTCTCTCCTCAGCTGAAGAATAAGAGACAATCCTAACAATGAATTAATTACTTTGAAATCCTTGGCCTCTTCTTTATTGCTTGTTCACCCATCTGCACCCCTCCCCTCGAGATGAAAAGCGACAAGGATAATTACAGCCAGATTTAATTTCACTGCCTCCTTTCTTTGCCACATCCCTTCATTTCTTTTTCTAACTCCTTCGTAACCTTTCTGTTCAGTTGCTACTTTTTGTCTTTCTAAATATATCTCCCCATACTAATCCAGGTGAGGAACTTGGGAGCAGGTCTGAAAAAGACTAGAACAACTGAAAATATGAAACCTAAGTTTGCATGAATTAACCTTTGATTTTCAAGGGAGAGAAAAGCTCATATTTATCAGAATGGTAAAAGCCACTTTAGGTATAGCCAAAGGCTTGCATAGACTCAATGGGGCTTTTAATTCTTTTCTTTCTTTCCCTTCTTGGAACAGTAGAATCCCATTACTGTATCACAGATTCCTTTTGCTTTGCTATTTTGGCTGCATGCGCACAGCCAGAGCTAGTAATTAGTTCCAAATAACAAGTTACTAGTAGGTCATTTTTTTTTTCTCACAACAGTCAAGATACAACCACATTACACTACGGTTGTAACTTCAGGAGGGATAACTTGGCTCCTTTTTGGTATAACTGTAACTTTTTAGCAATTCTTACAGTTATGGATTGTGGCCTCACTAAATGGTACAGAAAGGTTCAGAGTGCTGGCCCATGCCATGCACTCTGTCATGGGTGTTGATCTGGTGATGAGATGGGTGGAATGAAAGTGTGTTTTATAGCACAATTCAACAAATTTTTGTCCTTTTAAAATGCTCTGTATGGTGCCATGTTGATTGATGGCTCAGTATAAATGCCCAGTGACTATGACAGACAGATTTTGAAACTCTTCCATAAAGTAGGGGACAGGGATTGGTAGGGGACAGGGATTTCATACCTATTTGTTTAGTAAAAGAATTGTACCCCAATTCATAAATGTCTTCAAGTTTGGCATGGAAAGATAGATGAATGTAGGAGAAACCACATATCTGCCCAGCTCATTCCAAAGCACTGACTGCTTAAAAGTCTTTGAAGTTTATGGCCATTTCCACACCAGACTGTTATAGTGCTATTATTCCACTTTCAACATCCTATGGAATTCTGGGGTTTGCAGCTTAGGGAGGGGTTTTTGAGTGAGTACCATAAACAAACAATCCTGAATCTGACTGTGGGGAAAAATGAAACTGACAGACTTCCCCTTCCCTAATGGGATGTATGTAGGCTAGATGTAGATACTATAGGCTGGATATTAGTTTAGAACACACACTTGCTCTCCTGATTTGGCAGACACAGCCCTATTTAATGTTCTGCCATGCCACTTTTTCAGCTGCTTTGAAAATGTTCCAATTTCTCTCTCCTCCTCCCACTGTGTCCATCCGCCTTTGTTCTCAGCTTACTTGAGTTGATGCAAACTGACTTCAAAGTGCACAAGTAGTTTGCATTCAACTAACTGAGCTGGCAGGAAAGGAGGGGAAAGGGCAGAATCTTACTGTTCCCAATAGGATAAAGCAAAAGCAAAAAGCTGCAGCCTCTCCTAGCTTGTGTCATGTTCCTGATTCACAACTTTTGCTGTCTGGACTATGTTCTGATGTTGCTTGGCTACATGTGTCCCATATTTCATGTATGAAATGTTGTAAGGTATGCATCTGTCCTCAGGTGAGGAAGCTGACTCTTTAAGAATATTTGGTCTAAAGGATGTAGAGCTTAGAAGAGGTGGACTGGAAACAGAGATTCATAAGTTCACTGTAGCATTAATTGGAATAAATTGCTTAGAAGGTGCTGTTGGTTGTGATGTGGCTAGTAGTCTACCTGGCTAATGTGGGACCAGCTACAAACAGATCAAAACAATGGATATTGGCTTCTAGCCTCTGGACTGTGAGCTCAATCTTGTCCCTGATATAACAATCCTAAGCATGTTCTGTTCTACAGCAAATCTCTGCATTACTCATACTTTTGAATGACCACTTCCTGGAAAAAGAAAGCTAAAGCTCTGATTCTGATCTTTAAAGACCTACAATGCATATAGGCATTATGTCTCTGAGGCTGATCACTCTTAGATTCAATTGCTTTGCTGCTGCTGTCTTTTCTGGAGCACATTCTTACTCTTAGCCTCTCAGGTAAGCAGTGACCTGAAGCAAGGGCTTCTTGATAGTAGTGCCCAAAATTGAAGTAAATCAACCCTCAAAGATGTTTGCTGAATGCCAACTCTATCTTTTCAAAATTCCTTTTTATTTGTACACACCTCATGGGTGCTATTTATGTTGTTTTTCAAAAGCTCCTTCTGCCTCTGTATTTTTTTTTTAAAATGGCATTGTTCGTCAGAACAATGTTTCAGAATGTAACATTTTGAGATTAGAAAGCAAAAAATATATACAGGATTTAAACAGTGCTTAAACAGTATAAGATTCTGGTCAGGGTCTTTGTATCAGCTTTGTAGTTGTAGTGAAACATTTCCTCTCTGGAAAGGTTTTCTGAAACTGGGCTGAGAATATGTTCAAATATCTTCTTAGAATAGACACATGCTATGTGTTTTGTATCTTGTAAGTAAATATGATGGAAAACTGTGGTGCTAGCCCTGCAATGACTTATTCTAAAATAATTAAAGTCTGCTAAAGTCAGGGGGAATGCTCTGGAGTAAACTAATAGAGATGTGCAGCATACCTATGTGGACAATATATCTGTCAAGAGTACCAGATGTGCAGGCTGTAAAACTGATTTAGGACTTTAGAAACTATTTTCTCCTAAGATGGGCTAACAAAAAGGAAGAATATATGAAAGAGATGTCAGTGGATAACAACACCATAAATGTATGCAATATAAGTAAATAATGACATGTCCAAGCACCAGGAAGTTTGAGATCTAAAAGCGGCCATTGCTTGTTAGGTGGATGCAGCAAATTTTTAAAATTTAATTTTTAATTTTAATTCTCCTATTCAGGGTTTATCATTCAGATCATAGATTGCATGCTTAGTGCCTTTGAGTATTGTACAGAGAAAAACTGCCTGAGGTATAGATTGTATAGTAATGGTCTGGACACTAATTGTTACTGCATTTGCTAGCCCGGATTTGAGGCTGCTAGATATCATTTTGATATCAATAATTTGGCTCTTTCCCCCACCCCTCTCCATGTGTTTGTGAGGCCCCCGGACAAGCACAGAACTAGGCTCGGCCACTAAATGCTGCAATATCCCAAGACAATACAGGCAGGCCAGAAATAGCCGGATCACCGCTTTAGGAGACCTCTCTGCAAACACCCTCATTATGTATGCACGCTGTTTACAAAGGACTCCCTGCCCCGAGCAGGCAACTTGGCAAGCTGAATACTCAACTACCAAGCACTGGGCATTTGCATACTGTCTACCTCTTTGTCAATTCGGACCTAACTCAATCATGTTAAATTCTGACCTTTCCAAAGCTTTGTCTCGTGCCCAAAACTCATTGTTTTCCTCAAGTACGGAATAGCCTGCAGTTACATTTCTCCCTATAAAAACCTCTGATTCCGAGACCTTCCTCGGATCACTCCGGACTGCCATCCAGCCTTGCTGCCACTTTGTTTGGTGAGCTGTCCCCTCAGTCCCACATACTGAGACTCCATACCAATGAACTCAATCTTCAGACCTCTTCGGGCTTCAGGACAGGTGTCATGTCACCCAATTCAACAATCCCTCTCAAAATCCCTTTATACCACTCCAACCTTTATTTTCTATAGTTATCTGAGTGAGTGTGTTGCATACACTGTTTGTCTGTATTTAATAAAAATCTCACTTATTCTTAAACTTGGTGTGCTCCTTGGCTTGGCCTGACCCTGTAGACATTGGGTAAAAGATTCCTCTGTGTTGCCCTGCCTCTCACATTGCTAACTTATGCTCTAGCTAATTTCTCCAAACTTAGTCAATTGAGAGCGCATATAGGTATCCCTCCTGGGACCCCCAGTAAACAGGGTAACATGATCATCAGCTAAAGGAGTCAACTGGCAGGTTTTGATGTCAGCAGAGATCACACCTCACAACCAGCCCAACCTGACACCCCATAGCTGGCTAAATCCAGCACCCTGAACCCGTGGCTTCATGCCACTGACCACTATGCATGTCCTGAGCCTGGCTGCAGAAATGGGACAGGCTGCCCTTTTCAGGATCTCCAGGATCCTAGAAGCATAAAATGTCTGGAGCTCCTGGAAAGATGAATTCCAGGCAGTAGAAGATTAATTTTTTTAAGGCTTCCTACTTGATAGGAAGGGATGGGGGGGTGCGGGATAATCATAGGCCAGAACAAAGAGGCCTCTGTTCAGCTCCAGGCATATTTGAATCTATGTACTCACATGAGCTTTCCTGCCTCTCTTGTTGACTTGAACACAACATAGAGCCTCTGCTCAGATAAGGCAGACATATTGTTGATAGATGGATGTTTAATTCTGATGAGTGTAGGGTTCAGACTGCTTCAGAATGGCTGCACAATCCCAAACGAGCTAGTTCTTTATCTGGGGACACTTTTGGTCTGATTCTTGCTATCAGAGGCTCAAGTTATCCTTGTAACAAGGATAGTATCCAAGTTAGAATTCTTTATGGAGCTCCATCACTGCAGTAAACCATGTAATATATTGGGGAGGTGAAGACTCAGACCCAGATTCAGAGGACAAGGTAGGGCCTCTTCTCAGACCAAAAGAACAGGATGAATCTGAGCAAGCTAGGAATAGAGAGTAGCCACTGAAATACTTGTTGATAAGAGGAGTCTCCTCAGAGTCAAAGCAAAAGCCTCCTAGAAAGACCTTTCACTGAAGTGCATCCTATAGTGTAATCCAGGCAGCTTTAGTTTCAGTGTGAAAAATGGCTGGAAGCAACTTTCATGCTCATGGCCAAGGCCCGGAGAGAGAAGAAACACATGTACACAAATGAGATGGAAGAAAAATGGCCACAACTTTGTTGGTTACAGACATTACACAGACATTACATATACATCTGCATGGGTCTAGATCCATTGGCCAACCCGCCTGTTGACTGATAAGCTCAATATGCTGGAACATTTTGTGACAGGTGTAGGTACCCCTGTTCACCAAAGAGTGCAGGGGATGCACACAGCTACCCACCGTGCATGCCTGCTTCCAGCTTTGCACACCTTGAGCCACCCAAAGTTAGCATGGCCCAAAGGCTTAGCTGACCCAGATCCAGAACCCATGCCAACAGCCCCAGTTGTGATAGAGATGAACAGTAACCACCAACCATGCCAATTGAGAGGGGAAGGCAGGTGGAATGACACTCAAGAGAAAAGTGAGCTCCCACTTAATGGAGCTCAGTATATAACCCCTCCCCTCCTTGGACCAGAGGGGAAAAACCCCAGTCGCTGATTGGGTAAAGAACAGCCAATCAAATTGAACCACATTCAAACTGATTGGCTGAGCAAGCTGTAGCCTTCCCAGCACGTCATGGGGCTGAGGCTGCTGGGAAAGTGGAACCACCAACATGCCCACAGAGCAGCAGGAAGACTGAAGGCTGGCCTGAGTTGCAGAACTGCTGCCTGGTAAGTCGAGCAGCTGGAATTCTATTCTAAGACTCTAGGTTAGACTCTTTGGTGCCTGAATTTTCTCTTCAATCTACTTTCCCTGGCTGTCTGGATTTCATTGATTTGAATTGTGGACTGCTTCTGGACTCTGGCTTTGGATAGTCATTCCCAGTTTCCCAGTTTTTTAGTTCTTGCTTGAGCCCCTGCACTGCCTTTTGAACTTACTTTTGGATGTGCCCCTGTCAGAACATATACTCCCTGCTCATATCCTAGAGGCCTGGATCCTCAGAATGTTCTGCCTTTGCTTTCAGTACCTATCTAGCCTAAGCCTTGCCTGCAGAAGAACAACATTACCTTTCTACAGTGTATTAGACTAAAGCCCCCCCCCCAGAGCTCTAAAAATTTTTCCTTGATTTGAATGGACGATATTTAAACAGGAAGTATCTTCCACGGCTAAAATACTGCAAGCAATCAGTTTCATTGTATGTAAGATCTGATATCTGGGTCTACATTTTAGAAGCATGGAGAAGAGGTTACAGCTTAATTTACAGGTATAATTTGGTAGTATGAAAGAACCTGAGCAGTTGACAAAGGTGAAGCTCATCCTATCCAGCATATTTATCATTAGATCATTTCTGATTTTAATCACAAGTGGGAGCATGTTACTGAATTAACATTCTCCAGTGTTTTAATTTGAATGAGTTCCAGTCCAGTTAACTGGAAGAGCTAAGTAGATACTTAACACTTAATAGATGTGATTATTGCTCTTATTTAACATCTGAATCTTTGTAATAGTTCTCTTACTGTCCTACATCCCCACAGTGACAAAAAGAGAAAGGAGATTCACTTTAATAGAAAAGATTTGAACAGTAAGGAATTTATTTATCTTTTTTTCTTTTTGCCTGTCTCCACTCCAAGATTGGAATAAAGATCCTTTACCTCTGGACTCATTTTTCAAAATATTTGTTGTTCAACTGTGATTACAGTGCATGATGCAGTCCATATTTGACTAGAAGATGGAATTCAAAAGGTCCCTTCTATGTTCAGTTCATCTGTCACTTACAAAACATTCTGGGTAGTGTAGCAGGTGCAAGGAAAGATCCACACCTGCTGAGACCCTGGAGGATTCTGCTTCCTAGAGTAGGGACAGGAGGGACAAACAGTATGGCCAAGTATAGGGCACGAGACCCAGCATGGTATAGTGGTTTGAGTGATGACTCTGACTATGGATGCCGGAGTTTTAATCCCTGCTTAGCCATGGAAACCCACTGGATGACTTTAGGCACAACATATTCTCTCAGTCTTAGAGGCAGCAAAGGCAAACCCAACTCTGAGAACAAGTCTTGCCAAGAAGGTCCCATGATAGAATCACCGTAGGGTCGCCATAAGTTGGAAATAACTTGAAGGCTCACAACAACATCATCAACAACAATGTATAAGATGTCTTTCTAAGCTCCTCAATGGGAATTCTGTTCCCAATGACTAGTTTTTTCTAGGGCAGAGGTTCTTAACCCTTGGTCTGTGGACCCCCAAGGGTCTGCAATGTCCTCACGAGAGGTCTGCAAAAGCTTGAAGAAATTTTATGAGCTTTTATAGATGAAAAAGGAAGGAAGGCAGGCAGGCAGGAAGGAAGATTGACAGACAATTATACATTCATCTCAAGGAGGAGAAGTCTTTTGCCTGAGGAAAACATCTTTTGTACAAAGTTTCATCACAATATTTCAAACCATTCCAAAAATATTGGATGCAATTAGGGTTTTAAATTTTGAGTTGAGTTTTTTTTGGGGGGGCGTGGTAAAGAAAAGGTTAAGAACCACTTTACTAGGTCGTTAACCAGTTTGCTGGGCTTCCACTTTAGGGCTACTTCTGACCTCATATGATACATAAGGTGAAGATGGTGTCCTACTTTATAGAGAAGATTCCTCTATTTTATAGGTGGGAAGCTTTGGCCCATCAGACATATCGCACCTTGACTTCCAGAAGACCCAGCCAACATGGCAACGGGATAGTGGAGCTGTAGGGCTAAAGATGTCTATACCTACTCATTTTGAAAGCTTGTTATAGAATAATCTTCTGTTTAAAGGCATCCAGTATCTGAAGGGAATAACTGTCAAGCCCAATTTAAAGATAAAGAAACACATGGAAAGAGAGCAAGGAGGCACACTGGAGTTACCTTTTTGGGTGGTCTTCTTTTTTTAAAAAAACTGACTGTGAGCAGAATTAGACATATGGAAAACACTTGTCTGTCGCCTAAAAAAAAAAATATCAGCGCCTCTTCTCAGGTCATCCTTGGTACAACCTAGTCATGCAAAATATATGATGTTACCCATGTTGCACATTTCTCTGGCTTTGCATACAGTAACCAATAAAGTGGCACAGGTTTGCAGATGTACCCAGTATAGTGGTATCATATTATTTTGTATTAGCAGGTATTATGGTAGGGAGAGGTGGGGGAGACAGCCAAATATGGCTGTTTTTGGCAGTAATTGTGTCTTTCCCGTAGTGTCTTGTTCTGGCCTGATTTATGCTGGTTGGCATGCCCCATAGTTTTCTAGTGCCAAAGTAAAATTTGAACGATGTTGTAGTTATCTAGCATAAATGATGATACACTTAACATCCGGATTCCATAGTGCAGAGTGCTATCTGTCACAGGTTACTAAATGTGATCTTATTTATCAACCCAAAGCGAACACTTACAGTGCATAAAATCTACACAAGAAAGCTTACTGCTATTTCATTTTATCTGAAGAATTAATGCTCTTTCATTTAATCCACAATGGAGGGTGAGACCTACCACTAGCCACAGGCAGAATGAGGCAGCTAATTCAGGCAAGAAAATTGGGGTATCATGGAAGAAAAGCAGACTTATTAAAGTACTCAGATTCACTTGGCTTCAGGCCTGTCCCCTCACTTCCAGCTAGTACCTTTCTACCACCTCAGTTCAACTGGTATTAACTTCTCCGGGATTAAAAACCCTTTCATTCCCAACATGCCTAGTCTTTTCTTCCCATTCAAAGACCACATTAACATGTAACGTGAGTCACAGCTTCACCCCGTAGCTAAACACACTAGGCAGTAGGATTTGAGTTTCTTGTAGTACGATTGGAACAGTATTGTGACTGTTTTTTCCTCATAGTTCAGCTTCTGCAAGGACTAGAAAAATAAGGTGTACAGAAGGAGCCTTATGGCTCCATTCTAAGGAACTCTGGGATTTGTCTTTTAGTTAGTTACTTAACATTTTCTGTGAGACTGCCATTTGTCAATTCCCCAGAACTACAGTTCCCAAGATACTCCAAGTACTTTCTGCTAAAAAAAAAATTGGTAAAATCAAAATTGTTTTAATATTTAACTTTAATCACATTAAAATTTGGTTCCAGTGTGCTATTGCTACATGATATTGTAAAAACCATGGATGAATATCATAATGATCAGCTCGCACTTCTTTGCAATGGTGCTTTCCATGTAAGTGGGGTGTTAAATCCATTCCATTTTACAATTCGTATCTTGAAGGAGCTGTACCCTCCTCCAAATAGGTTCAGCAACTTGGACAACTCCTTTAAAGTTCAAACTAAAACTTGGAATGGGCAGCAAAAGCTAACAGCCACTACTAAGTCACTGCACAGACCCCAAATATAGGCTTTACATTTAGTGACAAATTAAGATCACATCAGATTTTTCTGCATCTTTCTTAGAGGAATAGGCAGATATGCATGGCATTAATATAGGGGCAATTCAAGGACCATGAATTAATTTGAATACATGGGTATGTATATAATTGTTTGAGCACGTAGTTAACATAATCGAGAAAGAGACATCCCGGAGTTCCTTAAAGACAGACTGAAACCCATCAAAACGAGGAAGAATGAAGCCTGTAATAAGATGTATAAAATAAGCTAACTTGATTGAAGGAGAACACCTTAATGATATGAAAACAGCCTAAACTTTGAAAAATATAGGAAACTTTTGTAAAATTTATGTTGACTGCTATTAACTGTGCTGCATAATTTTCCTTTCCCCTTTATTTTTCAGTCTAACAAAAAGGAATATTCCCACTGGCGCTCTTGAATTAGCATTCTATTATATCAACTGTATTTGAATAGCAAAATGATCCAGTTCCACTGTGTGTTGTTTTCACAATAGCAGGCTGGCCAATGCTTTGAAACAGATAAGGACTGGTTATGAACAATGTCCAGTACCCTAAATGATAGCAAACTGGTACCAAAAAATTGCTTTCTTATAGATAAATGTCAAGAGATTTTTTTTTCTTTTGGTACAATTAAGACAGCCCTTTGTACCTCTAAACAGTGACCAACATACAATCATGATGACATTCAAACTTAAAACACTTTTTAAAAAGAGCAGTTTGGAAAAAATACTACCCACTCCTGAAAATTGTGTATCTGCTCTTCAGATGCATGCTTCAAATGCAACGCCACTTTTTGAAAAGAGAGAAATATCTGTGAAAACCATGCAGAAGAATTTATTTTTTTTTAAAAAAATATTTGTGTTCTCCCTTTCCTCCAACAGAGTCAAGGCAACACACATGGCTGTCCTTCTACCCATATTGTCAGCACAACAACCTCATGAGTTAGGTCAGGGTGAGAGAGGCTGACTGACCTAAGATCCTCAAATCACTTCCTTATCTCAATGGAGGCTTGAAATAAATCTCCCAAGTCACAGTCCAACACTCATTTCTGTATCACACTGGCTCCCCATGTGTGTATATCAGTATTCTCTGCACAATTTGTTTCTGTGATGACTGACAGTTTTGGCCAAGCCCAGGAGTGGGCAACTGCATGGATGAAAGGAGCACTTTCCCCTAGACCCCAGACACACACCTGCACAGCAAGTGCAAGTAATTCAGTTTTCCTTTTCAATCCCTCTCAAAACAGACAGAAGTAATGTCCTGACATTTCCTGTAGCCATTTAGAGAAGGTCTGAAAAGGAAAATGGAGGTATTTGGACAGATAGTACACACTCCTGTTTGCATGTGGGGTTGTGTATTTTTGAATGTTTGGGAGCTTTCTGTGTGGGTTACGTGGCAAAATGTTTTCCCCAAGTTACCCCAAATTACATCGAAGAAATATTTTTGCAGAGATTGGGAGGCTTAATGAAACTGGTGAGAAGCTTCAAGGGCAAGGAAAAAAGACCAAAGGATCCAGGTCAGCCACACTATACCCCTCTTCGCATGAACACCTTGTTCTGCTAAACAAGTGGGGTTTATGCTAGCATTGTGCTATTAGGATTATCACATTTCCTTTCACATTTCAGTTTCAATCCCATGATGATAGTAATTGTTTGTGCTTTGTCCTTTTCACACTGGGAACTATTTGTGATGCCTGCCCAATATTTCCCTAGTACCTCCCCCACCCATTTCCCCACCCCTTGAGCCACATTTGGCCATAGCCTTGGAAGTTACCTCAACTTTTCCCTGTTTCACATTTCCAACACTTTTTTTTTAAAGTGGCATTCTCACAATTATGCAATTATGGTTTCCCATCAAAGGAAAAAAAAATTCTGACCATAAAAGTGCACTGACACTGGGGAAGGAAAGGAGAGGAAGAGAATTAGGAAGGGAGTAAGACTGAGAGATCCAAGGAGAATAGTCACTTAGCAAATGAGAGGGAGAAGTTTGGGGACTGCAAGAATGGAGGAGGGAAGCAGATCTTTCTTGGAAGAGTGTGATTGTACTCTTGTTGTTGTGTGCCTTCAAGTCATTTCCTAAGGTGAAACTATAAGAGGGTTTTCTTGGCAAGATTTGTTCAGAGGGGGTTTACATTTGCTTCCTTCTGAGGCTGAGAGAGTGTGACTTGCCCAGGTCACCCAGTGAGTTTCCATGGTCACACAGGGATTTAAACCCTGGTCTCCAGAGTTCTAGTCCAATACCCAAACTGCTATACCATGTTGACTCTCTTGATTGTACTTTTACTTTTTTTCCCTTTTGATGGAGGAGAGTGCGATTGTACAATAGAATAATGCCATTTCTAAAAAGTTTGGATAATGTCAGAAAGGGAAAAGTAATGAAAACCTCCAGGGCTTATATAAACCTAATTCTTCCCCCTGCCCCCACAGCTAGAAATAAACTGAGAGCCATTCCTTTAAGACCCCACCAGTGATGTATTTAAGTCTTTTACTCCAAGTCTCAAGTCAAGTCTCAAGTCTCTACCTTCAAGTCTCAAATTCCTGCAAGATACTTTCAAGTCAAGTCTCTAGTCAAGTCTCAAGTCTGGAAGCCAACTTTACACCTCAACCTGTATTCCAGAATTTCTGGACAGAGTCGAATAAAGTCAATTGTAACAATTTAAGTAGAGTCAGCCCCCTATTTTTGTGATTTTGCCATCTGCAGCTTTGGAAGTAGGGAATAGGATCCTTCTTAGTTTCCATTTGCAAAGCTGGAGGCTTTTTCAGAAGTGAGGAATAGGATCCTTCTTATTCCCCATTAATGAAGCTTTCAAGAGCTTTAGAAGGAAGGATCTTTCCTTCTCAAGCCCATTAACTAACACATTTTCTGTTCCCCTCTGAGATACGTGCCCTGCACTCTGGGCATGAGTCTTGCCTTCTGCTCTCAGGAAAAGTTTTAGAAAGCTCTCCTTATATTTAATGGGAACAGGCTGCTGAGCAGACCTCAACACCACCTCAAGCCCATTGCCTATCCCATTTGCTGTTTTCTGAGAAATGTGTCCACATTTTGGGCTTGAGACAGATCATCATGTGACCAGTAAGTTGTAAGGTTTCTAGATGAATGTGTTATGTTACTGAACCAAGTGCAGCAAGTCAGACACTAAAAATATGCAAGACTCAAGTCAAGTTGAGTCAGTGTGTAATTTTTGCCGAGTCAAGTTCAAGTAGAGTCACTGAAGTGACTTATGACTTGAGTCTGAGCCAATTGACTCAAGTCTACATCACTGGACCACACCCATTACACATCCAAGATATATCCATCAGGACCCTAAATTGAGGTACCCAGGAAATGGAGTTTTTGCATAAGGAAGAAGAAACAAAACCATTTATTTTTGTCAGCTCTCCCCCTCCCCAAATTGTAGCAGAAAGAAGAAGGAACAACAGTAATATTATGCAAAAAGCCCTCCTCCCTGCTAATGTTTGTTGGAGTGTGTGCCATCAAGTCATTTCTAACTAATGGCAATCCTAAACCCCAACATGTCTTGGGGTTTTCTTTGTCAGATTTGTTTAGAGGGGATTTGTCCTTCCTCTGAAACTAAGGGCCTTTCTGCACTACACGGTTATAGTGTTATTATTCCGCTTTCAGCATTCCTGGATTCTGGGGTTTGTAGTTAACTGAGGACAAAGAGCTCTCTGGCTGAGAATTCTGAATGCCCCTCCCTAAATTGCAAGCCCCAGAATTCCATATGATGTTGAAAGTGGAATAATAGCACTATAACAGTGTAGTACGAAAAGGCCCTAAGAGAATACAAGAGAATACAACTTGCCCAAGGTCACCCATTGGGTTTTCGTGGCTGAGCAGGAATTTGAACTTGGGACTTCCAGAGTCCTAGTTCAGTAGTCAAACCACTGCAGAATGTTGGCTCCTCCTTGCCAATGTTATCCAACCTCTTTTCCTCCAAAGGTCTGATGTGAAAAAGCTCTGCCTACTGCTTGGGTGAGAAGCAACCACACTAATATGGGGATAGGTAGCTCATGAAGGCTATAATCCTAAACAGTGAACAAGTTGCAAGGGCTCCAAATCATGGAGGCAACAGTCCCGCTTACTTTGCATAAGCCAAAGCTTGTTTGGAGTATTGCATCAGGCTCTGGTTGCCATAGTATTAAAATGAACTGGAGCAAGTTCAGAGGAGGACAATGAAAATGCCAGGCAGTGAGGAAAACAAGGCCTGTGAGGTAAAGTTGATGATACTGGATATGTATTTTCTGGAGAAGAAGGCACTATGAGAGGACATCTGAAAATACCTAATGGGCTGCCACATAGAAGAAGGTAGACTTTTTTCAACACTACCCCAAGCGTCAGGGCCAGATTTATGGGTTGAGATAAACTTCAGCTCAATACTAAGTAGAAATGTATTTTTTTTAAAAAAAGTCTTTCTTTCTTTCTTTGTTTACTTTATATAATATCATCAGTACATTACAAAAATAACATGAACGCACCAATCGAAACAACTGTGGGACAAAATAAAATACAAAACCATACAAAATATACTAATCTGATGAAAGTACAAATTGCAGATAATTAACGAAATTGCACATAATTAAAAATTAGTTCCTGCACTTATTGCAAACAGCTCCCAACATTTTAGTTGTACTTAACTTTCCTTTAGAAAGTACATTTCACCTCAAAACATTGTTACTGTTGTATTTATTCTAAATATTTAGGTTAAGTTAATTAACTCAACAGATCTCATTTCTTATTTAACAGCATAATATATTTAATATTTCATAAAATAACTAAGTCCATTAACATTATC
Organism: Ctenosaura bakeri; assembly: GCA_948474755.1. NCBI lineage: Eukaryota > Metazoa > Chordata > Lepidosauria > Squamata > Iguanidae > Ctenosaura > Ctenosaura bakeri. The sequence goes on from CAOLHI010001023.1 coordinate 601,524, forward strand.
AAATACCTATATAATCCTTAGAAAACAAAGTTATAAAGTCATAGATCATATATCATCCAATATATAGTATGATTTTTAAAAATATTATTTATTAAAAATCTTAAAGTCCTAATCAATTTAAACATAAATTGTAATCATACATAACTATTTTTATGAGAAAAAAGGGTAATAGTCAAGGTTAATCTAATATTTCCTAATATCATACTCATGCTATCTAAAACTATATAATGCTATTATTCTTTAACATACTAAAAACCTAATGTCATCACGTCACCCTCTGTTTTTTTCAAATAAAGGAAAAAATGTCTTGATTGTGAGACCAATTTAACAAGATAGGAAGATCCACTTGCATGCCTTTGAAAATAAAATAAAGCAATTCATCTCATGCAGTACTCCAGATATTTTCAACTCTGAGTCTCAGTATCCTTAGCCAAGCTGAGCAGGTGTTCTGGGAAACAAAGTTTAAAACATCTGGAAGGTCTAGAAAAACCACGGAGCTAGAAAACTGTCATCTGTTCAGAGTAGCCTAATTTTCTTGCATAAACCACAGGCTGGTCTAGATTTCCTCTAGTGCCTCCTACAACTCAATGATTCAGGTATAACACTATAGAATAAAATTGTTGTTACTGTTTTTAACCAGGTTTTCATTACAGCATGTTCCAGCCATATTCTCAAAAGAATGGCAGTAGTGAAGTATATGGTAACAAGACCAATATAAATTCTTATCAGGGTCACTTTGTATTAGCAATACTCAATCACATTCTATTAGCATCATATTACATTATTGCTCATGTTCACTAATACAGTTTCCAACAGGGAAAATTATTTTGTCAAACCACACGATTAAGAACAAATCCTAAGAGTATGATTGAAATTGCAGATGGAAGACACTTGCTATATCTCTCAGGCTTCATTCCCCCGCCCAACACTTATGCCTATTATCAGTGTTTTGATAGGCCTTTTTGGTGATTCTCAGAGCTAAGTCTTCATGCTAGAAGCCAAAAAATGGACTCACAGTTGAAGCAAAAAACTTGGTTCATGTGATCATGAGTTCCTTAGAGGATCTGAGATTATGGAAGCTCAGGAAAATTTGGTCACATTCTTCTACTGTAGAGGAATGTAAAATTTTGGCTTTACTTGAAATTCCTCAAGTATGCTGCCTCAGCAGAGCTCTCCAAATTCATAGTTAGATTTGTACCAAGCAGTCTATGATTTCTGACTCCCCACCTCACCTTCCATTTTAGTAATCTTCTCATATAATTTCCCCTTTTTTCTTGAAATGTTTCTCATTAAAGCTCTTTGGATGATTCACCCGAAAAAGGAATCAAATTGGTCCTACCATTAAGCAGAGTGAGGCAGAGTAAATAATTTATTATTTACTTCATTGTTATTGTAGCTTTACTGTGTTGAATAATAATGAATTAAATAATGGAAAGTTTATTCTGCTTCATCTGCCTAATGATAGAATGCTTCATTCTGCCTAATGGTAGAATGAGTTTGATTCATTTCCAGGTCAAGCACCCTAAGAAGTTTGATGGGAAAGGTCTTATTGCAAGCAAGGGGACCTCAGTACCATAAAAAAAACACATCCTGTCTGATCTTGGAAGCTAAGCAGGGTCAGCCCTTATTAGTAATTGGATAGGAGACCACCAACAAATGCCAGATGCTTTAGAATGTATTTTAGAGGAAGAGACTGGCAAGTCAGAGTATTCATCACCAAGAATACCCTATGAAATATGTGGGATCACCATAAGTTGACAGGTGACACACAGGCATTGCAAGGGAAGAGGAGAGGTACTCACAGCATATTTTGCCTCAGTTGCCAAGATAAATCTTAGTATGCCTATCAAGAACCACAACTGAAGAAGGAGTGTCATTTTGCCTCTGGTAGGAAAATATTTTGTTTCAGCCCTGCTTAAAAATCATTCTGGAGATTACAATCCTAGGCCCTTTCCGCACACAGTTATTAAGGGAGGCGTCTTGCCATGGAGGTCTTCTGCACTTTGGGGCAGACTAGATTTGGTTTATTTACCTTCATTCCACACATAATTCTGACTGAATGTGCCCCTATGTGATGGTAAAGCGCGTTATTTGAAAACCAGAAGAAATCGGTTTTCCAATTTTCCAGATCAATCCGATTCATACTTTCACAGTGGTGCAGACACATACATTTGCACCAATGCGAATTGGTGGTCAGGGGAGGGCTCATGGGAGGAGCCAGGGGGTAGTATGGACTTTTGCACATATGCAATGACATACTAAACCATGAAAAAAAAAAAAAAAAAAGGCCAATCACAGCCGACGGGGCAGGGTGAGGGGAGTAGCGGGAGCGGTCATGGCAGAGGCAGTGTAGATTCATGAACTCGCGCTCCTCCGAATCAGAATGGACCATACACAGTAGCTGTGCAGAAGGAAATGAGGGAAAGTCCACCTTGTTTTGAGCCCAGAAAATCCAGTAAGAAACGGCACAAACCGATTCACCAGCCTCGTGCAGAAAGGGCCCTACACAACTCTGTAATATTCAGAAGAGAAAGCAAAGGAACTAGCAAATGAGAAAATTAAGCAAACCTAAATGTGGTCAGTTACTAAAGTTCAGGCTGTATGATTCACAGGCATCTTGCAGCAGGTGTGGATAAATCTATTTATGTGTGGTCCATGTCAGTTTTAAAGAGATTTAATCATAGGTTCACTTTGTAAATCACAGTACAAATTAAAAGCACAGAGACTTGAAAGGCCACAGTGATTTTTGGTCACAGTTATTTTATTTTTAGAGTCCCTCCCCCCAAGTCTGTATTTTGTACTGAATTTTTCTTAATGAATGAATTATGTACACAGTTTTCCCCGGTACATGCCTTTTTTTTCCTGTGAAAATATCCATAATGCACACCTGTTTGTATATTACTTTCCCTAATATATTTATTTTTGCATCTTATTTTTCATCCAAAAACTCCACTGCAAAATTTGGAAAAGCATACAGTTCCAAAGGTTTTGACCTATATATTAATCTGGGAAATGAAAATTAAGTTAGTTCGTTGAACAGTAGAGATGAAAGAAACTCTTTCCCTTCTTTACCTTCAAGTAATAAAATTACCTTAGGTAAACTCGGGATTTAGCAGTCAATGAACATAAGAAGCCAGTCATCTTTTTCTTAGCAGAGGCATAATAATATTATATCTTTTCTAACACGTAGAAGGTGCACCTTCCCTACAAAATATACATATGTTGGCTTGATGTACATGCATTAGAAAATGAATGCATTTAATCCTCAGCATTTGGGTCCCCTCTCCTTGTTTTATTGACTTTTATAATTCATCACTCATTTGAACAAGGAATGCTTGTACATGTACCTTAATTACAAGAGCAAATCAAAGTTGTATTATGCATGACTAGATGGCATATTAAAATAGCTAATGAAAAAGTCAGCAGACTGGAGTACAAAATGAAATACGGCTAGCATATAATATATGATGTATGGTTCTCAAACTTAACAGTATTTAGGAATAAATTAGTGATATGATATGAGCCTCAAAAGTTGTGTCCAAAGTTCTATTCTTTCTTTTCTCATATTTTTTGTCAGAAACTTTGTCTTCTCTTTGTTGATTTTAAAGCCCGCCAATTCTCCAAATTCTTGGCATATCTCCAGCAATTTCAAAATCCCCTTTTCTGGATCTTCTATAAAGATAGCCAAATCATCAGCGTATGCTTTCAGTTTGGTCTCTTCTCCCTTAATTTTAACTCCTTTAATCAATTCCTCTGATCTTACTTTCCTCAAGAGGACTTCCAACACCATTATGAATAATAGCGGAGATAGAGGACAGCCTTGACGTGTGCCTTTGTTAATTTCTATTGGGTCACTCTTCTCACCGTTAATTAGTAGTTGAGCTTGATTACCTAGATATATCGATCTAATCCATTTTAAGAAATTATCTCCACAGTTCATTCTCTCACATAACTCGAACATAAATTTATGATTCACATTGTCAAAAGCTTTTTCAGCATCGACAAAAATCAACACGCATTCCTTTTCATTATGTTTCTCATAATATTCCAAAACATTAATCAAAGTTCTTGTGTTATCTCTTAGATATCTTTTTGGTAAAAAGCCACTCTGATCTTGATGAATAACTCTTTGTAAGATCTTTTTAAGTCTCTCTGCAATTATATTAGCAAATATCTTATAATCTATGTTTAAGAGCGAGATTGGTCTATAATTAGATGGTTCACATAAATCTTTCCCTTCTTTAGGTATCAGAGTTATGTTTGCTTCCTTCCACGAGTCAGGTTTACCTTTGCTCTTTATCTCATTGAACGTCTTCCGCATTGGTTCCGTTAGTTCATCCTGGAAGACCTTGTAATACATCCCTGAGAATCCGTCAGGTCCCGGTGCTTTCCCAACTTTTATTCTCTTTATGGCCTCCAAAACTTCCATGCATGAAATGTTGGCATTCAAACTATTCTTGTCCTCTTCCGATATTTTAGCGATATCTTGTTTCCCAAGAAATTCTTGTATCCTCTTCTCTAAGTTGCTTGTCTGATCTTTCTGATATAAATTTTTGTAATATTTACGAAAAATCTTCATTATAATTCTTTGATCAGTAATCAAGTCCTTTCCATTTCCATTTGGAATCTTAACTTGTAAAATTAAGTTCCTTTCTCGTCTTTTCCTTAGTTTGAACACCATCCACTTACCAGGTTTATTCGCATTCTCAAATTCTTTAAGTTTTAATAATCTTAATTTCTTTTCCATGTCGTCTATATTCTGATCTTGTAATTCCAATTGTGTCTTTTTAGTTCCTTCCTCCACCTTTCGTTTCCCGGGTTATCTTACAGAATGAAAAATGAAATGAAAGTAGGAGCAAGAAGGAGAACAATCAATTTGAGAATGTTTAAAGGTAATTTAGAAATAAATTTCCAAAGCTAATTATACAGTAGAAAACAAAAGAGTACATTAAGATAAGAGATAAATTGAACGGTATTCATGTTAGTATGTACAAGTTTAGGTGACCAGTCTACAAACAGATGTTTAAATTTAGGAGATCTAAGTGTTGAAATGCAAAAAATTGTAAGATCAAACCAGGGAAGAGGGGAAGTGATATGTGAAATGTTTAAGATGACATGGAAATTTAGCAACGTTTTATATGTAATTATTTGAAACTAATTAAGCTAAGAGAATATTATGTACGTTTATATTGCTAAGTTTGTTTTTTAAAAAATATAGAATAAAAAAAAAAAAGTTGTGTCCAAAGTTGTGTGAAGAGCTGCAAATCAGGAAACATTTGGCTATTATAGGTAGACATGCCACTTGCATGTTGTTCTCCTTTGGTGTTTACCTTTTGGATCCATGAGAGCCTGAAAGTAAGTAGTTACAGCAATTGAGTTACATCTTGATAGGCTGAAAGAGATGTATCTCTGGCAGCCCTTGAAGATGGTTATTGTGACAGACATCTTCAGGGGCGTCCAGAGAATTTCCAGGAGATCTCTGAGCATGGTGTTATTTCCTGTGTGTCCAGCTACTTTTTTCCTTGAGCTGCTCACTGAAAATAGCTGGAAGCATCTTTGCTACTCCCCCTCAATCTCCACCAAGATGGAAATGGCCATGGAAGAGGATTGCCACAGTGACAATATGGATGGGAGGGTTGTGATCTTTTCATATTGGAACAGAATTCCAACCTCCACAAAGACCTAGTGGGTCATTCTGAATAATGAAAGTATAGCTAGATTGCATGGTTATTGTAAGGTAATGAGGGGTAGTATCACTGTTCTTGAAAGATAGGTTTAATTGTTTTAATTATTCTAACAGTTATAGGATATGGTCATGTTAAACAGATATGGAGGGAGAATATAATATGGTTCAAGTACTGGTTCATGCTGTCCCTCATGCTGCAGTGTGTGTGTATATGTGTGTGTGTGTGTTTTAAGAAAGTAAAAAGTTAATATTTGAGTAACTTTTGAGGAATGTGTGGTTACTTTTGCAAATGTTAAGTGTGATGACAAGTAATTCCTTCCAGAGGTCTTGAAACTAAAACTCTAATTGTTTTTGTAGCAGCTTTCCAAGCTCTGGCTTCCACTACTGAGTATCTACCATATTTATCTCAGGGAACTGCAGGTTCCCCCAACCCAAAAGAACAGGGTGAAATTTCAGAAAAAGCTGCCCTCTCTGAAGGGATTACACTTGTCCGGTTTCAGAAAAATGGGTTCAAGGACTACTAGAGATTTTTTTTTATTGATTATAAAAGAAAAAGAACAAAACAAACACAGTGTGATTAACATAAAAGTGAAAAAAGGAAAAATTACAGCCAAAAAAAGCTTACATTACTATTTCTCTCCAGATCCTTTATCATCATATATTTATTCAACATATTATATATCATATTGCTTATATATTTTTGTTACTTGTATCTAAATCTCATTCTCATTATACTCATTATTGTTATAATAATTTTTTTCTTAACTCTATCCTTTTCAACTATATTTAACCTAACCTACTAGAGAATTCTTTACAGTCTGAAAATACCCAAAAATAAAAATTACTACTTTGTGTAGTAGTTTAAAAGAAACCATAGATACAGATGGTATCTAACCCAAATAAGCTGTTGAAGATGTCTGATAATGTTTCAAATCAACACTGAGAACGTCAAGGAGAAGTCCTTTTTCCCTATGTAGTGGAACTGTAAAAAGAGGAAAAGTTATAGGTCTAAGATTTACATGTTAATCTAAATAATTTTAAAGGTGGATTTTGTAATGTCACCAGAAATATTTTTGCTGGGTATTGGATACAAAATATGAATTACTTATTCAATATATGATAACAGCAGCTCAAACCTGGAAAGAAATTGAAGCACCAATGATGGAAGAATGGGTTGTTAAGGTAGTTGAGTTAGCCCAACTTGTCAAACTAATGTGGCTTTTAAAGGATAAGCCAACCGAAGATTTTTTTAAAAAATTGGAAACCTTTTATGGAATTTTTAAACAATAAGAAACTAACCATGTAATAATCTTTGACTATGGTTACTAGTAATTCTAGCAAAGATTATTTAGCTGGATCTGTAATGGTAGAATTATACACACACACACACACACATTTTTCTTTCATTGCAGTTTGGCTTGGGAAATCAAAGCTCCTTTGTGTTTCAGTTATTTAGTGTTCAATGTTTTAATTAGGGATGGGCCAACCGAATCCTTGAAACCTCAGCAAGGATTTGAGATTCGTGAATCCGAATACCTGTGCACAAATAGACGAACCGAATCTTTCAAATCCACCAACCAAAAAAAATTTTTTTTAAAAAAAAGTTCTGTTTAAAAAAAGTTTTAAAAAGTTCTTTTAAAAAAAAAAGTTGCTTTTTAAACCCTTTTTTAAAAAAGGATTTGAAAGATTTGAGATTCATGAGATTCATGGATTCCCAGAATCTTCCAGGGATTCGGATCTGGATTTGGATTTGGAAAATTCTGGATTTGTCCCATCCTAGTTTTAATATTGCATTTTAGTTTTTTCTTTTCTTCTTTTTTTTCCTGAATGTGCGATACTTTAATTCTGAATTAGATTGTTTGTGTCAAAAAATGTTTTTTAAAAAAGAAAAGAATAATTTGCTCTGTCTTTGCAGCATCTATCAGTCTTTTCCTGTGGAAAGTTCTGAACACTTCCAGCCTAACACTGCCCATATCTGTTCATACGCACTTTAGTTACAATTTTGTGAGTGCATGTTAACGAAAGGCCTTGTAGCAGACTACTTAGACTATAAAAATGGTTCCATTTAGTTGCAAGCAAATACGATTTAAGGTTTACATCACCTGTTAGTAGACCCTGGTGCCCACTATGTGGAGGAAAAATGTCGATTTAAAAATAGGAATTGTGATTTAAAACCATTTCGCATATAAATAAATACTTGCGTACCCTCCAAAATTTCACAAATGAAAAGAGCCATTAATGTGGCTAAGCAACAACAGAGTGTGGTCAAAAGGCTGTAGCCAGGCAACAAAAAGGCCAAACTTACTACTGTGTAAGAACACACAAAATTACTGTTTTAAGAAAGGAACATTAGAATTCATGTACCAAGTTCAGGAAAGCCTGGAAAAAAAACCCACATTAATCCCCCCATCAATAAATACAATATTATGTGTGCATTGTATTACTATGATACATGATTAACAGTAAAGAAATCAATTAATACAATATCACAAAATAAAAATAGCTTTATCAGACTCTGTTCAAAATTATATTTCTCTCAGATCCATGGTTATTGCATGAGTGATGTAATTGCACCCTGCTGCTCCATGCACATCTTTTTTCAGGCCAAATCCCACTTCTTCCTAAGGTGCATTGAACTGATTATAGTGTTTCAGCCTAAGCCACTTCACAGCATTGTTGTTGGCTTGGAAATGTTCTGGGGAGGGGGAAATAATATGTAATATTTTTAGCTCCAAAAAATAAATGGAATGAAATTGGTTAAGAAATAGAAAGATGGGGAAAACAGAAGTGCTTTAAAGAATATTACAGGGATTCCAATAACCTTTTAGAACGGCTCAGGCTGCAATTTTGCACACATTTATCTAGGAACAAGTCCTGCAGAACTCATTGAGACTTATTTCTGAGTTGATACATGGGGCATTGCTTGGAAGAAAAAGAATTTCTGAAAGCAAATAGCCAGTAGGGATGTAATGTTTCACTAATTTCATTCTTGAAGGAAGCAATGACTGATTTTAGCAATTGTCACTGCACTGTAAGAGAGTCTTGCAGTTCAGGACCTTCTTCTGTGCAAAATTCACACCTGTTTTTGCCCGGCAAACATTTCCTGTGCAGAAATGCTATTTTCTATGTAGCAAATGTCATTTCCTGTGCAGAAAATACTGTATTTGGGGACTTGTTCTTCACACAATTTACTTGTGGGTTTTTTTTTTTTGTTTTTTTTTTGCCTAAGAAACAGCATTTTCTGCACAGATTTTTTTTAAAAGAGACATGAAAATTTACACAAAAGAAGTCCTGAACTCTGAATGATTTGTCTATCATTTCTCAAATATTTTTGACTATTCTTTGCAATTTTAATAGAAAGTAAATTTCTCCCAGTTCTAGACCTATAAAAATAACATTTTCTTTCCTATGGTCTTGTGTAGCCCTGACAGATGAAAACACAGATTTGAAATGGAAGGGGGATGGAGAGAAGAAAACCAGTAAAACTTAGCCTTAAAACGTTAAGTTTATACAGACTGAAAAACTATGGCCCTTTTCGCAGCGCCGGCGCTTGTGTGACGGAGGAGGGCGGCTCACGCGAGAAACCTCTCCCGAAACGCCGCCGCTTCCCCCACCTCCCTACTGCATGTGGAGTCTTCTTGCGTGACGGGCGTTCTTCAGCCACGCCCCCAGCTTCCGCAGCGCCCCCTGGGAGCTGTAGGCGCCGCGGGGGGCAGAAGCGGGGAGGAAGCACGACAGGCCCACCTGCGATGGCGCTCCGCACTCCGGTAAGTGTGGGACGCCGCCGGAGCCTTGCGCAAGCGTCGTTTATTTTCGCTTCAAGCCGAAAATAAAAAAATCCGCGCTTGCGCTGCTTCAGCCCCATGAGCACCGCGGAAGTGGGAGTGCGTCATGCAGAGCAACGCTCCCACTCCCGTGAGGCTCACGGGGCTATTTCGCGAGAGAAAGCCCGTGCGAAAAGGGCCAAAGATTTACAAGTGAAACTGATGGAAAAAGAAAAAGATATTTTCAATTCATAAATGCTCCCCTGCAATACTGATCCTATTTTACAGAAAGTGAGGGGAACCTGAAATCCATTAAAGCGGAAAATCTTTGTGTCTCTGTGAGGGAAATACTAAAACAGAGCTGGTATACAGTTCTGCGGGGTGATAAAATTCAATGGGAAAGCACACACTCCAGAAAAAGCAGTTGAACTCACATAGGCTGTGGAAGCAAGCCTACAAATGGCTTCAGCTCCTTCTTGTTTTGCTATTGCTTGATCCTACTGGAAAAGGGAAGACTCTGCCTCCTCCAGTTCTCTCCCCTATGCTCAGAGCAGGAGAGTAGGCTCCCTTTTGCTGAGTTTTTGCTGTGGGAAAAGTGATAGTAGCAGCTTTTTCAGCAGGTAGAGGGGGAATTTGGTTGTGTATTTTAGTTGTGTCCATCTGGCTATTGGAAGATATTATTTTATTTAAAATTTATTATTCAAATAAATGATTTAGAACAATCTTTTCCTTGGGCAGGGCCTAGCTTGTCTTGAGTTCAATCAGTCATGCATCCTAAATTACTTTGACTTTGGTCAATTGAATTATAGCTACCAATGCATCATTCGGATATAACTGATTTAAAGTATATTTAACAATGACACTGCTCTGTGCTATCACTGGAATTATGCTGACAGTATTTGCAACAGCCTATGCAAAATGCTGGTGTGCCACAAACGCTAATTTGAAAATATCTCACTGTGTCCTTTAAGTAGATGCAGACACATTACCCTCATTGAAAGATTTCGTGTGGTTGGATTTGGAGAGTCGTAAATGTTTCTCCCATGACCATGAAAGAGTGCTATATGACATGACATAGCATATCCCCTTGAGGATCTGTAAATTGTCTTTCTTGTATAGAGCTACCAATATGTCTAAATTTTAAAATGATTGTAAATTCAGCTATTAGATTTATTAAATTACCTGTTAAAGGTGGCCAATGTCTTGTGGAGGGGACAAATTGACCCCTCCAGATCCACTGGGGACCACACCCAAGCCCCACCATCTTCACACTGCCAAATGGATCCCGTGGCATCCAATTGTTTTTCAGTTAAATTATACTCCTGGGAATCTCCCAGAAGCATGATTCTGTAAAGAAACAAGGGATACACACTTCATGTCTCTGTCTAAGGTAAAATTTGTTTTTGCCACCACCATGCCAATATTCAAAGGCATAGTTGCAAATCCAGTAGTGTGGTAGTTTGGAACACTGGCACTTGAATTTAATTAAAACAGCTTTACTGGGACTAGCAATTGGATTTAGGGCCTAGATTTCAAAAGCAATAGCACACATTACTTCTATTGCTAATACAGGCACTTTCTCTGTAGTTTAAAGCATTTTTTAAAAAAAATAAAATAAAATAAACAACAGTGCTGTGAAATCAGCTATAGTTTAAGGACTAATAGACTTCTTAAAATCCTAGGAAAATAAAAAGATGCTTATGTCATGCTGAAAAGATGACAATAGAGTCAATGAAGACGAGGGCATTACATAATCAAAGTGCCACCAGTAAAAAGTTCCTCATTTTAGCAGCCAGACATTTCATCTCATTTGACGAGAACAGCCAGAGGAAGGCGACAATCTGAGGACGATCTTGGAGCCTATAAAGCAGGATACGATCCTTCAAGTAAAGTAACCCAGCACTATTTAAAGCTTTGGATTAGCATACTGAACTGGGCCTTGAAATGAGCAGGAAGCTACTGTAGAGCAAAGTACTGGTGTAATATGACCATACTGGCCAATCATCAGCAATTGTTGCATGTCCTGTTTTGAACTAAATGAAGTTTCCAGGCTGTTTTCAGGGGCAACCACAAGCAAAGCACATTGATGTAATCTATGTAAAACTTCTGTATTCAATGAACATATGCACATTTGGAAGTCATGGCATCTAATATAATGCATTTTCCAATGTTATGTTGACTAATATATACATTTTTTAATACTTGTCCCAGTATATGGACTTTTGATTGGAGAATTGCAGCCACTGTAGGAAATGAAGAATGTAGAGTAATTGTGTTTCACTTTATGCATTGGTTTGGGATGTGTCTATTAGTTTGGTTTCCCATCCAAGGGTAAACTAAATGAATCCTTCATGTTCCATCACCAGTGTCCCTAACAGAAATAGCAGCAGTGGTGGTTGTCAATTTATACAACAAATCAACTTTGGAGAATATGTGTCTCTCATTTGACATCATCCTCAAAATAGAAGCAGGCATTTTACCAACTTGAGAAAATTTAAATGCCAAAGAAACTTGTTGCAAACCTCTCCCTTAAAAATGGAGGTGGAAGTAAGGGGAAGTTTGTAGATGATTAGCTTGTGACAAATTCTGCTTTGACATCTGCCTGGTTAGGACAGCTGTCAGCAGGAAGCAAACATGCCTAATACTTTTTTTAACATCTGTTCTCTTCTGCTTCTTACAGTGTGCCTAGCAACAACAACCTTCTGGCAGATGGTTATATTCAGGTTCAGGAGGTATAAACTCTATAGTTTGTCAGCAGAATGCAGAACTTTAGATCACCTACCAAGCAAGTAATTCTGCCACTTGTTGCTGCTACTCCCAATTTGAAACCTTTCTCTGATTGGGTGCCAATTGAGACCACAACAGATGACTATCTTTATATAGTTTCTGTGCACTATCCAACATTAAAATTAGCATGAGGATCACTGGAATTTCATCCTCTGCTAAAATAAAGAATATGGTTGTGACTATTACAATTCTAGGTTTTGATAAATTAAAGTGAACCTCAATTATGTATAATTGCATCTTCTGTTCATGGACTGGTTGTTTGAAAGATGGTCACAGCAGAGAACACTCAGATCTGAATGTTATTTTACATGTTATTTTATGAAACTACTACTAGTAGTAATATCATTATTAGTATTTTCCTGCTCTTATCCCAGTCCACGACTCAAGGCAGTTTACATCACCTAAAGGAGATACAGCTTTAAAATTCATATCATACAAAAATTTAAAATATAATTAAGCTAACAATAAAATTAAAAGCAGTTAAAAGCAAGACCATTAAAAAAAGAAACAATAAGCAATATAGCATATTCTGGAAGGTCACTTTTTCCCTTGACCCATCAGTCATCAAAAGCCTACATGTATTTTTCTGTTTTGTGATTGGGTTGTTCAAATAGTGCCTCTGATTCCATCTCTAATTGGTTTATTAACCAGCCTCCATTGTGTCACATCAAAGACCAGCAGTCAAAGACCTGCTGGGACAAGAATTTCCTCACTTTCCTATGAAGGGATAATAGGGAAGATGCCAGTCTAACCTCTTTAGGAAAGGAGTTTGAAAGCCTGACAACATCCACTGAGAATACCCTTTTCTGCATTTCCACCTATGAGAATGGTGGGAAAGAGAGAAGGTCCTCCACAGAAGATCTCGAATAATGGGAGGTCTCATACAGGAGAATATGGTCCTTCAGGTAACTTGGACTTATAGGTCATAATCAGCACTTTGAATTGTGCACAAAAACAGACCAGCAGCCAGTGAAGCTGCTGCAACAAGGAAGTTGCAATTATTGCACCATGATTGTGTTTTAACTTCCATGGCAATTTCCTAGGGAATCCTGGAATCTGCAGTTTAGGAGAGGAGAATTTAAAATTATCAGCCAAAGAGTTCTAGCACCTTACCAAATTACAACTCCCAAGAATTTGAAGTGTGTCAGCCATTGCAGTTGAAGAGAAATAAAGCACTATAATTGGGAGTTGTACATCATTCCTCTTTGACAGGAGAATCAATACAGAGCGCCCCAAAGTACTGCATGGAACAGTGCATAAATGTTGATTTAATAGCTTTGCCTTAGATGCCTTTAAGACAGGATTAGACAATTTGAGGAAGGGTGAGCATCAATTGCTTTTAGCCAAAATACCCAAAGACAGTACACTCCTGAACACAAAATTGTGCAGAGAGTAGGAACTATTGCCTTCATGCCTCTTTGTGGATTTCACAGATACATCCAGACAGCTGTTCCTGGAAATAGATGAATGCTAAGCTTTTTTCAATTCACCCAGCACCACATATTTTTTGTGTGTGCAGCAAAACATAATGCTACACCCTCCCAAAGACAGAGGAAATGGTTTTTGTGGCTATAGCACAGGTAGGATAATCATCAGAATTATTAATGTTACTATTCTGTGTGTGTGTGTGGGGGGGATGTTTCTGATGGTCATCCCTATACATGCTGTTGTTATTAGTTACCTTCAGCCTGATTCTGATTTAGGATAACCGTATCAAGGGATTTTCTTGGCAAGATTTAAGCAGAGGAGGTTGGGTGTTGCCTTCCTTTGAGACTAGCGATGGCTTGCCCAAGGTCACCCAGTGGTCTTGCGTAGCTGAGCAGGGATTTGAAGTCTGGTCTCCTGAAGTATTTGTCCAACATTCAAACCATCACACCATGTTCTGTCATGTAAAGTACAGTTTGGTCTTATTCCTTTATTAATGAAACAGTATTACAGTATTATTTCAACCTCATTTCTCCTGTTTCCACCATGTGAGGTTGGAATGGAAACAATATTCAAAAACATTCAGAAAATGGACATAAACCATATTTTTTTCATTGCTGAGAAATCTTGTCACAAAGAACACTGGACTAATGAGCATTTTTGTAGTTCAGGACTTGTGTTGTGCTATATTCTCTCTCCCTTTTAAAAAGAGAATAGCATTTTTTGTACAGCATATTATTTCCTATGCAAAAATTCTGTAACCTATGGAAAAATGGCTATTTCCTGTGGATAAAATGTTATAATTGGGGATTTATTCTGCACAAAAATCATACATGGTTGTTTTGCACAGAAAACAGTATTTTCATTGCAGGAAATACAGAAAACTGTTTCCTGCATAGAAATGCTGTTTTCTCTGCAAAACAACCACATGCAAATTTTGATAAGTCTCAAACTATGAAATGTGAAAACTATATGGTTTTCAAAGACTTTCTCACAGAGAGAAGAAAATTGTAAAATTACTTGCTGATTCTTTTGAGAAGAAACTTACTGAAGAATGACATTCCTAGCGTGAGGTTCCAGCACGGCTGTGTGGGCCACAGTCACAGCCACACACACACACACACACACACAGTATGATGATAGATTGGGGAAAAATATCTTCCAGTCAGATCTTAGTGCTAGCACAAGATCCTCAATCCTGGGAGCACCTCTTTTTAAAAAAAAAAAAACTGGAAAAAACTGATGAAAGGAGTGAAAAGAAAATGGCAAAGGAGGGAAAAGAAAATTAGAATGAATCTAGAAATTATCTGACATGAGAGAAGGAAGGTTAAGAAGGGAGGGAAGGATAAGGAAAAACCTGAGAAGGAAAGGAAAAGATAATTTTCCTTTAGTAAAATTGAGAACAGAGATTGCCAGTATAATCAAGTTGCTGAAAACCCTCTGCCCTGAGTTTTGTATCATGTTGTTCTTGTGTGCCTTCAAGTCATTTCTGAGTTATGGGGACTGTATGGTGAAGCTATCATGGAGTTTTCCAGAGGCTGAGAGTATGTGATATACCCAAGATCATCTAGTGGATTTCCATGGCCGTTAAGGAATTAAACCCTAGTCTCCAAGGTTGTAGCCCAATGCTCAAATGACTACAATCACATTGGTTCTCTCAGTATAGTATACTATGGATAAGAGACAGACTGTCCAAGACATTAATTGAGGGTACATTAGCACTGATCCTGAGGTGTGATGGTACTGTGGACTAATATGTTACCTCTAAAATTGTAACTAAAGTGAGCACAGTAAAAACTTTTAAAGGAACAACTAATGCTAACATGTTCATAATTTTCACTAACTTTCCCAAGATCTGCATATTTGATATGGTTGTATCTTGTAACTCCACCTCATTGCTCTTTTTAAAATAATCGCTTATGCTGCGTTCTCCACATTAGTCTCTCTCTTCATCCTCTTGCTTTCAGCTTTTCCATT
This sequence comes from Ctenosaura bakeri, assembly GCA_948474755.1. Lineage (NCBI taxonomy): Eukaryota > Metazoa > Chordata > Lepidosauria > Squamata > Iguanidae > Ctenosaura > Ctenosaura bakeri. The sequence continues at coordinate 617,163 of CAOLHI010001023.1, forward strand.
TCCTTCTACCTGGGTGGTAGTTATTTTCTGATGCTATTTTCAGCCTCTATGGTTAATCCAGTAATACATCAACAAAAGTAATACATTTGTATTTTCTTAATTTTGGCTGAATCTACACAATTGCTTAGCATGTAGCTCCAGCTCTCCACACAAGGTGCTAGGGTGTGTTGCATAATTTCTTCTCTCCTTCCATATATAGTGCTTGTCCTCAGCTCAGAATTTGCTTTTGCTTTAGAAGTGGAATATCTTGAACACTGACACTGAAAATGGAGAACTCCCTTTAATGTCCCACCAGTGAGGTCAATACACTGTGAAAATGTGGGATGCTGGGGTGCCACAGCCTTCTCAACTGTGGCACCACAACTGTGGAATGCCTTCTCCTTGGAGGCCCAATTGGCATCAAAGTTGGCTTCACTTAGACACCAACTAGGGACATGGCAGTTTATTTGGGGACCGAGTCAATCTAGAATGGTTATTCACATGGATTAAGAAAGTTTCACCTTGTTAACATGTTTAAATTATTTAAATTGTTGTTGTTTTAAATTCATTTAATCTCTTCATATTGATTTTATCTGTATGCCACTCTGTGAACTCATGATATAAGGAAGGGTATAAACATTTTAATAATTGAATTAATAAAAATAATAAATAAAATGTAGTAAGTAATCTTTCAGGCTATAACATACAGAAATGCACATTCAGCTGAACATCCTGGACTGGAATCATTCCGTTGGCTGAAGCCTTGTAAGTAGGGTTGAACAGATATATCAATTCTGGTTTTGCTCAGTTTCTCTTCTGTCCAGTTTAAAGTTCATTATATCTCACATTTAATATTCTACACAAAAATTTATATGCATGTTCATGTGTGTTTCTCTTAATACTTTTAGGCATTTTTATGTAATATCTTTTTGCAGGCAAATTCTCCTCTGAGATTATATAATTGTGTTTGTTATATAGAATACCAGTATACTTATATCCCCATACTCTTTCTCAAAATAAATACATTGTGGACTGCTTTCTTTTAAAAAAAAAATTATCACAAAATTTGGAGAAGTGCAAATTCAAGAAATAAGTCTTTTTGTTCCTTTTTCTTGTGGTTAAGGAAGTAGATTTGAATTAAAATGGAGACTGAGCAAATGTGTCCACAATCCCTATTTGTACTCACTCACCTTCCATGGCAGTTCACATATTTGCCTGCATAAATAACACATTTGGAGAATATGAATAGGTAAAAATGCATACAGTTGAAGCACACATGTATGCACACATGCACATGTGTGTGCACGCACACACACACACACACACCAGTTGTTTTCCATGCTATGGGAAAAGTGTAAGGAAATGCATAAATAACTGCACCATCAAAAAGATATCTATATCTCTATATCTATCTATATATAATGACAATGAATTACAATTTTTTGTTCTTACAAAGGAACATTTTACAAACTGATATAAAAAAATTAATGGAATGAAAATATAGTTAGCATTTGGAGAGATGTAACAAGATGAGTTTGAGAATTGTTCTTTCCCCATGCATGCAGAAAATGACTGGTATTTTATTTTATTTTTACTGGGTAAAAGGCTTAATCTGCTGGTGAAATTTGGAAAGGAAAGAGATCAAGTGGCCCCCTCTAGAACTTTCTTTGGTTGCTTCCAGTGTAAAATTCCTAGCCCATGACTCTACAATTCACATTTCATTGAAAGAATATTCATAGAGCTTAAGGAAAATAGGGGTACATATATGAGGAAGTGCTCCCTAAAATACATTAGTGAAATCAGGCCAATGTGCAAGCAATAGGGACAATTGGATTCAAGCTTTAGCAAACCTATAAAAAAGCCTTTAGACTGTGTTGTTATTTGAGAATAAACCAACATTGGAATCCAAATTTACAAAAGTTCTTATGTTATTACTTTCCTTGGGCATAGATAAGAGACAATTAATGGACTTGCTATTCTGGATAGATTCTAGGAGGAACCTACAATTAGTAGAGAAAAGAAGAAACAGGCACAGCTCCACCATGTCTAGGCCTAGAAGTAATGAAAGGCTCTCCCTTCATCCCAACCACCCCTGTCCTGGCCATGGAGGAAGAGAAGAAGAGACAGTATCTGCTGGACTTAATTCCTTCCCACCTTCCATCCCCTTTCCTTTTGTGCCATGTCTTAATTAGATTGTAAGCCTGAGCAGCAAACTTTGTTGTTGTTGTTGTCGTCATTGTAAAGTGTCATCTACAGTGATGGCACTACATAAATAAATGATGGTGATGATTAATCAGGATCTCTTAATTCTATCATTGGTTCTCTTTTTTGAAAACAGAACAATTTAAAATCAATTATTTCACTAAACTTATTCCACTTTCCCTAAGAAAAAAAGTCTGCCTTCCATTTTCATGAGTGTTAAAGGCACAAGACCCATGCAAAAGTGGAGAACCCTGAATAAAATAAAAATTGCAAACACGATTTCTTTCTTTTCTTTTTTTAACTTGAGGATGCTTTTCTAGCAATCTCTAGGTCCTCCAGCATGATGCTCAGGTCAGCCTCCAGCAGAAGTGGGCCATAGAGTCATGCTGAAGGACCAAGCAATGCCTACAAAAATGTTCTCTCTAGGAATCTCTAAATACTCCAGTGCAACTCTATGGTCCACTTTCGGCAAAAGTGCTGGAGGACTTACAGATTCCTAGAGAACTTTTTTCTTTCATGGCAGGGGCAAATAAAGTAAGCATTTTTTTAAAATAAATTAAACTAAATTATCCATGAATAATCAAATCCACAAATGTTGAGTCCACAAAAGTGGAGGGCTGACTGTATTTTCATTGGTCTGCAGTTCCAGATGGATACTATAAAAAGATGCCATTTGAAACATACCAATACATTTGTAGTCAATGTCAGATGAAAGACATTGTTCACTATATGTTAACCTGTCCCTGCTATTAAGAACTCAAGAGAGAGATTTTTGACATTCTTGCTGACTCATGAAAGTGGGAATTTTCTTTTAGAACTGATTCAGTTTCTTTTAAGTGATACCAATGGCTATGTAACACACAAAGTGGCTCTTTTTGATCTGGCTGCAAAAAAAGATTAGAAAGAGAAAGGTCAATAAAATTGCCACAAATGGTCTCAGAGACTCGATACAATTTGTTTTTGCTGTTGGTAGGTTGGAAATTATCTTATATGATTGTCTGTAGCAATATTTATTACTGTCTATAAGCCTAGTTTGATGCATTTGTTTATTTTGGATACTTCTAATTTTTAATGTATTTTTCATGGCCTTTGGCTAGTGCAATAAACTCATTGAAGCATCAGCAGCAAATACTTTACAATGACTAAATGGCTTATTTTACCATCCAGTCTGGGCACTCTAATTCAGGACTAAGTCTCGCTATTGTTAATTGAGGATTTTGCTGACATATATAAGAACATTAGACTGCAATCCTAGGGGGATCTGAGCTAGGCCCTTTTTGCAACTTACCTTCGTCGCAGCAGTGGGGAGCGGCGCTCACGCGAGCAGCCGTTTGTGCGAGCCGCTCACGGCAGCCCTTCTGCCTCCTGCAGCGGCTTGCCGGTTGCGCAACTGACATGCTAGCACCCCGCCCCTTCCTTTCGCAGCGCAGCCTGGGAGCTGTAGGCTGCGCTGGGGGAGGAAGCGCGACCGGGCCAGCTTGTTTGGTGCACCACCTGCAGGTAAGTGCGCGAGGGCCCCGCGAGCATTGCACGACCACACAGTATTTTCAGCTTAGAGCCGAAAATAAAAAAAAATGCGCCCACAGCCCACTTTAGGCTCGTGAGCGTCACGTGAGTGGGAGTGTGTCGTACGGACCGATGCTCCCATTCACGCGACGCTCAAGGGGCCCTTGCACACACACAAAAAAAACTGCATGCGAAAAGGGCCCTAGTGCTATGCTGTTCCATTCTATGGCTAATTTGAAAGCCACTAGATATGACACTGGAAATGTATTTAAAACACACAGTGGGCTTTTGGAATCCAAGACAATGAATCCAGGTCTAGACGTACTTAGAGTAGACCTTTAAGGGAACTTTTGTTAATCATGACTAGCGCAACGGATCCATTCTGACTATGGCCATTTCCACACTAGACTGTTATAGTGCTATTATTCCACTTTTAACATCCTGTGGACTTCTGGGGTTTGTAGTTTACTGAGGCCAAAGAGCTCTCTGGCTGAGAATTCTAAATGCCCCTCCCTAAACTGCAAACCCCAGGATTCCATAGAATATTGAAAGTGGAATACTAGCACTATAACAGTGTAGTGCGGAAATAGCCTATATTTGGCTGAAATGCAACATCATGAAAGAAGTTTTCTGTTCATACAATGAGAATTTCCTTTCCCCTCCTTCCCCACAGCTTTTCACAGAGAACTCAAATAAGTTCTAAAGAGTTCCATATCCTACAGGGAAGATGGGTGTAGGAGAAATTCTCCCATTCTGTTTGTGGAAGGAAACAATTGGCTACAACCCATGGTTTACAAAATGGACTCAGTCTCAGCCATTTAGTGGAGCCCTGTCTAGAATACATTAGGTCTTGCACATTCCTTCACCTACCATTTCTTTCAGGAGCCTTAGTTATTTGTAACTTGCCTCATAACATAAAGTTGATTTTCCCCCTATATTTTTCTACTTATTCATTTCTAGTATTTCAAACTGCCTTATATTGCTCAGACACATACTTCCTGCCTCTGCTTCACTGACAGATAAGTGGGCATTTTGTACTAGATACTTAAATGAATCATTGTACTGTCATTGTGCTGGACAGAAATCTGTTTTTGAAGTAAGAGAATTAAAGCTTTAAAAAAGAAAGAAAAATATTGACTGGTATCCTGTTAGTCAGTTGTGATGTCATAAACTGAGTTTACAACCCCATAACTGTTTCCTATCCACATTTACAATTGTGGTGCCAGTGTCACAATTGCAAATGCCCCTAAAACCCCTAATCTCAACAGCTGTACTGAGGGTAGAGTTCTGCAACGTTGGTGAGTGGGACACTGAAGGATGATGTGTCCTGCCCTCTCTTGCTAGTGAGTTGCAGCACATCTAGGAGTTACAACATGACTCTACAGTAGTTACTACTTCCGGTTGGTGCACCTTCACTCACTGTCAGAGGGGGCTGAACACATCATCCTTCAGTGCTCCAGCTGGCTGGATTTTAAAATGGTTGTTGGGGACAGGGGGGTCAGATGCTGAGACAGAGCCAGTGGCAGAGCTTGGAGTGTGCGGAGGGCTAGTGGGCAGGGACAAGGCCATGGTGCACTGGGGTGGGGCTATAGGGTGGGGGCAGGGCAACAGCGGATAGGGCAGGGATACAGTGCATAGGGTGGGGCTATGATGTGCAGGGGTGAGGCTGTGGCAGGTGGGGGAGGGCAAGCAAAGAGCCATTGCATCCCCCAAAAATTGCCACCGGGGGCACACTGCTCCCCATTCCCCCCCCATCCCTACATCACTGGGCAGAGCATAGCTGTGACATCAGTGGCTGCTGCTGGATCCCAGCCACAGTATCAACAAATGTTTTGGACAGCAAAGATCTAATATAAGAAGTTTTCTTCCCATGTTTGTATCTTCCCTCATTCTTTTTCTCTCTCTTCTGTTGGTCTGTTTTTGTTTTTAATAAGTTGCTTGTATGACTCTACAAAAGAAACTCTGAAAGGGCAAAGAGTAACAGCCAACTAAATGAAATGGCCAACTCTTCTGCCAGTGAATGTTTACAACCTGATTTTGTTCTGCTCCTCAGATAGGAGCTGTAGTTTTCAAAAGCTGTACTTTTCAATTTAATTTTAGCATGAATTAACTTATCTTCACGGAAGTGGATTTAAAGCTAATAACCCTAAAAGAATCAAGGTTTGAAAGTAATGGTATATCAGTGCCAAAGCACATTAATGGTCTTTATCACTTTAAGCTGGTGAACTATAGCCAAGATAATTGGCCTAATTGGAATAAATTGTTTATTCAGTCAGGTATCTTCTGCTTTTACCTGATGATATCGCAGCTTCATCTTAGTCAAATAAAAATGAAACTGTGTTTTTCACAAATATTTCCTGATTCAGAGGTCCTCTCCTTCCTTCCTTCCTTCCTTCCTTCCTTGCGTGCTTGCTTGCTTGCTTGCTTGCTTTTCTGTTAAGTTGTATGCCTCACTGCAATGAGGCCCACAGAGGCCATTGCCCAGAGTAGCATGAGAGTTTTGCAGGGAGAACTTCATTAAAGCTCCCAGCTCACCTTTCCCATGACTCACAGTTTTGCTGAGATCGCCTGAGTGGCTGTTCTGTGAATGGGAGAGAATCTAGGGAGGTATTGAAGAAGCATCTATCTATACCCCATAGTCACAATCTGATGACATCTTTCACATATGGGACATAGCCCGACATTATTCCAATCCCTCACACTCTCCATCAGCCATGGCCATTTGTGGGAGGGGAGCTATCATAGCAAAACCATGAGTCCCATGAGGGAGTCAGTCATTGCATAGGGTGGAAGAGAATACCAGCCTCCACAATGCCCGCCTCCACCCCTCAAAAAACATGCATAAGTGTAAGGTGGGTGCTAGCTAGACTAAGTTGGGAGTCTACAAAAAACTATTCAGATATCCATTAAACCAGGGAAGAATGGGCTGAATAAGTATGACGACATCAAGAAGACATAAATATCTAGTGGATTAAAAAAATGGATAAGGACCAGAAAATAAGGGCTGTTTCTGGATACAGTTTAAGGATATTCAATGTAATGGAATCTTCTCTTAAATGTCCAGATTTTAATTCTCAACATGGATTTCAAGCCACTATTTGGACATGCCTGCAGGCAGGCAGGCAATACATTGTCAAAAAGAGACAGCAGATTTGGGAGTGATAATTTGTATTGTATAGATACAGATTAAAACTTTGAAGCTCCTAGTTTCCTTTCTTACAGTTCTTTATCTTGAAAGCAGACTTGGATTAATTGTCACCATCCTCATCACCATAGCAGGTATCTCTGAGTGAGAATTACATCCCCCTCTCTAATGTAAAATCGAGGATTCCATTGTATGCTACCATGACAGTTAAAGTGGAATCATAGTGCAATAATTGTAAAAATGTGATTTGTCTGATTATCATTCTAATATTTAACCATTGGCCCATGCATAGTGCATCTGCCAGAGAAATTTTCCACTGAAATACATATTTTGATAATAAATGTGAGTAGGCAATGCCAGAGCTTAGAAAAGGATCTAAAAACAACAACAACAACAACAACAACAACAATTCCCAGTGTCCCCTAGCCAGTATGATCTAAAAAATAATTTCTCCAAGCTCTGTGAATTCAAATACCAACATGAGGTTCTGAAGGCTATTGAAAATGCCTTGCGTGCTTGCACCTGTGAAAAAAAACTTTAATGCCCTTTGCTCCTTTCCTTTGCCCTGGTTTCTTATTTCATCCGCCATCACTGCATTGTTTGCATTTTCACTTGAGTTTTTCCCTCAGCATTCTTTGTTCAGAGCACATACATTTACAGTCTCTCTCTCTCTCTCTCTCTTTTTTGCTTTGCAGGCATCACTTTCTCTTCAGCACTCAGTCCACCAATATGGCTTAAAATCTCCACAGAATTCATCCTCTGTTACTCTTGTGAAGGAAGCCCTCTCAGTCCTGCCCCTCCAGAGTCTAAGCATCAAAAACTGTCGACTTCTCTGTGTCAGAAGCTGTAGCCAGGCAAGTTTTACTTGTCCCCTCATCCATAGACTGTTTTCAGACTCTTGGATGAATTGGGCTGCCAACTGGGGAAATACAAGCTGACCCACATCACAGCAGGCAGGCAGAGGGAAAGCCTCTGTAAGAACTCCCCATAGGAATGGTGACTCTGCTTGTCTCTTTTTCCCATAAACTTATGTTGATGATTTTATTCAATTCACTATAAATTGGCCACAGGGAGGGAGAAGAAGTTTGATCAGTGGTTGGCAGAAGGGACGCTGTCATGCTACACATTTTAGTCAGACACAGAAAGGTGTCTTTAAAAAAATATTAAGAGATTTTAGCAATTTATGGCCCATTTCTTATTGCCTGCATTTTTGTTTGTTTGCTTGTTTATAAATGGGTATTGCCTAAGGATGTGGCAGCTAGCTTAGGCAGCAGATCTGGGCTGTTATGAAAGGTCCAATAATTGCGAGTTATTGGATTTCTTCACATTGTGCTGTAACTGGCATGGACAGAGAGAGGCACATGTGTGATTTTCTTCCCAGTGTTGGCTGGAGTTTTTCATGTTGGTGAGGTGGTAATAATCCATTCTAGGTTCTTCTCCAAACTTTAAAGAACTTAACCTATTGTAGGTATAGGGCCTAACTCTGGAATAGCTTCTTTAATGTGTTGACCAAAATTCAAGGTGGATTCACTGCCACACTGCCACAGCAACCACTGCCCAAGGATGGTTTCTGCCCTTGTGCCAAAATATGTGGTTGGATTTATGTGGTGGGTGGGGAGGATGGGGTACATTTTAATGTTTTAATGTATTTATATATTTTTGTAATGCCGCCTCGATCCACTGGGAGAGGCGGGATAAAAAATAAATATTGTTGTTGTTATTGTTGTTGTTGTTGTTGTTGTTATTTAAAAGCTGCACATTTTGATTTTTCTGAATGGGGGCAACCACTCTGCTTCAGGCAACAAAATCCCTACAGCCACCCTGCTTATGCAACTTATTTATTTTCCCATAGTATGGCCAATATAATGTTCTTAAGTCCAGAAGTATATAAAAGGAGTAGCGACTGGGATAAAACACATAAATTTAATCTCAGGAGTGACTAAGCATCTAGCAAGTCTCAAAGCTTTCACTCATCTAGCAGATTTTCACTGAACTTAAAGCATGTCATCAAATTACTGTTTCCTTCCTACAGTGTGTCTAATGTCTCTAAATTGTGAATTCTTATCTCTAAAGCCAGTACTTTCACTTTTAATAGACATGTGCTGCCTTGGGTTGGGAAGTCAATCATACTTCTACACAAATCAGAAAAAAAGAGACTATTTATCTAGCTTTCCCCCACCTGAGACCGAACTTTCTTCAGTTTATACCCTGTGTAAAGTTGACAGCATCTAGTGCAAAGCAGGCAGATGTAGTTTCAAAAACAGGCATAAGTATTTCATAACATTTATAGAGGTTGGAAAGTTACTTTTAAAGTAATTAGTTCTCTCCCTCCTCATAGTTTCCATTATAGATAACTTCAGCTGCTAGTTCCAACTAGAGCGGACCTACTAAATCATAATTTACATTATGCATGAGCTACCAAGTTCCAATTGATTCAGTGGGTCTCCTTTAGTTGGGATTAGTTATTGGATTAAGGCCACAGTTAGAGGGAAACAGTATCTTCCTTATCTTAAGGAGAACAGTTAGTTTAGTTAGTTTTTTAAAATTTCTCAGTGCTACAAGGCATGCCTAAAAGGCACTCACCTCCCATCTGTTTCACTATCACCTCAGTATCCACAATAGAGTGAGTCTACACATCAATGTAACTATAAAAGTAACTGAGTGGTTAGCCTGCAACAGAGGCATATCAAGGGTGTTGCAAGTAGGACACATGCCCTGGGCGCCAGTGCCAGGGGGGTGCAAAAAAAAAAAAAGCAGTGCCAGAAGCAGCAGAGGAAGAGGAGGAGGAAGTGGCCCTGGAGGTGGGGTGCAACTTCCATATTTGCCCTAGGTGCTGTTTATGCTAGATACATCGTTGTCCTGCAAACAGGCTGAATATATCATTGTATTACTGCTGTAGTATAATCTTTATATGTTTTTATTATTTCAAAAAAGAGTTTATTACAAGTAACTTGTAGCTTCCAAGCTCTGGGCACGAAAAGGGTGTGCTGCCCATCCCCTCTGGCAGTAAAATCCTTCAGGACAGCTCTGTAAAAAATGTTGCCCTGTTGCTTAAGCAAAACAAGAGAGCTCCTCTCTTCTTGACTTGGCATGAATTTTTACTAAGTCAGGATCATGGACCCTGGAATGGAGTGATAGGGATATAAAGGGATTGGGTTATCTTTAAGGGCCTTTTCATACTACCCAGTTATATTATTATGATTCCACTTTGACTGCCATGGTTTCATCCTATGGCACCTTGACGGTGGTTGTCTGGTGAGACACTGGAGCTTTCTGACTGAGAATACTAATTATTCGTCTTTAAACCACAAATCCCAGGATTCCATGGGAGGTTGCAATAGAAGTTAAAGTGGAATCACAGCACTATAATTGTGTAGTGTGAAAGAGCCCTATGATTATGCTAAGGATGCTGTGCCCTTCTTAAGTGATCATGTAAAATTGAAGTATCAAAACTGGGATTTATTGGGAGTTATTAGCTAGAAGGTTACTAAATGATAAAGCACCAAGATTAAGATAGCTATTGCAGTTGAGCCCTCCCAGGAAAATTAAGTCTCAGGAGTAATTAAGACTGCAATCTACCCTGTGGATACTTATGGGGGAGGAAATAGGTGAAGGGAGGTATCTATGTAGGCACTGTACTTGTAAGAGTATGCGTAGTCAATGCTGATTGTAAGATAATGGATGGGAGAAATAATTTGTCTGCTCCCTAGCAGTGCCCTCAGGCATCGTGATAGCTGTTGTCATGGCCTGTCTGCAGGTTCTGACCACAGCGGGAAGTAGATTACACTACCTTCAGGGGCCCTAGGAAATTTCCATTCCCTTGAAGAGTTGTTTCACAGAACCTTGGATGAACATCCCTCCTGGAGTTGAGGGGTGGGGGCTGAAATGGCCATTTTTGTTGTGTTTGCTGAAAGAAACCACTGAAGGGAGAAAAGCCTACTAGACAATGCAACTCACAATCATGTTATTTTTTGTTTAGTTTTTGTTTCTACTCTTCATATGATTTGGGGCTAGTTTCTTTTAATCCTCTGTGGCTTCAGAATATTGATGGCTCAGATTTCAGTCACAGTTTTACGAATGATCTAGGTAGAAGTGATCATGCATGTTGGGGAATTCTAGGACTTGCAGTCAACAAAGTAACATTTGCAAGCTCTGTGAAGATGCTATGGAGTTAGACCTTTGTCTTTTGTCTTTTTGTGTTGTCTATTTGTCTTAACCTTTTGTCTGGGAAAATATATTGGAAGCACCATCAGATATTACAAAGGGTAAAGTGCAACCTGATCTGAGTCTGAAATGCCTTATTAGAAGCTCATAATGGTTCTTTGTTATCTTTCTCTGATTGGTACAGATATTTAATACTTATATTCAAATGAGCTACATTGAAAGAGAGCCTAGTTTTTATTTCTTTGATTCATTAAAATGATAAGATATCAATGCTGAACAATTGTCTTGTAATTACTGCAGTTTTGAAGCACAGCTTTGGGTTGCTACTCATAAAAGGATACTGGTAAATTGGAGCTGATGAGCTATTGTCTGAGAAAGTATACTTCCTCATCATTTTGTGTGTTTGTAGATTTGCTGAATGCTAGTGTGGAGCAGACAAAGATATTAGACTTGTGACAGATGTGAATTATAGCTCAGTTTATTGGATAGATTCAGCTATTGTTTTATGAAGATGTTTGTTTGGGTATTATTTTGTTCCAGACGTAATTTGACTATAGCAGAATTGTTGTTTTAAATCAAGTTTTCAACTATTTTTCCTCTTTCACTTTGTTTTCTTGTCTTTTCTTGGTTCTGTTTTACATATATTGTTTGCACTTTCTTTTGTTATGACATGAATCCATTAAATATCCCTTTATTTCTAAGGGGTACACAAGACCCTTCAATAACTGGGACCAGGCAGAATGAGTATTGTGATTATGACAGAACCAAACTTCAGTTAAAGATATTTGCCAGCTCTCAAGGTGTTGTGATTTTGGGTGCTTGACCACCATGAAAATCAAGAATGTGAATGTGTCCTTATTTTTTCAGCCTCCAAATATTGCAAGAACTGTTTATAAGTATGGGGAAGTCACTACTTTGTTAATTAATCCCTCCCTTTTGTGACATAGTTAAAGAAAAGATAACAGGGAGAAACAGCAAAATCATTCTCCCTCCATCAAAAGGTTCAACAGAAGTTACCATAAAGAGGCCTATGTGAAGCCTAACTGCAGCCTGTAAAATGACTTTTTTAAAAAATTAGTGTTACAGTTTTAGATCTCCAAAAGTAGTCATCATCAGAAAAATAAAGTTTTTCCTCTCCTTTCTCAAAAGCAACTAAAATAAGTACTTTTAAAAAAGGAATGCTAAAAGCAGCCTGCTGTATAAAACACACTCTCCTCCCAGTCACTTTACTGTTGCTTCAAGAGAGGCAACAACAGTGTGAGACACAGCATGAACCAGCACTTGAAGTGTGGATTATTCTTCCTCCTCTATTTAAGGAGACCATACCCCTGTAGCTACAAAATGAATTAAAAACTCACATTTTTTGGCAAATAAAAGTAAAATTTACTAAAACTAACTAGTTACTAAAAGAGCTAGAGATAGACTTCCGGGTAATTTTGTAGTAACACCACAAAAAAGTGGTTACACCATCAAAAGAGTGAAATTATCCCTTACATTTCAGTTGTGAGGTAATGTAATGTAGTGTAATTATGCTTTTGCTATGGGAAAAATGAATTAATTATAAGTAACTACATGTTTGTAACTAATTATTTCCAAGCTCTGGCAAAAACTATGTAGTGGACCAGGGATGTGTCTCCCACAACATCTCTTGGCAAGCAAACTCCTCAAGATACCTTCTTGAGTTGAGCAGGAAGATCTGGAAAGAGTTTCTTGTACAACCTACATTCAACTGAAAGTCATTAGAAATCTCCACAAGATCAGTAACTCATCATATAAGTCATATCAGTCCAGTAACCATCATGGAAGAGATGCATGCCTGTGTATGTGAGAGAGAAATCATGTGTTAAGTATTTCCAGCAAGAGTTTTCTGAAACCAGGAATACAAGCTAAAGAATACATAGGTTGCTTTCTGGTAACCTGTGCTGCATTGTAGAAATCCTCTTGCTTCTCAGATGCTCTGCTTAAACATTTATAAGTAAAACAACATTGCAATCACTTTACAGAAGACACTACTGTGTCTGAAAAGCTGTACAGTTCAATTGCACTTTTAAGGTAATGAACCATAAAGCACTTTGTTAGAGAAATCAAAAGGTGGTTCTGTGAAGCTGCCTATTGACACTCAGCACCTGGATAGCAGACTAAGACTCATAGGCATCCCGCTCTTGGGCCATTTCCACATGAGCTTTTTATAGCGCAATGATTCCACTTTCAACATCCTCTGGATTCCTGAGGTTTGCAGTTTCTGGAGGGGCCACCGAAACTGCAAACCCCAAGATTCCAGAGGATGTTGAAAGTGGAATCGTCGCGCTATAACAGGCTTATGCGGAAATGACCTTGGTCCTCTTCAGTAGTAGCAATGCAGATTATATTTCATTTCAAATTACAGCAATTATTTTTAAGTAGGGTTCCCAGATCTCAGACTCAACTCCCTGCTCACCCCTGTCTGGTGCAAAAAAGAATACCAGGGTGAGAATGTTGTCTTGAAAAGTCTATACATGCAAGCTCATGTATGAGACTCTGAGCTTTTTTGTTTGTTTGTTTGAATGATATATGCCACAACTGTGGTTGATGCTTAATGTATTATACTTAATGGCATCACCAAGGTCTGCCCCCTTTATAACCAAAGGTCATCTCTAAGTCTCAGGGTTTGGTGCTGAGAACTCAACCTTCATGGGTAACCCTATTTTAAAATTTCTTCTCTATACATGCACTGGCACCTGCAAATCCTAAAATCAACCCTAAAATCAACCTCTGGAACTTAGGGAACTGGAAACATACAATAACATGGTCAACTTCTATCTTTATATTTTGTTCCACTCTGGCTCACCCAGACCCATGACCTTATTTTCCTCTTTATTCATGGTGAATGGGAATCACCTTTGGAAAGAAAATGACCAAGAAGCTTGTCTTCAGTTGAAGCATAGATAAAGAATTATTCAATGCTTTAGTAAGGAATCCTGATATCAGAGGGTCTTTCTGGAAGGTCAAGCTATTTCTCCAGAACTCTCCGTTCTTAGAGCTGGAACCTCTTGTTTGTTTGCTTGTGTCTCCCCTACTCCTTTTCACTCAGTGACATACTTTTTCAGGAGATAAAAATACAATCACATTCAGTACAGTATAAGCAAGGACAAAAAGTTTATGAGCTGGATCTTCATGTACCCACAAGCATCACAGTCATGCTGTTGCTCTTCGCAGTGTTTTGAAATGGGCTATAGTTAAATTAGCCCATTTAATTAAAAAATGTCCATACAAATTAGAACAAAATGCCAATGGCATTATATTAATCCATTGAAATTAGTAAGAGCTTTGCCAGTCGCTTCCTATAGCTTACCCTCCATGGGCCTTTTATGCCAGATAGCCTTATCGTATATTGCTGTTTTAGTGGCTGTAAGGCACACGGAGGCTTGAGTTGAGGTGGCAAAAGGAACTTTCCCTCTCTAATAAGGGATATGGAACACTCCAACTCATTGACCTTAACAAAAGTTAGAAGCTTTTCTCTTACTAATGAAAGGAATGGGATAGTCACTCAAGCGAGCAGCTAATAATATGAGTTATTTAGCTGTGACGTATATAAGTCTTTTAATCCAAGTCTCAAGTCAAGTCTTTGCAAGATACTTTCAAGTCAAGGCTCCAGTCAAATCCCAAGTGTGGGAACCAACAGAAAAAAAGAGGTGGTGGTAGGATTTGTGGCGGTGGGGGGTGTCAATGGACTTACAAGGATCTGCAGCTTCAGAACTGGGAACTAGGGAATAGGACCTTCTTACTCCCCATTTCTGAAGCTGGAGGCTTTTTTGGAAGTGGGGAATAGGATCCTTCTTAATCTCCATGACCAAAGCTTCAAAAGCTTTAAAAGGAAGGATCCTTCCTTCTCAAGCCTGTTGCCCAACATACCTGCTGTTCCTCTCTGAGAGGCTGTTACCCCAAAATGTAGGTGCCACAAGGGCCACCCTGTGATGCCAGTGCCTCCTTGCAAAAGTGGGGAATGAATTAGCTCAAAAAGGAGGCTTGTGATAGGAGGGCAACTTAACGAGCTCTTTCCTACCAGCGTTTATAGGCACACGCAGGAAAAGAACCAGCCAAAGATTCAAAAGTAAGCAAAAAACATGTTTTACTAAGGGGAATTCACTCATGTATGCACACAAGATACACACAATCACACAAGAGTTAACTGAAAGAGAAAGGGGGAAAAATTATAGAGAGGCTGAGGTGTTTGGGGGATTTATAATTACCAGTCCAGAAGAGTAGTGAAGAGCAGAAATGTATTTTGGCTTAGGTAGGACCTAAGGGCAGTTTTCATTCAGGAGCCAGACGGACAGAGTGACAGGTAGACCTTCGAGAGACTGCACTGGGCATCCTGAAATCAGGGGTATTTGTACCCTGAAAACAGTCTGTGGCAGTGAAGTTTCCAGATGCAAGACAAAGGGAACCTGTTATGGACAATGGGCCTTTTGCCTGTTGATGGGCTTAGTGCTTTGATTGACAAAGACATAATGGGTGCTGTAATAGCTGTCTATTGTGCGTGCTGTGAGGAAAGAATCCAGGTGTACAAGGGATGGATATCTGTCAGTCAATGTCCTGGTAGGCTCCTCACGGTGGGATTCCCTGGAAAATTCCAGCTTCTATTTAAGCCTATTATCCACAGGAATGGTATGTATTTGCCTGACAAACGACTCAGTCTTACCTGGAGGAAGTTTTGAGTTGACCTATCCTTCTTAGATTTACAGCCAAATTCTTTCGCTCGCTCAGTTTGACCTCTCCATCACCTCTTAGGCTTGAATTTGATATCAGAGCCAATAAAATGTGTTGCCAATTACATATGATGCCAATTAGGTATGGTGCCTATCCAAACCATACTAATATCAGGGACCCCCCCAAAGTGGGGCCTTACAAAGCACACCCTGCACTCTGGGGGTGAGTCTTGCCTTCTGCTATTAGGAAAAGTTTTAGAAGGCTCCTCCAATATGCATCACGGACAGGCTGCCAAGCAGACCTCAACCCCGCCTCAAGCCCATTGCCTAACACATTTGCTGTTCCCCTCCAAGAAATGTGCCCATGCTTTGGGTTTGAGACAGATTGTCATGTCATCAGTAGGCAAAAAGAGATGGAAGCATTGTTCAAAGTCAAATTTTCTGGATGAATGTGTTATGTTACTGAACCAAGGGCAGCAAGTCAGTCACTAAAAATATGCAAGTCAGAAGTTGAGTCAAGTCAGTGTGTCATTTATAGTCGAATCAAGTCCAAGTCAAGTCACTGAAGTGAGTTGGATCAGACTTGAATCCGAGTCAATCAACTTGAGTCTACCTCACTGTTATTTAGACAAGGGGTAGGAAGGTGTTTTGGACTTTGTCTCTCAGAAGCCTTAGCCAATGTGGCCAACAGTAAGGAATTAGGGATTGTGATCTGAAACATCTGGTGAGCCAAAGGTTTGCCACTTCCATTTTTAAACTATAGTACTGATAGTGATCTTCAAAGCAGTAGTCTGAAACATATCTACAAGGACATAAGTGTGATCAAATTCCTCAGGATTTATGTCCATGTAAGTATGATTTGAACTGGTAACAATATTTATTGTTAATAATGCAAGTGCATTTTGAAGGTGTGTGGGTTGTAATAGATTCCTCAGAAATACAGGTGCCAATTAGAACAATTCTTTTATCTTAATATTAAACCCATTAGCATGGAAGCACATCCAACTGAGTTCAAGAGATATTTCTTTCAGGAAAGCAAGTTTAGGACCAAAGATTTGATAAATGGGACTTACCTCAATCATGGGTAGTATAAATCCCATTGATTTTAGTGGGTCTAATCCAAGAATGGCTAAGTTTGATTTGTCTCTTTTCAGTTTATTTTAGGACATCCTAACTCTGGGCTACTTCTGTTCCCTGGGATCCTCCAGTGGCCACATGGACTACTGAAAAATAAATAAATAAAAGAAATAAGTCCCAAGGAGCTTGTCCATTTCTGTTTCTCAAAAATAGATATTGTTGATGTACAGGGAGGCCTTGCAACCTATTTAAATGGCAAATGGTTGCGCCTGAGGTCTATCAGGAGACTGGCCCTTTTTTTGGCCAGAAAAACTTCACTATGGGGATCCTGGAAGTGTCAAAGGCCACACAAACATCAGCCCTTCTCTGGCTCTATAAACACATTGGCCAATGAATCAACAGGGCTTACATAAGAATTGACTGGCCATTCAGCAGATGATCCAATGGGTCTGCTCCAGCTGGGAGTAGTAATTAGAAGTAAACCTGTGGACCCAACTGGTGATGAAATAATAAATTATGAGGTGCAGGTGTTTCTCATGATGGTTCCCATAAACTCTGTTCCAAAACAGAATCCAAAAGGGCTGTTCAGCAGTTTTCATTTTTACCCAGAGCAGATCTTCAGTGGCCTACTTGAGATGAAGGTGCTGTTGTAGTTTGAATTACAAGAGGAATTACTCACAATTGTCGCTAGGGATATCTACTCTGCACCACTATACCCACATAGTGCTGAGGATCACAGCGAAACTCAAAGAAGACAAGGGAACTTGAGAATGGTGACAAGTGACACTGTCATTTTTGTTAATCAAAAATTCCTGTTGCTTTCACCCTGTGAGCCCCAACTCCACTACATCACTGGGCACAGCCTAGCTAAGGTTCAGAAATTTGAAATTTCAATGAAATCAATGGCAAAAACTTGATTCTCTTGTGCGCTCATATTATTGCTCTCTAGGAGACATCCAGAGGCTTACATTTGGTTCAGTTATGTTGTGTGAAATTTCCCACCCTCAAAAATAAGTATTGTAATTTCAATGAATGCAAGAATGCAAGATTCAATAATTCCTTGCACAGAGGGGTTCCTTGGATTAAGAGGAGTTTGTTTTATTTTTAATTGGGGACCTTGACACAGCCAATCAGGCTCAAGATTTCACCACCTTCCGAGCAGCTTTTCTTCTTGTTGCCATTGTTAGAAAGAAGGAAATGGAATGTTAAGTTTTATTGTAACTGTATGTCACTGTCCAATCCCTCCACCCTCTTTTCAGCATTGTTCATCCATTAACACATAGATAATGAGCTCATTGCATTGCTACAGAATACACTTATCGCTAGGATTCATTATTCTGTCACCAGCAACGCTATTTTTAGTCCAGACTCCAGCTGGCAGGAGGGAAGAAAGTGAATAAAAAGGAAATTGCCTCAGGTGCCATTAGTGCTACCTAGCTGCATGCAGTGCCTAATGTTCGACATGAAGTGCACTGGAGTTCATGACTCCAAAATTAATTTCTTTAGATCGAGAAACAATATTCCAGTTTGACTCATTCTTGAAATAAATAAGTGCCACCTGGCTTCTGGGAAACAATTTCCCACTAATGCACAAGGCGGAGGCAGGTGGAAGCTGGTGATGGGAAGCAGGTTGAAGGGTGCTGAGCCAATCTATTCTTATCATAGGGTAGTATGTGTAATGTGCAGTGAATTGAGCTGAAGCCGACATCTGCATCACTGGGTTGGAAGGTGCTCCTGTCAATAAATAAGTGTCACGAATGCCAACTTTCCCCTCCTCCCTGTTATTCAAGGTCTGCTTGTCATTTGTCTTTCACTGCTAACTACCACATTACCATTGGAAAGAGGACAGAGTGAATTTTCTGTTGCTGTTAGCAGCAAAGAACAAAGCGGCTAATCAGTTTCATTCCACTCACTTATTTGAATCTTACAAACTTCAAACTCTTTCTGTCCCAAATATGAAGAAACGTATTGGGTTCGGGTACTTTGTCAAATATACATTGGAATGAAATCTTCCCTCATCTCCATGTGCAGTGTCCACCCCCTGGCAGCATGGATTGGATCATGTAGGGATTGCTTGTTATATAGATCCGAATAACAAGCCTCTCAGACAAAAAGAGGTGGCTACTCTAAATCAGTACTAACATGACTCCCATATACATTGAGCCAAACTTAGAGTTTTAGGAATAAGGTACTCAAAGCCTTGGATCTGAGTGGACAAATCTGGCAATTTCAATGTGTCTCAGATTGTGCACATCACAAGTTCTTTCCATCAAATTTAAAATAATTTGCAAGTGTTGCACCACTTCCACATGACAACGCTAGCCCACGTCATCCCATTGTGATCCTGGCAGCACTTTTGTACAGATAGGAGTGTGTCCCCAGTGCTCCCCTCCACACCCGGCTGGCTGCCTGCAGATTGGGAGTGCGAGCAACACATTCCTTCCTTCCTTCCTTCCGCAGTGCCACTGGCATCTTTCCCATGCTGTAGTGGGGAAGGAAGTGTGTGATCATATTTCTGCCCCTTTCACATGGCCAGCAGCAATGAGAGTATTGCACAATCGTGGGCCCTTAACAGATTTCTTCCATTAATGGTATAACCTGAGGTCACAATGGATGGGGATGCATTGGCTGTGGGACTGTGATGACATTGTGTGAAAGCACAACTTGTGGACCACTGCCAACACATCCCCATCATGGGATGGCAACACCATATGGAGATGACCTTGGTAAATTCTTATCAAAAACAAACTAAAATAAAATTCTCAATTAACCTTAAAGATGCCACCTCTGCCCCAGTTGCACACACACTAAAACTGATCAAACTGGCAGTTCAGTTTTTATAGGATACTTGCAACAGATCAGCATCTTCTGCTACAGTGGAGGTCAGCAGGCAAGTTTGGGAGACACCAGTTTCTGGTATCTGGGCATCTACCACCTGAGGCAACTATCTCATCTTGTCTCATATCTGGCTTTTCTCTATTCTGTGAGCCACTGAATCCTATTTTAACTAACTAACTAATACATCATTCTAAATCTCATTCTGGAATTAGGAGCATCCATTGTTTTCTGATGTGTTCAGTTCCTTTGTATCACTTCCCCTGCTGTGATGCTGATGCACATTGGTCAGACGTTGCCAAAATCAGCAGCAGCATCACCTTGATATGAACATAGATGAAATTGCAGCAAAATTACTTTCGGGAAAGAATTTTTTTTTAATCAGGACAAATGTGTGTGAGTATTGGTGCAGCACCATGCATAAAGAATCTTGAAGCTATTCTGCACATGATCCCACCACGATTATTTTGAATCCCTTTTCATCTATACATAACATGGGGGTGAAGATAAATATGCAGGCGTAAACACTCTGTGCAGTAGTCAGAACTTTTAGAAACTGAGAATGAGAAGAAAATTTTCCTAATGCATCAGTTCTGCTTCAGAAACAAAGTCAATTGATTCAAAACAGGCAGGGGAGTGTTTAAAAGCATACTTAATTTCATGAGGACATTTGTTATACTCTAAAATTGGTTGATTCTTTAAGATTATGCTTCAAAAATGTCTTGTGATAACATGGCACATTAGAGAGAACAAATAAAAGAAAAAGTTTGGATTTTCAGCTTCCTTAACCTGTCATGACAAAGTACTCGTCCCAGGAATAAAACCGAGAAAATACAACTATGGCTTTTCATTGAGCTGTCCTATAAACCATCCAGGTTTGACACTGCACTTCAGTAGACTAGGGCCACCTCCCAAAGCTACCAACCTCAGAGTATGCCAAACTGAACTCAGTGGGACTAAATAAATAAACACTGTAAATAACCTGGGGCCACCATCACTTCAAATATCCAGCAGTTACAAAAATATAAAAGGATTAAGGTTTCAAATCTTTGTCTGTCTATTTGTCTATCTGTTATAGCCAGTTTACACATTCAGGTTTAACATCTGAGCACTACTGCAATTAGTGATGGCTTGCATGAGTGTCCAGCTCAGCCCTCACACAAACGCTCCTGTAGGATCCATGCATTTGGCTGTGCGTCATCAAAGTATACGAGTACAAGATGTTTCTTTGACATAAAGGAGGAACGGTCCTTTTTGGGCTTTCTGATTGAAGCTAGACTGCAACTCTCATCAGCTCCAGCCAGCATAGCCAATGATGAATGACATCAAGAGCAGCAATTCACCAACATCTGGAGAGCCACAGGTTGTACACCCCAAGGTACTCAACCATCCCAGAGATACATCAGCATACAGTAAGTAATACCTGACGTAGCACATCACTGCTTCCTATTATGTGGAGCAGAAAGGTGCATTTTCCATGTTCAGCTGAGATGAAAATTCATCACTGTTAACTTCTTATAGTAAATGGCATGCATCAACAGAGAGACTACTGTTAACTATAAGAACCACCTTGATTTAGGCAACAATCAGTGAGAATGCCACATTCTTCAGTAGTGCTCTCCTTATGATAGTTAACATAAGAGGCCACAGAATTCATTTACACATTTATTTGTATGATTAGTTTATTTACTCATTTATTTCAGTGAATGCATTTCTATTAGGATGAATAGATGAAGTGGAATCCTTTATCGTCAGGTGAAATGGTTTGTCTTCTGGTGGGCATAAAGTCTGTAGTAAGCCTTCAGTTTGGGATTTTCTTTAAAACCTTGTTTAATTAGTTTGATCAAAAACTAGAATTACCTTCTCCCAGTTGAAGAAAATGGATCTTTTCTTTGTGAAGAGATTTTCCTCCAAAGCATCTTATATAGATTCAGGCAGATGATTTCCTATCTTTATATAATTCAGACTTGGCAAATGAGAGCTGGTATTATGTGAGAAATTAAAAATGTTTAATTATTAAGGAGAAAAGTGTAGCTACAAAGTATTTCTGAAACAAATACAATAGCAATGCCATCCTTTTGTGAATGGCATTATCAAAAAATTGTAAGTTGATTTGAATTAAATAGCACTCTATTCTTTTCCTCAGACCTCATTACTCCAAACTGGTCTAAAAAATGACTATAATAACTACCATTATGTCCTTAATTAAGCAGTGCAGGACAAAGAACGAAGAGGCTGTGCAAACAAGAAACCTCTTTGTGTACATTGATGTGAGAGATGAAATTGTTTGGAATGGCATCCTGGGTAAGGAACAAACAAAGCTTCATCAATAATTCCAACAGATAATTTTAATGAGCTGAATTGATGCTGCATGATCTGGTAGGGATTTGGAAATGAACTGGCCAGCAGTAACAAATGATGACATTACTGAAACAAACTAGAGAAGATAAGAAAGGCTAAGGACATGAAATGAATGGGAGCATAAATATAATTCTACTCTCATTATTCGTGGGATCTCAGATATTGGCTTTAAATAATAGAAATTAAAATACAGTTGAATTAATCCTTTTTATTTCAATCAGGCTACTGCCAGCCTCATTAGCCAGCACTGAGATATATGTGAATTTGTTCAAATAGAAAAATAACATATAAATGTAGACAACAGTAAAGCAAACCAGCGATTTGCCCTTTTAGAAAAGCAAGCTGGAATTTGTAGTCAAGTACTAGACCAGACCAGTGAATTTTTAGCCCTATAGATCTTTTGGTCTACAACATCCATTGCTCCCATGAAGCATGGCCAGTAATAAGGGTTTGTGGGAGTTGTAGCCCAAACCATCTAGAGGGCTGAATCTCCCTGCCCCCCATTTGACTGACTAATTGATCAAAATAATTGTAACAAAAAACACTGAGACCTTTTCCTCACTACACTGTTATAGTGCTATTATTCCACTTCCAACATCCCATGGAATCTTGGGGTTCATAGTTTAGGGAGGGGCATTTAGAATTCTCTCCCAGAGAGCTCTTTGGGCTCAGTAAACTACAAACCCCAGAATTCCATCGGATGTTGAAAGGGGAACAATAGCACTATAACACTGCAGTGCGGAAGGGCCGATAGTTACCTCCAAAAACATGGATTAGAAATTCTCTTAAATCATTCATGGCATCACAAAATTCTACATCTTCCCCAAAAGTTCCTCTCCTTTGGCTTTCTGTGACCAGGAACAGGAAAATTCCACATGTGTTGGTGTTCTGTGGCACACAGAGAACATTTGTTATGGGGATCAAGAGGGAGTTAGGTATTTCACTCCTGCTTCATGTATAGGTTGGCCTGACAGTTTTTATGTACACAATCAAAACTAGAACATGGAAGGCTTATTAAATCAAAGTATTGATGAACATGTGCTATAGTCTAAGAGGTTTGTCTACTCATGCTACACCTGTGCTGTATTCCATGCATCAGTCAGGTCTTGTGTGGGGCACCAGGTGTTTGACAAAATCTCCTATTCTAGCAGTCCCCTGTTGCATAGCATTTAGAAAGTTCTCTGCTTATTAAAATTGACAGCCCTGCAGTGAAACAATCATCATATTATATTTTGTATCACATGAAGCAAAGTTTCACAAGTTTATTTCTAGGCTTCTTTTATCTCTCAGTGGGAGTCCCCACTGCCTTCAAAAGTGCAAACTGGGGATATTAGGTCCTTTCCTCCTCCTTCTCTTCTTGAGAACAAGAATATACTTAAATCTACAGTGGTGGAAAAGAACTTGGGTTAGGAGACGGGTTGAGATCCAAAGAACACTATGTGTGTGGGAAAGAAAGGAAGAGAAAAATAACCAATCCAGCAACCAACTGACAGTGCAGCCAAGGTATCCATCCTGGAAATTTGCTTTTAAAAAGGAGTAAGTTCCAATTTCAAGGATTCCCAAAGAAGTAGGTTACCATTATAATTACATTTTAATAAAAGTATTTCCTCTTCTGTTTCTCAAAAGTAACTGAAATAATTATCTTTAGTTACTTATTTTAAAAATATGAAATCTATAAGCTATGTTGCCTAATTTACCTTTAAGCCTATACATGGCTTTTTCTTCTTTTAACTTGTTTAACCTCTTTAAGCTGATTTCGCTTGCTTGAACTACTTAATTTGTTTTTAATCTCATTTAAATTATTTCAATTTGGAATTGTTCGATTTGCTTATATTGTCTGTTTGCCATGCTTTGTTTGCCAGATTTAATAATAAAAGGGTAGGAGAAAAATATTTTAATTATTTAATTAATTGATTAATTCAATCACCAGCCTTGAGTGCATAATGAAGGCACCATCAGTGGCTCAACACTTTCTGCAAAGCATGAAGTGCAGCACAAGCTGCCATTTTGCACCACATGGTATTTCTCTTCTCCATCTGCATCTAATTCCTAAAGTAAAGTAAGGTAATTCGTAAGGTATTTCTAACAAGTGTTACCTATAAGAAAAGAAAATCCCAGGCAACGTCGGGTAAATACACTAGTTACTTATAAATACATAAAAAGATCCCTGCTGGATCAGACTCAAGGCCCTAGGGTATCAAGCATCCTGTTTTTAACTAGTGGCCAACCTTTTGTCTATGGGAAATCCACATGTAGGACACAAGAGGAACAGCCTTCTTCTGCAGTTGTTCCCCAACCACTGGAATTCAGAAACCTGGAAGTAGCATACAGACAAAATAACTAGTAACTGCTGATAACCTTATCCTCCATGCATTTGTCTCATCTATGTCCATGACTCTCATCACATCTTATGACAGTAAATTGTACAGTTTAACTATGCTGTGAAGAAACACTTTTGTTTGTCTCCCTTAAATTGCTTACCATTCAGCATCAGTGGGTATCCCCAGTGAAGCAGCCCCACAAAGATCTCTTCCTCTGTTTTCTGTTTCTCCATGGCCCACTTCAGATATAAATATAGTTCTAATACACTCTGCATTTTGCATTATATTATATGATATCAAGGTGGAAAACAGCAGTTTCTAAGGTGCTTCTGATGAGAACAAGTTTGAAAATCTTGTTTTCTTTCTCTCTAAATATCAGACTGGGAATGAAAAAGAAAAGCACAAACAAAGGGCATTCTTTTATTTATTTATTTTTTTATAAAAAAGAAACTTCAGATGCTAAACTGGAGAGTGTGAAAATCACTTAGAAACCCGGGGGCATCTTCCTTTGAAAAGAAGACTGGGAGATTTGAGGGGCAGTGGCGTAGCCCTTAGAGGGAGACTGGGATTTTTCAGAGTGATTGAAGATCTAGATAAAGGAATCAGGACAGGCAAAAAAACATGCAAAACAAAAAAACCCACAGGCAGTCCCCCCTCCTACTGTTTAGAGTTTCAAACACATCTCTAAAACAGAAGGAGAATAAAAGTTTTTAAAATGCTGCAAGGTTTATGATACTTAATCACCAGAAAAGCATTCAATATCTCCTCCTAACTGAGAAGTGTTAGCAATCCCTTTAGGTGCAGCAATTACATAACATCTAATGCCCATCATTTTTAAAGAAAAGGTTGCTCTCCAATAAAGCAAGGGAGCAATTTCTGCTTGTTTTGCTCAAATCTGTATTTATAAATACTACCACACCAGAGCACCTAGAAAATATTTTGCATTGACTAATGGGCATTAAAGTTATAAGCTAAAATCCTGGCAAGGATGATGAAATAGCAAAGAAGAAGCAAGGAGGGGTTTAGGAGCATGAATATGGCTGACTTCAAGGGAAACTTCCTGTCTCCTTGCAGCAAGGAGTGTACAGTTCCCTAGTGTGCATTTTTAAAGAAATATATAAAGCTTTGCTCAGTCACAAGTCAAGTCAACATGGCCAGACAAAGATATTTTGCTGCTTCAGGCAAAGGACAAGACAGCGTCTCCCTGAATAGCACAGAAGCCAACTAGACTGAGGGCCTTTCCACACTATACTGTTATGGTGCTATTATTCCACTTTCATAATCCTATCGGATCCTGGGGTTTGCAGTTTAGGGAGGGGCATTTAGAATTTTCGACCAGAGAGCAAGTTGGCCTCAGTAAACTACAAACCCCAGAATTCCACAGGATGTTGAAAGTGGAATAATAGCACTATAACAGCGTAGTGCAGAAATGACCTATAACAGTAAAGTGTGGAAAGGCCCTGAATCTTAATTCAGTGTTTGCAATAGAATAGAATAGTGTGTCATGCCTGAGGTCAACAGGCCAAGCTGTGTGTCATAAATAATTATTTCCTCCAAGAAGAGGAAGTGGTTGTCCAAGCTTTTGTCATGTGAGATGGTTGCCTCACTGTACCTAAGGGCAGAGCTGGACATGTATATAAAATGACAACACAAATAGAAAACAATTACAGGTCTGTACCTTCAGGTGAAGAATGACCAAAGTATAGTCTGCGGGCTGCATGCAGCACTCAGGGTCCCCCAGGGATTTCGAAATAATAATGATGGTGGTGGTGGTGATGGTGATAAATAATTGCGAAAAAAAAATATTTAAAAATTGCCCCCAAATACTCTCTAGGGGGTAGAGATATACATTTTTTCACTCCTCAGCCAGTTTAGGCCTTAAAAAAAAAAAAAGAAGTGAACAGCAGGTGCCACAAAGAAACAAAAACTTCAGTAGATGACAGATGAAACTCTTCAACATTTAAAGACACATGAGAAGCAAAAGATAACAGAAATAGGGTCAGACTCCTGAATGCCACTGTTCAGTTACTTGCTCATAGAAGAGAACCATCATAATGATCTGTATAAAGAAACAGAGGACGACAACAACAATAACAAAAAGGTAGAACAAGAGATCTCTTTCACAAGATCTGAGAAATCAAAGGAAAAATTTAAATCACGAGTAGAGATACGATATGAGCAACTCATTTATTTGATAACAATTTAAGCCTACAATTTGGCACCTTTTACAGATATAGCACCTAAAAGTTCTTCTAGATGAAATAGTACAGTGACTGATTGAGAAATTCAGTGCTCTCTGGCTAGGAATGGAGCAGTTAGCTTTGCACACAACAGGAAAGCTGGATCTCAAGAGAAGTTACTTTACTGTCGTTAATAGAGTTGTAATTTCATTACCTGTCTTTTCCTGCTCTTTGTCTCTAATCCTCACATGGTCAATAAAAGGAGTCACCTCTGTCGGCACTGAAATGCTTCAGTACTGTCAACTGACAGAATGTAGGGCTGTGACTCTAACATCATCACCATTTTTCTTTTGTATGAGTTTTAAAATCTTTGCCTGATGAAGAAGCCAGTGAAGTTACCTGGCAGAGGAGATACCATGATCATGAAGTTTCAAAAGCTTATATAATGTATTCATTGCTTTGGATCTGGCCCAATAAAGGTATTATTGCTTGTGGATTTTGGATTTCATTATATATGAATCACAATGGAACATACTGTATGATGAAGAAAATAAATTAAAAATGATGGAATAATACCCTGCAGAATTGTATAAAAGAGATGAAAGGATGACATTTAACAAAGGACTTTTTATCAGTGAACCCACAATTTTAGCAGAAGTGGAAGTTGATCTCGAAGCACCAGGGAGAAATAAACTATCAGGAACAGATGTCATACCAACAAAGCTATTTCAGGTAATGGAAACTGAATCATTTCAAATTCTAACTAAAATTAATCAACAAATATGGAAAATAAAGCAATGGCCCATAGATTAGAAACACTTGCTATTCATTCCCGTTTCTAAGAAAGAGGACATCAGGGATTTCAGTAATCACCATACAACTGCATTAATCTCACCTACAAGCAAGTGATGCTCAGAATTGAACAGCAAAGACTTTTACTATATATGGAATAAGAAAGGCTAGATATCTAAGAGTTCAGGAAAGGAAGAGGTACTAGGGATTATATTGAAAACAAACATTGGATGATATACTGCACCAATGAATTTCAAAAGAAAACCAACTTGTGGTTTTCTGAGTATAGCAAAGCCTTTGATTGTGCAGATAATGAACAATTATGGATCAGTCAAAAAGAACAATGTGATATTGTCCTGATGCATAACTTATACTAACAACAAGAGCCCATGGTCAGGATAGAATATGGAGAAAAAGAATGGTTTCCCCTTGGCAAGGAGGGCAATGGTCAGACAGGGCTGCATTTTATCACTCTTTGCGTTTGACTTATACACTGGATGAGACTCAGAGGAAGGAGGTGTGAAAAGTGGAGAAAGGAACATCAACAATTTAAGATATGCAAATCTTACCATACTACTAGCAGAAAATAGCAAAGACTGAGGAAAGTCAGAGAAGAAAGTGTAAAACCAGTTGAACATTAAAATAAATAAGAATAACAGCCATGGATTATTTAAATAACTTTAAAGTAGATGTTGAAAACATTGAAATAGATTTCCTATGCCTTGGCCCTGTCATCATTCAAAATGGAGACTGTAATCAAGAAATCAGAAGGCTAAGGGCCTTTACACACAACACTGTTGTAGTGCTATTGTTCCACTTTCAACATCCTGTGGAAACCTGGGGTTTGTAGTTGACTGAGGCCAAAGAGCTCTCTGACTGAGAATTCTAAATGCCCCTCCCTAAACTGCAAATCCCAAGACTCCATAGGATGTTGAAAATAGAATAATAGCACTATCACAGTGTAGCGCGGAAAGGCCCTAAGACTTGGAAAGGGAACAATGAAAGAACTAGATAAAATCCTAAAGTGTAAAGATATAACATTGAA